>JAVANC010000005.1:39534607-40734607 GCA_033319125.1 Parnassius glacialis
GGGCAAGGAAATGCCTGCCGAACTGCCCCAATGCGTGTTGACGAAAATTGCAATTACAAATTGCATTCGTTCTGTCGAGGATCGAACCCGGGAAAAATTTACAGCGAACCCTTTGACCCAGATCTACTAATACGATACAAATAAATACGATTTTACATATATAATAAAAAAAACTCTTACGTACTTGCAACTTGAACACTTGATAGCTCGTGACGCCTACCGGACAAAGCTACAGCACAATGTAATTGAAGATGCGTAACTACAACATAATTCTCAGTGATGCGCAAGCATAACGGGCAGTATGTCACTTTTATAATTGTCATCTCTGCAGTCTATTAATCTTGCACTTTTATAAGTAATACAGAACGTAGTTGCTAGACGGTGTTGACGCAGGCTAAAATCTCTGCGATAGCCGTTTCGTCAAGGTCATTCAGAGTAGTTAAAGCCTTAACTCGTGCCTCGCGGCGCACTGTAAGGGAACTTACTATTTTGCTCGCAATTTCGAGCGGGTCACTCACCGCTGTGATTATAATTTTCGACTAAATTATCACATAAGTACTGTATGTGTATATATGAGTTAAAACTGTAAAAATATAAAAAAGGAGTATCAACTGTGTTAGGTCGTTATGCAAAACGGCTGATGTATTAGCCCTCCAAGAAACCTCGTTGTTGCCTTGTGACCTATCAGTTATAGGCGAAATTGATAAGTATATGAATATACGGCAAAGTCGGCGGTGACTTTGGAGGCTGATATTTTGCGAGGCAGGCCAGCACGGCGAGGTTGCTTTCCTATGGCGAAAAAGAATGTTTCTGAATGTGACAGTGGTCAATTGTGAACGTATTTCGCAATAAGAGAAATGGTATATGCAGATCGTGAAATACTTATTATCGGTGTATATATGCCGACCTATCAGTCTGAGAAATTGCCATTATTTACTCAGTGTTTAGGGGAGTTAAGTACTATAATACAAGACTCTAATGTAGTTATGGTAGGGGATTATAACGCTTTTTTTCTCGTGGGAAAATCCTCATGGATACCTCCGGCTGCGGGGGCAACCGGAAGGTTATGCCGGACTCCTACCGGCTAAAACCCCACGGTACCTCCTCTCACGTGTGCGCGGGGCCGCGGGAATCCAAATTCTTCCGCAGCTCCGCACTAGTGTTGGCCCGGTCTGTCCGAGCCTCGTCTCCTGCACGGGGTAGCGAGGTGTTCAGCTACCCCCCTCCACAGCCTCCAATTCCACCTGCGTATCGGACCCCCCGGAACCCGATACGCGGAGGCCATGGGGCCAGGAAAATCGAGCGCTTAGTAGTGCCCGCTTTCCCGACCCCAGCGGCGGATCTGGTCTATGGCTCCGCCGCCAACCAAGATTCGGCTGCGGAGGGTAGGGAGAGCGGCGCCTCGCAATACCGACACTCCTCTCCCCCCGCAGCCCCACCACCACCGCATCATTTAACGGTGCGGCCCCGTCGGAGTCGCGGAGGATAGGGCGAGTGGCGCATCGCCATACCAGCACTCCTCTTCTGGCGCATCGCCATACCAGCACTCCTCTTCCTCCGCGACTCCACCTCGGCTGCAGCGGTAGAGGGAGCACTCATCCCTCTCACCGCAGCCCACCAACACACATCCGAAGTGGACTTCCCAAGCCCACTCGGAGTGGCCGGAGGCTCGGAGGGCCGGCCCTACACCTCGGGCCAGCCAAGGGGTTCCTCTTTGTTCACCGCGGTTGACCAACCCACGGCTACTAAGCCCCCCCGCCACGACAAGGCTGGTACCCGTTCGGGGGGGAGGGGATTATAACGCTAATCCAACCTTCTTGTAATGAATTGATGGACTTTTGCAAGGAAAATTATTGGATTTGCGCCGATATATGTAAATTATCCGTTTCATTTAGTACATATACATTTATAAGTGAATCCCATGGGTGTAAACGATGGCTGGACCACTGCCTTGCCACTAAAACAGCTTGGCAATCACTGGTAAGCATTAGAGTTGTTGATGACGTTTATTGGTCTGGTCATTATCCAATAGAAATAACCTGTAATTTAGGTGTAATAAAAAATTTAATTTGCCTTTAATACGAATATACATAACAATGTTTTTTTTTGGGGTGTGCGAAAGCCTGAAAAAAATTGAAATGTTTTCTAATATTTGTAATGATAATTTTAAGAATCTTCACTTCTCTAATAAGTTGTATAATTGCTCTGATATAATGTGTAATTATTTATTCCATAGAAATTTTGTTGATATTATGTACAATAATATTGGATTTTTCCGTCACGATCCCTACTGACGTAAAGTAGACGGCTTTGGTGGATATAAGGAAACGAGATGGTATAATATCCATCTCCCTCACACTTTTTGTTAGCATACCATATCAAGAAATATTATTTTATTTTAAATGACGCTTCATTTTAATAGACGCTAGTACATAATTCATTTATTTGTATTTGTTAATCAATAATATCCGCCCAAAGTCATAGTGCATTAGAAAGAAAACAAATAAATTTAAATATCTGTGTGGCTGGTACAAGCATGTATAACAGGCACATAGATAAGCTAGACTTGATTATCAATTATACATCATGTACTGTAAGCCACAAGGCGGACCTATTTATAATACTTAAAATGTGGGATCCTGCTTGCAAGGTTTATTGAACTACATGTTGTATGAGTTCCATAAACTAACAAGCCGGAAGTTTAGTATCAAGTTTTGTATACATTTTATTCAGTTTTTACTAACCTAGCATGTAAAAAAAAAATTGTACCAATACTAACATATTATATGGACCTGAGTCTAAAAAGAAATGATTAATAATAATTGTATTGCCCCAGACTGTCACAATACGACCAAAAACCACAAAATAGAATATATATTTGTTTGATCTTAATAACAGTTTTGGTTAATATAGTAATGGTTGAAAGTACTTGCTAGTTTTTACAGGTGATTTTATGACATTGTGGTTTTGCACTATGTATGGAGTGTATGTCAAGGTAAAGCGTTAATTTTATTTTTCGAATGATATATATATATATATATATATATATATATATATATATATATATATATATATATATATATATATATGTATATGTATTTTATATATTAATATGCAGTTAAAAGTTACATACACATTGCTCAATGTACAAATCTAAAAATTTTACGATTTTCGGTCAAATTTCGACCGCTAAGCAATGACTAGTTATTACTAGTAGGCCATACAAACACTTATTCCGTGCGGGTTTCGAATCCAAGACCAACAACACAACCCAATGCTTAGCTAATGCGTCACCAAGACTAATTAGTAGGTATTTACTAGCAACTTTTTGATAATAAAGTGATATATTTACACTTAAGAGCAGTGGTAGGTAGCTACAAACGCAAATAAACTTAGTTTGGTCCTCATCAGTACCATTTCAACTATTTTATGTGTTTTACAACGTGCTCGGCGGGAAAAGAAATAGTGTGAGGCTACCCGCATGTCTGAGATATAAAACAATTTTACGGAGATATGTGAAGTGTGCCAACAAGCATTTTGGCCATTTTCTTGCCCTAAACCCATTTAGAACTGAGTGCCTAGCAGTGCAACATATTTGTGTTGACTATAATTTTACCTTACTTTTCTGTGTCTAGATGTGAAACGTATGTAGTGTATTACTATACTTTTATACCTATATTACGTAGAAATAAAGTTGTTTTATAAGCAATGAACGTTAACGAGATGTTTGAATGTAAGTTAAAGCTGAACTCACACACATACACAAAATAGATTGTAGGTAAACATAGAATTTAATATATTATTAGGTATGTAAGTTTGTGATTACGATATTTGGTACAAAGTTTTAGGCCAAGGTTTGAGTTGAGCGGATGCGATAACCGATGTATTGCGTCAAGCTGTGGAGTATTTTATCCCCTTTTCTGACGCTCCCACCGGGTAGCAAAGCCATGCGTTAACGCTGAATGCGCCCAGGCTGAAAAGTGTAAGCATTCAGCGTACCTATCCTGAGTTACCGCTCGAAATTACAAAGCTCTAAACATCAGCTCCAAGAAGAGAACTTTCAACTAGGCCGCCAAGTCCTACAAAAAAGCTTTACGGAAAGCCATTCTCAATCGCATTAAACATATTGGCGTAAAACTCTCTGCCAGACTTTTACCTACTTTTACGGCACTAGTGCTTTTTGTTCTCTTGCGAAAGCGGTCGATACAAACTTCTATCGGCCTACACTGCCTCCGCTGGTAAAACTGGATGGCACACTGGTGCATACGGCTAAAGAGAAAGCGGACTTGTTCACGTCTCTGTTTGCCTACAATCAGCTTCTTGATATTGGCAACAACAATCCACCTAAATTATCTCACTGCGGGACCTCGATGTCGGAGGTTCGTAACACAAATAAAGAGGTTCTTAAATTCTTGCGGTGTCTAAACGTGAATAAAACTAGTGGACGACCAGATGGTATACCAGCTATAGTTTTAAAGGCTTGTGCGCCTGAGTTGTCTTCATTTCTCATTTAGGACTGGAATAGAGTCAGAATCCTGGAAGCTGGTTAACGTGCAGCCGGTTCCAAAAAAGGCAGTCGTGCTGACCCTGCCATCTATCGGACAATCTCAATTACCTCCATAGTCTGCAAGATTATTGACAGTATATTGAGTGCCCGCTTAATAGCATACCTAGAGCAGTATGACCTTCTTAGTGACTGACAGCACGGGTTTCGCCTAAATCGGTCAGCTGGGGACCTTCTAGCGTATGCCCCACACGTATGGGGTGAGGCACTCGAGAACAGTGGGAAAGCACTTGCTTTTTCCCTTGATGTCTTGAAGGCCTTTGACAGAAATTGGCACGCTAGCCTTTTGGGCAAGCTTCCAGTGTACGGCTTATCCCTGGTGTGATTGACTGGATAAAAGACTTTCTGAGTGAACGGTCTCTCTGAGTCGTAGTCGATGGCTACTCATCAGATCCTGTGGCGAATAATGCCGGTGTTCCTCAGGATTCCGTTTCCTTCGCAACTCTCTTCCTGCTGTATATTAATGATCTGCTTACGTCCGGTATCTATGGGTATACAGATGATAGCACAGTTGTGGAGAAATACCAACCAAGTTTTCGCGCCAGTCACGATCAAATCCAGTACGAAAAAGAAAAGTGTGAATCTAACACTGCAGTGTCCGAGTAGGATGATGCCAATCTTGTGAAATTCAACGCCTCCAAAACAGAAGCGTGTATCTTCACTTCAAAAAGGAGCCAGCACACCTTAGCTTCTTCTTTACAAAATGTATATATATATATATATAATTTGTATATATATATATATATATATATATATATATATATATATATATATATATATATATATATATATATATATGGAAGAGAAAGGGGGAATTAAATTACGCAATTCCTGCGCAGACTCTCCGAAATGCAGTCTGTAGAAAACCGAGAGGCTGGCTAATTTGTATATATTGATTCCCCCTTTCTCTTCCACCATTGGACAACCAGAACTTCGGCCAGTCTCCAGCCATTCGTTGTTGACTTACCTTCCACGTATTCGAACCAAACGATTTCCATTTCACATATGATATTTTATAATATAAAAAAGTAAAGTTAAAGCCTAAATAATAATATGTCTTAACCCTATGCCTTTTCTCATATCTGAGAGTTATCTTAACAATTTTATTTAAAAAGTAGCTGATAATTAACTACATAATTCATACCTTGAAGTGAATATATCAAGAGCATTGCCAGGCTTCGTTTTAATTCCGTCACATCATTATGCAGTCTCTGTGCTGCTATTGACAGGAAAAATATTTCAATGTTGTAATATATAAGTTTTGTACTGATTTTCATAAATATCTCTGTTTTAATATAGCCCTGCAAATGGTAAAAAACATGAATGGAACTTAATTTAAATACTCCAATGTTCCTAAGCAAAAGGCTTGCTTAGCAAATGTTATGAAATTAATAGTTTAACACCAAGTTCGCTACTAGTTTTTTTTTCACCAACTTAACAACAAAATGATGATGAACTTGATAATGTTTCACATTTAAATTCAAACTTTATGATTACACATTTTAGTAGTCCAGCTAGTGATTAGAAAGAAATAGTAAAATTAAAAAAGATAAGAGCAGATTGCGAAAGAAATAAGAAAATATGTGACTAGTTAAATAATGAAAGTTTTTTTTTATTATCATTCAAGCAGAAGTTTAAAATCTTTTATTTGAACAGGAAGAATAAATAAAAAATCAAGGAAGCAGCTAGTAAATATTTAAGATACATGATAACAAAACGCTTTTAAGAAACAGGAGATTGCACGGCTAAGGAACTTCATCGCCATATATGTTATTTCTAAATTAGAAAACACGGGTAATTTACGAAAATTTTAAAAGAAAGGCCAGGCTGCATTAATTGTTACCGGTAACAAGTGGGTATCCTTATTTCCAAAAGCTTCAAGTATTCTAAAAATGTATTTCTAATCAAACTAACTTCTAGTTTCGAAAAACAGCATTGAAAAAAATTTGAAAACGGTTTCTTGGCGATAAAAAGGAACGTAGTGAAAAACAATTAAATCATCTAATAAGGATACCACGATTGTCTCGCATTTGAAAATACCAAATTCCTATGTGTGATGTGAAATGTAAAATAAAAATTCTGAACTCGAAAATTAAAAGACATCGATAAAAAATGATCTATATTATTTGTAGCAGCTCATTGAGTTATATGTACTACGTACTAGAGAAGCCATACCAAACAAAAATTGTGTCCTACTCTATGTCTTCGCGCATGCGCGAAGACTTTAATTTGATATAAAATAAGATGTTAATATAAAATAAATATAAGAATTTCATATAGGTATAATATCTTAATTTAATATAAACAAAGATATTTCTAAATAAATTGTAATAATAATTATTTTATGCAATTCACAAATCTTCAATTTACGCAATATTTAGTTTGTACGGATTGCAGTACAGTTCAGTTGAACATAGTCAATGTTCGGAATGGCTTCTCTATTACGTAGTACACATAATTCAATGTAGCAGCTATACTTTAGATTTGCTAGACATATTTAAATTAACTTCATGGAAAAAGTTAGCACTTGTAGATTGACACAATGATACAATGGGTGATTTACAAGAATATTGTTATTTTTAGAATGAACAGACTACAACAAGAGTCAAAGTAATAACTAGTTCTTCTTCTGCTTTATTGAATTGAAAGTTAAGCACTTTTGAAAAGTATCGGCATTGACTTACAGTGTTAGCTTTTTTTTTGTATAAATTACTATTTACTTATCCATATTTTGTTTAAAATAATGAACACTGTAATCTTTTAAGCTGAAAATTATTTAGGAGTGTTGTATACGTACTTTTTGGTTTTTAATCACTGAGAAATATATGGTAATATTACTTGGAAAAAGTCTTTATTTTGTTTTGTTTTTTTTTCTTATTTCAGAGTAACATTACTCCTGTTACATGTGTTTGTTTGTACTTGTAACTGTTATCTAGTGGTTATACTTAGTGTGTTAGTGTTTATACTTTAGTAGACCAAACCACTGAAGGTAACAGGTACAAGTAGTCTGGCAGTACTTAGTATACTGGTGCAAGTATTAAAAGTTCGTATTTTAAGGACCCGTCGATATCCACGTAACAATTTGTGTATATTTTTGCCATCATCGTAGATTCCCTTTGAAATTTCAATAAATAGGAACCCCTTACATCGATAATCCTTACCTTAAGCGGCAGTATAATATAGCTGCTTATATCGAATCTAAATTCCGTCACCCTAGCGAATTTTGTTGTAAGTAATATACATATATAAATATAAAATTGGAATACTTACATCGACACTCATAAATACCATTGAGTATATATAAATGCAAATGTAAGAAATCGCTGTCGTCAACATAACTGTAATCTGAAAAATAGAAGATGAAGACAAAAAAAAGAATGTTTTAATCTTACTAAATTTTTCTTACAAGCTGATAAAGTAAGCTAAACTAATAAGAATCGTACTTGAAATCCAAAAATTCTATTAAAAATTTTCGTAGCATCTGCGAGGCGTGTATAAAGAACCGACCACTGTTGTATTTTTTCATATCGTTCTCTGGGTGTCACAACTGGTGTTATATCTCCTGATTTTATTTCTTCTGAAATTTTAGATACTACTTTTGTCTCATTGACCACTAATCTAATAACACATTTTACTTGTTCTGATAGTATATATAGTATTGAGTATAGTACCAAATATTCGAAAAAATAGCGAAGGTCACTAGTTACAACATTTACTACAAATATATACACAAAATATCTGCTAACACCATATTTAAGGAGTTCGCCATATTTTGTAGTAATAAACGTGAAAATTATTTTTGTAATTGTGTACAATAGAAACGCTGCGATTATCAAATTACTCTTTTTTTTTAAATGCTTTAAAAATAAATTGTCATTAAAAAAGTTAGTACTGTTTTTATTGACGATTGATAATAATTTTTTAAAGGACTTTGAATGATACAAAGCCACTATTATTAAGAATAATGAAGTCGCGTAACACAAATATAGAAACAATATTTCTGTAATGCGAAAAATTGAATTAAAGTATCCGCAAACAATTATGTTAGAAACACATATAGAAATTTCTAATAATAATGAAAAATACATCAAATATACTAATCTTTTCTTAGTAAATGATATATTTCGGAATAAAAAAAGAAGGTTTTCAATCAGAAATATAACTTTTAAAGGTTTTAAGGTAGACATGATGTCCGTGCGCTCCTGTTTGGAGGAAATACAAATAAGTAATAAATTGAATTCAAATGAAACAGTGTTGTTGATTCATGGAATAAAAGAAAAGTTAAACATAACTTATAATCGTAAAACAAACTTTCCATTAATTTAATACATTAATAATTGACGTTTCTATGACTACGGCAAAGTGTACACATAATATATTCTGTTCTAAATTCTTGAAATAAAAACAGCTATAAAATATTAATTGACTCCAGCTTGTACCGATACAATTTCTTTTATTTGTGCTTTAAATTTATGATGACCTCAAATTACTTTAATATGTGGCAAATGACACATTAATAAAATAAGCAATGAAATTAATATTTAATTTTTTGTAACTGCTCCTAAGTTTTTATAGTTAAGATTGCATACACACTGTACTCATATATACCCAGTAGTATTTACAATATATCCATCATTGAGTTATATTTACTGTGCGTAGTACATAATATATATAGATGATATCCATCTTTTGCCTTTATTTTAGATAAATAGATTTGTTTCCATAGTAGTTACAATTTTCTTTTTTTTTAATGAATCTGAAGTGACTAACGAACTTACAATCCATATGATGGTGTCTACTGCAGTGCATGGATAGCTGTAGTCAACCTATAATAAAAACGGTTACAGTGATACGTTGTGACTCTTACTTTAGGTCTGAAGCATAGAGAGTTCCAGAATAATTACGGGCTTCGAAGCATTTCATCTTGGTTCTTAAAAGTGATAACGCTTCTGTAACCTACCTCTTTATTTGCATTATAAGTGGTGATGCTATTCTGTAGCAAAATGGTTTTAGTTCGAATAAGTCTGCGCGGTCAGGGCAAAACCGCGTCCCTATAAAATACAAGTGTAAAATAGCTTAATTCTGCTATGTTTTGTATGATGAGTGTAGAGAACTGGAGATACTTTTTAACGGAAACTCTCAAGGTTTGACGCACCTGAATTTCCATTCTTATATATGTATGACTATGTATGATATATGAAGATGTATGAGACGCGTTGTATTCAATTGAGCTGAGTAACATTAAAAATGTTATGAGAGTGACGTAGGTGCCTTATATCCGAAAGTTTATCTCTTTCTAACTCCTTCCAAACTAAGTCCAATAAAAATAAATCAGCCCAAAACGAAATAAATGTACACATACTGGCTGACCTGGTAAAGCGTTTTGACTCCTTAATAAAACTTGAGTGTGAGTGTCAGTGCTCATACTAGTTCCTTCAGAGTTGGTTTGACTATATTACATCTCTATGGTAGTGTGATATAAGGGATGTGGAGCAGAGGAGGTAAATATAAAAAAAAACTTAAATATTTTTTTAAGTTTACGCAAATACAACACATGGAGTAAGACTAATTTTAAGGATTTTATCGCGCTTTTAATTCCCTACATTTAGGGCACTCCAGAATCTGTGGTTACGTGTGACAGAGGCGTTTGAAGTCCTGATGTCATAGAAAACGAAGTTTACTTCCAACTTTTGTATACAAATTTTTGGTTAACCGAACTACGTAAAACGAGCTTAGCTTACAATATCTTGGGATCTTGCTTACGCTAGCGTATTAATAGTATTAGTATAGTATTTTGATTATTACGCGGATTGATGTAGATGTTTAAGTCCACGGTATTTTTTTACCATAAGGTGGACTGTATGCTTGTTTGTCACCCTTATTCTATAAAAATTAAAGCTTGGATTTGGGTTTAATTTAATTAATTATGGGATTCCCAGCCATCATTGCTATTGAAATAAGGATTTTCTTTTAATTTCAATAGCCTCTCGAATCATCCTTGGTAGGAATCGGTGTTCTTTTGCGAGGACTTTAAGTCTATCAAATCTGATATAATAATTGGGACGATCCTGAACATATTGACATACTGCAGGCTTTTTTTTAAGCGGGTTTTTGTTTTTGTTTTCCTATGTATAAGAAACCACATTCACAATAAAACCTATCCCTGCATCTTGTAGAGGGATATTACACTTGATGGATAGTGAAAACTAATTTTTCTTCTTCGGCTGCTTGTAGTATGTTGCCGTTCAACGTAGGGCTTGATTTCCTTAAGGAGAGTAGTGGATTTATGACACGTTTTGTAACTAGAAGCCGTGCTTAGAATGTAATAGGTGACGTCTTGTACTTACATCACGTCTGCTGTTACGGCGGTAGACCGTATGATAAAAAAATAAAATAAAATAGCTTTTTATTCCTCATTAATAACACCTAATTAAAAAGATTCAAAATCAATTTAATATTTTTATGTAACAGTATTTTAATTGCTATAGATAAATTATTATATTAGAAGTACATTCATGAAGCACTTCATTTGATTTATTAGTTAAGTATTCTAATTTTTGTAAAACAGTTAAGATATGTATATCTTCAGTATTTTCTTTAACTTGCCCCTTGGCTTCCGTTGCCCTATCCCGAATTTCCCTACCTTCAGCTTACCGTTCTCTCTTGTGCCTAGTTTTGCGTTGTAAGTATAAAATTATATTTTAAATAAAATAAATTATGCCTGATATTTGAGGATCGTTTTCGGGAAAAGGGTCTCCTCCAAATTTTTCCATGCCTGTCTATCCTGTGCTTTGTACATCTAGTTTTACCTCGTCGTCAACATCTGTCTTTTGCAGGTCTTTCGGCTGGTCCTTACTACTCTGTCACAATTTTGTCTCTCTGTGGTTTGACATGCGTGCCGAATGTCCAAACATCGACCTTAGGTTTTGATATTAATTTCAACTTGATAACTCTAACCGTTCCTAAGAAAAACAACCTGACAAAAGGACAGACGAACAATTTTCTTTTTAAGATACGGAACCCTTAAAACACGTGTTTCAAATATTTTTTAATAATCTCTTAGTAAGTTGGAAAATATTCATTTCAATTTAATATCATTATCTCAGTTTTTATTAGGTATTTTTTTGTCTTTCTGTTGTTAATATTATTTTTACCTAATATTGAATGTATTGTCGCAACAATTATTGTAATATACACAGTAATCTTACCTATCTACAAGATATTTTTCTGGGGGGGGGGGGGGCACAACTAGTATCGGTTCCGCACTCACCTAGCCATCTGCACAAAGTATTGCGTATGACTTAATTTGCGATTTATGCAGTTAATTTCGCGAATTCCTGAAAAGGCCTTTATTTCTTAAATGACAAATAAAGGCTGCAGGTTATATATTACTATTGTAGTTATACAGAAGAAACATTAAACTCGATAGAACTACCTGTATTGTCACGTATTCTGTGGTAGAAGTGTAGTTTTTATTTGCTTATGTTATATGTTATCATAGGAACACTTTTAACTAATGGTTAAAAATCAGCCCTAAATCCTTTAAATATTTTTTTAAAAGATAGAAAGCTAAAATACGCTCTATATCCGTTGCTGCATCACAGGCTCCACTCTAGTGCTCCACAAACAGTACTGGCAGCATGTAATCAGCAAAGTGTTTGAATAAGCTTTCAACCATTTTTGAATATTAAACCAAGTTTGTTTAAGAAAACTTTATATTTTACGTTATAGCTTATAGGCTTATTTTTATTTTAGTTTCAATTTTTTTTCTACGTTCATGAATTATTATAATAGCTGCAATTAATACCAGCTTAAATGGTGCGTGGTATCTAGTACTGCGATAGTCTATCCGCCTGTCAAGCGTGGCGATTACCACATGCTTAAAACAAAAAAAATTAAGCGCAGTAAGAGGAAAAGGAAGAGATGACAAAGCAGAGGGATCACTGACTGTAATGCCTTCAACCTATAAAATCCACTGTTGAACATGGGTCCCTGCCGATGATGGATAATTTGCTTTTAGGGTATATCTAGGCTGCAACAAGTTTGAAGAATAGATTTTTAACGATCCATTGCTAGAGTGCTATGCCTGAACAACCGAACTAGAAAACGGTGAGAGACAACTGCAGCTTGAACTGATTTCACATTGTGCAAGCCTCGCAACGTGAGGGGGTGCTCTACTCTCGATATGTTATACCTCAATTTCGCAACATAAAATCGTTCTTATATACTAGCTAGACATCAAATCCATATTATTATTAACGTTATAATAACTACAGACATTGAATTATAAGATTAGTTTATTTTCTAATTGATTCACTTTAGATTACATAACAAAAAATAAGTATCGTGTGTCGTCGGTGAGTCTTCTCGCTTAAAAAAATAAAGGCCGGCAACGCATCTGCAATTCCCTCCCTGGTGTTGCAGTTGTTCATGGGCGGCGGTAGTCACTTACCATCAGGTGAGCCGCATGCTCGTTTGCCCCCTCTTCTATAAAAAAAAATAGAAATATAAGCAATAGATTGAGATATATAGTATTATTAAATAAGATTCCATATATGCGAAAGAGGATCTCTATTGATTTTTGTAATTGAACTCAACACCGTTTAAAAGTTATTAATGAAAGTCGATCAGATTCTCTGTCTTTTTTCTTGTAAAAGTTATCGTCACTATTATTACTTTTTTCATTAAAATTAAAAGAAATGCTCACGAGGCGTGCCATTTTGGGTTTTCCAAACTATTTTTAAATAACTGAAGTGCCAGGTACTTACAGTCAAGCTGATGGTAAGTGGCTATTGCAATCCATAGAAACCTTCGACCAACTTCATTCAAAAAAGACTACAGATCCATTATTACATATAAAGACTAAGACGGAATGCCTCCTATCTAGCCTGTAATTAAATCAGTCCTCTACACCCGTCAGACCGAAACCCAGCAAGCAGTCCTATTTGGAAGCTTAAATAGGTAAGAGTGTAGTTGGTGTCTATTCAGACGGACTCTTATGCAGAAAAGGAGTCTTAAAATCATCTATGAAAAATTTACAAAATCATCAATGAAATATTTACATTAATTAAATGAAACATAACATTAATCGGGCGGCATCAGAGGCAGCTAAAATACGTAAATGATGCAAATATGAGTCACTGAGAAATAACTACATATTTGTGCCATTTGCTGTAGAGGGTATCGGTCCGTAGAGTCCACGTGTGGTGAAGTTCCTAAAGAAACAGTTATCACGATAGTCATCGCTTCTGGTGATAAGAAAGCTGCTTCTTTTCTCCCCCAAAGACTAAGTATAGCCATGCGGCGAGGTAAATCAACCAGCGATCTTGGCACGATACCACGAGGAGTAGGACTATATATTATTTTAAGTTTTAAATTTTAGTTTTTATTTATTATAGTTTTTTAATACTGTATGTATTTTTTTATTTTATATATTAATAAATACAAATTAGGATTGTGGCTATTATGTATATTTTTCTTTTATTTTTATGTTCATTAAATTTGCTGGTGGTCTATAATAACTGCGGTATTTTAGATGATATTTTAGGAAATTTTAGAAGGCTCCTACTTTTTTTAATAACAAAATAATAGAAAAACAACAACATACAAACCTGGCAGAGGTAAATTTTATCGTAAAAACCGTAGAAATACGTTTGTATGGATTAAATGCCCGCCCGGATATCCTCTTCCGCTACGTTTGCTGTAACAAAATTATGGTACCTTTGATGTTGCTATCTGTCGCCGCTCTAACATCTTTGAAATACGTACAAAATACTATCTCAAATACACCGTAATCTCATAGAATGCCCAAGAGCAATTCCAAGTTAATTATAACCTTTTTATACATTTCCTTTATGACAGTACCTACGAAACCTTACAATTGCGTATTTTTGAATGTTATATACGTATAATTAATAAAATAACCGTTTCCGCTACAGTCTATTAAAGTCCACTGCTGAACATAGGCCTCCCCTGTAGATTTCCTCATAGGGGGATATTTACCATAGTTGCCATGATTGGTTGACAACAGCAGTTTTTTTTTAATTTTAGCCGTTACTAGGATCTAGGAAGACGCTACTGCCCGTCTCCTCATTTGTTTCCCTCTGTCGCCCCTTACTGTCAACCACGGGATGATATTCGGTAGTGGATATTCTAACATTGCCCCTACACGGTAGGAACTTTAATATTAAAGTCTCTAATGAAAATAACCTTAATGTAAAAGTAGGGAACTAAGTTGATTCGCGTTGGAAAGTACTTTGGCTCCCGGGTAATATAAGTGAAGGCCGTTCTAAGCATAAAAACGAGCTACGAAAATAGAAATGGAAAATATTTTCAGGGAAAATTCAAACGAGTTTTTCACGCACTCATCTTTTAATCTCTTAATATCAGGACTGAGATGAATGATTTCTTTTCAATATCAAAAAAAATTAATAGTAACCTGTTGTGTACAGATGGATAAAAAGGACTTTTCACATTTTTAACATTGAGTAATTTCTCATTTGCTATTTATAATCTATATTAATATTTTAAAGAAGTAAAGTTGCTTGCAGATATGTTTGTAGAGGAAATTTCTGGAGTTATTGATTCGATTCTTAATATTCTTTCACTGTTTGAAAACTAATCTATTCCTAACTGACAGAGTCTATGTCTTATTGTGATAAAAAATCAAGAAGACATCACTATTTTATCGGCGTACGTTGTTGGCTTTTTTATCGGTGTACGTTGACCAACAGGTATTGTATTTAAGCCCTGAAATTTATTAAATGCCGCATAACTAAAAAGAGGTCACCTCTAGTATAGGAATTGGTGGACATGCACGGTAAATATTTAGGGCCATGGCACATAAAACATTTTAAATTGTCTAAATAGCACATTTTTTTGTTTTGCTGAGGATTTTTCTACTTATAGGAAGAAAAATCCTTGGGTGGCCAGCGGGGTATTCTAATGTGTCATCTAATTCGCGCAGAGACAAGTGGGGGTGCATGAATAGTCCGCACGGCTGACGAGTGACCTCAGTGTGACCGTGAAGGCACGGCTTGCCTTAATGCATTTCTAGATCTATATTAAATATTTAAAAACGCATACTATATCCTTGAACAACCACAAAACCTCTATCCTTGGAAGAACCAGCAAGAATCCCAGCCGGACTTTTTTTAAAAATAACAGCTTACAATCAGAGGCGTAGCGTGGACTAATATAAACGTAGGCGAAGTTGCATCAGCGAGGCCCCTTTTCTTTCGTTCCAAGGATCTACCCAATAGATACATCCTACCAAACATGCTTTGACATGACATACCTACTCATATATCTATTAATTCCTGACAATCTCGTATTCCGTCAATGTAACAGTCGCGGTCTTTGCAGGTAGTTATAACGACCTCGCAGTCGCACTTAAGAGGGGCTTCCTGCGAGGGGATTTATAATAAATGAATACTATTAAAATAAAATAGCAGTTTAACGCTGCTGTGTTTCGTATGGTGAGTGTAGAGAACTGGAGACCCTTTTTACTGGAAACGAGGCATTCCATCTTAGTCCTCACGGGTGACAACGCATCTGCATTTTGATTCGTAATCGAAGTAGATGTCTATGGGCTACAGCAACCTCTTACCATCAGGTGGACTTTGTGCTCGTTTGTCACCATTATCCTATTTAAAAAAAAGATAAGTTTAATCTGTTCTAAAACAAAATCACTACGCACCAACTCCACGTAGTCTTGTCTGCCCTAACACTTAGAGAAAATGTGACCCAGTTCAAACCTCATCAATGGTCGTTGGTGCTTTTCATCGATGTCCGGATTTGGTGGTTTTTATCCTGATTCGAGGAGAGTACGTGTTTGGAGAGTTTCTAGTCGTACAAGATGGCTTCATCACCCTCAAAAAGTTCACCCATACCAAGGTTGTACAATGATGGTATGGACAGGAATTCATTTCGGTGGTTGAATGGACCCCGTTTGGATACAGGGCACTAGGACGGCTAAAAAAACCGAAGATAAAGATGCTAAAACCAATAGTCTTGCCACATCAAACAAAAATCATTCAATATTTCCTGCTTATGCACGACAATGTCCGTTCATATACGCTAAGGATGGTTGCACAAACATGATGTCACGGCCCTAAGAATGGCTAGCGCAATCCCCAGATTTAAATCCCATTGAGCACGCTTAGGATATCATCCGAGGAAGAGCTCTGAGGGATTTTCCTGAAAATCTGGTTACAGCAGAACAACTTTTTTGTGCACATCAGTAGGCCCTGCGACAATATTCCTTATCAGGATTTTGACAACCTCATTCTGAGTATGGTGATGCAAATGTTTTATGAATACCATGGGTGCTTTTACTGATTATTAACTCTTAATTAATAGCTACTTTCGAAAGGTTTTTACTTTACGTTATTTTATATTTGAATTTAATTTTTAAATAAGAAAAAATTTTCTAAGACGTTAAGTGTGAGGCAAGGCAAGAAGTGAGGCAGCGCGGCGGACATTTCCTTGCCCTAGAACTCTCACATAACTTTAAAAATTTCATCCCCTCTGAGGTGAAACTTCCTCTGAGGACTATGACGTAATGCCTCACAGCCTGTTATTATACTGACTCTTTAGACCATGTAGGCCGGAAAACAACAATATACGTGCACTGCTGTTTGTCGATAGAATACCTATCCAATCGGACTTCAAGATATTAAAGGACGCCTAGCACTTAGTTACAATGTAATTGTCTTCATTTATTAAAAATTATTGGTCAACGTACACCGAATATAGATGTAGATAAATATCTATATTCCATAATCCATATCCATAAAGAAGCCAACAACGTACGCCGATAAAAATGACTGATGAAAATGACGAACTATTTGATATTAAAACATTTTAAAGTGGCCATTACTTTTTGAGTTGGTTAATGTTATTAAAAATATCCCTAAACCGTGTTTATATGTATAAGTTATAATCAAACTTCGAACCCCGGGACTCCTAGGTTTGACTAGTCAAACCTCTGGTCTGACATAAAGTCGTAATCAAAGTCCAAATAAATGACGTTTTTCTATCTTTGACTAACGAATTGTTGTTTAACCTAGGAGAGACTAATTTGGACAGTCAAACGCCGAAACTCAATTTCATGAAATCAGGTTTTGAGCAGTCAAACCTCAATTAGGTATTGGGATTTGTTAGTTTGTGAGAATAGGTAGAATAAAAGGATTTATTTTTAATGCTTATTGTTTTAATATTATAAGAATCTCACCTCACTTTTTGACACAGGAATATTGACGGCTTCGGCGCTGCGGGAAGTGCAGCCCCTTCGCCCTTGCTTGGCAAATCGCAGGCACTCAAGTTCACCTCCGCAGCTTCCTGCCTCAGCCCCTACGGTTCGAACAGATGCCTACGATTTGATCCGGCGGGCGGGGCCTGCTCTCCCGCCGCGCTTACGGCTTTACAAAATACTCTAGATGTTAGGGCAGACAAGACTACGTGGAGTCAGTGCGTGGTGATTTTATCTTTTTTTTTATAGGATAAGCGTGACAAACGGGCACACAGTCCACCTCATAGTAAGAGGTTGCTGTGGCCCATAGAAATCTACATCTATCTTCGATTACGAATCAAAATGCCAAATGTCATTTTCACCCGTGGGGACTAAGATGGGATGCCTCTTTTCCAGTAAAATGTGTCTCCGGTTTTCTACACTGTTATTCTGTGAGAGCGTGGTTCTTCCCCGGTCAAGCCGACCCATTCGTGCTACAACCATAATATAGCTGCAGCATGGCTCTACCACGTATAAAATTATCTTGTATATAAAGCCAGGTTGGCCCAAACTCTGCTATGATAGTAGTAAATGAAACAATGCTCTGTGAATTGTTATAATATTGTTTTCTTAAAAAAAATTGACTGCTCTCCACTGCGACTCAATTCGTTGTGTACGAGTCACATCTTTATTCACAAATGAGTACGTATCGACGTTTGCTTCTAGAATCGACTAGGCAAATCAGCAAAGCCCAACAGATTATTTAAATTTCGACGTTTGACTAAAAAAGTTAGGTACTTCTAGGTGTGACTAAAATACTTCAGTCAAAAGCCGAAATTGGAATTTATTTCAGGGTTTGCCTAAAGGCCTTGGTCAAACCTAGGATAAACTACTCATTCAGGGAAGAGACTGCAAATTGACGTTTTACTATGTATACTAAACTATAAATCTACATTACAAATAATTTAGAATTGACGGCTTTAATAGATTAAACTGTGTAAGAGCAGCGTCTTCTACCTGAATTGTGAATAATAATTAAAAATTAAAAATGTTGTACAGCCGACTTCAATATAAGCGCTTTCAATATAGGTTATTTAAGAATAACTCAATAACCATTGGTCTGACCATGATCAAATTCATATGGGACCACACGAGAACTATCAGCTTTCATATAAAAAAATAATCATCGAAATCGGTTCGCCCAGTACAAAGTTATGAGGTAACACACATAAAAAATAAACATACACTCGAATTGAGTACCGTCTTCTTTTTGGAAGTCGTCAGAAAATAAAACAGTATTTAAAAACGATTGCTACGTTAATTCCTCTTTTGACGTAAAAGTCTATACTTCCTCCATAGCCAGCAGGCACTAAGAGAAACCGCAGCACTTGCAATAGTCTATAGCCAGGAACGCGTGGGACTCGGAAGTATAAAAAACTGTTCAAGAAGAACTAAGAAGTTTTATAATTAATGAGATAAATATATTTATAAATGATATCTATATTATTTAAATGCTAATTCTCTTTGCGTATAAACAAATATAGTTTTACATTTACATATAATATGTATAAAGCATAACATATTTGGACTGTAAAAGTGTATTTTTTTGACAGACGTTTTATGGCCGTCCCATAATCTCCATGCTTGGCAGGCGGATTGGCGATAAGACTTACCGTCACCGTTACCATTACAGCCTATCAAAAGTCCACTGCTGAACATAGGACCCCACCATAATTTATCTCATATGGGGGATTTTTGCCATAGTTGCCATGTTTATCATGCGGGTTAGCTACCGCAGTTGGAACGAAGTTCTTTATCTGACGGTACGGATTTGACGGATGGGGCTAGGCGACAAAAAGTGTAAGATTTTTCCGTCACGACCCCTCCTGACATAGTGTTGGTAAGGCCGTCTACTTGGCGGTGATGTATATTTAACTGCAACTATGTGGTTAAAGAGGTAGTGGTGTACATTTTATACATTGTCTCATAAAAACAATTTAAAGGAAATACAAAACATCATACCGATTTCTATACTCATAATAAAATACGGAATAAACGTCGAGTTTTCAGTAGTATTATAAACCAATTTAACAGTTTTAGTATTCAATAGTTCGAGCTTTCGACGTTCTACGAAATTCTCTACTAATTCTGTGCGGATTTGCAAAGTCATTTCAGATTCGTAATGCAAGTACGATTCAATAATATTTTGAAGACATAATAACTACTCGTACAGTTTTAAGTTACATTTTTGTAATATATTAATTAAATAACTAACATAGTTTAGCTTAGTATTAAACATTATATAATATATTTCACTTTTATAGTTTCAGACATTATGCTATATTCCAAAAGCTGTGAAGAAAAATGATTTCCGTACATGACAAGATGTCAATTGAAGAAATCCTGGAACGCAAAAGGCAACTGCATAACTGATTTGAATAAGCCTCGTTAAAAGTTATTTTCCAAGAATACTTGAAGGAATTTGCCGCTCAAGATCCATTTATATATTCGTTTTTACCTTAGCAAAAAAGATGGACTTAAAGCTTCTGCAATCAATGATTTCTAGGTAACTTTCTATTTTTTTAGAGAAGCTTTTACTGGTAAAAGTCTCGAAAACTGTGAAATTACCGACTCACTTTTTATACCTGTACTAATTAAGGCACTCATAATGGTTTATATACCAAATTAAAAACAATTGCATCCTTGAACGACGAATATTAATTCATTGAACTTTCATGAATTAAGCAGGTAAATCGGGGAGACAATTTTATGTTTAATAAAATTTTGATAATTGAGTTTTGCGAATTTATTAAGACCCTTAATAAGCAGAGCGAACCTTTTCAAACCATTTTAAATGGCACGTCCTTGAACCTCTTCAAGTAAGGCCACGAGATTCGTTTAAAGGCGATCCCAGGGTAGGACTGCCTGTCGTGGAGATTACTGCGGCAAATGTGGAAAATTTAAAAAAAAAATTGTACTATTGAAAAATTTTATAGTTGTAGTATGAAATACTATCGACATTATTTTATGGTTGAAGTATAAAAATATCACACATCTTGCTCACACATTTGTCATGCCCAATCATGCATAGCATTCAAGTAGTATTTCATATTTCAACCATAAAATATAAATATAAAATATTAATATAGATTGAGATCGAGAATAGTCACGCCGCACCAAGCGCACGAGTTTTTCGACCAGTGTAGCTAGAAAAAGGAAAGAAAGGTTGTAAATGGAGATGAAACCACTCCATTAGATTTTCAACGCGTCTCAATCGGCTGAAAACCTCATGGTTTACAAAGAATTATTTTTTTTAATTAATTACATTAAAAGATTAGAAGAAAAATTTACATAACTGATGAATTCTATGATGGAATAATTAAAAAGTTAGATGATATAAAGGAAAAAAGGCAATGAAAATCAAGCAAAGGCATGCATTTTCTCGAAAACACATCCGTGTACTAAGTGCTGCTGTGCAATGATAGGCATTGAAATGTTGGCATACCCACTTATTTATAATGATTAATATTTACGAACTTTTATTAATGCAATAAAAAACAGAAGAAGTGCAAGTAGGACTTGCGTGCCGAGGGTTTCGCACAAACTCTATTAAGTATGTAAATAGTTTATGAATCCTAGGAAATATACGTAAGCACCGAACATTTTCTGTCAGGAAAATTCGTTGTTTAGTTGAAGATTAAACTTCATTTTACATTGGGAAAAATGTTGTCTTGTACACTATCTACATGTTGTTGTTGTATGATGATCTAAATGTAAATATACGAGTATTTTTATGCAATATAACTACTAAAGAACGATTTTTTATTTTTTACATTTTTTGTGCATGCCAATTTTCATGATTCTACGTAGTTTACGGAAAGTATACGTGTAAAACACGTAGCAAATAACCGTATCTTTTCAATGAAGCTTGAACTTTTACAGTTCCAAGGGCCTGTTTAAAGATTCTTAAAAACCCGTTCCCGAGAAAAAGGGCCTTGACCGATGGACTGATGGATGGACAGCAAAGTAATCCTAATATAAGGTGTATAACTCTAGGGTTATATTATAACCCTGAATAAAGCTTCGGCAAAAAAAAATTGCGAGTGACAAGAGCGTGATTTCTGCATATTTCGGAAAAAATTCATTTTTTTTTCGATATCACGTATTATATACGAAGGAAACTTATTGAATTGATATTAAATTTCAATAATGACTAAATAAAAAATAGGACGCTTAAAGAGATACCTTTGAAAATCCTTTCGCCGTTTTTTCTTCTTTATGGAAATTATGTTATAAAACAATATAATCAATATAATAATTATCAAAATAAAAAGGCGTTTAACAAATTTTAATATATTAGATTGAAAAATAAAGAGATTTTGCAATTTTTAAAGCTGTAGTACAAAAGATATAAAAAAAATCTTCAATTATTAATCGTAGACCGCCTCATTTGTTCGTAATCCTTTTGGTAATTACATCAATATTCAAATAAAAATAGTTTGTGCCGCAGAAACTTATTCTCAGTCACGAATATTGGATCAGTGATTGGAAAGTGGATGTTTGTTAATCTTATGGTATTTCCAATTTGCATCGGAATTCCCCAATCGAATTGCGTGCTATTAAATGACAACTGATTGGGATGCCGAATACCAAAATGGCGTAAAGTACTAAATGGATATTGAATTATATATATAATTAGCGATTGTGGTTTGTAGTTCAAATATGTGGAATTAATGTCGAACATTCTTTTTACAAAAATTAGTATTAGAGAAGAACTAAATATTTTAATATAAATAGAGCAAAGTTAGTTCTTTGTCGAAAATAATTATTACTATGGTACCCTTTTTTTATTCTGTACACAATTAATTTAAATATACCAGTGTTAATTTATTTCAGTCAATAACGAAATTCTAAGAATTTTTCTTCACGCTATTTGATTTCTTATTCAGTTCAATCATTACAATATCCATTTATTTATTTTCTTTGTTACAAATAGAGACTGCGATGAAAGTGGCAGTCCAGACAGAACGCCAAAAGATCAGATGAGAAAAGCACACTTGCATTCAACTATAATTCTAGCACAATGCTGCCTGAAAATTTACTTGAAAATATATCTCAAGATAATGACACTGTGGATCGAAATTATGTCTCTACAAATTCTATTCTAGACAGCCAGCCTAATCTTGGTTTCTCAGTACTCGACGATATAGATTCATTTTCTGTTCTAAATAGGCCATCGAAAAAAGGCCAAATAAGTATATCGAAGAAAGTGACTCTGCTAGCCAATCAAACATGGGGACTGATTCTTCATCAGACAATAGCGTTAAAGACCCCAACTATTCAGATAATAATATAAAGTCGGATCTTAAAGAGTATTTATTTCCTTATAAAAATTGTTCATTACTGAAACCTGGACCTTTGAGGGTGAACATTTTTCAGCGCTCAGCAATTGTTTATAACCCAGTTGAATCCAACAGCAGTCAACCACAACAACGACCTACTTGTGATTCTTATCGCCTATTTATGTACCAAGCCAGTTTATAACACTCATTAAGACGTCAAAAAAGAATGGCACTCCGTACAATGTAAAAGAACTGACGTATGAAGATTTTTACAATTTAAAACCGTTAGCTACGGGAAATTACACGACAAGTGAAGACGGAGAGAAAGTTAAATGGGCAGATATTAAAATTATGAAAATCATCAAGGACAACTAAGATACATTTATATTCAAAACGTCAAAAAACGAAAAAGAAAACTAAGACTGCAGCAGTGCCAACTTTAAAGAAATTATATACTCAAAAACTGAAAGTTTCGGAGACAAAAAAGCAAGGTATCATAAAATTAATGGAAAAAAATGTGATACCTAAAGATTATGAAAGCTTTTATGCAAATCTTTAGATTTGCAGTGCTTATTAATTTAATTTATTCTATATTGAAGCTATTTTTTTATGATTAATATGCTATTTATAAGCATTCATAGTATTTTTAGTTGAATTGTTCTTGTTTCAATCTGTTTAATAGTTTTTAGTTAAATCATTTGTTTGTAATCTATATAAGTTTTAATAAAGATTATTATTATTATTAATAGAAAAAATAACAAATTGTCAAGACTCTTTGATTTTTACAACATTTCATTTAACTAATAATTTTTTTTATAAATATTATATTCATATTAATAACTATTGTGAACATCATGATCATGAATAACATATAATTCATAAATAGCAAGCTGTAACTATGATAAGTAAAGTAATCTATACATATAATAAATCTGTAGAAAAGTCGTGTCTGTAATTCTAAGATATTTTTGAAAAAATAAGTCCAGGGGACTAAATAAAGGGTTCTGAAGCCAAATTAGTGGTTTTTAGAATTTTTGTCTGTCTGTCTGTCTGTGTATTCCGGATTCACGTAAAAACTACTGGTCAGATTTACATGAAATTTTGTATTTAGGTAGTTAGTAACCTGGGGCAACTTATAGGGTACTTTTTATCCGAATACGGAACTTTAAAAAAAAAAGAAGGTTAAATATTTTCCTTCTTTTAGATATTAATTTTCTATTATATCTTAGTTATAGGCGGGTACAAATGTTTTTCAAATAAATACCAGATTTATAAATAAAGTTAAAGATATAGTTATAACTTTGGTAGAATAATTTGAAACTACACAGATTTGGTTATCAAAATAGCGCCATCTATCATCAAATGGAAAAAGTATTATATTTTGCTTTCAGTTATTAATAAATTAAAAAATATAAATAACTTACATTTATATGTTTAAATAATTAGACTTTTAAAATTATTTGAAAATTCTAACGTTTAGTTTTTCAGCATTTTTGTTATTTTATTTTAAAAGTGTAATAATTACAATAGATAATAGTGACGTCTATCAAAAATATGAAAATTTACAAGGTTTATATTTTAATTACTAAACTATATGTAAAATGACCCAAACTGGTTTGGCTGCAATTATTGCAAAATTTTTATTATCATTAAAGTTTTATTATTTTGGTCAAAAATTCTTTGCGGCCTGAAAACCCTGAAAAAAAGTAGCACCTTACATACATGTTACTACTGGGCAGTGACATGTATGTAAGCTGCTACTTTTTTTACTTTTCATGAGGCAATAAATGTAAATGTATAGAATAATTATTTCATTCATATTTTCGGGTATGTTAATTTTTTGTTTTTACTCTATCGTAAATATTAAGGGTTGCAAAGATGAGTAGAACTCATTATCGTCAGCCTATCAAAATTTCACTGAAATGAACATAGGCCTCCCTCATAAATTGTCAAGTAGCTGGTTATTTGCTATAGTTGCCACGCTTGGTAGGCGGGTTGGCAACCGCAGCTATTATTATTTTGATCTGTTGTCAGGAAGATGATGCTGCCCATCCCATCTCCTGTTTGTTTTTCTATTTTGCCTCTTACGACGGGACGATATGAGGTGGCGGATTCTCTTTCACCGCCACAAGGCGAACATTTTTCTACTCCCGTTTATGAGTGAAGTGCTACCCACGTTCACTGTGAATAAAAGTTATAAGAAATAAAACTAATTTTAAGGATTTCACCGTGTTTAATTTTAACCTTTACAATTCCCGATGTTTTGGGCACTTTACAGCACCCATGGTCACGAGAGGACTGAGGTGTTTGACGACCTGATGTCATAGTTAGAATAGAATAGAATAAGAATAGTATAGAGAGAATAAATGCTTGGTTTGTAGTATGCTTGGGTTTGAATATTAGTTTATTAGGTATGGAGTCCTTAGCACTCAGCCATCTTCCCTATTAAAATTAGGATGTTTTTTAATTTCAATAGCCTCGCGAATCCTCAATGGTGGGAATCGATGTTTTATTGTAAGGATTTGTTGTCTATCAGTTATGATCTATCTAATGGTTGGGACGATACATAACATGTTGACATACTTTAGACTTCCTGGAGCATCCGTGCTTCACATCAACGATATGAAGGTTTTTATGGAACTTTCAGTTAAAGATGCGTAAAAAACCCAACGTAAAAAAGTTAAAATTAAACTTGATAAAATCCGTAACATTAGTTTTATTCCATGTGTAGTATACATCATTATAGAACTGCGTTTATGAAATTTTGAAGTCTACTCGAACGTAAAACAAATATATACTGTGTACACCTATTTTATGGTACCAATCAATATTAAATAGGACCAATGATATGAATAAAATATCTCATATAAACATTATACCGTAAATTGATAGATCATGAAATTCATCATCATTTTGTTAAAACTAAATTTATTTTAATTATGAATGAATGTAAACAGTAAAATTTAAATAGTAATAATAAAATTTTATTCCAAGAAAATATACCTTTCTTATATACATTTACAAGGAGGACACGCGCTATATAAAAAATAGAAGGTGGTTCTAGACATATATTCAAGTGTTCCTGTAGCATATTATATCTATGTCAAACACCAATAACATACGTCTAATAGTCTTTTAAAATTCATAAAATATTTTCGACAGACATTAAGACAGACAGCGGGACTCTAAAAGTAATCGAATTTTGCTAAATTTGGCACGGAACAGCTTTTGATGATTTGAATGATGTTCCTAATTCATGCTCACGCGAGCGAAGCCGTGGGTAAAAAGCTAGTTATAAATATATCTCGTTACTGAATGATCTCACAAAGTTTAAATTTTGATTTATATTTTGAGTTTTTGAATGAGAATTTATACATTTGATTAATTAAATGGAACTTGTTTTTAAGCGGAATTACGTACTTAGAATATTAACTAATTAAAAAAAAATGTAAATCAAAATATAGCATATATTTAGATTTACAAAAAAAACTTAACGACTTATGTATCTTATTTAAGAAAATAAATATATAAAACCCTGGTTTCTTTTCGACATGTGGCTTTTATTTCATACCTTTCATTGTCATTACACCTAATTTATATGCAAAAGTAACTTATCTGCTTTTGTATGCTTCCTTCTAAACATTAGTGAAAAATAACTAATATAAAGTCATAAAGGTTGCCAATACGCATGTAGTGAATTGTATTACGCGTACCAATCGGTTGTGATTTGGTGAAGAAATTTAAAAAAAAATCTGAAAATTTTCAATTGGCTATCCTGTAAAAATAATACTTTTTGCCATGTGGTAGTAGTTTTGTATTTAAGCAGCGATATGTGTATGAGATTTGATTAGATATATTATTAGACTCTTTAGTAATATTTAAATAAGAAAAACCAACTTAAAGATAACTAAAAGCAATGAAATAATTACCACATATTTCGTGTGGCTTTTAAAGTCACGGCTATATTGGAATTATTTTGTATAGTATGTTTTAGCACTGATTTTAGAAGCTTGGAAATTATACAAAAATTATTTTATTATATTTATACATAACTTTCTGAGTTGGCTTTGAATTCTTAAAGGTTTTATTATTTGACGTTATCTGGTTTTACTATCAAGAAATTCTCAGTACCAGCACGGAATCAAAAAGTTGGCGGTATTTCACCCACGTGCCGCGAGATGCACGTCGAAATCGTCGTCAAATCTCTTTTTGGTAGTGTCGGATAAACGGCCTATCGGACTATAATAGTGAGGGAATAGAGAGTGCACTTGTGCTTGTGCGTACACTCGGACATTACAATTCTGTCCTGCGCAGATGGCTAGTCTCCGTTGCGACCGCCGTGACCGAAATTCGGTCTGGAGTACATTATTATTTGAACTTTTTCAGTGAACTACGCAATATCACAACTTTAAGGTAATAGAATAAGTTAAATAAGTCTAAATATCAACATTAATATATATATATATATATATATATATATATATATATATATATATATATATATATATATATATATATATATATATATACACAGTCAGGTCAGAAGTATTGTCACACACAGTAAAAACTTTTCTTTTCGAATGCTGGCCACAAAAAAGTTTATTGAATTCGAATTTCGAATTGTTCATGAAAATAAAACTGTATACTTTTTATAATTTTACTCATTTTTAAATATGGAGTGGACGCTTAAAGAAGACCGTGTTGCAGTTATTGCGTTGCATCGTTGCGGTTACGCGCCAATTCAAATTTTTGACATACTGAAAAATTTGAATATAACCAAAAGATTCGTTTATCGTACCATCAAACGATACAATGAAGACTCTAGTGTAGATGACAGGTCAAGAAGTGGTCGCCCTTGGTCTGTTAGGACTCCAGCAGTGATAAAAGCTGTGAAGGCGCGAATTCAAAGAAATCCCAAACGTAAGCAGAAACTCTTGGCCCTTCAGATGGGGTTAAGCAGAACCACGGTGAAAAGGGTATTAAATGAAGACTTAGGGCTTCGGGCATATCGAAGAAAAACAGGACATCGTTTGTATGCTCGTCTAATGGACCTGAGACTGAAGAAATGCCGCGCTTTGTTGAAGCGGTACGCGGGAACAAAATATTGGGAAATTCTTTCTTCGGATGAAAATTTTTTTACCGTAGAAGAGAGCTGCAGCAAACAAAATAATAAGGTGTACGCACACAGTAGTGAAGAAGCGAACAACCGTATTCCGCGTGACCAACGAGGTCATTTTCCATCCTCGCTCATGGTATGGTTGGGAGTTTCTTATTGGGGCTTAACAGAGGTACATTTTTGTGAGAAAGGTGTAAAAACGAATGCAGTTGTGTATCAAAATACAGTCCTGACGAACCTTGTGGAACCTGTTTCTCATTCCATGTTCAATAACAGGCACTAGGTATTCCAACAAGATTCGGCGCCAGCTCATAGAGCGAAGAGCACACAAGACTGGCTGGCGGCGCGTGAAATTGACTTCATCCGGCACGAAGACTAGCCCTCCTTCAGTCCAGATTTGAATCCGTTAGATTACAAGATATGGCAACACTTGGTGGAAAAGGTATGCACAACGCCTCGTCCCAATTTGGAGTCACTCAAGACATCCTTGATTAAGGCAGCCGCCGATATTGACATGGACCTCGTTCGTGCTGCGATAGACGACTGGCCGCGCAGATTGAAGGCCTGTATTCAAAATCACGGAGGTTATTTTGAATAAATTTTAGTGTCATAAGAATCTATGTTTTGCTAAGTTCATTTTGGTATATGAATGGTTACATAATGAATAAACATGTTTCAATTATTTTATATTAAACATGTGACAGAATTTATGACCTGACTAGGTATATATATATATATATATATATATATATATATATATGTATGTAGGGGTCCCAATAATGGTGGATAATCTGGTACTTACGTATTCGGGCGGGGGGGGGGGGGGGGGGAAGATGGCCTCGGTTCCCTAAAAAAAATTCTACCCCGAACGGTTCGCGCTCTTCGCCATGTTTTATAAAATTCCAAAAATTCGTACTTCTGCTCACATTTGTGGTTATCACGTCCACAGTTTAATGTCTAGATCTTTTGAGAGAATTTTTTTATTTTAATGCGTTCGCTAATAATGATGTTCCTAAATTACCCTTAAAAGTTTTCAACTACTATGGGTAGTATTTTACAAGACGGCACTAAGCATAAGTTTAAATTTTTTACTTTATTTATCTGCTAAGTTTGAGAATCTGTGGTGAAAAAAAAAAACTTATGGGATCTGTGTGGCCAACCATTTAAAAAGTTCACCTACATCATGAGAATTCTAAAATATTATCATACTATGTACTTAATGTTATTACTATATAGCCGTTAATGTGTAAAAGTAGGCATTTCATTACAAAATTACAAAATTGTTGGCATATAGGTTTTTTTTTAACATTGCATGTATTTATTAGGTAAAAGTACATCTGTAGCCCTTGAAAATTTTACTTTACTATCTGCTTGCCTTGTTTGGACGAATTCTCAGCTGTGTGAGCGAGAATAACAGTGAAACTTGACATGCTCTTTTATGTACAGCTGTGAAAATATGGTTAGTATTGTTTTCCATTTGTTAAGAATGCGTAAATGAATGAAAAGAACATGAGATATATCCATTTTTTTTATTTAAAATCATTTACAGAAAATTCTCGAACTGGCCCCTTCCGGCCATTATGCAGGCTCTACATCTTTTTACTAACGATCTTTCTATAAGTCTTTGATAATTTTTGGTTGAAATAACCCTTGATGCTTTTGTGACGCGAAGTCTAAGTTCGTCGATTTTTTTTATAGGATAGGGTGACAAACGAGCACACAGTCCACCTGATGGTAAGTGATTGCCGTGGCCCATAGATATCTACATCTATCCTCGTTTGCAAATCAAAATGCAGATGCGTTGTCACCCGTGAGATGGCATGCCTCGTTTCCAGTAAAAAGGGTCTCCGGTTCTCTACACTCACCACACGAAATACAGCAGCGTTAGGCTGCTATCTTATGCTGGTATTCTGTGAGAGCGTGGTCCTTCTCCGGTCGATCCGACCCATTCGAGCTACAACTATACTACTAATAAAGCTTCAGTATGGCTCTACCACGTTCATGATTGTTTCAATTGTTTTTTTTATAAATTATTCATTCAGGCAGCCCCAATAAAAAATCTAATGGGTTAAGATCAGGTGATCTTGGTAGCCACAATAACGGCTCCATTCGGCCGATACATCGGTCATGATGGGCTTCGTTTAAGTAACTTCTTACTTGGAAGGCGTAATGTGCCGGACAACCATCATTTTGGAGCCACTTTTCCGGATGGCTAGTGGCTCATCTTTTTATAAATGTGGCAGCTCATTTTGCATAAATTCTAAATAATTGTCCCCATTCAGGTTACCCAGCATTTCATAGGGGCCTATGATTCTTCCGTTTAGAGTTCTTGTCCAATAATTTATTTTAAACTGGTATTGCGACCTATCTTCTCCCATAAAATATGGGTTTGCTCACTGCCAACTGTGCAAATTATGCAAGTTAAGGTACCCGTCTTTTTGTCACGTTGACTTGTCGCTCCACAAAAATGTTCTAAAAAACCCAGGGTCTTCATACATTTGCCTCAGCATTTCTCTACAAAAAGTAACTTGTGCTGGGTAGTCACATTGTTGAAGCGTTTGCACACGTGTAACGTAATAAGGCTGAAGTCTCCATTGTTTGAGAATCCAATGTGCTGTAGAGTACGATACTCCAGTGCGTCGTTCGATATCTCGCATCGAAATAGAATAGATCTTTTTCAACCATATCATGGACAATATCTTCAATGTCAATGTCAGGTACTGACATACTGACGCCATCAATACTAGCACCAGGCATTCTCCCCTCTGAATAAATGCAGTGCATTCTTTATGAGATCTCTTTCACGCTACATTCACCATAGATAAAGTACATGATAGCATACTCTTGGGGTGTGTACATTTCTCGTGACATAACACAGTCTTGTTGTTATGCACAAATCATGAGTCCAGTAGAATGCCGAGTTGTCACAATCATCACTAAACACACAAAATCCAATCAAAATGCACAAGTCAAGAGTCCAGAAGAATGCGAAATAGTATTTTGTAGCCAAGAGTCCGAAATAAGTGAGCATATCCGATGTCGAGAAGGTCGAAATATGCACTAACCATATTTAACAATAACCAAACACGAATTTCAATCACGAATTCATACAATGTAGAATCTGTCGATCGTTTTTACTCACATTAATCCTACGCACCGTTTGTCTCGCTCACACAGCTTAAAATTCGTCCAAACAAGGCGAGCAGGTAGTAAAGCAAAATTTTCAAGGGCGACAGATGTACATATAATCACGCCTCTTTTCCATAGGGGTAGGCAGAGACGACTTCTTTCCAATTGCTACGATCCTTACATACTTTTTTCGCTTCGTCCTTTTGCATTATTCACTTCATACATGCTCTACGGCTTAGGGTGCTTTTGACCTGGTCTTTTTTCAAGACGTCCCTGATTTGGTCTTGAAATGTCCGCCTAGGTCTACTTCTTCCAGCACTTTCATTCACACTCGCCTTATACACTTTTTTCGTCAATCGTTCTTCATTCATTCTCTCGTCATGGTCAAACCAACTCAGCATACCTTTCTCAATTTTTGTCTTTACATCTTCTTTCAGACCACAACGTTTCCTTATCTCACAATTTCTTGTAAGAAGTATGATAGGAGTTAAACTCATCTCATCGCTCACTCACGCTCAAACGCTCCTCATCTCAACTGAATTTATTCTGCTTTCGTGTTTTTTCTGCCATACCCAACTTTCACTTCCATACATGATTGTCGGAACCAGCACCCCCTCATGCACAGCCAAACGATCCTTGTTAGACACCTTCCGACTGCTCAGAAAGGTGCTTGTGTAATTAAGGAAAAGAAAGGTGCTTGTGTCATAGTGCTTGCGTAAGGATAAACAAGGCATACACTGAAAAGTTTAATATCGAAAAAGGTGTTAGACAGGGATGTGTAGCGTCACCGTGGCTGTTTAACCTGTTCATGGACAATTGCTTGACAGATTTAAAAGAGAATGAAAGCGGGTCGAGAATGAATGAGTAACTCGTCAAATATTTTCTCTATGCTGATGACCAAGTATTACTTGCGTCTTCGGCCGAGGAGTTGCAGGAGATGGTAACTACTATGAGTCGAGCTTTTGGAGGAAGCTTGTCGAGGAAGGGAATGAAGATGAATGTAAGGAAGACGAAAGTGATGGTGTTTGAAAGAGATGAGGCAGTGATAGACTGCAATATCGTGATTGGACATGAACAAATTGAACAGGTGAATGAGTTTGTGTATCTGGGTTCAAAGTTTACAAGAGATGAAAAGTGTAATAAAAATAATAATAAAAATTGGCAAGGTGGTTAAACGCAACCGTCGGAACCTCTCCGCCGCCTGGATAGACTACAAAAAGGCATTCGACTCTGTGCCTCATACATGGCTTAAGAGGGTCCTTGAACTGTACAAGGTTGACTGTACAGTTCAAGACTTCCTCGGGCAATGTATGGGGCAGTGGAGTACGATCCTTTGTCATCTAGGCGAGCGGATGACGGCTGCGGAGAACCACATAAGGATAAGAAGGGGTATCTTCCAGGGCGATTGTTTGAGTCCAATCTGGTTCTGCGTCTCTTTGAACCCTCTCAGTACCTTACTGGAGAGTTCCGGGAGGGTATTTCAGCTTCGGAAAGGAGGTACAAAAATGACCCACTTTTTCTATATGGATGATCTCAAGTTATTCGCCTCCAGTCGCTCCCATCTTATGGCATTGCTAAATATCACTTGTGATTTTAGTAATTCTATTAGAATGGAGCTGGGGACGGATAAGTGCGTGATCCTCCATGTCGAAAGGGGAAGGGTTGCTAACTCTGAGGGCATAGACTTATCTATGCCCATCAACATAAGGACCCTTTCCGAGGCTGAAACATACCGACACCTGGGTATGTCACAGAACATCGGTGTAGATGAGGCGGGTATGAAACAGTCAGTTTGCGATGTGTTTTATGCACGCTTGACCAAAGTGCTTAACAGCCTTTTATCCGGTGTGAATAAGACGCAGGCATATAACGGTTGGGTCATGCCTGTTCTCATGTATACCTTTGGCATACTCAGGTGGACTCAGACCGAACTGAACGCTCTGGACAGAAAAGTCCGCACTATAATGACGTCCTACAGGATGCATCATCCGAGATCGTCAGTAATGAGGCTGTACTTGCCGCGGAAGTATGGTGGACGCGGCTTTTTAAGCACGCTTACCATGCATAATCGCGAAGTGTGCAGCCTCCGTAATTACTTTCTGATGAGAGCGGATGATATATGTAGATATATATAGGGACGTTATGTCTTGTGATAAAGGACTTACCCCTCTATCCTTAGCCAACGAGCAATGGCAAGACCCGGCAGTACAGAACATTTTCGACCGGGAGACCGTATGGAAGGACAAGGAGCTCCACGGGAGGTTCTACAAGGCTCTTCATGAGCCTTTCGTAGACACAGTCGCCTCCCTCCACTGGCTACGTTTCGGTGACCTCTTTGGGGAAACCAAGGGTTTTGTCTGTGCGATACAGGATCAGGTTATTAAGACCAACAATTATCGGAGATACATCCTAAAGGATGGCACCGTTGACGTCTGTCGAGATTGTCGCCATCCCGGTGAGTCACTTAGGCATGTCAACTCCGGTTGTTCGGCGCTTTCTAACTCTGAGTATTTGCACAGGCACAACTTAGTAGCCAGGATTTTACACCAGGAGCTCGCTCTGAAATACAGTCTCGTGGATCGGAAATTGCCGTATTATAAGTACATGCCGGAAGCCGTGCTCGAAAATGACCGCGCCAGGCTCTACTGGGACCGGGCCATCATCACAGACAGGACTATTCTTGCGAATAAGCCTGATATTGTGCTGATGGACCGGACACAGTCAAGGATATTTTTGGTCGACATTACCATTCCTTATGACGAGAACCTCGTGAAAGCCGAAACAGATAAACTGACTAAATATCTGGACCTGGCTCACGAGGTGACCGACATGTGGGGTGGGTTGCCGGCCGAAATTATACCTGTAGTCATCTCTGCGAATGGGTTAATTCCAGTCAGCCTCTCGGGTCATCTGAGGCGACTGGGACTCCATGACGGACCGCTCCAAGCTCAAATGCAGAAGGCGGTGCTCCTCGATACCGCTCGCATCGTCCGCCGGTTTCTTTCCCTTTCATCCTAACCCTCGGCCGTCTGGTCTCCTCTGCCGAAGGCTTCCATCTGGTTGGGTTTTTATATATTTATGTATTTTTTATGTATTTATTTTATTTTATTGATATTTATGTACGTTTACCATGTTTATTTACAATTATATATTTATATTGCCCAACCAGATGAGAAAACTTTATAGATAACCCCAATAATAATAATATGATGGCGAATAATAGGATGGCGTAGGGAAGTGACGACCCCACCGCCCGCTGACGTAACAGACGCAAAGCGCCGCTACCTGGAGGTCGCCAGTGCGCGTCTGGAGCTGGCGCTGGACGCGACAGCATGCGGGTCGCCAGCCAAGCGCGGGGGCTGTAAGACCACCTAGTAGCCTCCCGCATCCATCATCCCCACCAGAGGGCTTGAAGTGAGCTGGGTCTTCTCGGACTAAGCAAGCGGCATCCGCCGCTGGTGGAACACGTCGCATGCGTGTGACAAAAATGATGAACGCAAACGCATGGCGAGCGTATTTTAGGGCAAAAGGGGAAGAAGCTGGAATGCTGGCGTATCGGGCTCGGACGCATCGCTTTTTCGCGGAGCTGGAACCATCTGTTCATGTATGAGAGCAAAACCTGGCAGACCGAGTTCAGTACATCCTGCGCTCCAAAATATTTGGTGACGCCGAACTCGAACAACTACGATGTGAGGCTGTTCCCTCATCGGAGTAAAATGCTACAGCTGGTAATGCGACGCCACAAATTGCAGAACAATCTGCACACGTCGATGCTGCCGCGGATTTTCCAATTGTAGATGATTCAGACGATGATGGAATGGTCACCCAAGAACTAGAGCAGATGAGGAGTAAATTGGAGGAGGCGATTATGGAAACGCGCAGTACGCCTCTCGAAAATCGTCTGCGACTCCCGTGCATACCCCTAAGCAAGCGGAATCGGGCGGTCGTGAGGGCTCTTAAGCCAATGCTGGTGACCTATTTGGAAGCCAGCCGGGACCTTTGCGAGACGGACTCAATTCTTTTTGGCGCCGCACTGGCAGTTTGCCGTATTATTGGCGCCAAACTTCCCACTGCTGGTCGCGCTACTAGACAAAGTAGCGCCATCCCAGCCTGGAGAAGAAGGATTGAGGACCGTATCGCAAAGGCACCTTGCCTTTACCTCATCGGCAGACTGATAAGCAACAGGTCGGGCAATAATAGGCCGAGAATTGTGCGCACCGTTAGAATGGCGTTTGCTGGGACAAATATCAGTTTGTCCCAGCCGGATATAACGCAAAAACTGACGGAGCGCATCAACCTGACGATCTGAAGCAGAGAATCGCTGCTTGGGGGAAGCGGATTCGGCGATATACCGAGAGGTCGACACGGTTTAACCAGAATCGTCTCTTCCAGAGTGATCAAAAGACGGACGGACCCAGCACCAAAACAGGCCGACAGTAACGCATTCTGGTGCGGCCTCTGATCAGAGCCCGTAAACCACAGCGAGGGCCCTTGGACGGAAGTTGTGGCGAGTCAGTGTGCGAATATTACGCCCATGGACCCCATCATCATAACGCCGGATGACGTAGCTGAGGCGCTCCGTAGGGCCCCGAACTGGAAAAGTCCGAGACTCGACGGACTGCATCACTACTAGCTGAAGGGGTTCGTGGTGTGTCACGCTGTGCTCGCCCGACAGTTTCAAGAGGCTCTCGAACAAAAGTCGCTCCCGAGCCTCTTCACTACTGGGATCGACTAGGGTACCCGATGTAGACGGTCACACAGCAAATTGCTTGGACCTTCTGCTGACTACCGAACCAGACAGATATGAAGTACAGGTTACTTCTCCTTTGGGTACATCTGACCACTGTCTGGTGAAATCTGTATCGTCATATTCTCCACCTGATTACGAGTCCCAAGGTGTTCGACGAATATGGCGGTATAAGTCAGCTGATTGGGATGAGATGCGACACTTTTTTGCATCTTATCCTTGGCGGGAGGTTTGTTTCTCTTCTGCGGATCCGTCGAGCTACGCGGTTGCGATAACGGATGTGTTGCGTCAAGCTATGGAGTACTTTATCCCCTTCTTCGACGCTCCCACCGGTAGCAAAGCTCGCCCATGGTTTAACGCTGAATGCGCCCAAGCTGAAAAGCGCAAGCATTTAGCTTACCTATCCTGGGTTGACGCTCGAAACCGCAAAGCTCCGGATATTAGCTGCAAGAAGAGAACCTTCAATCAGACCGCCAAGTCCTACAAAAAAGCATTACGGAAAGCTAGTCTCGATTGCATTAAACATATTGGCGCAAAACTCTCTGCCAGACCATCCGGCACTAGAGCTTTTTGGTCTCTCGCCAAAGCGATCGAGACAAACTTCTGTCGGCCTACACTGCCTCCATTGGTAAAACCAGATGGCACACTGGCTCATACTGCTAAGGAGAAAGCGGACTTGTTCGCGTCTCTCTTTGCCTACAATTCACATCTGGATAGTGGCAACAACGTTCACCAAAATTACCTCACTGCGGGACCTCTATGTCGGAGATTCGTATAACGAATAAGGAGGTTCTTAAAACCTTGCGGTGTCTAGACGTGAATAAAGCTAGTGGACCAGATGGTATACCAGCCATAGTCCTAAAGGCTTGTGCGCCTGAGTTGTCTCCTGACACGCTTGTTCCGCCTCTCATTTAGTACTGGAATAGTGCCAAAATCCTGGAAGCTGGCCAACGTGCAGCCTGTTCCAAAAAAAGGCAGCCGCGCCGACCCTGCCAATTATCGTCCAATCTCAATTACCTCCATACTCTGCAAGATTATGGAGCGTATATTGAATGCCCGCTTAATGGCATACCTAGAACAGAATGACCTCCTTAGTGACCGGCAATATGGGTTTCGCCGAAATCGGTCAGCTGGGGACCTTCTAGCGTATGCCACACACGTATGGGGCGAGGCACTCGAGAACATTGGGGAAGCACTTGCTGTTTCCCTTGATGTTTCGAAGGCCTTTGACAGAGTTTGGCACAATAGCCTTTTGGGTAAGCTTCCAGCGTACGGCTTATCCCCTGGTCTGATTGAATGGGTAAAGGACTTTCTGAGTGAACGGTCTCTCCGGGTCGTCGTCGATGGCTGCTCATCCGAACCTATGGCGACTAACGCCGGTGTTCCTCAGGGTTTCGTTCTCTCCGCAACTCTCTTCCTGCTACATATAAATGATCTGCTTATGCCCGGTATCTATGGGTATGCAGACGATAAGCACAGTGGTTGAGAGATACCAACCAAGTCCTCGGGCCAGTCGGGATCAAATCCAGTCCGAAAGAGAAGCTATGGTAGAGCGTGTGAATCTCACATTACAGGCAGTCTCCGATTGGGGCGATGCCAATCTTGTGAAGTTCAACGCCTCCAAAACACAAGCGTGTCTCATCACTGCAAAAAGGAGCCAGCTCACCTTGGCTCCTTCTTTCCGAAATGTATCACTGGAGTATACCGACCGCCTTCAGTTGTTAGGGTTTGAAATATCCTTAAATTTGAACTTTGGGCGGTTCATTGAGTCCAAGGCCAAAACAGCTACAAGGAAGCTGGGAGTCCTTGCAAAGGTGCGGCGATACTTCACGCCGGGACAGCTGCTTACTTTATATAAAGCGCAAGTCCGGTCCTGCATGGAGTATTGCTGCCATATATGGGCTGGTGCTGCAAAATGCCACCTAGGAGCTTTGGACTCAATGGAAAGGCGTGCTATGAGGCTTATTGGTGACCCGAATTTGGTTAAAACCAATCTTACCAGCCTCGAACACAGACGTAAAGTAGCCAGCCTTTCGGTTTTTCTACAGGATGCATTTCGGAGAGTGTGCGCAGGAATTACATAACTTAATTCCACCCTCTCCCTTCCACCATCGGACAACCAGACGTTCGGCCAGTCTCCACCCTTTCGTTGTTGACTTACCACACATTCGAACCAAACGGTTCGCCACGTCATTCATCATGCGTACAGCAAAAGGAGTGGAATAAGTTGCCAGCATCTGTCTTTCCATCCGATTACAGTGTGAGTGTCTTCAAGGCAAGAGTGAATAGGCTTTTTTTAAGTCAGTGCGCTTCACCATCTTAGGCTACATCACCACTTACCATCAGGTGGGATCGTAGATAAGCGCTGGCTTAGTAGAATAAAAAAAAATCACTCGTTTGGTTCCTAAAGACCGGGATTCCACAGACCCGAGCAAATACCGCCCCATAACGTGTCTACCTACCATATACAAAACACTAACATCAATTTTGAGCGCGAGAATCACTCGTCACCTGAACTCAAATCAGGTGATGTCGTCGTATGTATTTTTATCATTTTCATTTACAATTATATATTTATACAGCCCAACGAGATGAGTAAACTCTATAGATGCCCCAGATAATAATAATAAAATCATTTATTTTCTCTTAACAAAGGTATTAAATTGCACATTATTACTTAGGTAAATAATACGGTTGCAGACAATTTGTAACCTTTGTGAGAGACTGGTGTCCATACTAGGGTAATCCCTGTGTTATAGATCACCAGGCCCTCACCCTAACGAATTGCACATAATATTTACATTTTCAATTATACTACAAGGAATGATTCTATATGGTTTCTTAAAGTTATTTCTATATAAATAAAAAGTATGTGTGTGTGTGTGTGTGTGTGTATGTGTGTGTGTGTGTGTGTGTGTGTGTGTGTGTGTGTGTGTGTGTGTGTGTGTGTGTGTTTGTGTGTGTGTGTGTGTGTGTGTGTGTGTGTGTGTGTGTTAGTGTGTGTGTGTTTATATTAGGTATGTGTTTTTAGGATAATACTGTCAGTAAATTTTCAGCAGCCTTATAATCGACATTTAGCAACCACTTTTGTAATTTTTGTTTACATGCATGTTTTGGTAGAGAGTAAATAAATGAACGTTTATTCAATTTGTTATAAAGGTAACCTCCCAGGAAACAGAAAAATCTATGTAAAAATTGGTTCTTTAGACATTTACTGGGACAAACTACATATTTTCTTCTTTTGTTATTATTGGAGGACTCATACTGTATCATAGAATGTTGTAGTAGCACAGTGTGTAATATAAACAATTTGCGAACAGATAAGACACTACACTGTTGATAAAGGTCAGTTGTAGGGAGAGGGAATGGTAGAGAATTGCTAACTTTTAATACCGCCCTTTGGGCCCTTTCTAATTGCAATATGGTTGTTTTAGGTGCGCCTCACCAGATGGTAATACAATATGTCAACAATGGTTGACACAGTGCAAAATATACCATTTTTATAACATTAAGATCTGCAAAACGACGTAGATTTTTAAAAATATAAATTAACTTACGTATACTTGTACTTAAGAGGCCAATATGAAAGTGAAAGCTAAGGGTGTTATCTATCATTACGCCGAGATATTTTATGCAGTCCGTTCTAGAGAGTGTAGGACAAGAGCAAGAGCTATCAATTTGGGAGCAACAGTGAGCTGTAATGTGGTAGTATTCTAATTCAGATACATTGATGTTTTTTGTAGTAAATGCTATGTATTTTATTTTATCGACATTTAATGTAAATTCATATCCTTTTAACCATTTATTTATTAAATCAAACTCATTTTGTGCGTGCTTAAACACCTCAGGCCATGTATCTGCCTGGAAAAGAAGAGCCACGTCATCCGCAAAAGCAGTGATCCTTCCATTGTGAATTTTTACATTACATAGGGAATTAATATATGTAAGAAATAGTGTTGGACCAAGTACACTACCCTGTGGTACACCATATAATACGGGAAGATCATCACTGCAGCAACCACCAATCCTTACCCTCTGATGTCGACCCGTTAAATAGTCAGAGAACAGTTTCAGCTGTGTATTTCTTATTCCAAGATTTGTATTTTTGCTATAAGCTGTGTATTTTTTACGTGGTAGAGCCAAGCTACAGCTATATTAATAGTACAGTTGTAGCACGAATGGGTCGGCTCGACCGGGGAAGGACCACGCTCTCACAGAATACCAGAGTAAAATAGCACATTAATGATGCTGTGTTTCGTATGGTGAGTGTAGAGAACCGGAGACACTTTTTACTGGAAAAGAGGCATTCCATCTTAGCCCTCACGGGTGACAACGCATCTGCATTTTGATTCGCAAACGAGGATAAATGTGGATGTCTATGGGCCACAGCAACCACTTACCATCAGGTGGACTGTGTGCTAGTTTGTCACCCTATCCTATAAAAAAAACAAAAGCGGAACAGAGACGGTGTCAAATGCTTTAGCTAGATCAAGGAATATAACAACTACTTTCTTTTTACGGTCAAGGTTTGTAACAATGAGATCAGTTAGTTCATGAACTGCATCCTGTGCAGAACGTTTTGGTCGAAATCCATATTGGCAATGTGATAACAGATTATGTTTCTCTAAGTAATTAGTCAAGCGTTTGTTGATTACTTTTTCTAGTATTTTGACACAGTGGGAAGAATGGAAATGGTTCTATAGTTATTGATACAGCCCGCATCACCGCTCTTGTAAATATGGTGAATTTCAGCTAGTTTTAAACAGTTAGGGAATTTACCAGTTTTAAGGGAAAGGTTACAAATATATTTAATGGGAGGGACTAGCAAATTTCTGTACCTTTTTAGAAGGAAAGTGGAAATATTATCTCTACCTACGCTACAATCAGTTTTCATATTTAAAATAATTGTCTTTATTTCATGTTCGTCCGTGTCAAGAAGTACTATGGAATGCTGATATCTGTTTATAGGAAAAATGCTAGAAGTTCTGTTATTAATGTTGTATTTTTCTGCCATAGATTTACCTATATTTACAAAAAATGAATTAACATAATTAACTGAAGTTTTGGGGTCAGATTTGTTTAATAATTTATCGGCATTATTATTTTGTTTATTCGTATTTGTGACTATTTTAATTGTGTCCCAAAGTTTTTTTATTACTTGTTTTAACTGCTGCTGTTAATTCTGATTTTTCATATTCCTTTTTCAGATTTTTAAGTAGATCATTTCAGTTATTACGGTAACGTTTGTATGTAGTTATAATTACGTCACCATGCGGATATTTTTTAAATTTTTGGTGTAATTTGTCACGATTTCTTAAGCATCTCAAAATACCTGGGGTTATCCAGAGTATTTTGAATAATTTTGCGATTCGAAACTTTAATTGCTTTTTTATTAATTTTTAAAGCATTAGTTAAGGATTCTAACAGGACTGTAGCTGCTAAGTCAACGTCCACCATAAAATAAATACTGTTGCGCGCCACTATTAATGTCTTGTACATGGCAACACTAGTTACACTAGCGCCCTCTAGTGTCAAGTAGCAAAACAAGGAGAGTCAAGATCCTTCCAGAAATTTCGGGACCGATATTACTCGAACATTCTTGATGTCTCTAAAGTAGAAGGTTCTGGAAACTATCTGAGGCCCTATATAAGGCCAGTATAGACCACGACCGAGGCAGTATTGAATTGGTGATACAAGAGAACACTTCGAAGCGAAATAACTGCGAACTAAAGTGATTGTGTTTTATTATTACTGTGGTTTTAGATTGTAATTAGTGTTGTGTAATTAAAGTGTCAATTTTGGTAATTAAATTGGCAGTTTTTAATTGTCTCGAACCCCATGCTCGTAACAATACTTTTAAAGTCTAAAGTGCTAATGTAATTATCTAATTTATCACAATTTATACGTTCTCTAATTTTTTGTGGCAAACTACGTGTACTCAAATTAGCCTTAAATAGAAATATAAGAGTGTCATGATCAGTAATGGAAGTCTCCGCAACATAGCAGGTTGACTGTAGTTTTGTTTTCAATATAACGTGATCTACACATGTTTTTCCATGGGTAGGGAAGGTGTGGGCAGGTAACATACCTTTAGATGCTAGACTATTTAAGTAATATGAAGCGTACGAGTCTTTACTTTGTATAACAATATCTATATTAGTCGTAATATCGCCAATAATAATTATGTTTTATAATGTGAATATTGATCGAGCACATTACTAAGCGATTCAATAAAATTTGTGGGGTCCTTAAATCCAGGTGGTCTATAAATTACAATGACTATAGTGTCCTTACATATTTTTAGAAAAATAGAATTACAATCTGATATTGACAACTCCTGCCAGGTTAGATTTTTTGAAATACACTACTACACCCTCATTTTTGGTTGCATTATTAAGAGTTTTACAATAGTTAAACGAAAAAAGTGATGCTCGCTGAGCATCCACGACCAAACCACTCCACTCCTGGGCGTGGGTGCTCAGGCTGCCCCGCGTATTCTGGGGGGGGGGGGGGGGGCAAAATTCCGCTCGCGACTAATACTGCTCGGGGCAAGCTGAGCAATAAGACCAAGGCGACCCCTTTCACGCTATCCGTGAATTTTTGCAATATCAGGGGACTTCATTCCAACCTTAACGCTGTCCATTACCATCTAGAGACGGCGAAGCCGGCCTTGCTCTTTTTAACCAAGACACAGGTGTCCTCTCCGGCTGATTTTTCATATCTCTCTTACCCGGGGTACAAATTTGAACACTCCTTTGTGCCCCGGGCTGGAGTTTGCGTATACGTCAGGGAGGACATCTGTTTTCGACGCCTCGGCAGTCTTGAAGGTACGGACCTGTCCATCCTATGGCTGCGCGTAGACAGCGACGACCATCCCCGCGTCTACGGGTGCCTCTATAGGTCCCATAGCGGTAATGCCGACACAGACCGACTCATCGACCACGTCCAAATGGCTACAGACACCGTGCTACAACAGGTCCCATCCGCAGAGATCGTGATACTCGGTGATTTTAACGCCCACCACGCTGAATGGCTTGGTTCTCGTTTAACCGATCATGCGGGTAGATCTGTCTATGACTTTTCTTTGGCATATGGTCTAACACAACTGGTTACTTCGCCTACGCGGATCCCAGATGTGGAGGATCATGTACCTTCCCTGTTGGACCTTCTGCTGACCTCTCATCCGGACGGATATCAGGTATCCGTCGATGCCCCACTGGGCTCTTCGGACCATTGTCTGATCCGGAGTACGGTGCCACTCACGCTCCCATCGCAGTTCCGATCTGCAGCTTACCGCCGTGTTTGGCATTATAGGTCGGCCGATTGGGACGGGATGCGGTCTTTTTTGCATCCTACCCTTGGGGGCGAGTTTGCTTCTCGCCGGAAGATCCCAGCGTTGTTGCCGATTCTGTTGCTGATGTGGTACTTCAGGGTATGGAACTTTTTATTCCATCCTCCGTGGTGCCCATCGGAGGCAGATCCCAGCCATGGTTTGGTCGCTCCTGTAAATTAGCATCACGCTATAAGCAGGAGTGCTACCAGGCCTGGGCTGACGCATCAACGTCCCGGGATGTAAACACCAGCGCTCTTAAAAAGAAGTACAATTCCGCCTCCAGGTCCTTCAAAAGTGTCATTGCCAAGGCAAAGTCAGAGCACATCGGCAGAATTGGCGAGAAACTAGTTCGCCTCCCTTCGGGAACACGTGCATTCTGGTCTATCGTCAAGGCTGTCCAAGGGAACTTCTGTCAGCCATCTCTGCCATCTCTGCACAGGGTGGATGACTCACTGGCCCATGACGCAAAGGAGAAAGCCGATCTGCTAGGCTCTCTTTTTGGTTCCAACTCGACTCTAGATGACGGGGAGAACACACCGCCGAACATCCCGCGGTGTGAGTGCTCCAGGCGGGAAGTGCTGTTTACACAGCGCTTGGTGCGTAAAGCACTTCACTCCCTGGACGTCAACAAGTCGAGTGGGCCTGATGGAGTCCCACCTATTGTGCTGAAGACGTGTGCTCCGGAGTTGGCACCGGTTTTAACGCGTCTTTTTCGGTACTCCTACTCCCTTGGCGTAGTCCCGGACTCATGGAAGACAGCTTTGGTGCACCCGATCCCTAAAAAAGGCGACCGCTCAGATCCGTCCAACTACAGGCCTATCGCCATCACCTCCTTGTTCTCCAAAGTAATGTAAACAATTATTAACAGCCAGCTCATGCGGTACCTTGAGGATCACCAGCTGATTAGTGACCGCCAGTACGGTTTCCGTCGAGGTCGCTCAGCTGGTGATCTTCTGGTCTACCTGACCCATAGATGTGCGGAGGCAGTGGAGTCCAAGGGGGAGGCGTTGGCCGTTAGTTTGGACATAGCGAAGGCTTTCGATCGGGTTTGGCATAAAGCGCTTCTTTCGAAGCTGCCTTCCTATGGGCTTCCCGAGAAATTGTGCAATTGGATCACCAGCTTCCTTGCAGATCGGAGCATCAAGGTCGTAGTAGACGGCGTATGCTCCGATTACAAGCCCATTAACGCTGGTGTTCCACAAGGCTTCGTGCTATCACCAACGCTGTTTCTTCTGCATATCAATGATATGTTGCAAACCAGTAACATTCATTGCTATGCGGACGACAGCACTGGTGATGCTTTATACACCGGCCGTGCCAATATTTCTCGGGAGAACGTCGCCGAGTACCGGAACAAACTTGTGTCTGAAGTCGAGACTTTCTTGAACAAAGTCTCAGACTGGGGGCGACTAAATCTAGTCCAGTTCAATCCCCAGAAGACACAAGTTTGCACGTTTACCGCTAAAAAGATTCCCTTTGTCGTATCTCCTCAGTTTCAAGGCACTCCCCTTGTTGCCTCAGCCAGTATCGGAATCCTCGGTGTCGACATATCGAGTGACGTGCAGTTTCGTGGTCACTTGGAAGAGAAGGCCAAAATGGCCTCTAAAAAGCTTGGCGTGCTCAGCAGAGCGGGACGGTATTTCATGCGGGCACACCGCTTGCAACTTTACAAGGCGCAGATTCGGCCTCACATGGAATACTGTTCCCATCTCTGGGCAGGGGCCTCCCAGTGCCAGCTCCTTCCACTTGACCGCATCCAGCGCAGAGCGGTTCGAATCGTCGATGACCGAGTTCTTTCCGATCGGCTTCACTCACTGGCATTGCGTAGAAAGGTTGCATCTCTTTGCGTATTTTATCGCATCTACCACGGGGAGTGCTCTGAGGAATTGTTCGGACTAATTCCAGCCGCTCAATTTCACCATCGCACATCGCGACAGAACTTGCAATACCATCCATATCATCTGGATGATTGGCGGTCCACCACTGTGCGATTCAGAAGAAGTTTTCTCCCTCGCACAACTTCCGTGTGGAATCGATTACCACCAGCGATTTTTCCGGACCGATACGACTTAGGGACCTTCAAGAAAAGAGCCTACTCCTTTTTAAAAGGCCGGCAACGCATCTGCGATTCCCCTGGTGTTGCAGTTGTTCATGGGCGGCGGTAGTCACTTACCATCAGGTGAGCCGCATGCTCGTTTGCCCCCTCTCCTATAAAAAAAAAATTCTAAAGCTGTCCTATGTATTAGAACTTTAAGTTCATCCATGTTGCGAGTTATGCTTCTAATGTTTTGATGCATTATTTTTAAGTTAGAATTTTGATTAGATATTATCCTAGACAAATTATCCAGATCATAAAGTAGTGATGAGTTGATATTTAAAATTGGTCAAGATCATCGCTTAAGTCTTTTGTGCTATCGCCTGTTAATTATATTAGTAATTAAGACCAAACATTTAAATTGTGTGCAATAAATATGTAAAGCAACCACTATAAGTAAGTGCCCATAACTAACGTATTTGGGATTTACCTAAATACGTTCTATAGTGCAATTTAAAATCAAATTCTTTCACTAATAGTATAAAATAAACAATTGGAGTGATACTGTTAATTTTAAAGCTATAATTAATGCATCGTATATTCAAAATAATAATTACGAGTGTGTGTTTACTAATAAAATACGAATTTAAAAATTTAAGGATGTTTAAGTCACTTAGTGGAAAATACTTTACCCTAATGTATATGTACACTTCGACGGTGATAAAAGAGTTATCATCCATTTCGAATAAAATAGCAATCGGTTGTAGTGCGCAAAAACAATTAACATATTATTTCTGAAAAATAAGTATTGCAAAACAAAGCAATATAAGATACCTAAGTTGAGAGGCCAAGAATTGTAACATATTACTGAAGTATAATATTTGTTAATCTTAAGTGTAAAAGTAGTGTGTAAGTGCGAATTTTGTGTAAGAAATTATGAAATGTAAGCAAATGCAAATTTATGTATATTAAGGGTATGTATTCAGGTGTCAGTGATAGTATATGAAAAGATATCTGCGAAATACGTTTACAAATTAGTGTTAAAACAATCTTAATTAAACAAAAAACACTTATATAATTTTGAAAACAATCAAACATGCATATTTTATGATAACCTATAATATAAATGAGTAAATATAGTAATTTTTTATTAATGTTTTCTAGGTCGCTTTCGCTATTAACCCTTACAAATGGTGCTCCATCCTCCTTCCGAAGATATATTTTACCTCTTGATGTCCAGCAGTATTTAAAGGCATCATTCTTAGCAAATTCCCTGGTTAAAATGAAGAGTCTCTTCGCCTTAATTGTCAAACTCTCAGAGACGAAAATTGGTTTGGGTGGTCCATCAAGGTTTAAGTTAGAGGTATTTAACTTGCAGGTCGTATTTTTTGTGTTAAATGCCTTGACGGATTCAACTATTTTATTCTTTAAGAGCACACTTGAAAATTCCGCTACTATGGGCTGGTTCTTTCTTTACTTTCTTAGTGTTTATGCGATAGACGTCACGGACGTCCTCCGTTTGAATTGGTACACAGATAGCAGCTCCTACTTTTTTAATAATATTTAGCAGGTCATCTTTCGATTCCCCGATTTTTTTGGGTAAATTACGCACTTCAATGCTCGAGCTGCGATGATGATGCTCTAACTGCTCCAGTTTAATCTCCAGAGTCTGTATATATTTGTGATTGGTGGATTTTTCCTGTTCTAATAAATTTATTCTTGAGAGTAACTCATCATATTTTTGACTTAAAAAGTCAATAGCACTAAAAATAGCCTTATTTTGCTCTATGTGGGTATTACTACCACTCTGAACTTTATCCATCAGGGCGTTAAATTTAGCGTTTTGTTACTTTTTGGGCTCAGAAAACATTTCCATATCGGTATCTCTCTTACGTTTCTGGATTACAATGATAGGATCACTCGTAGCTTGTGTGCGTGTAACAGTTGGCACTGCAATACTACTACTAGCATTTGTCACCGAGTCAGTGATATTAGAGTCTGACTTACAATGCAACATGGCGGTTGGCATAGTAGGAGGGTGCGTTTAAGCGGCATAATAAAATAGCAAGGCGTTAGCGACGACAAGTACCAGGCTAACAGAATACTCAAGCACGTAGTCGTTGCACAAGTATGCAGTTTACGTATGTGTGTAGTGCACAATTATAACTTATCACAGAGTAAGTGACGTGTTAGATTTACTCACCATTACCACAAAGCAATAATACGTGCTTCTTATAGCTTATGCGCTCCTATTATTTCGTGGAATTTAACATTTCACAATTTTGATTACATTTAAATATCAGTGCGGACTAGGCTTAAAATACGTCTGATGAGCACAGAGGTCCGAGTGGAGAGGAGAATAAAACATAACCTCAAAATCTCTATGATAACTGCTAATATCTATATTTTCAGAAGTGTCTGGCAGGAGTTACTGTTCTTACATACAATTGTGTGTAATTACAGAAGTAAAAAGGTATTTTTTCACACGTTAGTTCTTAGGCAAATATTGTATGGACGCAGAACAATGTCCTTCAAATTGTGATAGTATATTTTAAATGACGATACAATAAAGCTGGTTTATTTCTAGTTTTTGCTTATTACGCTATTCTTCTCCGAAGGTCGAGAGCTCCACGGAGTTCCACGTCAAGCTTGTAAGAAATCAATGTTTGGTCTGCACTTATAAAACCACCTGTACATGTGTGACCGGTCCGAGATCTTGCAGATTTTAAAAACATAGTAGGATATTTAGTTGGTTGGAGCCCGACATAACTCATGCGTGTATGCGTTAGGCATTTCCCCACGTATGTAAGTTACCTACTCAGGAGAAGGTAACTTACTTACGTGGCGAAGCGAGGGCTACTCACTAGTATAATATAAATAATAATGAATAATACTCTCGGATCAACAAATACACCGGTGAGTTGACGATAACAGTGAGTACATTACCCCATTTCGATTCGTAGATGTCCTAGAAGGTGACTGTGGCTTTTAAAAAAATGGCAGAGTAACTCTCAGGCAGTAATCTTTAAGCTGGACACAAAATACCCCAACCAGCTACGGGAAGCAACGTAAAAGATGCGGAAAGTACTGCGATCGCCAATATGCCTGCAATATGTAACGATTTCTATAAAGGGGGTTTTTACCAGCAGGACATAACATAGGTAATTTAATTGTAGGCAGTATAATATTTGACAGCATTGTAAAAATTTTCGACAATTAAAATTACTTGAATGACTATGCTTGATCAAAGTTTATTAAACGACAAGGCAATTAATCCTGTTATCAAGATGATAATACAATTTTTGATACAAACTACGCAAACTCTGAACACGTTAAAGAAAGCTATAGTATTCTTTATTGTTCTTTTTAACTGTAATTTGCGAACTTGTCTCTTTATTTATTTCTTTTGTTTCGCAACGCATTAACTGTTTTGTTTATTTATAAAGGAACGTTTTTGTTCAGAAAAGTGATATCTTTAGGCTGAGATTGTGAAGCATATCTGCCTCTTATTGCCTTCTTTTTGTCATAATTGTAAATAACTATTTGTTAAGTTCAAAAATTAATAAAACTTATTTTACTCTATCGGTAAATAAATAGTAATATTGTAGGTATTTTATAATATTTTAAAATAAGAACTTTTTTTGAAAGAATTTCTAACAGTGGTAGAGCCAGGCGGCAGCTTTTGCTGTCGCATGGATGGGCCGGCTCGAACCGGGGTGATACCACGACCTCACAGAATACCAGCGTGAAGTAGAGGTTTACCTCTGCATTTCGCTTGGTGAGTACAGGTGGCCGGGGGCCCTTTTTACTGGAAATGAGGCATTACATCCTAGTCCTCACGGGTGAAAACGCATCTGCATTTTGATCTGTAACAGAGGATAGATGTAGATGTCTATGGGCCCAGCAACCACTTACCATCAGGTGAACTGTGTGCTCGTTTTTCACCCTTATCCTATAAAAAAATATGAGAAAACACCAATTGGGAGGGAACTGTATTCTTTTAAACTGGAAGCGATACTACGATATTTTTATAGAGAACTTATCCTTGTAGTCCAGTCTCGATGCACAATTTAAGTGGACTATGAAGAATAAATTTCTTAATAACATTACAGCTCCAAGTTTAAGAAAACATTTATATTGTAGAAGGTCGGAACGGGTTCAAACTATTTAAAATTATTTGGGGTAAGTGAATTACGTCATTGCTTTCAATTACAGAATCAAAAGAATAATGGTATTCTACAACATGTTTGTCGATGATATTTCATCATCATCATCATCATTACAGCCCTTCACAAGCCCACTGCTGAACATAGGCCTCCCCAAAAGAATGCCACAAAGCACGGTCCTGAGCCACCTGCATCCATCGACTTCCTGCATATCTTGCCAGGTCGTCACTCCATATAGTGGGGGGACGCCCCACACTTCGTCCGCCGGTACGAGGCCGCCACTCGAGAACCTTTTTTCACCATCGGTTGTCGGTTCTTCGAGCTATATGGCCGGCCCATTGCCACTTCAGCTTACTAATCCGTTGGGCTATGTCGGTCACTCTGGTTCTACTGCGGATATCCTCATTTCTAAGTTATCACGCAGAGAAACTCCGAGCATAGCCCTCTCCATAGCTCGCTGAGCGACCTTGAGCTTCCTCATCCGGCCAGCAGTGAAGGACCACATCTCAGTTCCATAGGTCATCATTGGCAACACGCACTGGTTATACAGTTAACAGTAAGTAATTACTCCTTTTTACTGGAAACGAGGCATTACATTTTATTCGAGGATAGACGTAGATGACTATGGGTCACAGAATCCATATCTATCCATATCATCAGGTAGACTGTGGGCTCGCTTATCACACTCACACTATACAAAGAAACCCTCTATAAATTGCGCCGGTTTGAGCCTCGTGGGCACTTAAAATTAATCATTAATCATCGAATTGACAAAATTATAAATTTTGTTTATTATTAAGTTTAAAAATTAGTAATATTAAGTATACACACTATTATTTTTATATACTATTATTATATTTACTATTGTTATTATATATATACTATTATTAAAAATAGTTTTCACTAACTTACATTCACAAATGACGGATTTTTATAAGAACATAATTATACCCAAAAAATGTTATTCCTTTACAAATTTTCATCCCTTATATCCCTACCCTCTAAGACAATCTTAGAATACGTTGTTCTTATTTTCTCAACAAAAGACTAATTAACACCTATTTTCGTTAATTTGCCTTCAAAAACGTCGTAAAAATGTCCCAAAATCGTTTCTTAGTAGATATTTACATTAAAAAAGATATGTAGGTACAGTTCAAATTTAAGATAATTAACTTTAGCGATATGAGGTCTTAAACTGTAAAATGTTTACCAGCTGTAGAGAAGCAGCCACAAAAGATTTTGGCAGTTTTGTTTTATAAATATGGCTCACGAGTATATTTGATGTATTATTTAACATAAAAACTAAATAATAAACATTATTTAAAAAAATGTCAGGCTTAATTTTTATATCAATTTATAAATGAAAAATAAAATAAAATATTACTTTAAACATGCACAATTATTTATAATCTAGTTTGAACAATACAGTGCAACGACCTATAAAACATCTTTGAGTGCAACCTTAAAATATACTTAACGTACGTCAATATAATGACTACCTCGATTTGACAAATTTTTCGAAATCCCCTTGAATTTTCCATAAGAGTCAATGTAAAATATCCCTTTGCATTACTAACATTTTTGCGAACAACCTTTTTATTAGAAATTTTCAACTATCAATAAAAAATATAAATACCTCTAATTAACGAATTTTGTCAACCCAAAACCTTTATATCAAGTTCCCGCCAATGTAAGACTCTTAATCTCATAGTATGTGATTCATGTCGCGACAGGTTTCGACCATTGATATATTAAAAGGGGAAGATATGTTACGCGCTAATATCGCAATCACTAAACCTGGGCTTGACGCACGACTACCTGCACCGAAACTTACACATCTGTTATCATAATCGCAAAATACATTTACCGATAGACAAGGACAGAGATAGGAACCTTCGTAGTTGTGCGAGCGAAATCGCGTTAGCCGCCGAATGTTTATAATTATGAATGACATTGTGGTAGCTTTAGCTAATAAATATCGTAAGAAAAACATTAAGCAGTTTAATTATTAATTAGGTACATCTACATTCTTGAATTATTAGAGCACTGTTTAGCTGCACAAGAAGTCATTTTAATGCGTATTTAATACCAAAAATACTGAAATTAACGAGATGTATGATCAACGACGTTCCGCCTCCGACTGAGTGTCACTGCGAGCCAAGTACGGGCAATCCCGTAGTTTTGTAGGACCGGGCGCTGTGATTTAGTAACGTATCTTCCCCTTTTAATATATCAATGGTTTCGACACGCTTTTGCTCTTTTGTAATTTTAAACTTCAAGAAATATTAAATAACATGCATTGATGCATTGATAATGATCATAATGAAAATACTAGGGAAATAGTCATGGAGTTATTGCATTGTAATCGGTTCATATTATACAGTAAGTAGGTTAAAACTGAATAAGAAAATGCCATCAAATGAAAAGTAAATTTAAAAACTGTTTATTCCCGAAGTATTCAAGCTAACATAAAACAAGCAAAAATGTCTGATTTTATATCTTTTATGTCATATAGAGAGTAGTATATATCTTGGTTCTATGACTTTACCTGGCAGTTGGAAAAATAAATGTGCAACACACAACAACAACGATTTTTAGTTTTTATGTTTTATAATGCACTCTATGTACTCCAGTTACAAGACTTTCTGTACCCATTTATCAAGAATTTATTTCATCTTAATAATAAAGTGTATCCAAATATTACTGAATAATTACTATTAGTTTCGCTTGCTGCAATCCTCTTTGTAACAAAGGAACCTCTCGTCTCTTCTAATTAATGGAATAGCTCTTGTATTAATTAATGATAAAATTTTACCGTGAACATTTTTCTATTTTATTTATACCTTTATTTACACGTTCACAAAAATATAGTCAATTAGAAACCAAAACATTTTTTTTATATTCTACTAAGCCAGTGCTTATCTACGATCCCACCTGGTGGTAAGTGGTGATGTAGCCTAAGATGATGAAGCGCACTGACTTAACAAAAGCCTGTTTACTCTTGCCTTGAAGATACCCACACTGTAATCGGATGGAAAGATAGATGCTGGCAGCTTATTCCACTCCTTTGCTGTAAGCATGATGAACGACGTGGCGAACCGTTTGATTCGAATGCGTGGTAAGTCAACAACGAAAGGGTGGAGACTGGCCGAACGTCTGGTTTTCCGATGGTGGAAGGGAGAGGGTGGAATTAAATTATGTAATTCCTGCGCACACTCTCCGAAATGCATCCTGTGGAAAACCGAAAGGCTCGCTACTTTACGTCTGTGTTCGAGGCTGGTAAGATTGGTTTTAAACAAAATTCGGGTCACCAATAAACCTCTTAGAACGCCTTTCCATTGAGTCTAGAGCTGCTAGGTGGCATTTTGCAGCACCAGCCCATATATGGCAGCAATACTCCATGCACAACCGGACTTGCACTTTATATAAAGTAAGCAGCTGTCCCGGCGTGAAGTATCGCCGCACCTTTGCAAGGACTCCCAGCTTCCTTGTAGCTGCTTTGGCCTTGGACTCAAAACACCGTCCGATGTTCAAATTTGAGGATTTTCAAACCCTAACAACTGAAGGCGGTCGGTATATTTCAGTGATACATTTCGGAAAGAAGGAGCCAAGGTGAGCTGGCTCCTTTTTGCAGTGAAGAGACACGCTTGTGTTTTGGAGGCGTTGAACTTCACAAGATTGGCATCGCCCCAATCGGAGACTGCCTGTAATGTGAGATTCACACGCTCTACCATAGCTTCTCTTTCGGACTGGATTTGATCCCGACTGGCCCGAGGACTTGGTTGGTATCTCTCAACAACTGTGCTATCGTTTGCATACCCATAGATACCGGGCATACGCGGATCATTAATATGCAGCAGGAAGAGAGTTGCGGAGAGAACGGACCCCTGAGGAACACCGGCGTTAGTCGCCATAGGATCGGATGAGCAGCCATCGACGACGACCCGGAGAGACCGTTCACTCAGAAAGTCCCTTATACATTCAATCAGACCAGGGGATAAGCCGTAAGTTGGGAGCTTACCCAAAAGGCTAGTGTGCCAAACTCTGTCAAAAGCCTTCGAGACATCAAGGGAAACAGCAAGTGCTTCCCCACTGTTCTCGAGTGCCTCGCCCCATACGTGTGTGGCATACGCTAGAAGGTCCCCAACTGACCGATTTCGGCGAAACCCATATTGCAGGTCACTAAGGAGGCCGTTCTGTTGTAGGTATGCCATTAAGCGGGCATTCAACATACGCTCCATAATCTTGCAGAGTATGGAGGTAATTGAGATTGGACGATAATTGGCAGGGTCGGCGCGGCTGCCTTTTTTTGGAACAGGCTGCACGTTGTCCAGCTTCCAGGATTTTGGCACTATTCCAGTACTAAATGAAAGGCGGAACAAGCGTGTCAAAACAGGAGACAACTCAGGCGCACAAGCCTTTAGGACTATAGCTGGTATACCATCTGGTCCACTAGCTTTATTCACATCTAGACACCGCAAGGTTTTAAGAACCTCCTTATTCGTTATACGAATCTCCGACATAGAGGTCCCGCAGTGAGGTAATTTTGTTGAAACGTTGTTGCCACTATCCAGACGTGAATTGTAGGCAAACAGAGACGCGAACAAGTTCGCTTTCTCCTTAGCCGTATCAGCCAGTGTGCCATCCAGTTTTACCAACGGAGGTAGTGTAGGCCGACAGAAGTTTGTCTCGACCGCTTTGGCGAGAGACCAAAATGCTCTAGTGCCGGATGGTCTGGCAGAGAGTTTTGCGCCAATATGTTTAATGCGATCGAGACTAGCTTTCCGTAATGTATTTTGTAGGACTTGGTGGTCTGGTTGAAAGTTCTCTTCTTGGAGCTAATATCTGGAGTTTTGCGGTTTCGTGCGTCAACCCAGGATAGGTAAGCTAATTGCTTGCGCTTTTCAGCTTGGGCGAGCTTTGCTACCGGTGGGAGCGTCAGAGAAGGGGATAAAGTACTCCATAGCTTGACGCAACACATCCGTTATCGCAACCGCGCAGCTTGACGGATCCGCAGAAGAGAAACAAACCTCCCGCCAAGGATAAGATGGAAAAAAGTGTCGCATCTCATCCCAATCAGTTGACTTATACCGCCATATTCGCCGAACACCTTGGGACTCGTAATCAGGTGGAGAATATGACGATACAGATTTCACCAGACAGTGGTCAGATGTACCCAAAGGAGAAGTAACCTGTACTTCATATCTGTCTGGTTCGGTAGTCAGCAGAAGGTCCAAGCAATTTGCTGTGTGACCGTCTACATCGGGTACCCTAGTCGCCACCTTTACCATCTGAGAAAGACCTAGCGTCAAAGCAAAATTCCACGCCTCTCTTCCAGCATGGTCGGTCTTTTGGCATGGGAACAGCCAGTCTTGGTGACAAGCGTTAAAGTCCCCCAGAAAGACCAACTGTGCAGTAGGATACCGATTTAGGGCCACGTCATCAGCCTCACTAAGGTGATCAAAACACGATTAGTGTTGTCTCCTGGTCACCGCTGTGCGATCGATAGACACAGGCATAAAGGATTTTATCAATACTTGTATCTACCATCACCCAGATTGTTGAAAAAGTGGGGTCTTCAAGGTAACAGAGACGCTGGAAGCAGATGTCATTGCGGACGTACACACATACTCCGGCACGTGGATGGAATTTGTGCTCCAGGGAGAATCCAGGATAGTCAAGGTACGCCGCACTCAATGGACATCCAATTTCCGTCTCTGTCAAGAAAAGAAGGAGCGGCTTTTATGTCTCAAGATGGTGATGGACTGCGCTGAAATTAGAGTGCAATCCTCGATTATTAGTGAGGTGCACTTTTAGTGAAAGGACGTGCAACCGCTGTTTAACACTACTTTTCTTTTTTATGGACATATTAAGTGTTGAGAGTGAATAAGGATAGATAATGACAGTTGAGCGAGGCGTTGCATTAGCAACAAAACGATACTATCAGAGTTACTGTGCCCATGGGAGCTTGATCTGGAGACTGCGGGGACGCCCGAACCCCTTACAGAGATCGCCATCGGGTCCTCTCACCCGGTCGCTAACCGGCACGATGGGGCCACCCTGGGATTTTTCGCCAGTTGTCGGGGCAGCCCAACTACCTGCGGTCGGCCAGCGGAACACCGTGCTTCGGATCCCACTACCCTCCACGACCAAGCACCCGACATACCAACAACTGACGCTTCGTACCCTGTTTACACACACAACGCTACTGTTTAGACCCATTCTCCATATGGCTTCACCAAGCATCATGCCGGAACACGACAAAGTCATTTGGCGGCAAGACTTTGCATTGGTGGGTGGTAACCAAAAAGCCAGCGGCCGAAACCTACCATCGCAATTGGTGCTGCTCGTTTAGCACTACTCGGGGGGCACGTGTAGGGTGTCAGACTTCAGGTATTTCCTACGGACGCGAACAGCCTCGCCTCCCTAAACATTTGCATGTTAAAAACGAATACTAACACTGCTATTAACATTCATTACAATATAATAATTTTCAAACATAACATTTAAAATTATATTAATATACGAGGCGTATTTTGTAATAAGATTTTTTAACAGTGGTAGAGCCACGCGGCAACTTTTGCTGTCGCACGGTTGGGCCGGCTCGAACCGGGGTGGTACCACGACCTCACAGAAAACCAGCGTGAAGTAGAGGTTTCCCTCTGCGTTTCGCTTGGTGAGTGCAGGTGGCCGGAGGCCCTTTTTACTGGGAATGAGGCATTCCATCTTAGTCCTCACGGGTGACAACGCATCTAAATTTTGATTTGTAAAGAGGATAGATGTAGATGTCTATGGGCCGCAGCAACCACTTACCATCAGGTGGACTGTGTGCTCGTTTGTCACCCCTATCCTATATAAAAAAGATATCCTTTTAGATTTTTTAATCTTATTCTATACATGTTTTTTTTTTTAGAAAACGTCCATTTCGAAGGATCACCCGCCTGCTAAGCGAGAAAACTATGGCAAATATCGCTCACTCCCCCGTATGAGACAACGGGAGGCCAATGTTCTGCAATGGACGTTTGATACGCTGTAAGTAATGAATGAAGAATCGTAAGAAGATAAAATAGTTACGGTATATACTTTTTATTAACACACACATGTAGCCTAAAACTATAAAATTTTTGGACTTACTACAGTCGTAAGGAGGAATATGGCAAAGATGTTCTCTATAAACTCCAACTTCACTTGCATGTTACACCATGATAATTGTTGAACATGGCCCTGGCTACTGGATAATTATGTAAAATCCATCTTAAACGCTGAATCAAATATAAAACGGGTAGTCACTGTAAAGGGACTTCATTGTCCCTTTACAGTGGTGACGGTAGCAACGAATGTAAGTTCTGCACTTACCAACCCGTACAGGGTAGTAAATGTGCAACAAACCTTTCGAGTAATGCACGTCAAGTGCAACAAGTTCTTTTTTATTTGAAAGCATAAATATTGGTCCTGGTTTTAGCCAGGACTTTTTTTATAGGATAGGGTGACAAACGAGCACACAGTCCACCTGATGGTAAATGGTTGCTGTGGCCCATAAACATCTACATCTATCCTCGTTTGCCAATCAAAATGCAGATGCGTTGTCACCCGTTAGGACTAAGATGGAATGCTTATTTTCCGGTAAAAAGGGTCTCCGGTTCTCTACACTCACCATACGAAACTATTTTAAGCTGGTCTTCTGTGAGAGCGTGGTCCCTCCCCGGTCGAGCCGGCCCATTCGTGCTACAACTATACTACTTATATAACTGCAGCATGGCTCTACCACATATATAACGTTGCAACAGCCATATATTGCGACTATTAGACTTATAATTTAAAGAACTGATTCTACATTGATGTTATCTAGCATAAAACTTCATAAAAATGCAAAACAGCAAATTTGTAGCAATCAACTAGGAACCAAAGGAGAACGAATTCGATTAAAGTGGACGATGAAAAACAGATAACCCAATTTGCATAACTTTTTCACACAAGTCTTTGCTAGCTAATCCAATTTTATACAACTCCACCAGTAGATATTTTAAATTAGAGCTTAAAATACTTACGATTTGTAAAGTTTTTTTTTAGTTCTTTATATCCTTCAGCTAGACAATTTTAAGCGATTAAATTTTAAATAGATTATAAAAGGATGAGTTATGACTTAAACGTATTTAAAAAAAAATTAAAGTAATATTTTTAAATGAATTTTACAAGTTTTGACAAGATGCTGTTAGTAAATTGTACGAGAATAGTGTTTTGATGCTAGTATAAACACCAAACACGAGGCTTTCAAAACTTAGACATTCCGATATAAAAACATGTTGTAGTTGTTATTGTTGGTGTACAGACGCTACGTTATTTATTTCCGATTCAACGCTAATTCATTGATTGATGCTGCTAGTGAGGTTTGTTGAAATTGCGGTGCCATTACGAATTTTAATTGAAGTGTTATTTTAATTAGGACCGATTTTGCAATCGCCGGATAAAAATACATCAAACAATCAGTAAATCACAATTAAGTTATATCCTATTTGAATATAAAAGTAAAATTATTAAACTATTTTACGATTTATATTATGTATTATATATCCTCTGAAAAAATATAACCTGATGATTGAAAAGTCAGCCTTCAAAGGTCTTGCTTGTATTATCTTTTGGATCTCTTTATTTTTATTTTTAAGAACTACATTTGATAGAATATATGCAAATGAAGAGAGATTATAAAAATGGCAAAGGATAACCGCCAAGTACCTTCTTCGATTAGAGACACAAACTTTATTTTCTTGTGTCCAAAAATAATGGTATCTACTAATTTAATTTAATTTTATATAATTAAAAGTTATGTGTCTGTCCAAGAAACAGATACAATAGATAAAAATTTGAAATGTTCATATATGATTAATGTCTTACCAAAATATCGAATCAATTAGGAATTCGGGCAGAGAAAGGCGATTGAAAAGGTGTTATCCTATATAACCTAACTACGATTGCTGTGACTGCTGACATTTTTTTGACTATAACCTCTGTTAGGTGAAAAATTTACTAGCTAAACTTTATTATTTTATGAAAATTAAAAATGAAACAATAATTAATATTTCTCACAATCGATGCTGCGAAAGAACTAAAATCGATAAGCTTTTAACTTGCAGACAAGCAATTACCGAACGTCTCGACGGTTATAATTACCGCCGTTCTAATTATTGGCAAAACTTCATCTTATTCAGTAATATTAAGGCCTGTAATATGTTTTTATGTATTAACCTTATATTTTTACTACAACATAATATGTCACATTAGATCTGCGAACCGATTTGTCTATGAATCTCATATACATTTAAGTTTATAAAGATTTGATTAAGATTACCTCTAGCGAAGCCTAGTTTTAAATGTGTACTGATATGCATAAATTATTTTTCTATAAAAATAATATAGTTTAATCAGGTTTGTGATTAAAGAAAAAGAAATAAATGAGTAGAGCATAAGTATAGTCACAGCATATATACGTCCTACTGCCGAGCACTATAGTTCGGTCGTTCAGAGAATGCGTTCCTGACACGTCGCGATTGAACTGACGACGTAACTTTGTAATGGCGTTGCAGTTACGATAAAAATATTTTTGCTGGTTGTTTACCGTTTTAACAATTGATGAGCATTAAAACAACATTATTATATCAATAATCAATGAATGTTATTATTTTGTGTCAAACTGAGTGTCAAATAACTTGGTAAACAATATTTTTCTAAATCTATACTGCGCTATTACAAGGTTATGTCAGCGCTTTATATTTGTAGTGATGTGCTAACAATAACAGGCAATAACAGAATCGTAATCTGTTCTTATACAGTTATACTTTATAAAATAATACATTTTGTTTTTCTTTTTAAGAATTTGAAAATAATGGACTATAAGATAACTTTTATTAAATATAAAAATAAAGCTACGACCAAACCGAACGCGCCAAAGAAAGTAGCATTTTTATATTTAGGTTGAAAATGGTAACCCCAAATAGCGTTATGGGCCGCCATTTTGTGACGCTAAAACAGTCGTCTGTTGTCGTTTCGTGCGCATAGACCACGTTCTTCAATAAAAAGAAATACAGATTGTAACTTAGTAACAAAGAATAAATAAAACAATTTTATTATATTAATATTACCTTTTTTTGGTTTCCACTTAAATTACTAAAATATAAATTTTAAATGATTCCGCCAATTTAAAACGAAAATAATCTTAAAAATAACGCGGCGGTTCATTTTGGAGGAACGGTAACGAACTCAGTGTTATGTTGTGCCCATCACTAGTCGTGACTAACTGATAGGTGTCAGGAACACATTCTCTGAACGGCCGAACTCCACTCATTTCTGAGAATTGTATTTCCTATGTAGTAATTAGTCCGTCGCGCTACTCTAGTGCGTGTTAGCGGACTGTATTTGTACTTGAAATATATTATTTCTTGGACATGTAGATTTCCTCGCGATGGTTTCCTTCACCGCCGAACACTTAAAATTGTAATTAAGAATTTCAATGCTGCCGCTGGGGTTGAACGCATATTGAAAAATTTACTTGCGAGCGATTAGTCCCTGAGTTTTTTTATAGAAGAGGGGGCAAACGAGCATGCGGCTCACCTGATGGTAAGTGATTACCGCCGCCCATGAACATTTGCAACACCAGGGGAACCAGGGGAAATGCAGATGCGTTGTCGGTCTTTTAAAAAGTAGTAGGCTCTTTTCTTGAAGGTTCCTAAGTTGTATCGGTCCGGAAAAATCGCTGGTGGTAATCGATTCCACAAGGAAGTTGCGCGAGGAAGAAAACATCTTCTAAATCGCACCGTGGTGGACCACCAATCATCCAGATGGTGTGGATGGTATCGGGAGTTCTGCCGCGATGTGCGTTCGTGAAATTTGGCAGCTGGGATTATTATATTAATCCGAACAATTCCTTAGAGCACTCCCCGTGGTAAATGCGAAAGAAAATGCAAAGGGATGCAACATCTCTTCGCAGCACCAATGAATCGAGCCGATCGAAAAGAACTCGGTCGTTGACGATTCGAATCCTTAATAATTTTTCTAGTTGTAACCACTCGTGAATTAAGAAATAGGAATAATTGAACAGAATTTTATAATCTTTCTAAGAAGGCTATATCTAGCGGTGCAAATTTTTAGACCAATGGCGAACGTTCAAATAATGAATACATATAAAACAATATTCGGTAAAGATTTATTAATTATGTAAGTCAATTCCACGCAATCTATTATCTTCTACAAAAACCTGTACAACTTTTAAAAATCATAGAAACTCTTATGAGATATTTTTTTAATTTTTTTTTTATCAGACCGTAGGAGTACACAATTAGACAAAGAACTGTCCCGATATGAGAGGATTTATTAGCAGGCGATCAATCCGCCGCGCCAATCGATCTCAGTGCTTGACGTTTCGCGCCTTCGTCGCTGTTGCCTGTTACTAACTCTAAATTCAAAATGAACGAACCTTAGACCATTTAACTCAAGTTCTAAGGAACGAACATACAAAAACTAGTCTTAATAAAGAAGTGTAAATTTAGAACTGAATAGTCATATCTTATTTAAATTACATTGGAGTTGTAAAGGCATTAAATTATTTTTCTTTCTTTCTGATGCTAGTACTGCACCCTGGTGATGGTAGTACACATGCCCTTTAATTTTTCTTTTCGTTTTTTTGGGTTGCCTGGAAGAGATTGTTGTGTGTTAGCTGTGTATGTTTTTCTCTCAACATTTTATATATTAACCTTTTTTTGGTGTGCAATGAGAGTATTTTAATGTTAATAATAATTATGCTGCTACTGATATTTTAATTATCAGCCTAAAGGCACAATATTATATAAAGCAAAACCAAAATTACAAAATTCCACACAAAATTTGAAATGGATTTTTTTAAATTTCTTCTTTATTCTCTTTTGTCCTGTATTGCCTAAATTTAATTCAATTATGATTGAAGATTGAAGAGTTTATACTGTTCATATGCCGAAGTTTTAATTTAAAACTGAAATTTGTATTATAAAAATAATGTGGTCTCACAATTTCATACACGGGTTTAAATAATTTTACTTTTCAAATAGTGATTTAGTGTTCTTCATAACAGTTACCTTCAAAGATAAGTAAATGTTCGTGACAGAAATATGAAATGCCGCAGTACAACATTAGTTTCATCATTTGCAGTGTCACTATTAAAACCAGCAACTTTTGATATCGTAGCCTAGCACAATACTTGCCTGAAGTTGCCAGAATCTCCAATTCAGTTGATTCGTTCCATTTTCAGTTTTGATAAAGCGAGTACAATGAATTTAAAAAAATATCAAAATAGTTGAAAATCAAAATTTTAACACACAAAGTATTGCACAGTATCGTTCATTGGTTAACGATTAATTAATTTACATCGATGATAAAACGTGTAGGCGAATTCAAAGGGCTGAAAATATTGTTGTGGATGTAGGATAAAATGGAAGTGGTATTTTTCAGTCCAATTATGGTAAGCAGTCACTTCAACCAATAGAAATCTGCAACCAACTTCACCTCTAAGTAATAAGAGGAATACCTCACAGCCATAATGATACTGGCTCTCTTTACAGAAACAGATAAGAAGGTGGGTGGCTCCAAACAAAGTAAACATGTAGAAAAGGAATCCTACAACTACAGGTAGTATCAAGATGTGTTCTATTCCGTGATTGTAGTAAATAAATGATAAATTGATTGCCTAAATTATTAATTGTAGTTTTAAGTCCTAATTTAGCATGTACCCGGCGATGATGAAAAAATAACAAACGGACGTAAATAAGCTGCGACGTTACTTGATTTCTTCTTATAAGCACCTTTTACTGATAACGAGACATTCCGTCATAGTCCTCAGGGTGACAACGTATCGGCATTTCATAAAACGTTGGTGTCTTTGGACCACAGTATTTCCTTAACATCAGATGGACGGTGCGGTCGTTTTGTAACCCTAATTTATTTTAAAGAAAACACGCAAATGAAGCCGCGAAAATGAGTAGTACCTACTATTTTATTATAATAACGGATGAAAATGAAGGTGGAGGACAGAGTGCAGAGTTGGCACGTGGAATGTTAGAGGAGGCATGAGAGATAAAACGAATGAGTTGATCGAAATAATGAAAGAAAGAGAAATAGATGTCGTGTGTATGTCGGAGACCAAACGGAAGGGCAGTGGTACTGAAGAGCTCCCTGGCGGGGCGTTAGCTCTATGGTCCGGAGTCCCGGAGAGCGAGAGCGCCCGCCAGGGAGTGGGGGTGCTGCTGTCGTCTCGGTTGGTCGATGTTATGACTGAATATAAGGTTGTGAACTCAAGACTTCTCTGGGTTCGCTTTAAATTGGGACTGACGAAGTTATTCCTTTTGGTTGTTTATGCGCCGGTAGCTTCGTCGTCCAGGGCTGAGCTGGAGGAGTTTTGGGAAAATGTAAGAGAAGTTCTAGATTTGGCTAGGGGAAACGAAAGAATTGTTGTATGTGGTGATTTGAATGGATGGGTTGGTACCGCTCGACCAGGGTACGAGTCGGTGGTTGGAAAGTTTGGCGATAAAAGGGTTAATGATGCTGGCAAGCTTATACTGGCGGTATGCAAGGAAAAGGGTCTTCTTGTGACAAACACTATGTTTAATCACAAGAAGATCCATATGTATACTAGAGAAAGTAAGAATGAGAGAAGTATGATCGATTTGTTCCTGGTGGATGACCGACTGCGAAAACAGGTGATGGATACGCGAGTGTTCAGGGGTGCTGACCTGGGAACAGATCACTATCTAGTGATTACTAGATTTAGGGGTCTGTTCGCGGGTTGGCGCTACCGGACGGCAGTAACAGAACCACAGTCGGTCTGTCGCATCCGAAGCTGTAAGCTTCAGGAAGCGGATACTAGGGACAAATATCATGCGAGGGTAGCCGAAAAGCTTGACAACATCGATGGCAGAAAAGAATGTGTTGAAAGAACATGGCAGAACCTTAGGGATGGAATGGTAAGTGCAGCGGAAGAAGTGTGTGGAACGATTAAAAGAGGCAGTAGTAAAAGAAGAGATGCATGGTGGAATGATGAAGTGAAAGAAGCTGTAAAGAAGAAGAAGAAAGCATGGTTAGACTACTTGGCCTCTAGTAATGATAAGGATATGAGAGAGAAGATGAAAGAAAGATATAAGCTGCAGAAAGTTCACACGAAAGCATTGATTGAGGAAGTGCGTGAAAGGTGTAGAATGGAAGCGGACGAAAGGTTGTCGCACAACTTTAAGGAGAACTCCAAACTCTTCTGGAAAGAGGTTGGAAGGACCCGAAGTGGTGCGACGGCCTTAAGAATGAACAAAGTGCTTTCGAGAACTAATGACGTCCTCTCAGAAAAATCGGACGTCATGCAGCGATGGAGCGAATTTTATAGAGAAATGTATGCGTGTGATGATCTTAGTGAGGGATCCGGGGATGACGTCGAGACTGGTACGCCAGACCCGGACCTCGATGACACTGAGGTCATCAGTATGAAAGAGATTGAACATGCGATTCGAAGTTTGAAATGTGGTAAGGCTGCGGGACTAGACAGAGTTACTGCTGAAATGGTCAAGTATGGTGGGCCTCGCGTCTGGGACAGCTTTCATCTGCTGTGCAATTTGTGCTGGCGGACGGGGGATGTCCCGGATGATTGACGATCCGCAGTCATTGTGCCTTTATATAAAGGTAAAGGTTCACATTTTGACTGCGGGTGCTATCGGGCGATCAGCTTGACCAGTTTAGCAAGTAAAGTTTATTCGAAGGTTTTGACACGTAGGATGCAAGAGAAATCGGAAAGATTTCTATGGGAGGCACAATGCGGATTTAGACCTGGAAGAGGATGCACGGATCAAATGTTTTCTCTCCGCATGATCACGGAAAAGCTTCTGGCTGCTAACCAGAGGATTTTCTGTGCTTTTGTGGATCTTGAGAAAGCATTTGATAAGGTTGTAAGGAAGAAAATGTGGGAACTGTTGCCGGGGTATGGTGTGGATGGTCGATTGCTAAGGGCTGTGCAGTCACTTTACTGTGACTGTAAAGCCTGTGTGCGGGTAGGGCATGACCTGTCACCCATGTTTAGCGTCCAAACGGGCGTAAAACAGGGTTGTGTCATGTCTTCCTGGCTGTTCATACTGTATCTCGACAGCTGTTTACAGAAATTGAAAGATAGCTGTTTGGGTGTGAAATTGGGTGACATAAAAGTAAATTGTCTGCTGTATGCTGATGATGCAGTGCTTATTGCACCATCAGAGGCAGAACTGCAGGCATTAGTCACGTGTATGAAAGAGGAATGTGAAATTAAAGGTCTCCGCTTGAATGCTAATAAAACTAAGGTTCTGGTATTTGAAAGGGACAAAGAGAGAACGAAGTGTGAAATATGGGTAAATCAGGAATGTCTAGAACAGGTAAATGAAATTGTATACTTGGGGAGTGCTTTTAGCCGGGATGGAAGATGTGATTTAGATGTGGACAGGCGTGTCGCTGCCGGGAACAAAGTCAATGGTGCCCTGACTGCGTTAGTCAAAAGGCAAGGCGTAGTGAAGAGTGCACGCCTTGCAATACATAACGCAGTGTTGGTACCGACTTTGTTATATGGCAGCGAAACCTGGGTATGCCAGAAGAAGCATAAAAGCAAGTTGAATGCAGTGGAGATGCGATCTCTTCGTAAAATGTGCGGCGTTACCATGGCCGACCGAAAGCGAAACGAAGAGATTCGTAATATGGCAGGTTTGAAAGATGACCTTATCACAAAAATTGATAGGGGCGTGCTTGGATGGTTTGGGCACGTTGAGCGAATGAGTGAAGACCGAATGGTGAAGAAAATATATAGCGCGAAAGTTAATATTAAAAGGTGTCGAGGTAGACCGAGACTAACTTTCGAAGACCATGTGAGCAAATTGCTCGAAGAGGGGAGGGTCAAGAGTACTCGGATACCTAGACGTGCATGTATGAAGAAGATGATGAATCTCAAAGAAGCGAAAGAAGTATGTAAGGATCGTGACACTTGGCGATCTGTTCTCTCTGGCTACCCCGTCAGGGATTGTGCGTGACGATAAGTAAGTAAGTAAGTAAGTAAGTATGAAAATGAAGGATTATATATTAAATATTGAACATCGAAAATTTGATTATTTCTTTTATATGTAGGGTTTCAAGGTACTTGTAATTAATTACGAGACGTAGACAGCAGACAAAGCGATCTCTTTAATTTTTCATTTTGAGTAGATACTAATTCCGTGCGGAAAATTGCACCAGGATTTTTAAAATATTACCAGTGTAGTAAAGCACGATGGATTAAAACTGTAGGGATTTAAGGTGGATGAAAACTAGCTCGTTAACGTTATATTTTTTTTAATCTTTCGGTGGAATTGTCATATTCCAGACTGTGATGAATTGCTTTGCCAGTATGATCCTTTGTTTTTGCATAACAAAAGATTTTGACAAAATAAATAAGCTAAAAGAAACTCGTTTAAAAAGCATTTAAACCTTTTTTTGTGAATAATGTTTGTAAAGTTATAAAAATAATTCGTCACAAGCTTTTCCTTCCACCCGCCACAAACTTAAAGATGGTTACGTTAAAGCAGATCTAACAACACAATAAAGTTTATGTAATCAAATCCCAAATTACATTAAGGGGCTTTGCGTGGGTTTTCGATGCAACTGTTTTCTGGTTTATTATAATGCGTTAACATAGATTAACATTAGCTTTCAATACTTTTATTTTAAGACACGTTATATGTCCTATATGTTAATGCATGAAGACAAAACCTCTACCATCAACGGATTTTGATGTTTTTTTTTTATCGAATCGAAATATTAAATCCGTCCTTTTTAATATTTTATGTTATATGATTCCAGTAACATATAAATATATAAATTTTAACCATATAACCACCTACTAGATGGAGCGATGACCTAGTAAGAGATACAGGAAGTACTGAGGAGGCTATGTTCAGCAGTGAACTTATTAAAGGTTGTATTAATTATTGTGTTGATGATAATGATTTCATTCATTACTTTCTTTACTTTTGTATCAATTGTGTTTTAATTTATGCGCGGAACCCTAACTCTTTTTCTAAAATAAAAGTATCCTAAGTTACTCCTTATAATATTAGCTATCTGTCAGTGAAAGTACCATTACAATCGGTCCAGCCGTTTCGGATATTAGCTGGAACAAACAGACAGACAAAAAATTTAAAAATTGTTTTTTTGTTCGTAGTACCGTATATACTTTCATAATATGCATTTAGTAAAAGTTGTTATTTTAACATTACAGACAGATACTTCAATTTTATTTATTTGTATAGATGAATTAAAATCGTCAGAAATGAATAATATGAAAACATTAAATGGAATGCAAAAAGCCACAATCTGAATTTAATGCATTTTCTGCTCAACTATTGCACCGATTTCAATCAGCCCCAGACCGATATTCAGCGATGCGAAAAATCGGCACTTCGAAATTGCCTTCATTTCGATATCCATCTCTCAGTGTGAAATTGTGTTTTTGGTATACTATACTTTTCTGCTTTCAGAAATATTTCTGTACGTTACATGCTGCACGTGTTAAAAGCTATTTTCAAAAACTTTTTCGGCAAATAATCATAAAGAAAAAGTACAGATGTTCACTTAAGAAGTTTCTTGTTAAATTATACACTAAAAGTTTTTAGTTGCTCTACGAAGATTTTTTTGAATTGAATTTAAAATTTAATTAACTCCCCCCCCCCCCCCCCCGCGCCCAATCAACATGGTAGCAGAATTAAATCAGTAGGGTACCAATACCCCTGGAGAATCCCTCGCTGAGCATCCAGGACCATGCTACTCCACTCCTGAGCGTGTGTTCAGGCTGCCCCGTGTATTCTGGGGGGAGGGCAAAATTCCGCTCAAAAACATAACTGCTTAGGGGCAAACTGAGCAACCAAGAAAACCAAGGTGACTTCTGCCACGCTATCTGTGAATTTCTGCAACATCAGGGAATTTCACTCGAACTTAAACGCCACCCACTACCATCTAGAGACAACGAAGCCGGCCTTGCTTTTTCAGACCGAGACGCAGGTGTCCTCTCCGGCTAATGCTTCGTATCTCTCCTACCCGGGGTACAAATTGGAACACTCCTTTGTGCCTCGGCCTGAAGTTTGCATATACGTCAGAGAAGACATCTTTTCTCGACACCTCGGTAGTCTTGAAGGTTCGCACCTGTCCATCCTTTGGCTACACGTAGATAGCGACGACCATCCGCGCATCTATGGGTGACTCTATAGGTCCAATAACGGTAATGCTGAAACAGACCAACTCATCGACCACGTCCAAATGGCTACAGTTTCCTTGATACCACAGGTCCCATCCGCAGAGATCGTGATCCTTGGCGATTTTAACACCCACCATGCCGAATGGCTCGGTTCAAGCTTAAACAATCATGCGGAGAGATTTGTGTATGACTTTGCCTTGGCATTTGGTCTGACACAACTGGTTACTGCCCTTACGCGGATTCCAGATGTGGAGGATCACACTTATAAACACATTTTTAACAGAGGTAGAGCCCCGCGGCAGCTTTTGCTGTCGTATGGATGGGACGGCTCGCACCGGGGTGGTACCACGACCTCACAGAAAACCAGCGTGAAGTAGAGGTTTACCTCTACGTTTCGCTTGGTGAGTGCAGGTGGCCGGAGGCCCTTTTTACTGGAAATGAGGCATTCCATCTTAGTCCTCACGGGTGACAACGCATCTACATTTTGATTTTGAATAGATGATAGATGTAGATGTCTATGGGCCGCAGCAACCACTTACTATCAGGTGGACTGTGTGCTCGTTTGTCACCCTTATCCAATAAAAAAAGTACACCTTGGACGTTCTGCTGACCTGTCATCCGGATGGATACCAGTTTTCCATCAATGTCCCTCTCGGCTCTTTGGACCATTGTCTGATCTGGCATGTGGTACCACTCACGCTCCCCTCGCAATTGCGTTCCGCAGGTTGCCGCCATGTTTGGCATTACAAGTCGGCGGATTGGGATGGAATGCGGTCTTTCTTTGCATTCTACGCATGGGGGCGGGTTTGCTTTTCGCCGGATTTTCCCAGCGCTGTGGCTGACTCTGTCACTAATGTGGTGCTACAGGGGTTGGCACTATTTTTTCCATAATCTGTGGTACCCATTGGAGATCTCTGCCTTGGTTTAGTCGCTCCTGTAAAACTGCATTACGCAGTAAGCAGGAGTGTTATCAGGTCTGGGCTAAGGCTTCGGTGGCTCGGGATGTAAACACCAGCATGCTTAAGAAGAAGTATAACTTCGCCTCCAGGTCCTTCAAAAGAGTTAGCCAAGGTAAGGTCAGAGCACATAGGCAGAATTGGCAAGAAACTAGTTCGCCTTCCTTCGGGAACCCATGCATTCTTGTCTCTCGCCAAGGTTGTCCAAGGGATTTTCTGTAAGCCATCACTACCATCTCTGCACAGGGAAGACGACTCACAGCCCACGCCGCAAAAGAGAAAGCCGATCTTTTAGACTCTTTACGTCCAACTCGAATCTTGATAACGGGGGGAACACACCGCCGACCATCCCGATCTGTGAGTGCTCCATGCCGGATATGCGGTTCTCACAGCACTCGGTTCGCAAAGCACTCCTCTCTCTGGACATCCACAAGTTGAATGGGTCGGACCGTATCCCCCTAATTGTCCTGAGGACGTGTGCTCCGGAGTTAGCCCGGTTCTAACGCGTTTTTTCCGTTACTCACACTCCCTAGCCGTAGTCTCGAAATCATGGGAGACAGCTTTTGCCCACCCGATCCCTAAAACAGGCAACCGCTCAGACCCGTCCAACTAGAAGACCTATCGCCATCACCTCCTTGTTCTCCAAAATAATGGCATCCATTATAAACTGCCAACTCATAAGGTAACTTGCGGATCACCAGCTGATTAGTGACAGGCAATACGGTTTTCGTCGGAGTCGATCAGCTGGTGATCTTTTGGTCTACCTAACTCATAAATGGGCGGAGGCAGTAGAATCCAAGGGGGAGGCATTGGCCGTTAGTTTGTACATTGCGAAGGCCTTCGATCGAGTTTTGCACAAAGCGCTTCTTTAGAAGCTCCCTTCTTATGGGCTACCCGAGAAATTATGCAATTGGATCACCAGCTTTCTTGCAGATCGGAGTATCAAGGTCTTTGTAGATGGTGCATGCTCCAACTACAAGTCTATACGCTTAACGCTGGTATTCCACATGGCTGCGTGATATCACCAACGCTGTTTCTTCTGCATATCAATGATATGTTGCAAACCGGTAACATTCATTGCTATACGGAAGACAGCATTGGTGATGCTCTATACACCGGCCGTGCTAATATTTCTCAAGAAAACGTAGCCGACTACCGGAACAAACTTGTGCCTGAAGTCGAGTCTTTGCTGAACAAAGTCTCGGATTGGGGGCGACTAAATCTAGTCCAGTTTAATCCTCAGAAGACACAAGTTTGCGCGCTTACCGCTAAAAAGAACCCCTTTAACGTATCTTCTCAGTTTAAAGGCACTCCCCTTGTTACCTCAGCCAGTATCGGAATCCTCGACGTCGACATATCCAGTGACGTGCAGTTTCGTGGTCACTTGTAAGAGAAGGCCAAATTGACCTCTAAAAAGCTTGGCGTGCTCAACAGATCGAGACAGTATTTCATGACGATACCACGCCTGCAACTTTAGGTTTTGGATGGGGCTTCATCACCAAATGCAGAAATCATCCGGTCAACACATTGTTTTGTGTTAAACCACTTCGAAAGTCATAATAAATCATCGCTCTTGAATTTTTTTGAGTCAATTCCATTTTCTCAACGACTAAACAAGTTTGACAAAACCTTGTGACAAGACCGAGAATCTTTTTTTAAATAAATAAATGGTATTCGATTTTTAAAACCATGGAGTTTTCAATTAAAAAGATTTTAATATGACAGGAACAGTGGAAATATTCCATTCCCGATACTTTTAGTGCAGCCTATGTACAAGGCGCAGGTAAGGCGCCTTACATGGAATACTGTTCCCATCTCTGGGCTGGGGCTCCCTAGTGCCAGCTCCTTCCACTTGACCACATCTAGTGCAGAACGGCATCGCAACGGAATCGTCGACGACCGAGTCCTTTCCGATCGGCTATATATATAAATATTGCATCCTTTTGCATTTTCTTTCGCATTTACTACGGGAAGTGCTCTGAGTAATTGTTCGGATTAGTCCCAGACTCCAAATTTCACAAACGCACATCACGGCAGAACTCCTGATACCATCCACATCATCTGGATTATTGACGGTTCACCAGTGTGCGATTTAGAAGATGTTTTCTTTCTCGCACAACTTCCCTTTGGAATCGATAACCACCAGCGATTTTTCCAGACCGATACGTCTTAGGGACCTTCAAGAAAAGCGCTTACTCCTTTTTAAAAGGCCGGCAACGCGTCTGTTATTCCCCTGGTTCTCCTGGTGTTGCAGTTATTAATGGGCGGCGGTAGTCACTCACCACCAGGTGTGCCGCATGCCCCCTCTCCTATAAAAAAACTACTATGTACGTTATGGTATGTAGTGGCCTGCGTTCGCGATTTGAATGTTCAACCTGAATGACCCGGTACGTAGTGTTTATCACCACCACATTTCGTCACACTAAAAGGTCACTTCAATAACATTTATGGATGATGCCCATCGGAATGAAATGATCGTTACCAAGCTATTTTCAATTTATTTTGTGTTGTTAATTGTTAACATATGATTGTAAAAAAGTCCCGCTGGGTTTCTTGCTGGTTCTTACCAGGACAAAGTCTCTGTTAAATAAACGAAACAACCTTAAATGCTTGTTTGTCATTAAATATTCCAAATAGGACTGCCCCACTTAGGATGAGATTATTTAAAATAAGATTTATTACTAGTCATTCCAATTTTACTAAGTGAACATCACAATAATGATACCGACTATGGGTTATGATGCTAGAATAAAGCAATAGGAAGTCTGAGGAAAATCTGCTCGTTATTAGTTTTTTTTAATCTTTGAGGAAAACCTGACAATAATTACGTTCGTTAGTCGCCATTAAAAAGACTGTTTTCCTTTTTTGAACTGAACAAAGGAGATCTTGAAAGGAAATTGTACAATTCATTTTATTTTTAAATTAGCTTCAACACCGCAAAATGAATATGGCCGAGAATTTTTTTAAATACATCAACACACAACTACAAGGACCGGTATTCAACTAGGCGGAAATTCTTCGCTCTTTCCTTCTTCATTGGGTCGACGATTTTCCTCGCGCTGGAAATTAGAAATTATTCATGGAAATAAGAAGTTACGGAAAGAAATAGTCAACCACAAATTTGTAATTTTAGTACAAATATATTCACAAAAATACCAGAAAGTTTCAATAGTGATACCATGCGTTGGTTTGTTTGAAGTATGTTACTTAACGTGTTCGTTTGTAATAGGCCAAGTTTTATAATGGGAATAGGTTAGTGTTTGTTTTCAAGACAAACCTTTTAAGAAATGTTACTTTATTTAGGCGTGGTTAAAAAAGTTAAGTTACAGCCTATACACGTCAGACAGGTGGACCTAATCCCATTTTTAAGAGAGTTTTAGAGCGATAAGTCCACTTCACATCCCCAGTGGCGTATTAGCGTTGTATGATCATTTTTTTAACTTACCAGCAAGAAGTTACTCAAGTGTTCCAATATTTATTTAATAGTTCAAAAAATATAATCATCTCAACGTTTTGAGGTCCCAAAGAGTCCGAATCCATTGTTCCTTAAAAGAGGCATGTCTGCGTGTCCGTATTCGTGGCTGTTTCTAAACGTTATTACGTCAGTGATATCTTTTTCATCTTGCATATCTCGAGTGAAAAATAATTGAATTAATAATAGGTTTTGATTCATTCGATGTTTTATTATGTATTGAATAATTAATTCTGTTTTTACCTAAATTAGTTAATGTTGCTGTTGATGTCGTAATGTTTCTTCTGATAAAACCAAGATATTTTAGCAAAAATATGTTTGTAAAATACGACGTTACACGCCTGTAGAGCAAAGAAAAATAAAGTGATAAGAAATTATTGGAAAGATGAATACGCTAACTTTTTTTCTAAAGGCCAGAGGTGACAGCACATGTATTTCAAGCCTTTTCTTTTTAAATTAGTTGTAGTTATCCATAGGCCGGCGGCCTTATAACCAAGTAGACTTTTATTATGCTCGTTTCTTAGTGTTATAAAAATTCGACCGACCCTCGTTACGTTCCCGCAGGCGCTAATGAAATTAGTAATTAAACTCTTTTAGAAATGAGAGGAGACCTATGCCCAGCTGCGAGTAAGCGTGATGTACAGTGGCTCTCCTCTGGATCAAGTGACGACCTGGTAAGAATGCGGGAATTCGATAGATGATTGTGGCTCAGGACCGATGTTTTGTGGAAATACTTGAGAGAGACCTATGTTCAACACTAAATTTCATGATAATGAAACGCATAGAAAAGAATGGAATAGAATCATTTTATTCAATATAGACTGCAGTACATAATTATAATTATTAACTTATTAAATTATTAACTTAAAGTAATTTTTTACCTTAACCACTAGTTCGCAAAAAAACTTCTGTCCTGGGAAGAACCAGCAAGAAACCCAGCTGGACTTTTTCTTTAAAAGACACAATTTACAATATAACATTTTATACAATTGTTATGAAAACAGAAACAGCATGGTAGCGATCACCTCATTCCCAGGGGTTATTATCAGTCATGTACTCTTTAGAAGTATAATAACCTTTACTAGACAATTTTTGCTTAATAAATAATTTAAACCTTTTGATAGAAAAGGTCTGCATATTTTCTGGAACTTTATTGTAAAAGCTTATATATTGCTCCATGAAGGAATTACTGACTCTTTGGAGTTGAGTAACTGGTATAACTAACTTGTGCTTGTTCCTAGTATTTACAGAAGTCACATCACTATTTTTAATAAAACTATGTTAGTTTTTGTGTAGATACATCAAATTCTCGTAAATATATATATATATATATATATATATAATAGAGGCCAAAGTTATTATATTTATTTGCTTAAATTTTTCTCTAAGGGATTCCTTCGAACCTAGGTTATAAATGACTTATGGATCTCTTTTGCAAAACAAAGATAGTTTCAATGTCAATTTTATTACCCCAAAACAAGATTCCATATGACATTATGCTATGGAAAATAATTAAAATAAACTAATTGAAATAATATAATGGATTTAACTAAAAAAAAAACTACTAGCTGTTTTAACACATGTATGGCATCTAATTTTTTACAGCATATGCTGCAGAACTAAGTTTGCTGGCTAGCTTAGATATATGAGAGCCCCATTGAAACTTCGCGTCAACTGTAATACCGAGAAAAACAGTGGATTCAACGAGGCCCAGCTCCTCCCCGTTTAAAAGCATACTGGTATTCACCTTTTTAACATTAGGTGTAGTGAATTTAATATATTTCGTTTTATTACCGTTCAAAAGCAAATTATTGACGTTAAATCAGTGTACTACTTTTGATATAGCATTATTTACTACGTGATGTTTCAATCATTGCCTTTTTAGTTGGAAAATCAACGAAGTATCATCAGCAAATAATATTATATCATGGTTATTCTCTACATTTTTTTTGTTTGTTAAAGCAACTGACTACCTGTTGTTTACTGAAATTAAACATATTAAAGTAATAATATTTTAACCAATATTCAGCTATACAAAAAATATGTACGTTGTTACTATTTAAAAATATTTCAATTTCTAATTCTTTGCCCAACATGCCTTGCATATTATGATGCACCAGGTGTATACAATTTAATGATTGTTTTTATGAGAAATTATACAATTAACTATTTGTGGGCTATGATTGCTAGAGATTACCTTTATTTTATAATTTTCCAATTAAACACTAATGGGGTAATTTTGTTCCGAAACAAAAAAGAATTACTTATCGCCAATTTTGTGTTGTTTATTAACAATCTATGTCTTGTCATATTTTACATTTGAGTTCTAATTAACGAAAATTTGCTCTTATTTTAATGCACTACTACTGCAAAAGTACAATTAACGTAAATGCTATGCCATTTTTGCAAAGGAAAAGGATTTTAAATAGTAGGCGAGGGGTAACGCTGGGCTGAAATGAGAATGTGGGTGGGGGACCTCGTTAGCAAAAGACTTTTCACAGCGCTCTTGGCTGATTGTCACGATCTGAATATTTACTCTAATTTATACAGAATATTTTAAACTTTAAGCATTGTGGAATTCAGTTTAAAATAGCTTCAATCATTTATCTATGGTAAGATAAAACTCTCCAACACATAGGTTTTCCCAGAAATGTAAAAAATTCAATGTCTAATTAAATGATACATTTTTTCTTTGCCTTCGGGAATTGAGAGATTAAGTGATAAAGAAACTATTTATTAATTGTGCCTACTTTTTTATACAGTTTTATAAAATTGTAAGTGCAGTAAATTACTCTTGAGGTCAATTATTTTAAAATAAGATAAAAAAGGTTTTATATGGTAATTTGATTGAATTAAGTTTCGCTTTAATACAAATTAACAAGAGTACACATCTATATTTCTTACTGTTTGTAATTAATATATGAGTCTAGAAATAGTCCACATGTTATAAGTGGTGAAAAGGTGAACATTTTTATACCTTGGCCGGATTTGGTAATATTAAAACTTTCTTTTCCATATTTTGTTTACAGACCAGCCTTTGGACAGAAACTAGGAAAAGTGACGACAAGGATGCTGTCAATTTAACCTTTCGACAACCGCTTAAGCTAGCGACTTGCTCTTCAGTTTTCTTTAAGTATGTTCATATGTATGTCAAACATTTGTTCAAGAGCTTTGAAAGGAATGTACTTATATAAGAATAATAAATAAAATAAATATATTTTTGAGACTGAATGCTGTACTAGGAAACATTATCGGAAAATGTATTTTATTACGCTCTTATTTTTTCACTCTTTTTCCATTTTATTAGAGTTCTAACGCCTCGTCAATTATCTGCTACGGGAAGCAGCTCGCAATAAAAATTTAATGTCTTCATTTGGTTTGCGCGTTGAATTTCATTACATAAAATTAAATTGAAAATAGATGAGCCATTTCATCAAAAAAACATATAAATACTTGATCGAATATGTGACGCATAATGAGTATTTTGATGACATCCTATGAAGTTAATTCTATTACTGAACATTTTGGATTTTTATCTTTTGTTTAAATAAAATTTTCAAAATAACAAATTACTGCCATGTGTCTTTATGTTTGAAAGTTTGTTTCTTTGACCTATTTAGGCATATGAGACTATTAGGAGAAAGGCATCAATCGTATATAAGTAATATAACTTACATATTTTATTAATCTATATAACAAAACATACTACATCATGTTCCAACTTATCAATTCCAATTTCTTCGAATTTTCGTGGTTGTAATATCGGTATAAATAAAGAAAAATATTATTTTATTTATTGTAAGCAAACTATGCACTAAATACGAATTTTATCTGCACATGATAAAAAGCGACGTATGTTAATAAATAAAGTTTCTCCGGATAACTAAATGACGAATCGATGTTTTAAAAAGGTTAAAGCTGCTATTTTACGCTGGTATTCTGTGAGAGCGTGGTCCTTCCCCGGTCGAGCCGACCCATTCGTGCTACAACTATAGTATTAATATAGCTGCAGCATGGTTCAACCGCGTATTAAAAAATGGGTTAAATAAAATCCGTGAAACTTGTTTTATTTAATGTGTTGTATTCACGTTAATTTAAAAAAAATCATTATGGGTGAAGTCTATGTTCAGCAGTGGACTTTTGATTTGCTGTAACGAATATACTAATAATGAACCTACAGTGTATACAATATTTATCTTCGTATTTGTCATTACTGAAAAGTTGCTAAGTACTTCAAAATTTATATCAGAAACGCAGTTTAAAACAATGCGTAAAACAATTTTGTAATTGGAAGCAGGTGTGCGAAATGCTTTAATATGATGTATTACAAGCGTTAATATTTAGGTGCAAGAAAACTCGAAGGGAGTATATTTCGTTATGTGTACGAGTATGTTATAATTTCAATGCGTCGTTTTTTGGATATTGGGCGCTCATCAGTTTTATTATTTCCATCGGCATTTTTTTTTCCAACAGCTAGTTCATCCTAATTGTTCGACACATGACGCGCAATTTCCTTATGAATATCCATGGAGCGTTCTTTTGTACCGTACAATAAATAAGAAAGCGTACGGAAAAGGCATGCGTCATCCCCCACTATTTGTAATTAAATTAATTAATAGTAAGGTTTATTAATTTTCCATTGATGTCACCCAACTCTGCTCTCATTTTTAGATATAGACACAGACGAACTTTTAAATATAAAAAAATTGCGGAAAACCAATACACACTAAATTAAACTTCGTGCGTGCTCCACACTCCACGTTTCGTTCAGCGCTAGACGTAAGCCGCGACTTGTATAAGGTAAGTTTTTCATTCAAATAATCATAGAACAATTTTAACAGTGGTAGAGCCAGGCGGCAGCTTTTGCTGTCGCATGGATGGGCCGGCTCGAACCGGGGTGGTACCACGACCTCACAGAATACCAGCGTGAAGTAGAGGTTTACCTCTGCGTTTCGCTTGCTGAGTTGCAGATGGCCGGAGGCCCTTTTTACTGGAAATGAGGCATTCCATCCTAGTCCTCACAGGTGAAAACGCATCTGCATTTTGATCTGTAACAGAGGATAGATGTAGATGTTTATGGGCCGCAGCAACCACTTACCATCAGGTGGACTGTGTACTCGTTTTTCACCCTTATCCTATAAAAAAATAAAAAAAATAAAAAAATTGACTTCTTTTTCATTTCTTGTTATAATCATTAAATAGGATTCTTTGAGATTGATTTGTTAGAGTATAATATAGGTTTTTAGTTTTAATTGTAAAAATATCTGTGTTTGATATGTTGTGTATAGTTTTCTTTTTGTTTTAATATAGCTATTTAAGTAGGTAGTAGTTTGTCTTAGAAGTTTAATTTAGTGTGTATTGTTTTTCGCAATTTTGTTATTTTTAAAATTTCTCTGTCTATTTTTAAAAATAATTTACGTGATAGAGCCATGCCGCAGCTATATTAGTAGTATAGTTGTAGCACGAATGGGTCGCCTCGACCGGGGAACACTCTCACAGAATATATAGTGAGTGTAGAGAACCGGAGACCCTTTTTACTGGAAAAGAGGTAATCCATCTTAGTCCTCACGGCTGACGAGGATAGATGTAGATATCCAAGGGCCACAGCAACCACTTACCATCAGGTGGACTGTGTGATGCTTAGTCACCTTATACAATAAAAAAAAAAGATTGGACCAAGGAATCATGTTGTCCCATACAAACTTTGCCCCCGTTTTCGCCCCCTTAAGGGTAGAATTTTGGAAAATCCTTTCTTATCGAATGCCTACGTCATACAAAGTACACAAGGTTTCAGGTCCCTCAGTCATTCAGTACAAAGCATTTTATATGTATAGATTAGTGTTTCTAGATGTGTGTACGCCATGTTTTTAACACCTTGCATTTTTCTCATCTCACTGTATATTGCATAAACTTAATATCGAATACTGTATTCTCGATGTTAAAGCAGATAATGAAGAATTAGCGTGTGCAGTAAATTGGAACGAACTACTTGAATGGTGATTTTTAATGTACCTATTAAATTAAAATGATCTAAGTGATGTATACAGATATGGCTATTACATTTCACGATGCGATGATTGTTATGTTAAATAATTATTAATAAAATTGCCAACGAGAAAATTTCTCACAAAATAAGTTACAAATTTTTAAGATTATGTAAAAACGAGACGTCACTAACTTAGTTAGCACCTCACTCAGAGGAAATTGACATCCTTTGTCGCCTTTGAAATACTATACCGCATTTTCAGACCGGTCATTTGCACCGAATCGAGTTACCGTTTAGAGAAAATCGCACAATAAGAGAAGTGTGTAAAGTGGGTAGTATGTAGGAAATTTCAACTATAAGGGAATATATTATAGAGAGAAAATGCTGAAAAATCTTAACGGTTTTGAAAGAAAAAAAACTTTTTAAACATTTTGGAGGAAAGAATAATTAACTTAACCATGAATCGCACCTATATAACTGAACTAAATTTCTTCTTCATCGTCATCATCATTACAGACCATCACAAGTCCACTGCTGAGCAACAGCTTCCCCCAAGGAATGCTTGGGCATCACGGTCCTGAGTTACCTGCAACTATCGTAACCATACTAGATTTGCAAAAAATATTGACATTTGTTAAACTATTTTTTTTCCGGCCCGAAATAAATACATTTTATTCCATCGATTACCTGCATTAGCAGGTCTTCACTCCGTCTAATAAAATTCTTACAAAAATTTATGTTTTCTACTTCTTTATCATCAGCACGCAGAAGTACATGGCTTAATATAGCCTTGAACACTGACGCTGGATACTTCCCGTCGTCAGTTTGAGTGTTTGCCTGCCGTAAACGATATTAATTCCATATTAATTCCACCCTTTAACGGCAGCTATTCTATTTCTCATAGTCACAGCCTCAATGGAAAATATCTATACAAATAAATAAAATTGAAGTGTCTGTTTATAACGTTGAAATGACAGCTTTTTACTATATGCATATGAAACTATATACGGTACTTATTACAAAAACACAATTTTTTTTAATTTTTGTCTGTCTGTCTTTCTGTCTGTCTGTCTGTCTGTTTGTTCCGGCTAATCTCCGAAACGGCTGGACTGATTTTGACCGGACTTTCACTGGCAGATAGCTGATGTTATAAGAAGTAACTTAGGCTACTTTTATTTTAGAAAAAGAATTAGGTTTCGCGTAAAAAATTTAAACCCATGAAACCCAATCGTAATAAATTTACGCGCGGGCGAAGTCGTGGGGAACAGCTACTACCAAATAAATTCGAAAACGATTTTGTCATTACGACTTGATATTTACTTGATTATTTTATAATTACTAGTGGTCGCCTGATTGTCGAATTTCAACTGTAGTTCGATGAATTTTAGGTTTGTATATATTATGCAAGCTGTATTTCACTTTCAAATGCATATTTATGTATAAAACACAGATATGTAGCATATGAATTATAAAATCAACACTTTTTTTCCTAGACATACCCTTCATACACACTTGAAATAAAAACATTTGAAATCACACAAAATTCAGAGATTATTCAAGTCTGTCAGGAATTATTCTTTGGCAACAATCTCTACCCTGTACGACAGTTTGACCACACATTATTAAATGCTCGATATTGACCTAGGATTTTCTCCTGTATCGTGGAGGCAGTTTACAAACATAAATTGCACAAGGACAAACATCCAGATCCGGAACAAATATTTGTAGGCCATACAAATACGTTGTTCCGTGCGGGATTCGAACCCGCGGCCCCAGCGCAACAACTCATTGCTAAGACACTGCGCCACGGAGCCGTCGAAATAGGATTAATAACACACTTGTATTTACTCTGAGACACTGGCAGTATGAACGTCAACAACCGACATAATTTGTCTAGCGATATCATCATTCATCATCATTACAGCCCTTCACAAGTTCACTGCTGAACATAGGCTTCCCCTAAGGAATGCCACAAAGTACGGTCCTGAGCCACCTGCATCCATCGACTTCCTGTATGTGTTACTAGGTCCTCACTCCATCTAGTGGGGCAACGCCCTACACTTCGTCCGCCGATACGAGGCCACTACTCGAGAATCCTTTCTCCCCATCGGTTGCCGGTTCTTTGAGCTATATAGCCGGCCCACTGCCACTTCAGCTTACTAAGCTGTTTGGCTATATCAGTCACTCTGGTTCTACTGCGAATATCCTATTATATATATTTCTAAGTTAATCACGCAGAGAAATTCCGAACATAGCCCTCGCCATATCTCGCTGAGCGACCTTGAGCATCCTCATCCGGGCAGCAGTGAAGAACCATGTCTCAGATCCATAGATTATCACTGGCAACACGCACTGATTCTACAATCAAGTTTTGAGATTTTGAACACAGCCGAGTTGAATCCGTCGGTTGACCTCTCGGTCAAACTTTGATTTACTTAGTCGGGCTATTTCTCCCGGTAAATATATTCGTCAACAACTTCGAGCTTAGTGCTTCCAAAAACTACCGGCATAGGTGTGATATGGACGTTAAACATAATTTTTGTTTTGTCCATATTCATCTTAAGACCTATGCGTTGGGACACACTATTGAGGTCATTGAGCATAGTGCTTAGGTGCTCCAGCAATTCTGCCATAAGGACTATATTGTCGGCAAATCGAAGGTGAGTAATGTACTCGCCATTAATGTTAATACCGTATCCTTTCCAGTCCAGTAGCTTCCGTTGCAGCGTCTTCCAATGCAGCGGTGAAGAGTTTCGGGGATATTACGTCACCCTGTCTTACACTTCTCTGCAGTTAGATAGGTTTTGTACTCTGATTCTGTACAGCCATCGTAGTCCTATTGTACAAACACTTCAGCACTTCAATATACCAACAGTTCACTTGGCACCGCTGGACTTGACTGCAGTCCCAAATTTTGACGAAATCAAAGGCTTTTAGCGCGTAGACGCGGCTCAGAAGGAAATCGGTTTGTAGTTCTTCAAGAGAGCGTTGTCGCCTTTCTTGAAGGACAAGACCACCGAACTTCTACTCTACGCCTCCGAAGTAGTACTCCCATGAAAGATAGAATTGAAGAGCCTCTGAAGAATTTTAAATACCGATTTTTCACCCGCTTTTAGAAACTCCGCTGTGATTCCATCTTTGCCCGGAAACTTGCCGTTTTTAAGGTGCTGGAGAGCCATTCTAACCTCACACAGACTAGCGTTCGGGATGTCTTCGGAATACTGTTAGATAAGACTTGCTATTGGATCGTTACTCACACTTGCGTGTCGCTCCAACAATGAAGTGTACAGCTGGACAAAGAACGTCTTACTCTCGCTGAAAATCTCAGGTGTCTCCGAAACGATGCTGCCACATTCGGTCTCCAGCATCGACAGTTGGCTCTTTCTGGCAGACAGATCTCTGGCAGAGACATTGGAGCCCTGGTTTCGCTCGATTGCTTCTGTAATACGAGCAGTATTAAAGTCGCCTAAGTCCTGTCGCGTCGCATGCATTTGGATTACTGTGTGTTCAGTTGCCTGTATGCTATCAAATCTACTTCATTTCCCGTCTAACAGCCATGAGATTAAGAGTGTGATCGAAGAATTTTTGTGCTCTTCTGCGGTGGGTCTTGCAGAACTTAGCTTCGGCCGCATGGACAGTTTCCACGAGCTTGTCATTTATATCATCCACTGCATTGCAATTTTTTTAGACAATGAAAACGATTTTGTAGCTCACTAGCTGAAAGGATTCGGGACTTTGGATTGGAACATCAGGAGGAAGTAGCGTTGACTTCATTAGAAGTGAGCTCTCCAACTTAACGTTTAGGTTCAGTGTGCCTTTCACCATTCTGTGATAGCTGCCGGTTTTCATCCTTGCAATCATTGAACAATTGTCGTCTGCATAGTTTTGCGTTGAGTCTCCCATTACCACGTTATAGTGGGTTTTGGAGGGGATATAGATATATCTAGATATATCTTCATACATTTCCTCCACCTCCTCATCGGGATGTGCCAAGGTTGATGCGTAAACCTGTATGAACTTCAGCAAATACCGTTTGGTGATTCTGAGTATAAGATACGCAATATATATATATATCCCCCTCCCCCTCTCTGCGGACCTCAGATAATCCTGTAACATTTGAGCGCAACTTGTCTTTCTCTTTTTCCAGCTCCAGGATCTTCTCGTCAGTCCTCAGGTTGCGTACGTTATATGTTGCTAGGTCGAGTCGTCTTAGGTGGCAACCGAACCTCCACCAGAGATTCATAGCACCCCCTGCCCCGCCGTTACCATGGTTGCCACCGTAGCCAGGAATAGCAGGGCCGCCGGGGACTAGGTCCCGTCTCTTCGTAACTTTGATCATGGGGGGTATATATATTACCATTGTAGCCACGCTTGGCGAGCGGGTTGGCAACTGCAGTTTTTTTATTGCTTTTTGCTGTAATGAGAAAGATGCTGCTGCCCATCTTCTGCCTCAGTTTCCCTCTGTCGCCTTTTACGACTCCCACGGGAAGGTATGGGATAGCGGGTATTCTTACCCGTCACTATACGGGGCGACCATTTTTGTTAACTATATGATAATATCAAATTGGTAGTATGGACGCAATCAATCTACGATTCATTTAATTTAATTTAATGTATTTGTAACACATTATATATACATTTAGCATCGTGCACTCTTTGTTCACATTAACTATTCCTAACCTCACACTCATCCGTGCGCGCAATATTTTATTCTAATAAAAGGAGTAAAAAGTTTTCCATTCAGATATTAATATATAGATTTGTCACCTTACGTACCTTAGGTAGTAAAAGTCATAGTCATCAGTCATAGTAAAATATTTTGATTCAAAATGGCTTTTACGAAGCACTTTTTGAAAAGAAAAAGAAAGACAGCTATGTCATCGCTTCAACAAGATCCAAGAGAAATATGCAGTTTTACCTGGTAGTATGCGTACGGACTGCAAAACGAAGTCATGCTCGTTAATTCGTCAGTCAATCTAGTGGATACGCATGTCGTAAACTCCTAGCACAAACATTTTCGGCTGCGTGAGAGTGGGTAACGGGAATACTGGGAATGTTAATGGAATATCAGCATCATACGAGTACGTATATACTAAACTATGAAATAACAACAACATTACAACAGTGTTTACTTTTCGTAATTTCGCTACTTTATAACAGGGCGAACGAAGAACAAACTGAATTAATGATAACACAGAATTTGAAAATAATTATTTGCTAAAATTCAATTCACTTCCTAAACGTTTTCAAAATTCGTGAAAAATTCTTAAATAAATAAATGTGATGCAATGTTAATTTTGATGTATATTCAACTCTAGTTGTATAGTCTGTAAGCCTAGTTAGCTTATTTTTCCACCGACTTCAAAAAAGGAGGAGGTTCTCAATTCCACTGTATTTTTATGTGCGTTACCTCTGAACTTTCTTCTCGATTTTGATGATTCTTTTTTTATTAGAAAGCTGGTGCGTATCAGATGGCCCCGTATAAATCTGATTAAGATTTAACTAGTAGTTTTTAAATTATCTATAATAATGCGTATTTAATTGACTTCGATTACATTGATGATGTTCTCTTTTTATTTATATTGAAGTCAGCTGTACAAAATTTTTAATTTCACCACTTGGGTGTTTATTTACCAGACATCTAATTTTTATCTAAATTATAATCCAATACGAAATTACATAAAATAATTTTATCAACATCAAGTGTCAAACGCAAGGACCGATAATTTTCCCTATTCGAAATATCCGAGTAACTTATACATTTCTCGACTTATCATCTCTAATTATCGTTCACTTCTGCACCTGTTGCCGGTATATCGAAAATAATTTTATAGGAAAAATACGAAGTAACACGATCGGTAATTATGGGCAAAGGAAATAGGATGAAAAATAATACAAGGAACTGTTACTTGCTTAAAATTAACTTTTCGACTAAGGAATCTAGTCACTGGTTACAAGCTTTACCATCAAGTAATCTCGGCACATTACTTGATGGGGAAAGCTTGCGTATTGCCGTAGGAATCCGACTAGGAGCGGCGCTTTGTCAACCCCATGAGTGCCCCTGTGGTAGCAGCGTCGACAAGTTTATGGCTCCACGGACTTTCATGTAAGAAAAGCGCTGGTAGGTTTTCTTTATATATAGTATATAAATATATATATAGCAATAAAGCCCAAATAAGCTGAAGTGGCAGTGGGCCGGCCATATAGCTGGAAGAACCGACAACCGATGGGGAAGAAAGGTTCTTGACAGCCTCGTACTGGTAGACGAAGTGTATGGCGACCCCCCACGAGATGGAGTGACGACCTGGTAAGGCATGCAGGAAGTCGATGGATGCAGGTGGCTCAGGACCGTACTTTGTGGCATTCCTTGGGGGAGGCCTATGTTCAGCAGTGGACTTGTGAAAGGCTGTAATGATGATGATGATAATGATGATGACGCATAGAGATGCAACATCTTTTCGCAGTGCCAGTGTGTCAAGCCAATCGGAAAGAGTTCGGTCGCCGACAATTCGAACAGCTCTGCGCTGGATGCGATCGAGACGAGTCGAGACTTTGTTCAACAAAGCCTCGACTTCAGACACAACTTTGTCCCGGTACTCGCCAACGTTTTCCCAAGAAATATTGGCACGGCCAGTGTATAAAGCATGACCAGTGCTGTCATCTACATAACAATAAATGCTACCGGCTTGCAACATGTCATTGATATGTAGAAGAAACAGCGTTGGCGAAAGCACGCAGCCTTGTGAAACACCAGCGTTAATGGGCTTGTAATCTGAGCTGCACCATCTACTACGACCTTGATGCTCCGATCTGCAAGAAATCTGGTGATCCTATTACACAATTTCTCGGGAAATTCATAGGAAGGAAGCTTCGTAAGAAGCGCTTTGTGCCAAACCCGATCGAAGGCCATCGCTATGTCCAAACTAACGGCCAATGCGGGAAGCATTGGCCGTTAGTTTGGATTTGATCGCCTGCGCCCATCTTTCTGTTAGGTAAACAAGAAAATCAGCAGCTGAGCGACCCTGATGGAAACCGTACTAGCAGTCGGTAATCAGCTGTTGATCCTCAAGGTACCCCATGAGCTGGCTGTTTATAATAGACTCCATTATTTTAGAGAACAAAGAGGTGATGTAGATAAGCCTATAGTTTGACGGATCAGAGCGGTTACCTTTTTTAGAGATCGGGTGTACCCTGCAAATATTAAATTATCTGAGATATGTGTCAAGTTAATGTTGTGTTAGAGGTATGAGAATATAATATTAGATTTTTAAGCCTACTCTTTCAGTAACTATGTTCTGTCAAATACGGATACCGATTATGTCTAGAAGAGGGACATTTGTAAGACGAAAAAAGCGAAAACTAACTAGTATAAGAAAATTTGCTACAAGCTTTTCTTCTCTTCAACCCGTAAACATGGACATTTTAAACAAAGTTAATTTTACTTTCAAAGAATTGCTTAGAAACCTAAAGGCATCGGATGCATGTGCCAAATTTAATTTCAACAAGTTTTATGTAGAGTTCAGACAAATGTCTTTCAAATTAACATCACATTCACATTTGTAGTAAAATCAAAATAATGAAATACTTGGAATTCCAAACAAAAATAATATTTTACGAATGTTAGCAAGTTGACCTAAAATTTGAATGTTTTTAATGCTTTAGAGACCATTATCCGTTAGGTAGGAAAGCGAATATAAAATTTACATACAAATGTGGAACGTAGGATAATATAAGTTTCTTATTAATGAATATATAGTTTTCTTTAGAGAAATTAAAATAAAATCATATGTATTTAATTAATGGTATGCAGGACGGAGATGAGCGTTGTCGTGGAGAAAAAGGAAAATAAGTAGTGAAAATAAATTATATTTGATAATTTATGAAATGGTAGCTGCAACAGGATAAATTAATAATTCTGTTGTGTTTCGTATGGTGAGGGTGGAGAACCAGAGACTTTTTTACGGGTTAGAATGTTACAAGTGCTTCGATTCTAATTTAAATAAATAGTTTTGTTCTATTGTATTTATTTCTCACCAGTCTTAAGCATCAACTCAAAGCCTTTCGGTGTTTTACAGGACACATTTCTATTTTTAAGAGCGCAATACTTGCGCACATTCTCCGAAATGAACTTGAACCAGACGATCGGCTGATACTCACCCCTTTGTTTTTGACATTCGTCGCATTCAAACCAAACCATAACCAAAAAAAGTGAAATATTTTTATTTGCATTCGTCTTTCCATCCGATAATAATGTTGGTGTCTTCAAGGCAAGAGTGAATAAGCTTTTATTAAGCTAAGTCAATACACTGTACTATCTTCAGCTGCATCACCACTTACCATCTGATAGTAGTGTAATATAGTATATTATATTGGTGGGGTAGTAGTCAAATATAGTATATTATAGTGGCAAATATCCATAGTTGCTACAATTTATAGGTGGGTGGGCTATCGTAATTTTTATTATTACGGATTATCAGGAAGATGGCAAATATCCGCTCTATTTGCCATAGTTGTCACGCTTGGCGGGAGGATTGGCAACTACATTTTTTTCTTATTTTGAGTTGCTATCAAAAAGCTGTTGTTCATGTTTCATTTCTCGATATATATTTCTGATTGCCTGTATCCCACAAATGCAGACACGGTTAGATTATGACAAATGATTTCTGAAACGTTGGCGCGTTGATTATGAAATAAAAATGTAGAGTGAATTATGACGTTAAAGATTAAACAAAACAAATTTGTAGGGAACTTCCTTACACTAGCCTTTTCGTAGGATAATCGAAATACTGGAATACATTTAGAAAATGTTATCAAGTCGACCCAAAACTTCTACGTTGAATAATACGAAGGGACCGTTATCATCCCGATAGAAATATGGGAATACCATTTACATACATAATAAATTTACATAATATGTTATGTTAGGTTATTTACCAAGCTTTATGTTCCCTTTGATGATTTTAGAATATTTTAGTTCTAAATATATTTTGTTCATTTTCTTAGTAATTTGTTGCAATAAATCAAGAGCAAATTATTATTATTATTATTATCATCATTACAGCCCTTCAAAAGTCCACTGCTGAACACAGGAATCCCAAAAGGAATAACACAAAGCATGTCCTGAGCCACTTGTATTCATTGACTCCCTTATGCACGTGTTACCAGGCTATGATAATATCTTAAAAATAATAAAAAAACCACTGTTGCCAAGCGTAGTAACTATGGCAAATATTTCCATTATGAGGCAATCTATGAGGGTATCTTGAGATGCTGATATCGAAACGAGGGCGTATCAAATGATTACGGACTTGAATTCATCGTTGAGTAACGTTAATTGATACGGGACTTACTCTTCAAACCTCAACACAACAATGACTGCGATGTTACTGTCCAGTGAATATGGTTTAAAGCGTTATTAGAAAGAAAGAAGAAATAATAATTATATTAATTTAAAAAAAAAGAAAAGATTGTGTAGCGTAAGGTGAGGGTAATAATATGGTCATTCGGTTAATATAGTCACTTTCTTATAATTCAAAAATTACAGCCTTGTTTGCATAGATGGCTCTGTGATACGATAGCTCTTCTTAAGTCAATCAAATAATAAAAGGTCAATAGGGCGCTGCTTTATCGACGCTTTTTGACAGTTGACAGTACCTTGTTTGCATAGGTGGCTCTGTGATATGATAGCTCTTCTTAAGTCAATCAAATAATAAAAGGTCAATAGGGCGCTGCTTTATCGACGCTTTTTGACAGTTGACAGTATATTAAATATGGTAATTAAAAATTTTAATTTTAAGCTGATTTTTTGAAGTGTTCCTTATTACTGCCAAAGCTTAATGATTTCTTATATTTACTCAAATACTAACGACTTTTACGGATTCTTTCGCGTTTAATTAACTTAATTTTCTTATTTTTATTAATTCCCGACGTTCCGGGTGCTTTACAGCACCCATGTTCACGGGGGACTGAGGTGAATGACGTCCAGATGTCAGAGTTAACCAGGAGTACCTTCAGCTTTTTTAATTATTAATTTTGGTCCGATCTATTCAGAATGAACTTACTGTGTCTCGAAGTCTTGCAGTGGTATGCTTGGGTTTAGTTTTAATTTTATTAATTACAGGATCCCAAGCAGGTGGTAGTACCCAGCTTCCCTCTTTATTGAAATTAGGGTGTTTTAATTAATTTCAATACCTAACGTATCATCCTTGGCAGGAATCGGTGTTCTTTCGCGAGAATTTGTGGTTTATCAAATCTAATGTAATGGCGGGGCTGTCTAGGATATGATCACAAACTGCAGACTTCCCGTAACGTTGGTGCTTAACGTCAGCTATGTGGTCTAAAGACCCATACAAACCGATATTTAAACGGTGAATCCCACCATCACCCTTCACAGTTAGTTACCGTGGGCAAATCTTTGTTACAGAGAGCACCAGGGATCTGTGACAGCAAACACCTGGCCGCCGAGCTTCAGCACATCAAGCAGGTTCTGCACGACAACAAGCTTCGGGTCCCGCGCCTACGTCACAGTCGCCTGCTGTACTACCATAAGTCAGAGGTGTCACAGACAAGATTGGCTACAACTTGAAGCGAGCTTCTATTAGAACATTCTTCAAGCTGCCGAAGAAGATTAGGCAGTTCTTACCATCCGTCAAGTGTAATATTCCTCAACAAGATGCAGGAGTGTACAAGCTTGATTGTGAATGTGGTCTCTCATATATAGGGCAAACAAAACAATCAATAAAAACCCGCGTAAAAGAACACATAGCTGACGTGAAGCACCAACGTTCCGGGAAGTCTGCAGTTTCTACTAGTAGTCCTAGACGGCCCCCGCTATTACATTAGATTTGATAAACCACAAATTCTCGCGAAAGAACATCGATTCCTGCCAAGGATGATACGTGAGGCTATTGAAATTAAAAAAAAACATCCTAATTAACACTATAATTTTTTAACAGTGGTAGAACCACGCGGCAGCTTTTGCTGTCGCACGGATGGGCCGGCTCGAACCGGGGTGGTACTACGACCTCACAGAAAACCAGCGTGAAGTAGAGGTTTACCTCTGCGTATCGCTTGGTGAGTGCAGGTGGCCGGAGGCCCTTTTTACTGGAAATGAGACATTCCATCTTAGTCCTCACGGGTGACAACGCATCTACATTTTGATTTGTAATAGAGGATAGATGTAGATGTCTATGGGCCGCAGCAACCACTTACCATCAGTTGGACTGTGTGTTCGTTTGTCACCATTATCCTATAAAAAAAATTCAATAGAGAGGGAGGCAGGGTACTACCATCTGCTTGGTATCCTGTAATTAATCAAATTAATACTAAACCCAAGTATACCACTGCAAGACTTTAACACACAGTAAGTTCATTCTGCGTTGATCGGACCAAAAGTAATAATTAAAAAAAGCTGAAGATACTCCGGGTTAACTCTGACATCGGGACTTCAATCACCTCAGACCCCCGTGACCATGGGTGCTGTAAAGCATCTGAAACGTCAGAAATGAATAAAAATAAGAAAAATAAGTTAATTAAACGCGAAAGAATCCGTAAAAGTAGTTTTATTCAATAGTTTTCTTATTATATTAGTTATAGCATACGACTTTGTGTTTTTGTCCTTCTCCTAGTTTTGGTTTTATAGGGCGGAGAAACTTATTACCATATGTGTAATAAAAATACTAATGTTACACATATTACCCTCACTTGCCTTATGAAAATTAATAAAGTTGTGCAATGTCAAAAGAACCTGCTATAACCGTGTTTTTTAGTCGGGACCTTAATTGATACATACAAGACGAACTTCTAGTAGAAAAAGAGGTCTACTTAATGTGTACACACGTACACATATACACGTATATCTTGGTGATCACGGGTCATTTGCATCCGAAGCCAACATTGAAAAAACTAAAAAGCTAACCCTGTCTCTGTATTGAAAATATTTCCGTTTATCTGACATTACGTCATAATATTCGTTTTATCTTATTGCTCAAAGCTTAGTGTGCTTAATTTTATTTATTTGTTTTAATAGATCTATTATATATTTATAACCAACATTATTTCAATTAAAAATATAACTTTTATCCTTCTTACAATAAATCTTGATAAATACAGCAACTACTTATAAGTAAACACCGCTTGCTTGGAAGTAAAGACATTTAAAGCTTGACATGAAATATTATATCCAAATTTGGAATTCTAGAAAGAGCGCGTAGTTTAAATAAACCTATGGTAAAAAATATTTAAAAAATTTGACGATCAACGTTGCGTCCATAGAGAAACACCAGCAACACGGTCCGCCGGGGACCCGTATTGCCCTATGGTTGTGTCAATGAGATTCCAGTGTTCATGTAATGTTAAACGCTGGAATCTCATTAAAATGTTGTAGTTAGCTTTTATAAGAAACTAATTTCTTAGCTTTACTTTCTACCAATGTAAGATGCCGCATAGACCATTTTTGTATATTTTTAGTTTTCGTAAGAATTTGAAAGTTGTATTTCAACTTTGCATTATCATTATTGTTTCACCGAAGGTCTTCCTTCCAGTCCTTCAGTCGAAGGTTTATTTGTGCTTAGTTCTAGCACTGGCTGAGTAGAGTAGTACATTTTCCACCATCATCATCCTCGGCTTATTTTTTCCGAAGCCGAAGCTAGGGTCCGTCCCCAAACAAGCGGTATATTTGTTTCAGTGTAGTCATTGTCTAACTTAACGTACCTGGGTAAGGTTAGATGTGACATTAAACTTAATAAAAAACGTACCTTATAAATAAACAAATTTATTGTAAAAATTTTTCATTCTTAACATTAGATGTAACTGAGTAGCCTTCCAATTACGTTGACTAAATCAATTACGTTGACTAATTCACTATCAATGGCAGTGTATTTTCTCAACTCCCCGAGTCTAGTGAACAACCTGTTAACAAAAGTATTTAAATGAGAAGAATATTATTTTTGCAGCATATGCTTCGTTTATACTACACAATTTTTTATATAGTCTGCTCGACTAAAAAATTTATAGTGCCCGAACAAACTGACTTCAATTACCGCCGACACCATTAAAATTGTTAGTTTTATTTTTGTGATACTGTATTACATACTCGGCGGTAAAGGAAAACTATTATGAGATATGTAATGGCTGTTAAAATTGCATCAAGAGAATAAAACGAGACCCACACAGCACGTATAAAGATTTTACTTATTTTACTTTCAGATTAATATGAAAACAAATAACGCACCATGATCCGGGCAATAATGACGACGCCGTCTCCGTCGCCTTTGGTCGTCGCAGGTATCTATGCATGTTTCCTCTAAAAAGGTAATGTTTAAAAAATTTACATAATAAAACAGATAATATGACAACTTTTTGTGCTAATACCAAATGGTGATATACATATACTACATTCGAAAATGTTAAACTAAAATGCAAATTTTACACAATGTTTTACACAAACAACGTTATTAATTTGGGCTCTGTATTTATCAACCACCATGCTTAGCGTGGTAAATAAAGAAAAACCTGTTTCGTAACGAGGGTGTGACGATTAAAGAAGACCGTTTTGGTAATAAGACATCTTATCTTAGTAATCAGGAGTGATAACACGTCTGCATTTCGATTTTAAATTAAGGATAGATATAGGTGTCTATGGGTCACAGTGGACACTCACCATCACGTGAACTATGCGCTCATCTGTTACCCTTCTTTTCTTAAAATAGTTGATGCATTCAGTAGTAGATTAAAAATGGGAATAACTTAAACTTTGTAAAGTATCTATTTCACGCATAAATATCAATAAATCTTAGAAATATTAGTAAATTAAAAAAGGCTAAGCCAACTATTTATTTATATATAATAACATACCATCACAACATGAGGAATGTGCAGGTGGGGCAGCGTCATCATCATGACGTGCTAAGGCTCTTAATTGAAGGGTGTATGCTCTAGATCCAGCTCCTGTGATTCCAGGTCCACCAGCAAATGTGGCGTATGGACTTATTTCATAAACATCTACATGCAGGGGCAAACATTTAAAATCGTAAAACTATATTGATTTTTTTATATATTTTATTTAAGTAAAAACAGTTTACGTTTTGTATTTCATTTAAAATGAATTTTAAGTGTTAACATGACTAGACTAAATAGAATAAAATATTTACGTGCTTAAAATAATGTCATCATGATATATATTAAGAAAAAAGATATTACCTGGTGGGTCCGGGAGCAACTTAGGTGTCGGATGAGGTGGCTCGCCGTATGTACCGCAGGGTGTTTTATCAGCGTTGGTTGCTATTCGCGCTACTACACCATCACTTCTATGACACAAACAGAAATTTCAGTTTTATAATAATACATTTTATTTAAAATAATTGCTCTATAAATTGAAATAAAATAAAGAACTACATGAAAAACTATTTTAAGCAACATTTATTCAAAATTATGTTATACTATATATTATTCAAAATTATGGTACAGTCTTGCAACACCAAACAAAATGATTTTTATCTTAGAAATGAGTCTAGGTGCATGCATATATTTTTTTAACTTACAAATGTTTAGTTGTAAGTGAAATTTCTATGGAAATGTAAAGATTTTTAAATTTACACACTTACGGTCCGATTCATAATCTTAGACAATCGATTACTTAAATTATGTATTAATTATCTTTAAATCTCTATAAATTGCCGTTTAGTGAAATGAGGGAGAGAGAGAAAGAGAGGAAGAAATTTTCAGCATTCAAAAAATTGACACCATGTCTTATAAATAAATTAACTAATATACTCTATATGTTTGATCCACATTCTTTTCTCCATCAAAACAAAATACGTCGTTATTGTAGGTTGTGTTAAATTGAGTTTTTATAGGTTCATCATTCTAGTAAGGTAGTCATTTAGAATTTACCTCTTACGTCTCAACAGAATAGCCAGTATAGTTAACGCAGCTAGAGAGAGAGCTGCACACAATGCCAATAATACTGCTAACTCTCCTGCTGTGGCAGGAAACGGAGCATCAACTTCTTCAGCAAAGCTTCCCTCGAGTGGTAATGTAGTAAATTCGTACACTTCTCGCGTCAACCCTGCTTCATTTGATGACCGAGCTACTACGCGATATCTTGCACCTGGTGTTAATCCTATAACGTTAAAGCACCGTTATGTATTGATGTTGATTTTTAACACAGCGAAAACGTTCACGTAATCTAAGCCTATCAACTATGCAGAAGTTATTAGTACCTCAAAATTTTGCGATATGGTTGAAAGAGTATACAATATTTCGAAAACTGATAAAAATTCTTACCGCTTAAAATAACTTCTCCTCCAACCGGCACATCTCTTGCTCCTATTGCGCCAGGGCCAGCCCATTCTAGTTTTAACGCAACTGGTCCGCATCCTCCATCTGACCACATACTAGTATCAAATTTGGCATGTGTTGCATTTGCTCTAATCCACCTGTTGTCAGGTGGTGCAGATGGTGGCCCGCCAGAAGTTCTCACAGCTATCTCAGTTCCAGGAGCACCACCAGCCGAACCATATGCCCGATACGCTGAGCCACATCGTAACCCACTTAAAGTGGCTGGACCTGGATTTGCAGGTTGTACTCGCCATTCTCCCTAAAAAGACATTTTAGCGTAAAAATAAACTTCGTAGTCACAGCAAAAAGTTTTGCTTATTCATTTACCTCTGGTGCAGCAAGCCTCCAGTGCAGTGTATAAGCTTTAGGAAGCGCATGTCCAGGTGCTCTTGGAGTGGGTCTAACATCAAGTTCAAGTTCTCTAGACCTTGCTTCTAATAAAGCTAAGCTCGGTGGTGCTGGTGGGCGTAATACAATGACCCGCCAGGTCACAGAATCTGAACCGTGTGGATTTTCAGCAACGCATGTGTAATTATCAGCATGTGACAATTCTAAGCCTAGAATGAAAGTGAAAATTCAAGAGCCAAATAAAGAACTTTATATTTGGTAAAATACTGTCATATGCAGTAACAGTACCTCTTATTAGAAGCGCATCTCCTTCCAAGTGGAATGGTGGAATAGGATGAAGAGGATTACCAGCACGAAGCCAACGTTTTGCTGGTGGTGGTACACCTCCAACAACACACCGTAAGGATAGTGAACTTCCAGATGATTCCATGGCTAAGCCCCCAAAGGATGATATTCGAGCTGGCGCTAAAAATGTTTATTGTGTAGTAAAATTTTCTCATGATCTATGTTTAAATATTTATTGTTTCAACTTACCTAATGCACTTGTTTGGCAAGCGACTACTGTTGACGGTGGCCCTTCGCCAGCACTCGTAGCAGCTCTAACCCATGCTTCATAGGTTCTACCTGGACGAAGTCCTCGCAGTGGCTTCATACACTCCTCCCATTCTATACATGCGTTTATCCTAGACACATTCGGTTCTTGTGTTCTACAAAAAACATATTTCATGCTGGGTTAGCTTTCGTAATAAAACATTAACCAAGTCACCTAAAGTTTCATGAAATTATTTTAAAAACCTTTTTAGCACATGCTTATATGTAGGTAACATATTAACTATTAAACGTACCCTGATAAGTCTTTGACATAAAGAGTGTAATGAGTCAGTTTCCCATTTGGTTGTGAAGGTGGCAACCATGATGCCCTTAATGATCGCTCACTCAGTGCTATAAGTTTCATACCTCCCGGTGCACTTGGAACTGTAAATGAAAATTTTAGAATGCTAAATGTTGTAGACATTAACACTCACTTAAAATATATAATATAGATACAAATGCTCCCTCTACATACCGTCTTCGTCGGTACGGCAAAACTGTGGAGCTGATAATGGACCATCTCCCGCGGCGTTATGTGCGCGAACTCTTATTTCATATTCCGCATATGGCGTTAAACGAGAAACTATTGTGTCTTCACCCTAAAAAGTATCACGAAGAAATGAAATGACGTCAACAAGTTATTACATATTTTTATGGAAATACGAAACAATAATATCAAACATTTCATTTCAGAAATTCTTTTAGTAAGCCAAAATTAAGTAATGAGTTGACAAAAGTTATTACATATTTTTATGGAAATACGAAACAATGATATCAAATGTTTCATTTTAGAGATTCTTTTAGTGAGCCGAAATTAAATAATGAGTTAATAAAAGTTATTTAATCCTAAAGCTTTATTGATTTTCTGTCCTATTTATAAAATTTCACAAAATATTTAATGCTTATCGTTATATAATACTAATGAGTTAGATGGCCTACCAGATTCTGTGAGGCAGTCTTGCTATAGCAATTATAATCCTGTTGTGTATTAATTAATATTATTTATTTCTTTATTTTATATAATAAATATGGCTAGCCTTGCACTGGTAAAGCACCACTGCTGAACATAGGCCTCACGCAAGGCTTGACTGGAAAGAGGGAGGGCTGGAGGGCGAGAGGGAGATTTGGAGGGCCGTCCCATTCTAGTTCGCTTGATAGTAAGTGACTACTGCAGTCCATGGACACCTGCAAATAACTTCAAAAAACTGGCAGAGACCGTGCCGGGTCACATACAATGTAGAGGTAGGGTTTCGTAGTTGCCGGTCAAGATACGTATAACAGTGGTAGAGCCAGGTGGTAGCTTTTGCTGTCGCATGGATGGACCGGCTCGAACCGGGGTGGTACCTCACAGAATACCAGAGTGAAGTAGAGGTTTACCTCTGCGTTTCGCTTGGTGAGTGTAGGTGGCCGGAGGCCCTTTTTTCTGGAAATGAGGCATTCCATCCTAGTCCTCACGGGTGAAAACGCATCTGCATTTTGATCTGTAACAGAGGCTAGATGTAGATGTCTATGGGCCGCAGCAACCACTTACAATCAGGTGGACTGTGTGCTCGTTTTTCACCCTTATCCTATAAAAAAAAACGTGGGATTTCTTGATAGTGAGCATAATTAGTGAGTCGCGGTTTGATCGCTTTAACGACTAAAATTAGGCCTAAATAGGAAAATGGTAACTGAAGGACTTATTTTTAAATCAGGATTATATGGAGTGGTATTCGAAAAAGGTTTTAAAAACTTTTCGATTATGAAAATAATACAACCTACATCAAATCATTCACATGCCAAGTCCATACAAATATGGTCATAGTTGGACTATCTATCTATATATTTTTGGCAGTGCAACCCTAAGATATATATGACCCTAACGAACCTTCTACTGTCCTAAATTATCGTGAGGGTCGCCCGCGTAAGCTAAGAGTACCACGAATGAAACTGTATGATGCTATATAATTGTACGAATAATTTGAATTAGATCTACAATAACTAACAACTAAAACATAAGCGATAGTACTAAGTAAGAAGATCTACACTGCCTATCCCACATAGGTCTGATCAAAAACAAAGACGGACGGACGGACGGACGGACATGGTGAAACTATAAAGGTTCCTTCTTGTTTAACTAAGGAACGGAACGGAACTATGGGTGGTACCTCCCTAGCCGGACTTTTAGGCAGAAAAGGAGAACCGTTCTTTCCCATCGGTTGTCGGTTCATCAATCTATATGGTCGGCCCATTGCCACTTTTTCTTATTGAACCGTTTTGCTGTGTCGGTAACATTCATTCTGTTGCAGATATTTTGATAACATTATAATAATTTTGCCAAGAAAAACTCGAATATTCATAGCGCGCTGAATACTAGCAAGCTTCTTCATACGGCCAGCAGTGAAGGACCACGTCTGAGATCAATTTGCAATCACTAGCAACACGCATCGGTTATACACCATAATCCGTCGGTGAGATTTGAGTCATTTTGATGGACTTTACGCCATCACTCAGTCATCAGAGTCTCGTCCAGGAAACAAAGCACTCGATATACACTTGGCTCAGAGAGGCAAAAAAACATTTGTATCTTTTGCCCCTTAGTAATTTCCAATTTTTTTTTCAAATAAATTACACCTTCCAAAATATTAACTACAAACCTGAACTCTTAAATAGGCATCTTGTGGTGGCAACAGTGGATCAGAATCACGTCTTGTATATTGTAATGTGTAATGTGTTATAACGCCTCCTCTCGCCTCTAACGCTGGTGGATGCCAAGATACTCGGAGAGAAGTTGACCCACTTGATATACATGGTAGCAGTTCAGGACTTCCATTTGGAGCTACAGAATAAAATAAATAGATATCCTAATAAATAAAACGATCTGCAATGTCATTCTTTAGATGGCAGAATAATCATCCATTTTAGACCAAACTAACGACCAACCTAAAGCATCTCAACCAGAAATGGTAGACTAAAACATTTTTCTTTTATTTCTGTTTTTGAAAAAAAAAACGCTGAACCACTCTAAAAGGTACTCTTAATTCTAGGGAAAAATTGCTTGTAATCGCAGTTATTAAGCGTTAGGTTGCAGCGTTTCGAGACGGGAGGTGAATTCCCGCGTGTATTATTAAAACTTTGTTGGCCTTCAAAAATAATCGTTTGAAAACTGGGCGTCGTTCTATAATATGCAGTTCATATACGTAAAAGGCCTCCACGATACAAGAAGGGAAATATGAGATGAGATGAGATTCCAAAAATGAGTTAATATAGTCCTACATTTTTAGTATATCTGAAACATTGTTAATCGTACAAATCTCTATAAATAATATCTATTGTAAGTTATCGTTAATCTGCATAAAACTCGACACTGGCTCAGACTTTTTACGTGGTAGAGCCATGCTGCAGCTATATTAGTAGTATATTTGTAGCACGAATGGGTTGGCTCGACCGGGAAAGGACCATGCTCTCACAGAATACCAGCGTAAAATAGCAGCTTAACACTGCTGAGTTTCGTATAGTGAGTATAGAGAACCGGAGACCGTTTTTACTGGAAAAGAGGCATTCCATCTTAGTCCTCACGGGTTGTCACCCGTTGTCACGCATCTACATTTTGATTCTTTATTGAGGATAGATGTGGATGTCTATGCTTCACAGCAACCACTTACCATCAGGTGGACTGTGTGCTCGTTTGTCACCCTTTTTTTTTTTTTGCGGATGGAAAATCATCAAATGACGCCTTTCGCTCTGGGTGGAGCGGAAGGGAGTGTCAGACTTTTACTGACTAAAAACCATCTGTGTTCCTTCAGTGCCCTTACGTTCCGGAGCCGCGGTATCTCTTTCGAACAGCCCGCAGCCCCGGCAGGCGTCGGCCCTTGCGGGCCCCTTCACGATGCTGACAGCTCTTTGAGGCGCGCGTGGAACAAAACGCGCCGTCGACACGGCCTGTCATCGTTAGACGGACGGACGGCGAGCTACCCATTGCTCGCCATCCACAGGCCCGCGCCTACGGTGGCCGGGGGCCACGACGTAGCCCCCGACGCCCGGGGCGTCTCCCGCGGCGGCCGGGAAGGAAAGCTGCTGCTCTCTCCTTCTCCCGCTCCGCCACCTCCTTCGCTAGCATCACTGCTTCGCAGAAGGTGGTGACGGCATCCCATTCCGTCTCGCTCCGGACCATGGCTTCGACCAGGGCCGGACGCGAGAGGTCGCCGCCGCCTATCGCCGCTACGAGGACACGGCGGTGCTCCGCCCAAGCAGGGCACACCTCCACGGTGTGCTCCACCGTGTCCTCCGGTCGATCCTCGCAGTGGGAGCACCCGGGCGTTTCCTCCCGCCCGATTCGGTGCAGGAACCTCCCGAACACACCGTGTCCGGTGAGGACCTGCGTCAGGCGGAAGGTGAGGACGCCGTGGCGTCTCTCAAGCCACTCCTCAAAGAGGGGTCTTATCGCCGCTATAGTGGCGTGCCCATCGTTTGTCACCCTAAAAACTTAATAATATAAGAGTTTCATTTTAAAGCATTAATGTGTTTACTTGTTACAGACCAAGTCTATGCAAATGTTCATTTGTTTAAGTAACATTGCTTCATCATTATCAGCCCATAAAATTCTTTTGCTGAACATAAACCTCTCCCAAGTTAAGGAAGACTTGATATAATCGTCACGCTTGGCAGGTGAATTAACGATCACAGTACCAGACGTTACGAACATTTGCTGCTAATACTGAACATCGCGTTGTTACGTCTAGAATAAATGTAAAGGTTAATCATGAGATTTTTCTACAATTTCCCATAATCGCCTTTTATGTCATTCACAAGTGGTCGAACCTCACGGGATGTAATATGTATAAATAAATAAGTTTTTATACGAATGTAACAAGAAACAAATTTAAAATTACATTTTATTTAGTAACCGTAAACTCTCACAGGAATGAAATAATAACTGTGACCAACAACGTAGTACTATTCTTTATTCTGTGCCAACAGTGTGATGTATTTAGTATTTAAAGAAAACAATGTCCAGTCCAAAATGCAAGATAATGGCTTAACAAAAAAAACATCATACTATAACAAAATACAATACTGTCATGAATCACTCCTAGCACAAGGATTATAAGCTTACCAGGAATAGTTAAAGGGAATATTAGTAATGTTTGTAGCACTGTTAGTATTCTATCATTATAGAAGAAAACATATCAATGCATTTGAAAATGTTATTGTTATTTAAAGTACATATTTTCACAACAATTTGCTTTCAAATGTAACAAATTTCTAAAATCTGGCAGCGCCTTCGTCGGCGACGATAGCGATCTTTGAAGGTGTGGCGAAATGTCACCTGAATGCTACCATGCATATTGTAATACCATGTAAGTTTCCCCGCTTATTTAAAATTTACTTTATTTTATGAGAGGTATTTTTTTAATTTATTTTCTGAAAAGGAATTATATCAAGATACCTAAAATTACCCTCACGGATCGAACAGAGTTAATTTTACATATTGCATAGGTTGCTAGTACTTTACTTTTTAGGGACAGTAAAACAATTTTTACTCACGTGATTCAAGTGTGTGACGATAATGTGGTGGTGACAAAGGTCCTGTGCCGGCTGCGTTATAAGCCCTAATTGTCACACCATATCTTGTTGCTGCTTTAAGGCCTCTCAAAGTTGTACTAGTTGCATCGGCGCTGGCACCACTTTCTGAGCCAGAATTTTCAACGATTGTTCCTTTACCCTCTTCAGATACTTCCCACCATCGTATTGTATAACCCAGTAAAGTACCATGCCAAGTTTCCTTTGGTGGTGGCTATCGTAATAATTAACATGTCATTTTAAAATAAAACATATTTGAAACACATATAAAATAATGATTTCTTATATTTACGCGGACACTATACATTGAATAAAACTACTTTTACGGATTTTATCGCGTTTAATAAACTAATTTTTCTCATTTTTATTAATATGCGTGCGATAAAATCCGTAAAAGTAGTTTTATTCAACACATAAAATGTTTTTTTTTAGATATAAAAGTTTGTTTGATTTTAATTTTAAATACTTTACTCAGGAAAGGTCTTAGATACATGTATTGTGATGGCATACGTTTTAAAAGGATTTTTAATTAATACTATAACGCATGAACTAAACGAATAGAAATATATTGTTATTTTATTTAATGACACGACACATTTTAAATTTACGGCTAGAGCTCTCTATTATGAAAATATATTACCTGTATAAAAGTTGATAAAAAATAAAATGATTACCTGCCAAGTGACAAGCAACTCTCGAGCACGGAGAGCTCTGACTATTATATCACGTGGAACTCCTCCTGGCGCTATCAATGAACAAAAATATTTTATGATTGTAATCTTTTGAGAAAACGGACTTGATTTAGCTAATTTTAAAATTTATTTGAAAGGCTTGTTTGTTTAAAATGAAAATCATATTAACTTAACCTAAACCATAAAAGTATAAATCGATCATCGCTTAACACTTACCTGCTGTATTGTAATCTTAGTTGATGTTCAATTTATAATCTTTCTAAAGAAAATAAAAGCACAAAATATATTACAGTGCTCAGTTTATATAAATACCTTCTTCCCGGGTAGTGAAATGGAGCGGGGGCGTGTAAGGCGACGCGCCGACGTCGTTATAAGCAGCGAGCCTGAGTACATATCGCGTGTCAGGAGCTAATCCTGTCACCAAAGCCCCGGCGCGACCCGGCCCTTCCGATCTGAATGGTCAATAGGCTTAAATTATAATCCTATTGTAATGGAAAATCGGAATGAAATCGGAAATTTTACCCTAATATAAACCTTAACACATTTAATTTAATATCAAATTGAGTTGTGACTGTATACTACACATAAATACGATATACATTCAAATATACTTACTCAAATCTAGTGTAGAAAAAAATATAACGATTATTTAACAAGCATATAAATCCATTGCACTATTTAAGTTGTGATAAGAGTGAAATGTGTAAGATCGTTAATTATTATAGACTCTGAGTTAATAATATATTTTTGGAACGAAGTTCCTTATCGGACGGTACGGGTTTGGCAGATGGGAGCGAGGCGACAAAAAGTGTATAAGATTTTTTCGTCATTACCCCTTGTGTCATAGTGTATTTTATTTTAAATGACGCTTCATTTTAATAGATGCTAGTAATGCATTTATTTGTATTTGTTAATCAATAATATGATACGTTTATCAATAATAAGGAACTTCGTTCCAACCGAGTTTTTTGTTGAAAGTATTTTTATTATGCCATCTGTGTGGATATAAATGTAAGCACTACTAGTAGAGTACTATCAGAAGTTGTTTCGATTGTGTTATAAAAGGCAGAATGTGTATATGTGAATGTGTGTGTGTGTGTGTGTGTGTGTGTGTGTGTGTGTGTGTGTGTGTGTGTGTGTGTGTGTGTGTTTGTATGTGTGCAATGTTTATATTTATGTATCGCACATTGAAAACGTATTTTATTGACTAATTAATATAAGTATACTCACGCAACGTGTAACAGATCAGAATTAGCCAACGTAACATTAACAACTTCAGGTGTATCCCATGAGCTTATTAAAGAAGATAATGGAACGCTCAACGCAACTTCGGGAATGTCGAGCGTCAAAACACGATATTGCAAAGTATAATGCGATACAATTACTCCTCTTGCTGCCCTCCAAGTGACGCGAGCCTTTCTCGACCATAATTCAGAAATACGAACTTCCTCGGGAACGTTGGGGCGTTCTGTGTTCACAGAAAATATTATGTAGTAAATTAAATAAACAAGGAGTAAATAATTGAAATTATAAAGGTTTGAAATGTATGAAATAACCAGCATAACAACAGTCTGTGGGGATAAAAAACTACCTGTCTTTAATCACAAAAATTTGAAGTAGATTTCAGTTGCCCTTGGTTTGTAGGAAGTAGCACTGTTAGCATGTTTGTTGCCTTTTTAACTTCATAAATATCATAAAGAATGCTTAACTTATCTGTAAAGTTTAGGGTGAGTAGAAAAAACTTGAATTTATTACCTTTAACGAATAATCGAAAAGAGAGCTCATCATTTCCGTATAAATTCCTGGCTAGGCATTTATAATCGCCAGCATGTTCCGGTCCTGCGTGTGAAATTGTTATTTCAGACGTTTTAATTCCGTTTCCTATGTCCTTTGTTTCGACTCCACCTGAACCGCTACCGATAAAAGTACATATTTTAAGGCATTTTAACAAAGTGCACATGAACGCCACAGAATTTATTCATATTTATTACTAATGAACGAATTCCAAAGCCTAATTTATGTCAAAATTAATTCATGATAAACGTTTAAAAATATTTTCATGAAACTAAGAACTATGATTGGCTGAAAAATGATGATATTCGGTAATAAAAATATAAACTATAAAAAATGTTTAAAAATGCTTTAGATCCATTAACGTAGAAAGAAATATATCCAGATAGAAAGCATAAGTAATAATAACTGGGAAAACTTTAATGTTATTTAAAACAACAAGTAAAAATATTACCTTGATATATTAAAAATAAAATTACAATAATACTCATACGCAACCAAAATATCCGCCATAGAATGATGTACTGAATTATCCACATCAAAGCCCTATGCTAATTGCCTCCTCCATAGATTTATTTATTGGCAACGCCAGCTTTTTATATTTTAGTTGCTAAGGGAGACGCTGCTGCCCATCTCCTAGTTTGTTTTCCTTTGTCGCCTCTTAGACACCCACGTGACGATATGTGATAATGAATATTCTTACACCGCCATTACACGGTGAAGTATATATACAAGCATGCATATAATGTAATTACATATGAAGGTAGAGTCTATGACTAATTTACCAACTAACATTTCAGCACTGTATCATGTAGTAATTTAGGGGATAACTTTTATACTTACTGCAGTGAGAGCGGACGCGAGTCATGTGTCCAGTGTAAATGAATTTCTGGTTCCCCTCTGACCGTGCAAATAAGACGTGCGGTTGATCCTCTAACTACCCATCTTGTTTCTCCGCCACCATCTCCCCTACTCAATTTAGGGGGCTCTGTTGGGAAAAATGCTTATATTAACAAAGTTAAGTCTTTTAAATCTATCAGACATCAAGTTTTATTGTTTTAAAATAAAACTAATTTAAAATATTTAAAAAAACATTGCTTTGCACACCAAATGGGTGTGGGCAAGAGATAATCGATCCAGATATTCGGTGTTTACCATCTTATACTCATATGTTATAAGCTCAGTGAGAAACTCATGTTCAGTATTGGAATTTCAACACACATTGCTTGTATATGACATCTGACATCACTTACATAATTAATTGCTGTATAATCTTTATTTTCAAAAATGGATCTTCACGCATAAATTTCTTAAAATAATTAATACACTACACTAAGCAGTCAGTGAAAGTAGTACGATGATTAATTGTTATAAAATGAGTAAATTGCCCATTTTTTGACTCAGCACCTGTGTAGGCCGCAGTGCCTGAACGCTCGCACTGTTAATTCTGTTCTCCATTGTCTTGTAGTTCGTTACTAACATGAGATTGAAATATTTTTGCTGAATTTAAAAAAAAGTAGATAAATGACTTAATAAAATTTTTACTACTTGGCTCAGGTCACTCTTATCTTTGAGAGGGGTTTGACGCATTTAGTCTACTGCGGTCTAAATGTTGGATGCAGACATGCATGCATGCACTTACGAGTAGCAATTTCATTCTTAACTGAAGATATAGGTAATATATAAAAATATTAATGATTTTACCGTACCTCTAACGTCAAGATAAAAAGAATGATGAAGAAAGGAGTGTTGAACTCGGGCCGTGCAACGATACCATCCTTCATGATTTGAAGTGACTGCTCTTAGCCAAATAGTTCCGTCTAATAGAACTGATCCTTCTCCGGATTCAGGTGAATCCGAGTGTCCCCATAAAATATGATGCCAATTATCTCCAGCTATAAACCAGTTAAATTTAGTAGATAAAATTTTGATCCTTATCCCCTAAATTTAATTTACACAAAATATTACCTGAGGAAAATTCCCAAGATATTCTTGGCAAGGGTTGACCTTTAGCCGAACATGGTAAGAGTACTGCTGCCCCAACAGACACTGATGTATTTTGAGCTCGCCAAATCCAGGACGGTGATTCTATACGTAAAAACTGTTTTAATTGATAGGATATTCCAATTTTACTTTCCGAACATAAAATAATGTATTTATACTAAATAAAAGAACAAAAGAAAATGAGCACCTTTTACAAGCAATGGTGCTGTATGGCTAATTGTTCCAAAGTCATTCGTTGCTCTGCAAGAATATTCCCCCGTATGTGCAGAAGAAAGATTATGTATTATCAAAATAGAGAAAAAGTCCATGTTCTTTTGTTCAACCTAAAAATAATAATTATTATTGACAGTAATTATGCCCAACAATTCAATTATTAATATAAAAATACTCGATACCTTTAATGCTGATGGTATAGGCAAGTTGTCTTTATGCCATGAAAATAGTATCGGTTTGTCTCCAGAAACCAAACTACATGTTGCTTGCGTACTTCCCCCTACTTCCAATTCCTCAGGAAAGTGAAATGGCATTATTTTTGGTGGTTCTGTTGGAATTAAAAAGATTGTATATTAATGTTCGGATTTCAACGTTAACAATGTCCATATTTTACTTACTGTGTACTTCGACACGAACTGTCCTTTTTGCTAATTCCCCGCTCTCAGCTCTAACCTCACATATATAATTTCCTGCATCGGTATTTCTTACTGAGCTTAGTCTTAATATACCAAGTTCTTCATTAGATTCAAGACCGCTTTGAACCGCTGAACCATCTTCGCGGCGCCAGACGACTTCTCTGTTATATTTAAAAAAGGTTATTCGAAAAAAAAAAACTAAATTTTAAAACAAGTCTAATTGTTATTTTGTGCAGCACTATGGAATCTATCAGTCCATTTCAGCTCGTGGGTCTTGTACGAGACGATTATGGGAAGTACTAGAAGTATCTCATGGCTTTCTATAGATGGGGTGGTATGATTATCTCGTTGCCATCAGTTATCCAACATCCAGACTGCAAGACGTTTGTACTGTGACTTTAGATTGTAATGCCACATTATTATTTTTAATCTTAAAATGTCATGTATCATAAATTGATTTTAGTAAAAATATTACTCTTATTTAAATCTGATACAACTGTCGAATTTCCATGTCATGCTTTCTAGTACGACCACGGAGGGTTTTCTTTATTTTTTCGCGGTACATATTCGTGAAAAAATTTTACTTTGATATACTTTTGAATTTAAAAGTGTTCTCTTATAGTTTTGATATTCCTGCCTGGAGGTGGTGATCATGCCAGGTGAGATTTTAGGATATTGAGATCAATGTTATGGAGGAAAATGAAATAAATCTACTCAAAATGTACTTTATTTTACATTTATTTTGAGCAGTATCAAACCGATTATTAATGAAAATATTACCATTAATAGTAAGATCTTACTCTCAAGACGCCCACAGAAGTAAATATTCGAAAACATGAATTATAAAAATAAATATTTTTTTCACTTAATACTCACTTAATAGGGTATCCTGAATAAGGACAGTTCAATGTTACATCTGTATTTGTTTTCACATGTACTGGCGGTAAATATCTTATATTAGGAGGACCTGAAATCAAAAAATTTAAATATTATAAATTTGTAATTTTCTTCAAGAATATATTTGTTTCAGGGTTTGTAATATTTATTAAAGTTTAAAAATTATGCCAGAAATAAATATTTATATTACCAAAAATATTTAATCTTGCGTGATGCGCATGGGAGCCTCCTGAGTTCGTCGCATTACAACCATATCTACCACCTTCATCGGCAGTTCGAATTGTGACGCTTAATGTTGACACAATAACACCATCTTCACCACTTGGTAGAGCTTCCGCTCTTGTGTTTACGCTGTATCTACAAATCAGTTTCTGTTTCATATAAGAAAATCTTATAATATTTATATTAATAAATAAAAACATACTTATCTGGTGCTGCTGGTAGAGGTCTATCGTCTAATGTCCACAAAATCCTTGGCGGAGGAATGCCAGTGGCTGAACATCTTAAAACAATACTTTGGCCAATTCTAGTTACAGCTTCACTAAATGTAGAAATCAGTCTTGGTGGTCTATCTAAAATTGAATTATTTATAAGATCCAGAAAATTTTAATTATTTTTTGCTCAAAACTCAAACAACAAATACCTGCTATGATTAGTTCAGCTCCTGATACTGCTGATTCTGTGTGATCAAAAGCGGTACACTGATAAAGACCAGCGTGATGTGAGCGAACAGGGCCAAGGGACAAACGAGCTTGTGGAGCATGAAGAGGACGTCCTTCATGTTGCCAACTCAAAGTTATTCCTCCACCGCGGCCTCCTTTCACTGTACAATTAAAAATACCTGTCCTACCTGTTCCCAATATCTACAAAAATAACAATCTGTTTAAAAACAAACACCCAGACGTTGCTTGGACCAGAATGCGAATGGTTGATATAGGTACTATTATGTATTATATCTTATCAATGTGACATAAGTATGTCAAATTTCAGCTCAATCGGATATTAGCAAGTGCTTCGAAAATTCACTACGAATTTTGAACTCTAAAGACATACAACAAAGAAAGCAAATGAAATAAAAGCTTGTAATATAAAGTTTAATTAAATTAAAACCTACCGGTTAGTTAACCTGCCTACAGATTAGTTAACTCATTATTACTTAATTTAATCACTTACCAAAGGATTAGGTGTAACAGTAACTGTTAAAGGTTCCATAACTGTTAGCCGTATTAGTAGTCTTGAAGAGGATTCAGATCCTGTTGAGCAGGCGTAACGCAGTGCGTGATGTGGCCGAACATTCGGTAGAACAAGTGTACCGCCCTTAACAATACCTTCACCAGGAGTTTGAGCTATCCATATGCCGCTCGCTTCCTGTCGCTGCCAACTGATAGTTTGAATTAATTGTGCTACACGCTCGTATGTTAAAATTTTTACCTAAAATAGTGTAATTTCAAAAAATTTGCTGTATCTGCAATTGACTGATTGATATAACAAAAATACACTTACGTAATTGTATGTCCGCCAACATGTCGCATAATGCAAGGAAGTATCACAGTATCTCCAATTCGTGCTTCGATTGAATTAATTTCTTTCATTTCCAACCAGCTACTATCTATTTTAGAACAATGAAGATTTTACGGACATAATTATTACATTATCTTTATAAATAAGTAATAGTTACCAAAATTTTTAACTTACCGTCTGATGTGAGTTTTATAACAGGACTTGGAGTGTCAAGAACTAAACAAGAGTATTCCGCTTGCATATCTGCTTGACTCAAATCAACACCTACAAGAAGTCCACCCGCACCTGTTGTCCATCGGGAATCTATAAATGCACTTTGTATTTAAATATATCAGTCTATGCAAAAATACATAAATACCAATAATATATTTTAATTCGTTAAAAGTTACACGAATAACCACAAAGCAATTAATCAAAAAATATGTATAACATTATATCCTATCAAAAGTTCACTGTTGAACATAGGCCTCCCCCATATATCCCCTATTATATATATTTGTTTGTCAGGTGGGTAGCATTCGCAGTTTTTTTTATTTGTTATTAGGAAGACTTTGCTGCACATCACCGGGTTTGTTTTCCTCTCTTAACTCGTATACCACCCACAGGACGATATGGAGTAGAGGGTATTCTTACACCATAAGATCAACAAATGGTAAAACAAAAAAATAATAGATACCGAAGGGATTTATCACCTTTTTCTTCTTCATCAGCCCTCAAATTCAAAGCTGAATATGTCCAACTCTCATCTTTGCGTAGATAATTTTTGTCATAATCGCTACGCTATCCTAGATGGTTGGCAATCACGGTACTTTTCAAAAACGTAACGGCGCTTCCCGTCAAGGGTCTGGGTATTTTACGTCTGGCATAAGCAAAATGATTATACCGCCATTTGTCCCATCTGTCAGAATCCACACAATGTTTCTGGCATTTCCCAGGGGGCAATTGATTTTCTAACACTACCACAATTCAAAGGTACGGACAAGTAAAATAATAAAACTCCAAAATAAATGTTTCGTCTTGTAATGAAATCTAAAGGATGCAATATAATATATGATTAAAAAGTTTTACGATGATTTCAATTTTAATTCCATTTCTATATCTATTCATCCATTACAGCCAATGAAATTTCACTACTGAATATAGGCCTCCCCCGTAGGTTACCTCAAAGCGCGGGGTAGGATTTAGCCAAAGTTGCCATTCTTGGCAAGCGAGTTTGCACCGCTTCTTCATAATTTTGAGTTGCTATCAGGAAGATACTGCTACTCATCTTCTGTTCCAGTTACCCTTGGTCGCCTTTTACGACACTCAAGGAATATGGAGTAGTGAGTATTTGAAATAGTGTTTTATAAATGTGGAGATATATTTTGGATCGCGATATTTATAGAGCGTCGCATGGATAATAAAGTTGTTAGGCAGAACTCCTAATGGCAAAAATCCGAGTTCTTCTTTTCAAACGCTATCGCAGCTAAGACGATAATAGTCATTAACATGTGTAAATTGATTTCGCCTATTTCAATCATTTTATCAGTTTAATTCACATATTATCATATTAAAGCTTTTAAGTTAGATATAAATACATTTTGATATATTCCGCACAGTTTTCCCGGAAACTGAAAAGAGAATGATACACAACACAAATACAATGAACCATCACAATTTTTAATGCGAACTTACCAGTTTCAATAAAGCCCGATGAAAGGGTAAGCCCGTCTTGGATCCATTTTACTTCTATAAGACCCATTTGAGGAGATACTTCACATCGTAAGACAACAGAACCTCCAATTTTGGCGGGAGTAAGCTGTCTCACCGAATGTGATAGAACGCTGTCTTCAACTGTGGAATTAAAATGAATTTACATTCGTTGTTTTCATCGAACATAGCAACTTGCTTGCACTTCACAGCTTGGCATAAGGTTTCTCATAATACTTAGGGTTATGGACTAAGAGCAAAATTAATTTAGTGTAAATTAGCTTTCAGTTAAAAATTTATGTTAATGCAAGTCTTAATAACTAGTTTTCTTTTGGGATAGTTTCATTACGTCGTGACAATGATCTAGCTCTTTTTACATAACGCTAATAGTGCATGTATTCCATTAGTAATTTAACGGGTGGAAGGGTGTTTTTGCTTAGAAGATTGTCTGGATTGGTACTATACTACTAAGATAGCAGAAATAGTTCAGAATATGTCAATATTTGCTGCCAAAGAGCAGCGAGAGTTGCTGTTGTGTTTTGGTTTAAAGAATAAAGGGTGGTTGTCATTCAGTGATAAAACTAATTTTAAAGTGATAAATTAGATAGTTTACTTAATCAGTATACAAAATTTCACCGTGTTAATTGAAATACAATTATACTATTGTCACAAAATTTCTGCAATATTGATAAAACGAAACGAAAATACAATATGTGTCGAATACGTTCTTCGGAACTAATTTGAATAAGAATAAGCCTCTTTGCGCCTCCATTTGTTGCCTTTCAATTCCTTCTTTGTAGTCGGCTCTATTGTATAGAAAATGTTAAAATATGGTAAGCAAAATCTGTACCACGACCTTAGACCGGATCAGAAAAATATTTCTCTATATAACGTACCTAAATGTACTGCATCGCTATATTTTCTTGTATAAGGTGAATTGTATTTGTTTATCGCAATTTATTGATATTTCTCCACCTTATATACATTTGTTATTTTTACATATTAAAAAAAAACATCTTAGAACATTTTAAATAAAATTTTATCAAAGCTTAGGTTCATCCCATTCCTGGGCACAGACCTCTCCTCATTTCTGAGGGTTTTATGGAGTCAACAATTTTATTAATTATTCAAGCGATTTGCTCCAATAAGTGCTGAGCTACCACGCCTCTATAATTTGTTACGTAAATAGATAAATTAGTTCACGTTAGCGTAAATCATTACTGGTTTATTAATAGTTTTACAACCCACAACTCTGCCAAAAGAGTGTGACTAATAATCAGTATCTACATTTTTACTACTTTTTGCTTATTTTTCTCTTTTTAAATATATATTATGTTACATTGTTCATCAGAATATACATTACATGTGAATCTTTGTCCTTTGGTGGAGGCCTGGTGGCTATAGTAGAGGGAATCCTAGTATCATCACCAGTCTCTATAACTAGCATAATATGTGAGTTACTTAATATTTAAATGTAGTAATATTTAAAATGTTATTTTTTAGAGAGAAATAAATATTTTTATTATTTTGGGGTATCTATAAAGTATTTTCATCTGGTTGGGCAGTATCTGAGTATATAAATATATACCTCCGGCTTTCCAGGACAATGCTCTGTCGACATATTGGATGAAAAGTTGAACCAAAAACGCACATACCCCATCAGCCCAGAATGCTAGTTCTTCTCTTTCAAGAAGTGCTTTTTTCAAATTTGAATTTCCCGTGCCTGTTTATTACAGCTAATCACGTTTTTCTTAAGCGAAACCAAATAAAATATTTTAGTATTGGAATGTTTGATTTAACTTGTTTATCTACACCAATTTAATCACATTTAAAATATAGAAATTATTTTTTGCAAGTAACTTTGGTTTAATAATCAAAATCCTTAATTTTACACGATATTTTGATTAATTTTACTATATTTCGATTGAACACGCTCTAAGTTAAATGTTATTAACACAATTCTTGTTAATAACGTTAGATTTATTTACTGAGTTTCTAGTTTTGATTGCTTTATTTAAAAATAATGGACACTATTGAAGCTGAAGCAACAAGCCTTAGTCAACGTGTCGTGTCCAGGAGGTCAAATCTGAGCCGTTCTTCAGTGCGGCAAGTTTACCAAAGGTTTCTGGAGACTGGGCAATATCGAAGAAGATCTGGATCTGGAAGACATAGGGTGACAATCAAAGGGATGACCGCTTTATATTGGTATTTACTCTACGAAATCGATATCTATCTGGTGTTGACCTCCAGCGACACTTACGTTAATATCGGGGTGTGACAGTACTGTAAGAAGGAGATTTCGTGAGTAGAATTTTAAACCTCGCAAGTCAGCAACGGGACGACAATCGACCACAGCTCATCGACAAGCCAGACTACAATTAGCGCGTAATCATACCAACTGGACTATAGGCCAATGCTAGTCAATGTTTTTTAGTGATGAGAGTCGAATGACTATATACGGTGCTGATGGACGCCGTAATGTCATTCGACGGCCAGGTGGACGTTATACCCAGTGTTGCATAAGAGAAACTGTCAGTTATGATGGGGGCTCTGCACTGTTTTTGGCTGGGATATCTTTGACTGACGGAGCTGGTTTTCATACGAAGAGGTGCTTTAAATGCAGCACACTACAACTTTTTTATAGAATATGAGTAACGAACGAGCACACAGTCCACCTGATGGTAAGTGGCTGCTGTGGCCCATAGACATCTACATGTATCTTCGATTACGAATCAAAATGCAGATGCGTTATCACCCGTGAGTACTAAGATTAAATGACTCGTTTCCAGAAAAAGGGTCTCCGGTTTCATCACTGAGATCTTAGAAGTGTGGTGCCATATGTCTGCTATATTGGAGAGAATTTGGAATTAATACATGATAATGCACGACCACAGAAATTGAAACAGACACTTTTAATTTAAATATAGATTATAAATAATACTTATTAAAAGTCACTCTTTTGTTTAATTACCACTGATTCGAAATATAAACTTCTATCCTTGGAAGAACCAGCAAGAAACCCAGCGGAGATTTTTTAAATAACAAATTCGAATTTTTTTTCTTCTCTTCTTAAAAAACGTTACTCCCAAACTAGGATTTTATCCTGTGTCGTGGAGGCAGTTTACAAACACAAATTGCACAAGGACAAACATCCAGACCCGGAACAATTACTTGTAGGCCATACAAATACTTGTTCCGAGCGGTAATCGAACCCGCGGCCCCCAGCGCAGCAACTCATTGCTAAGCCACTGCGCCACGGAGCCGGAAATAGCTTGGTAGCGATCACCTCATTCTCAGGGGTTATTATCATCCATAAATTCCTTAATATTATAATAACCCTTTTTATACAAATATTGTTTAATAAAGTTTTTGAACTTTGAGTAGGTCAAATTTTGTATATTTTCTGGGATTTTGATGTAAAAGCGTATAATCCTCCCCAAGAATGAATTACTGACTCGGTGAAGTCGAGTAACTGGCACTACTAGCTTGTCTCTGTTCCCAGTATTTACAAAATAAATATCACTTATTTTTGTATAAAAACTTTTATTTTTGTGTACGTACATTACATTTTCATAAATGTATTGAGAGGCCAAATATAATGTATTAATTTCCTTAAATTTTTGTCAGAGCAACTCTTTAGGTTTTAAATCATAGATTGCTCTTATAGCCCTCTTCTGTAAAACAAATATAATTTCAGTGTTAGTCGTGTGTCCCCATATCAAAATACGATACGGCATTATGCTATGGAAATATTAAAGTAAACAAGTCTAGCTGTTCCACACTGGTAAGGTTTCAAATTTTTTACAGCATATAATGCAGAACTAAGTCTGCTTGCTAAATTTGATATATGGGAGTTATTAACATACGAATAAAACCAGTTTACTTATTTAGATATCACAACATTATTTACTTCGTAATATTTTAGTAATTGTCGCTTTAATTTGAAAACTTACGAAGTGTCATCAGCAAATAATACTAAATTATTATTATATTATATTATTATAATATACAAGAGAAGTAACAGTACGCGAGCCACCCGGATTCGATACCTGCCGGCACCAATGAAGTTGTTAATGCAATTTTAAGTGCTGATTTACCACGTGCTCGGCGGTGAAGGAAAACATCGTGAGGAAACCTGCATGTCTGAGAAATAAGAAAGAAATATATCGAAGACATGTGAAGTTCGCCAACACGCATTGGGGCAGCGCGGCGGACATTTCCTTGCCCTAAAACCCTCTCAGAAATGAGAGGAGGTCTGTGCCTAGCAGTGGGACGTATATAACCTGTAACTGTAACTTTTTTTATATACAAGAAACAGAAAGGGGCCGAGAATTGAGCCTTGAGTCATGCCCATTTGTACTATCGGCTCGGAAATGCTCATAATATTAATATCAAGTTTTTTTTCGTTCTGTTACTTAAATATGAAAGAATTAATTTAAGATTATTACTTCTTACACCGAAGTGTTGTAGTCAGAATTCTCCCATGCATAAAGGATATCTTTTAGCAGCTCAGCATCAGTTATCGAGCGACCTCTTATGTAACCGAATTGGTTTTTATGAAGTAAATTATTTAGATTAAATAAATTTTACATTTGAACAAGAATATTTTTTTCTAAAATTTTAGTAAGTGTAAATTTTACTAATAAACTACCAGATTTAAATAAAGGTATTACTTTACTATGCTTCATTAAACCAGGATAACACCATATTCGATACTAGTATTATAAATAATAGCTAGTTGAGACGCAGTTATATCTATTATAGAAATCCTCTATAGATCTACAGTTTTCTTAATTTCAATAGTTTTAAAATATTATACAATATATTTTGATGATATTTTATGAAAAGTAAAATTCTTTGTACACGCATTTACATTTTGTAATGACTGTGACTAGTGGTTAAGATCGGAATATCAGTAAAATATTTTTCAAAAACCATTGCAACATTCTCATCTTATTCAGTTAATTTATTATTAAAAGCTAACCGGTATTTCTAATTGCGACAGTTGACCTTACCAGTTTCACTATTAATTATTATTCTTCACATGCATTGCGTCGACTTGCCTATAGGGCACACTCTTTTAAGTATTTATTGAATATTTTTTTACATATTCCCTAAATTCGACGCTAGGATTATATTAACTATCATGGTAAAGTTCATATAACCTTTGTCTAATCTTATGGACTCCTACTGTCGCAAATTCATTGAATGCCTTCCAACTGTTCAAGGAGAACCATTTAGATGTAAAAATATTATCAAATTTATTGCAAATAAGCTTAAATAATAAAACAAAAAAAACGGCGAATGCCATCATTCAAGCAAGAGCAGGGAATTCGCAATTTTAAATTGCAACAATTGTGTACATACAATTTAAGACATATCATTTTAACAGTGGTAGAGCCTGGCGGCAGCTTTTGCTGTCGCACGGATGGGCCGCCTCGAACCGGGGTGGTACCACGACCTCACAGAATACCAGCGTGAAGTAGAGGTTTACCTCTGCGTTTCGATTGGTGAATGCAAGTGGCCGGAGGCCCTTTTTACTGGAAATGAGGCATTCCATCTTAGTCCTCACGGGTGACAACGCATCTACATTTTGATTTGGAATAGATGATAGATGTAGATGTCTATGGGCCGCAGCAACCACTTACCATCAGGTGAACTGTGTGCTCGTTTTTCACCCTTATCCTATAAAAAAAAATGAGAAAACACCAATTGGGAGGGAACTGTATTCTGTTAAACTGGAAGCGATACTACGACATTTTTATAGAGCACTTGTAAAATGACTTAAATTGGTGTAAATAAACAAGTTAAATAAAATATTTCAGTACTAAAACATTTTGTTTGGTTTTGCTTTAGAAAAACGTGATTTGCGGTAAAACCGCAGGTGAGCCGATTTTTTTGATGACTAGTTATCTGTAAGTCTGTAGATGAGTCTTCTTACGCGTCAGCATCTGGGCTTCAAAGGCCAACAGCATTGCTCCAATGACGCATTTGCGTGCGTAGCGCTCCTCGTTGAGTCGAGCACACAATTTCCTCAAAGTGTAATAAAGATCCTGCCGTTTAATTGACTTCAGCGCGTTACTAACCAGACCTATTCATGTTGACGAACGGGTCTCGTGGTTCCTTGCCCAGTGGTAATTTGTCATTCTCAGTCGTGTGAAGATCTATTCCAATTCCATCTCATAGATTTTGGTTATGATGACTTCCGCTTCAAGCTCCATGCGTCCCGAGTTCTTTTGCCCTCTCGAAAGTGGCACCGCTGCGACAACCAAGTCGTCGGCCTAGTATACTGTGTCTACGCCAAGGTCGACTCACAGAACCGCATCATTTGTGCCGTTCCAGAGTAAAAGAGTCAACATCATGCCCTATGAAACCCCATGTTTGATCATCTTCTAAAATCCTTTTACCAATTTTCCAGGATGAATTGATGATGTGTGAATGCCCTCGTAATTGCACCTTCATGCAAAATTTTAAATGTTTCGCAAATGCCACGCTACCCAGGGATATTGCCTATCTAGACAGAAAACGGGCGCCTATAATTGCATTTATAGTTTAAGGCTCTCTTACGTCATTGTTGTCCAAAGTGCTATCAGAAAAATTGAACTTACATGAGACAAATGCCAGTTGACCCAAGTGGCAACTATCCTCTGAACTGAATAAAACTGACATATGTGGCGATATACCTAATAATTTGTGGCATTGTCTTCCTTCTTCAAGAGGAATCACCTGACCTGGCTGGTAAACATCTAATTAATCCACTACAGTCAGCCTTTTTTTTTAAGAATAAAACAAACGAGAAGTTTTATCTTAGTCTGTCTTACGGTAAGTGGACTATGTGGACCATACATCTACATCTATCCTCAGTTAGGAATCAAAATGCAAATGTATTGTGACCCCTCAGAATTAAGATGGTATGCCTCGTTTTTAGTAAAAAGGGTCAGTCCTCTCATTAGAGGCTGTCATTCCTGATGTTAATGTACTTAAATTATTGAGAGAGAAATTTTTTTCAGCAACTATGTCTAAAAACGACTGTCAATTTTAATAAAGAATAATTTAAGATATTGTGAATTGCTTGAAGGAAGAAAACGCTACGACGCGGACCTGGAGTATTAGGAATTATAAAAAGTGTTTGCGCTTCAGATATTTTTGTACAAAGAAAATTTACCTTGTTATAAACTCACTGTAATGTCATTTTTAATTCCTTAATTAAAAGTTTTACCGTGTAAAAAACTCGAGCGGTCGTTGCCTGTTTTTCATTTTTATTTCATATTTCCCTCGTTGTGTAACGGAAAGTTAATTGGTTCAACTCGACTCAAAGTTGTAATTTGTTTGCCCACTTTTTGTACATCATTTTATTACATAAAGCTTTTGTTACGGTATCGATACAATGTACCTTTTCATTTCATTTTCGTAAATATAGCCATTTCAATTACTTACATAATTTAACATTTAATGTAATTTCTCCTCATTTAATTAAGTAAGGATATACGAGCAAGTCTTCCCGATGATTAGTGGATGATCTGGCCCATTGATCTATATTTTTTATAGAATAAAGGTGACAAACGAGCACACAGTCCACCTGATGGTAAGTGGTTGCTGTGGCCCATAGATATCTACATCTGTCTTCGTTTGCGAATTAAAATGCAGATGCGTTGTCAGTCGTGAGGACTAAGATAGAATGCCTCTTTTCCAGTAAAAAGGGTCTCCGGTTCTCTACACTCACCATACGAAACATAGCAGCATTAAGCGGCTAGTTTACGCTGGTATTTTATTAGAGCGTGGTACTTCCCCGGTTGAGCCGAGCCATTCATGCTACAACTATACTATTAACATAGCTGCAGCATGCCTCTACCACGTATTGAATATTTGATTAAGAATCAAAATGGAAATGCGTTGTTACCAATGAAAAGGCTCTTTGGTTCTGTATATTCACCACATGAAACATAGCAACACTGTGCTACTATTTAAGCAATTGGGCCGAATGTGCCGTAAAAATATTTTGAAATAATTCTGTATAAATAAGATGTAATTTAAGAATAACAGGCTACAGTACACAACTTTTCACGTTTTGTTCAAAATATCTTTAATTTTTCATTTATTTTTATTTTTACTTCAGATGCTAAATTTTATCTCTCACATTTACAGCAACAACAAACAACTTACATTTTTTAATATATTTACCGTTGACGACAATATATTACAGAGTTGTAAGCGAAAAGTAGGCAACAAAAGGCTAAAAAGATAACAAAAATTAAAAGAATTATGCAGTTCATTTGAAATAATCATTAAAAAAACTCTAAACTGGTGGTGGTATCAATATAAATGACATACCTGGTTGCAATAACATAGGCCTGGAGAGAGTTGTGCCGGCTTTGTTAGTTGCTTTGCATCTTAGAACAGCGCTGCTACCACCGGCACCAGCGTCCACTACAGAACGACGCGCACCAACCACCAGACGTCCGTCACTTATTACATGCCTGGTAGAAGCCCGACATATTATATAGATTAGAAAATACATTTTTCGTAAAAGAATTCATGCTTATAGTGAACAACGGAGTATTAGACTTTGTTTAATAATTTATCCTAATATGTGTCATAGTACCTATACAAACTTTTCGTAGTTTTACCTGGAAAGTTTTCCGGGAGTTATAATCTTGAAGAAAAAATAGGCCTCATTTTGAAGAATTGAGCATTGCAAGTGGATTAGGCCTACTGGGGATACCACGATAAAAAACGCATAACTTACTTAACTTCATGGTGGTGTGGAAATGAGTTTTTTGCATACGCTAAAACTATTGATTTTTCAAAAAAAGTTATTACGTAAATTATAGGACATTTTGCCTAGTTTAATTTATTACATAAATTTATCGTAAAATGAGTCGGAAAGAAGATATTGTCAAATAACTGTTTTAAGGTGTAATTTTTCTAATATGGCGAAATAGAAATTTGCTAAGAGCATATCAAAATCTATAAAATCACCAATTTTAAAACTTCTGGAAAGCTTTCCAGGTAAAGTCTTCTTTCAGAACCAAATGACTGTAATTTAACAAATTTTCGGCAAATGCTCATAATAAATATGTAATGATCTTTTAATGTAACCTGTTATCTAATGAACGAAAGTATACCAACTAATTCATAATGGTAATTGAAATATAAACTTAAAGTTATCAATAAAGCTAAATTTTAAACCGTTTTGAGTGGACAAAGGAATATGTCTTCTAAATAATTCCATTAAAAACCACAACCCCTATTTTGCCAATCTTTGGGATATAATTTCTCTCCACATTTATATGGAACGAGACTGTAGTATAGTTTATTTTATAAAAAGAGAGTTATCAAAACCGGTTCACAACTGACAAAGATATTGCATAACACACACAAAAAAATACACTCGAACTAGTAGGTTTATTTCATCATCATTACCATTATAGCCTTTCACAAGTCTACTTCTGAAAATAGGCCTCTCTCAAGGAATACCACAAAGCACGGACCTGAGCCACCTGCATACATCGACTTCCTGCGTGTCTTACCAGATCGTCACTACATCTAATAGGGGGTTGCACTACACCTCGCCTACCGATACGAGGCTGCCACTTGAGAACCTTTTTCTCCACCTGTTGTCGGTTCTTCGAACTATATGGGCGGCCCATAGCCACTTCAGCTTACTGATTCATTAGGCTATGTCGGTTACTCTGGTTCTATTGCGGTTATCCTCATTTATAAGTTTATTACGTAGAAAAACCCTGAGCATAGCTCTCCATAGCCCTCTCCATAGCTCGCTGAGCGAGCTTGATCTTCCTCATACGATCAGCAGTGAAGGACCAGATTTCAGATACATAAGTCATTACTGGCAATACGCACTGGTTGTACACTCTCGTCTTCAAGTTTTGAGGTATACCTGACGAAAAAATGTGTCACATGCGACATGGCTCAGAAGGAAAATCGGTATGTAGTTTTTCAAGAGAGCGTTGTCGCCTTTCTTGAAGGACAAGACTACCAAACTTCTGCGCTACGCTTCCTGAGTAGTGCCACCATGGAGGATGAAATTAAAGAGCTTCTGCAGAACTTTAGGTGCCGGTTTTCCACCCGCTTTCAAAAGCACCGCTCTGATTCCATCCTTACTCGGGGACTTCCGTTTTTAAGGTGCTGGAGAGCCATCTCGCTCAGATTGACATCCGGGATATCATCAAAATAGTGGCGGATAAGATTTGGTCTTGAATCGTTACTCAAACTTGTGTGTGGCTACAACCATGTCGTGTACAGCTGCCCATAGAACCTCTTAATCTTACTCAAAATCTCTGAAACAATGCTGCCATATTCGGTCTTCAGCTTCAACAGTTGGCTCTTTCTGGCAGACAGATCTCTGGTGCCTGGCCTGTATTCTGTCAAATCTACTGAAGACTGCAGCTTTATTTCCCGTTTAACAGCTATGAGATTAAGAGTGTGATCGGAGAGTTTATTTGTGTTCTTCTTTTTTTATAGTATAGGGTGACAAACGAGCAAACATTCCACCTGATAGTAAGTGGTTGCTGTGGCCAACAGTATCTACATTTATTCTCGTTTGCGAATCAAAATGCAGATGCCACACGTGAGGACTAAGATGGAATGCCTCGTTTTGAGTAAAAAGGGTCTCCGGTTCTCTGCACTCATCATACGAAACACAGCAGTGTTAAGCTGCTATTTTAAACTGGTATTCTGTGAGAGCGTAGTACTTCCCCGGTCGAGCCGACCTATTCGTGCTACAACTATACTAATAATATAACTACAGCATGGCTCTACCACGTATCTACTGCGGCGGATCTTGCAAAACTTAGCTCCAACCGCATAGACAGTTTCCATGAGTTGTCATTCATATCGTCTACTGCCTTGCAATCTTCTAGGCACTGAAAACGGTTTTTGAGTAATTTGAGTGGTTTCGGGACTTTTGATTAGAGGGGACGGAGCGTTGACCTCATTTGACGACACCTATCCAACTTAAGGTTTAGGTTCAGTGTGCCTCTAACCATTTGGTAATTGCTACCAGTTTTCACCCTCGCGATCACTGAGACATCGCTTAACAGTTGAAGAATAAAGTCGGTCTCATTTCGTCAAATCATCGGGGCTCGACCAGGTCCAATTTCTGTGGGGCCATTTCTTAAACAAAGAGTTCATCATAAAGAGTCTTTCTTTCTCCATGAAGTCGGCCAGCTACTGACCCCTTGGGTTCCGTTGCCCTATTCCAAATTTCCCTACCTTGCGCTCACCGTTCTCTCTTGTGCCTAGTTTTGCGTTGAAGTATCCCATTAACACCGTATAGTGGCTTTTGGAGGAATTCATGGCTCTAGATATATCCTCATACATTTCCTCCACCTCCTCATCGGGATATGCCGACGTTGTTACGTAAACCTGTAGACCTTCAGCGAATATCGTTTGGTGATTCTGAGTATAGGGCCCGCAACCCTCGTTGACACACTTCCAATCTTTACAACGTTGTTAACGAGACTTGTGCACAATAAATCTGACCAACTTGGGACAGATGGTCGCCCTCCCGGTAATAGAACAAGTTGCCGGATTCGAGGATTACCGTGTCCTCCCCCTCTCTTCGGACCGGAGTCCAAAAATATTCCTATAATATTATAATATTCTAGCGCAACTTGTCTATTTTTTTATAGCATAAGGGTGACAAACGAGCACACAGTCCACCTGATGGTAAGTGGTTGCTGCGGCCCATAGACATCTTCATCTATTCTCGTTTGCGAATCAAAATGCAGATGCGTTGTCACCCGTGAGAACTAAGATGGAATGCCTCATTTCCAGTAAAAAGGGCCTCCGGCCACCTGAACTCACCAAGCGAAACGCAGATGTAAACGTCTACTTCACGCTGGTATTCTGTGAGGTCGTGGTACCACCCCGGATCGAGCCGGCCCATCCGTGCGACAGCAAAAGCTGCCGCGTGGCTTTACCACTGTTGAATCTATCTCTTCTTTCAGCTCCAGGACCTTCTCGTAAGTCTTCAAGGTGCGTGCGTTATATGTTGCCAGATCGAGTCGTCGTAGGTGGTAACTGAACTTCTACCGAAGATTCTTAGCACCCCCTGCCCCGCCGTTACCATGGTCTCCACCGCAGCCAGGAATAGCGTTTCCGCCGGGGACTGGGGTCCGTCTATTCGTAACTTTCATCGTGGGGGGTATATTTCTATAGTTGTCACGCTTGGCATGCTGGTTAGTAACCATAGATTTTATTTTTATTTTGCTGTTATCAAAAAGATGCTGCGGCCCATCTTCTGCCTCAGTTTCCCTCTGTCGCCTCTTACGACAACCACGGGAAGATATGGGGTAGTGGGTATTCGCGCTCGCCACTACACGGCAGGTTTATTTGAAGTCGTCTAAATATAAAAATCATATCCAAAAGGCTAATAACGAGGAGCATAATACATAAAGAAAACCTAAAATTCCTCTAAATTATACAAAATATGTGTTACGCACTATCCGCCCCGGCTTCGTACGGGTCAATTCTGGATCTCGACAACAAATACATGGATTATAATGCTTAAAACCATCCTTCATCATCTTAAATCATTCTGTCCATTGATGAAATCCGCATCAAAATCCGTTGCGTAGTCTAAGTATACAAACGGCGAGAAGCGACTTTGTTTTATACAATGTAAAGATGGCTGACATTAGTACGAGTACCTTAAATTCCACCGAACGGCACGATATTGACATAAAGTGAAGTAAGACCGTACACACGTCTCACTGATATACCCCATTTATGAGACAGTTTTGGAGCAGGGAGGAGACCGCCTCATATCAAAGCGTGTGGTAAATTCACATATCATCAAATATTTTATTGAATCAGTCAGACGTGAAGGTTTATTCAGGATTTTTCTCCACCGTCAGGAATGTATTTAATTATGACTTAAAACTTCAATTAATTATGACTTAAAACACTTCTTCGATGCCAGCGGCTATCGAACACAACGGTGGACTACGAAATTATCCTCTGAGCCAGCGTTTATCTTATTTTACTTCTCTACGAAGTATATAACAAAACCGCTTCCCGCCGTCTGTACGCTTAGATCTTTTAAACTACGCAACGGATTTTGATCTGGTTTTCATCATTGGACAGAAATTCAAGAGGAAGGCTTATATGTATAATAAACGCATATTATATATTATATATTTCTTCTGTCCTTGTGTTTGTGACTCCTAAATCCTAAACGGCTGGGCCGATTTTCATTATTTTGTGTTTTTTTTTATAGGATAAGGGTGACAAACGAGCACACAGTCCACCTGATGGTAAGAGGTTGCGGCACATAGACATCTACATCTATCCTCGTTTGCGAATCAAAATGCAGATGCGTTGTCACATGTGAGGACTAAGATGGAATGCCTCATTTCCAGTAAAACGGGCCTCCAGCCACCTGCACTCACCAAGCGAAACGCAGAGGTAAACCTCTACTTCATGCTGGTATTCTGTGAGGTGGTACCACCCCGGTTCGAGCCGGCCCATCCGTGCGACAGCGAAAGCTGCCGCGTGGCTCTACCACTGTTAAAAGTGTACTGTGTGAGTGATTAAGTTGATTAGAGAATGGTTAAGATTCACGATTGAACCCGGTGTGTGGCGTTGTTGTCGCGATCCAGAAATCAACCGTGCAGAGCCGGGGCGGATCGCTAGTTTTTAAATATATATATTAAATTCATGAAATTCAGTCCGGTATGCTGTTTAAATTAAAAATCACCCAGCAGGTAGCGTTGTTGTCGGGATCCATAAATCAACTGTGCTAAGCCGGTTGCCCGTTTGTTATATTATATTTGCCGTGTAGTGGCGACGTAAGAAAATCCACTACCTCATGGTGGCTGTCGTAAGACCATGAGTGACCTTACGTGCTTACTTACTTACAGTGAAATATCACAACTTCAATGTTATAACTAAAATGTCGTCTAAATAAGGAAATAAACGTGTCATTCACTGTTTTCCACGTTTTGATGTAGATTTTTTTCATTAAATTTATATGAGGACACATTTGAGGCTATAGTGTATAATATATTTGATTAAAAAAAATATTAATGAAATCGGTTCACAGTGGAAGAAGATTTTTCGAAATATACACACATACAAAATAAATACAATCGAATTAAAAATTCTCTCCTTCTTTGAATAAAGCTAATTAAAAATGTGTTTTATAATTTTTTTTATAGGATAAGGGTGACAAAGGAGCACACAGTCCACCTGATGGTAAGTGGTTGCTGCGGCCCATAGACATCTACATCTATCCTCGTTTGCGAATCAAAATGCAGATGCGTTGTCACCCGTGAGGACTAAGATGGAATGCCTCATTTCCAGTAAAAAGGACCTCCGGTCACCTACACTCACCAAGCGAAACGCAGAGGTAAACCTCTACTTCACGCTGGTATTCTGTGAGGTCGTGGTACCACCCCGGTTCGAGCCGGCCCATCCGTGCGACAGCGAAAGCTGCCGCGTGGCTCTACCACTGTTAAAAACTGTTGTGTTAAAACTGTTATTATGATGAACTGTTAATAATAGGCAAAGTAGAGGACAAAGTAAGATTAAAGTAAACTCCTGTGCCAAGCAATAGGACTAACTTTAAACCCTTTACACACGTTAAAAATTTACAGCACTTAAATTTACAATTAATAAGTGACTTCGCAAGCTTCGCCACTTAATAATTTTATTAGATCAATAACGGATTGCTCGCGTAATATGAGATTTACGGGAAGCGCTTAACCCCTGCGTTACCACTACTCTACGGCTAGTGGAGAACATCTATTACAAATTAAATTACCTGTCCACATAATCAGTAATAAAATGATCTAATGATATAACTCTATACATATATAAAAATCAATTGCTATCGGTAAGTCTCGCAAAAAGTCGAAAATGGCTGGACCGGTTTTGATGATTTTTTTATGTGTGTTTGAGAGAGACTCTGGATGATCTAAACGATTCATAATTGGATCCTGTAGTTAGCGGTGTTATCGGTATCCAGAAATCACTCGTGCGAAACCGAAACGAATCACTAGTAATACATATAATCCCAATCATAAGCGCACTTCACTGTCATATTAAGTCTTTTCCGAAAATAAGCTAGCTCGCTGTCATGTAATAGTTAGAATAATTTCCCACACCACGCAGAGCAGGCTAGCAAAGGAATACAGGCTGCATCTCCCGCACTAGTGATGCAGCTCTACACCATCTATACGTGGTAGAGTCATGCTGCATGCTGCATGCAGCAGTCTCCGGTTCTCTACACTCACCATACGAAACACAGCAGTGTTGAGCTGCTATATTACGCTGGTATTCTGTGAGAGCGTGGTCCTTCCTCGGTCGAGCTGACCCATTCGTGCTACAACTATACTACTTATATAGCTGTAGCATAGCTCTACCACGTCAAATATATACTTAAGTATAATATTATAACGTTAAAACTTTAGAAATATGATACCTAAGTCTAAATTATTCGAAAATGTAAATTTGCTAGCCTAGAAATTTATGATAAGTGCCAACCTTTTTTTCTAAATTACTGTCGGAAACCTTAATATATATAACTATAAGAGCTAATTTAATTCACTTAGTAAAAAACATCCTCCAACACATATTGTATCGAATGAAAAATCTTTACTTTGAATTTACTGTTAACTAATACTGAAAGGAAACTCGTTTAATTTAACGGAGGAAACGCATTTTAAGGTGATTTGATACTGAAGCTATTTTGGTTAAGTTCCTTTCGTCTTGTTCACGTTAGCGTTTTGCACTTGTCCATATTCGATGTCAACTAGGACATAATATATTTATATTTAAGTATAGTTTGTTAAAAAATGTAAAAAATATAACATATTTTTATAGTATAAGGGCGAAAAAACGCAAACAGTCCACCAGATGGTATGTAGATGTTGTATACTCTGCTTGTGCATGTGTGCGTGTGTGTGTGTGTGGGTAGATGCTCATAGAAAATGATATCATGAGACCACCCATGAGTACTACGATGGAATGCTTCGTTTCCAGTAGAAAGTGTCTCCAGTTCATTACACTCACCATACGAAACACGGCAGCATTAAGCTGCCATTTCATACTGGTATCCTATGAGAGAGTGGTCCCATCCCGGTCGAGCCGAACCATTCATGCCATAATATAGCTGTAGCGTAGCTTTCTCATGTAAACAAATACGGCAGCATTTATTTAACATCATTTATTGATGTTATTTATTTGATTAGATATTGAATATCATAAAATAACTTTATATTATTTCTTTCATTTAATTCGACTTATTCTAAATCCGCGATTTGAAAGTAGATGCTATTGGAGAGGATATAAAGGAAGAAGAAGTTTCAAACGGTTAGGCTGATTTGCAGTGTGTTTTTCGTGTAATGTCAGAAATAATTAGGCGAAATATTTGCACTTTGAGTTGCAATTTCTATTTAAAAAGTTTTAATTTGTTTATCTCATGGCGGCATACGAGTAGTCATCCCGTTTAAAATAGATGTAGAATACGCATTTCATCGAAGGTAGCAATGACAGAGAGGCGAGAAATCTAGAATTGCGACGGCGAATCCGCTTACAAAGCGTGACTATTATAACAAAATCTTCGTACAACGTGATAAGCTCATAACTAAAAATTTACAACAACAAACAAACAACTTTAACAGTGGTAGAGCCACGCGGCAGCTTTGCTGTCGCATGGATGGGCCGGCTCGAACCGGGGTGGTACCACGACCTCACAGAAAACCAGCGTGAAGTAGAGATTTACCTCTGCGTTTCGCTTGGTGAGTGCAGGTGGCCGGAGGCCCTTTTTACTGGAAATGAGGCATTCCATCTTAGTCCTCACGGGTGACAACGCATCTACATTTTGAATTGTAATAGAGGATAGATGTAGATGTCTATGGGCCGCAGGAACCACTTACCATCAGGTGGACTGTGTGCTCGTTTGTCACCCTTATCCTATAAAAAAAAAAAAAAAAACTTTTACAAGCTAAAAGAGAGAAAAAAAGTATTGAAACGAGTCAGGTATAAAACACAAACCAGTGATTTGATTACTACTTCATTCCAAATGAAAATACGAAACTGTCTCCGCGAACTATTTGTTCAAGATTATTTGTTGCAACTATTTCAATCTCTCGTGCCCTCAACTCTCTTTTAAAGGAAATTTCTTTCAAAGAAAAAGCCTCCTCCCACTTCTAAGAGGATTTCAAAAAACTAATAATAAAATTTGAATATTCATCTGGTCGAATTACTAATTAAATAGTTAGATAATTTCTATTGATTTTTTATCTGTATTAAACCATAAGACATTTACAAGATTATATTGTACGTCAGCTTGTATCATGCAGTACAAATACAAAGACACAATAATTACAAAACTAAGTCTAAAGTTTTAAGTGTAAAAAATTTTTTTTCACATGAATACTGAAATATGTTTATAGCCTAAACGAACTAACAACTTAGGTATTAGGTATTAATGATACTCTTCGCGGTCCTCGATTGTGAACTACGTGTAATCTTTCATACTTTGCGACCGTGTTCCTTAAACGAAAACAATAGAAATATTTGAATAATATCCCCCAGACAGGAGATTGGTTAAGCGCAGGCGCACCGGCTTTACGTACTTTCCGAGGTACGGCGCGAAACACCGCCAACCTCTTGACTCCGGGATTCAAACCCGTGACACATGAACAGCAGTCGCGTTTACAATCACTAGACCAACAAGGTAGTCGAACATTATTGTACAATATTGTAGTAGTTACATAATGTTAGAGTCACTCATATATCGTTTATTTGATTTTTTTATTAACTAAATTTTAATCTTAATTACTCTGTAATGCCACCCAACTGCACCGCATTTTTAAAGTACTTGATGGATTGCTTCAGCCCATGGAATTAAAAATTCTTATTAATTCAAACGCCAAAATCTGTGAAACTTATAAAGCTTGTTTGATATAAATTAATTACAAATAAAAATATCATTATAATATACAATATTTATTATCGTAATAGAAAACTAAAACTGAAAACTTAAACTAATACTACGCCCCGCAGTAAAATGCCAAAAACTACTGATTGCGTTTCCTCACTGAATATATCATTTAAACGAGAAAAGATTCTCATCATCACCCGCGGCGACCACAAGTAAGTGGACCACATGGACCGATAGTCTCTACAGCAAATGGCACAAATATGTAGCCATCTCTTAGAGACTCATACTTACGCTACTTACTAAGTTCAGTCGCATCTGATGCCACCCTGGCTCTAAACGAGGTACCCCTGAGATAAGGGACTGCCAAAGTATCATCTACGCACTTAATATCTCATACTATGGCTTTAACTCGCTCCCAAGGAACGAAATCGTAACATCGAATCTCCTGTCATCGTCGTTTTATATTCCACAATACTTCAAAACCATGGAACATTTATAGAGACAAGAGCTCTTTGGATAACATGGTTCAGAGAACCACGACGAGACATATTATCTATCAGCACTTTTCTTACGTGAAAGTTCGTAGAGCCTAAACTCGTCCACGCCGACACGACTTATAAATTTTGATAATCCAATCCAGCTTTGATAGAGGAGTCGGGAATAATTTTAGTTGCATAAATATAATCGACTGTTGGTGCACTCTTCATGGAACCAGAATTTTGTTCGAATTGCCTTAAGCAATGAAAAGTTATCAACCGAAAACATTATTTACATTAGCGTGTGTAGTGTGACATTTAAGAGCGAAATCTCATAAAAGAATCGACTATGGAATGAAAATAACACATTTTTTTTATTTTATTTAATTGTTCTTCTCAATTATAAGATTAAGCCGTATGCATACGGGGAAAAAGGGGAGGTTCTTAATTCATCCGTGTATTTTTTAATATATTTTCGAGCATAACTTATTTGTTTATGAACCGATTTTAATGATTTTTCTTTTATTAATTAGGTTATAATAGTGGTACGTATACATTTTAACAAAAAGGGCGGGGCGAAATAGGGGATAGAGTTCACAATGTAACTACTTCAATCTACGAGTAGTTAATACATTGAACGTGTGATATCTAAAAAGGATAAAATAATTTTCAGCTTCTAAAGTCGGGGGTTTTATTCAATGGTACACCACCACTTAATATTAGGGGATTTGCTCGTCAGCTTTACACTCGCATAGAGAATTTATTTTCTATGCCCTAACTTCTATAGGTTAGCGATATTTATTAACAATATGAGATAATGTAAAATTAATATTTAATGATTAAAAAACAACTTAAACATACCTCAGTCCAGGTATAGTTGTAAGAATTTGCCCTTCAGCAGTGACCCAGTTGACGTCTGGTGTCGGATGGCCAGTAGCTCTACATACAGCAAATGCTCCACGCGTAGATGGCCACAGCACCCGGGTTGGCGGTTCGACTGTAAAATGCGGCCGCTTGTTTCCCGCACTCGAGGCCAACGCTACCGTGAGGACGATCCCAAAAATCCATGGTATTTTACGTCCTTAACAAAACATTAAAAAAAATAATTAGGTATCCTAGGATTTTTCTTCATTTTATTTAACGATGTATTTTTAAATTCGTATTTGAATCTAAATTGTTATGATGTATTAGGTAAGTTATCTATCTATTATATATTACCACATATATATATATATATATATAAATATATATATATATATATATATATATATATATATATATATATATATATATATATATATACATATACATATACATATATACCACATAGTGAGATGTGTAAGAAGCGACAGAAGAAAACTGAAACAGCAGCCATCCGTTTTTGAGCTACGATGACACACATTAAACATATTAATACGCCCTTCTTTTTCGTCGGGGGTTAAAAATGGGCGATTCTACTATAGTTTTCACAATGACAATCTATGGGGAAGGCTGTGCTCAGCAGTTCACTAGACTAGTGGCTTTTTAATCAAAATTTTCGTTCAAGCATTCTAGATAGTAAAGTATGGAATAATTGACAAAATTTATGGAATACTTTTATCTATTGGCATATGTAAGTTATAGATCAAAGTTAAATTTTATCCATTCTCCCTTCCCCTCCCATGGGAGTGCCACCGCCCTGAGCCCAATAAAGTGTCCCGAACCGAGGTTCTTTTCAGTTTTAAAGAAAACCGTCAAGGTACATGAAAAGTATGAAGGTATGAAATTATTCTTGATTAATTTGCTATCAACCTCTTATACTTACATAAGCGATATAACTTATAGTTTCCGCGCAACCTGCCACGAAATATGAACATTTTTCATCATTCATCTTTTTTTTTGCTTAAAGTTTAGTTTTATCAAAAATTACCAACTTTCCCGGCAAGACATGTATGACTTAAGTAAAGAATAGAATATGATATTTAAAAAGAGGTATACCTTATTTCTAAACTCTTTCATTTCACATTGTTATGGTAATTTGAAAATTCACCGTCGTTCGATTAGACTGACTGAATGACTTAAATAAAATAGTTTTATCAATTTTGCAGCTAAAATGATTGAACTACACTGAGGATACCGCAATACCACAGCGTCTGCTTATCATGACGCTGCACGTCTCGCCAAACGCTCTTTACTAAGGCCTTATACTAAGACCCTAAGGCCTGCTTAGAAAGCATGCGGCAGGGTATGTAGCGGCTCCAACAGGCCCCGAGTGGTCCGCGTTGGGCGCTGAAGCAGCTGGACCGGGAGCTCCTCCTGGAAGCCTCGATCGTGCAGGCCTGGGTGTCATCACCGGATAGGCCTGCCGACGTCAATGATGAGGCAGGGTGGTTCCAGGAGGCCATGTCCGAGATATGTGACGTGGCAATGCCCCGCGTCCGGCCAGGAAGCGCCCGGCGTCAGGTGTATTGGTGGTCGCGTGAGCTGACGTGTCTGCGCGAGGCTTGTGTCGCCGCGCGGCACCTGTACGCCAGGCATCGCAGGCTCCGCATTCGTCCACCGAATGCGGCAGCCATTGAGGCGGAGCTGTACGAGGGATACAGAGCGGCGAAGACCGCCCTCCGGGAGGCTGTCATGCGGGCCCGGGATTGGGCCCGTGAGGAGATGCTGGAGACTCTCGACAGAGATCCGTGGGGGCGCCCTTACAAGATGGTGCGGGATAAACTCCGCACCTGGGCCCCCCCGCTGACGCAGAGTCTCCGGCCTCAGCTCGTGGAGGACGTGGTGAGCGCTCTGTTCCCTGCGCGAGGGGAACATCCGCCCCCGCCTATGGCTCCGCCACCTGCGGTGCCGGAAGCGGACCACCAGGACGACGACGACGACATCCCGGAAGGGACCGGGGTAGACCTGAGAGTGGCGGTACGTAGGCTCAAGGCCAGGAATACCGCCCCAGGACCCGATGGCTTGCCTGGCCAAGCCTGGGTCCTGGCCTCGGAGGCTCTCGGGCCCCGATTGGAGGGGCTCCTAAGCGCATGCTTGGAGAGAGGCCAATTCCCGCTTCGTTGGAAGACGGGGAAGCTGGTCCTCATTTGGAAGCCGGGGCGCCCTGCGGACTCTCCGTCCGCATACCGGCCCGTGGTGCTGCTCGACGAGGTGGGCAAGCTCTTTGAAAGAGTCATTGCAAACCGCCTCGCCGAGCACCTTGCGGGGACGGGGCCGGATCTTGCGGAACACCAGTTTGGTTTCCGCAAGAGGCGCTCTACGGTGGACGCCATCATGCGCGTGAGAGCCCTCACGACGGGGGATGCAGTGGCCAGGGGGAGGGTTGTTTTGGCGGTGTCTCTCGACATCGCCAACGCCTTCAACTCCATGCCCTGGAGCTGCATTAGGGAGGCACTCCGGTATCACCGGGTGCCGACCTATCTCCGTCGTATAGTCGGGGACTATCTGACGGACAGGGCCGTCATCTACCCCGGTCGAAACGGTGAGTGGAACCGGCGAGAGATGTCGTGCGGTGTCCCACAGGGTTCGGTTCTGGGGCCGCCCCTGTGGAACATCGGTTACGACTGGGTGCTGCGCGCCGACCTCCCTACCGGCGTCAGCGTAGTTTGCTACGCTGACGACACAATGGTACTGGCACAAGGGGGGTCGTACGAGGCGGCGGCGGAAACTATGACACGCGGGGTTGCGATAGTCGTTGAGAGGATCCGGCAACTGGGTCTCGAGGTGGCTCTGCACAAGTCCGAGGCCATGCACTTCCATGGTCCTCGGAACAGGCCACCACCGGGATCCTCAGTGATGGTAGGAGGGGTATCCATCGGCGTCGAGTCGACGTTGAAGTACCTAGGACTCGTCCTCGACGGCCGATGGAACTTCGTTGAGCACTTCCGACGTTTGGCTCCCAAACTGGAACGGACCGGGGCTGCCTTCAGGCGGCTCCTGCCGAACCTGGGGGGGCCAAACGCCTCCTGCCGCAGGCTCTACGCGGGGATCGTGAGGTCCATGGCCCTTTACGGGGCCCCGGTGTGGGCGCGTGGTTTGGCGCGGCTTGCCGTCCACCACCTAAACGCGCCCCAAAGGGTGGTTGCCGTAAAGATGGTTCGCGGCTACCGCACGATCTCCCGCGAGGCGGCGAGCCTCCTTGCCGGATTGCCGCCATGGGATCTGGAGGCGATAGTCCTCGCGCGCCTGCACGAATGGCGCGCGGAGGCACTATGCCGGGGGGAAACCCCGCTGCCGCGGCAAGTTGTCGCGCAGCGGACAGACTTCCGGCGTGATCTCATGGCGACATGGAGAGAGCGACTGTCGCAACCCCGTGCTGGGCACGCCACTATAGCGGCGATAAGACCCCTCTTTGAGGAGTGGCTTGAGAGACGCCACGGCGTCCTCACCTTCCGCCTGACGCAGGTCCTCACCGGACACGGTGTGTTCGGGAGGTTCCTGCACCGAATCGGGCGGGAGGAAACGCCCGGGTGCTCCCACTGCGAGGATCGACCGGAGGACACGGTGGAGCACACCGTGGAGGTGTGCCCTGCTTGGGCGGAGCACCGCCGTGTCCTCGTAGCGGCGATAGGCGGCGGCGACCTCTCGCGTCCGGCCCTGGTCGAAGCCATGGTCCGGAGCGAGACGGAATGGGATGCCGTCACCACCTTCTGCGAAGCAGTGATGCTAGCGAAGGAGGTGGCGGAGCGGGAAAAGGAAAGAGCAACAGCTTTCCTTCCCGGCCGCCGTGGGAGACGCCCCGGGCGTCGGGGGCTACGTCGTGGCCCCCGGCCACCGTAGGCGCGGGCCTGTGGACGGCGAGCAATGGGTAGCTCGCCGTCCGTCCGTCTAACGACGACAGGCCGTGTCGACGGCGCGTTTTGTTCCACGCGCGCCTCAAAGAACTGTCAGCAGAGTGAAGGGGCCCGCAAGGGCCGACGCCTGCCGGGGCTGTGGGCTGTTCGAAAGAGATACCGCGGCTCCGGAACGTAAGGGCACTGAAGGAACACGGATGGTTTTTAGTCAGTAAAAGTCTGACACTCCCTTCCGCTCCACCCAGAGCGAAAGGCGTCATTTGATGATTTTCCATCCGCAAAAAAAAAAAAAAAAAGGGTATGTAGCGGCCTTCACTCATGACATCACCTTACAAGAGCATTATGCCTGCCAAACGCTCCGTTCTTTTGTGGGTTCTTTTTTGTATTTTAAAATTATTAAATTTTTATTTTTGATCGAATTCAGATTTTAGTTTATTTGTAAATATCAAAACGATAAGTTACTTGAAAATTGACATCTAAAATATGGTGATTACTATGATTGGCTTTTCATTTATTAATTGGAAATTAACGTTTTATTAAATATGAAACAAAATTGTTTTAATTGAAATCTGTTTTGTTTCATTTTACCACAAGAAGGCAATCATAATATTACTTTCTACTCTAATATTTGGCAGTGTTTTAGATGTATGCAGAAACACTGCACCATTTTGCTGGTGCAAAAATGGATATTTAAAAGATTTATTATAATGCCGTTTATAGTAGGTTATATCGTAAATCACGTCGTGTGAGCAGCGTCCATTGGCCGGGTCAGCGCATTATTTACACCGGAGATATACACAGAATAACTAGATTTCTAGAAAACTTTGGACACAAGTTCGCTAATTGCATAGTGAAAAAATGTAAATAGAAACGTGTTTATTTCTTACACTATCAGTTTTTTGCTATAATTGAGGGTAAATAACGAGCACACAGTCCTCTTCATGGTAATTGTATGTGTTCTTTTGAGTATTACTAGTGCTGATACCGTACTAGTACAAGTCGAATTTTTCCTGTATAGGAGACCGTCCAGGTAGAACCCACCTTCGCACCTATTCCTGCCGCCAATCAGCAAACAGCACTGCTATGTTTCGGTCTGAAGTGTATAGAGAACCAGCTATTTAACACTGTACGGCATTACAACTTAGTCCTAGAGGTGAAAACGCACCTGTAAGCCTTCTTTGTTTAAGTTGGTTCCTGGTTTTCATGAGTTGCAGTAGCCACTAACTATCAGGTGAATTTCATTTTTGTTTGTCACTTTAATTTTTATATAAAACGCAAGTTAGGTCGTGCATAGAGTATTACTGCCATATATGGGCTGGTACTGCAAAATGCCACCTAGCGGCTTTGAAATCAATGGAAAGGCATGCTAAGAGGCTTATTGGTGATCCGAATTCGGTTAAAAACAATCTTACCAGCCTTGAACACAGACGCAAAGTAACCAGCCTTTCGGTTTTTTCGGATGCATTTCGGAGAGTGTGCGCAGGAATTGCATAATTTAATTCCTCCCTCTCCCTTCCACCATCGAACAACCAGACGTTCGGCCAGTCTCCACCCTTTCGTGGTTGACATACCACGCATTCGAACCAAGCGGTTCACCACGTCGTTCATCATGCGTATAGCAAAGGAGTGGAATAAGTTGCCAGCATCTGTCTTTCCATCCGATTACAGTGTGGGTGTCTTCAAGGCAAGAGTGAATACATTTTTGTTTGTTAAGTCAGTGCACTTCACCATCTCAGGCTACATCACTACTTACCATCAAGTGGGATCGTAGATAAGCGCTGGCTTCGTAGAATATAAAAAAAATATAATAAAATGACAAAGGTTGTGTGCTCATTACATATAAAAGACCAGCAGCTCTCTAACCAAACGGTAGCATTATGTTAAATTTTACTACGATTTTTTTTTATAGGATAAGGGTGACAAACGAGCACACAGTCCACCTGATGGTAAGTGGTTGCTGCGGCCCATAGACATCTACATCTATCCTCGTTTGCGAATCAAAATGCAGATGCGTTGTCACCCGTGAGGACTAAGATGGAATGCCTCATTTCCAGTAAAAAGGGCCTCCGGCCACCTGCACTCGCCAAGCGAAACGCAGAGGTAAACCTCTACTTCACGCTGGTATTCTGTGACCACCCTGGTTTGAACCGGCCCATCCGTGCGACAGCAAAAGCTGCCGCGTGGCTCTACCACTGTTCAATTCTGCGATAGCGCTGCCCTTCCCCAGTCAAACTAAGTAACAACAAGAATTGCCTTTTTGCGGCTATTATACATCTGCAGCGCAACCCTGCCACAAACTTTTTTCTATTTTTTCCGGTCCTTATACCAAGTTTTTTTATTTTTTGGATTTTTGTCGAAACGACATGCCAATCATATCATACCTTATACTAACAGTGTAGAACAAAATTAAAAATATACGAGTATAATTATGAGTGGTAAATATATGACTCTACTAAAATCAAACATCTTTGACTTATACTGAAGATGTGAATTGTATTCTGTCTTATAAGCAAACCGTAATAACTCACTTAAAATCCTTGGTTTAGGGTTGACAGAACCCTTTACACTAGATTGATATTCAAATATTTACGTTAAATTCTTTCAGCTCATCCTGTCTATCTTTTTCGTTCGGGACACACTAAACCCATAAATGGTATCTTACATCTTCAATTTTGTTACATATATCACAATTCGGTGAAGGGTGTTCTCATTAAGAAAGCGAACTTTGCTGAAGGAACATGACTAAGCTTTAGGACCAACTTAACAAAAGTTCTGCTGAGTTAAAGTTATCCCAAGTTATTTGGGATTAGCCTATAATCTCTTCCTCTTCCATTCTCTTCTATTAACCGTCCTCTCTTCACTCACTCACCTCGTAGTGATTCTACTACGTAGTAATTAAAAAAATATGTATGCTTGGGCTATGGATGGTTTAATACAAAGGAGTTCGAACTCACGGTTCCTAAGTTTTGCTACCCTTACCCTGAAAACTAATGCAGACTGGAAACATTTGGAACAACTGTGATCACGTTAGCGCTGTGTCACTAAAGAACTGTCTCATGAGAGTGTATAATTTTCGTATGTATATTACAACCGCTGCTAACAACAGCTCGGTAACGCAGTGGCTAAGGTACTTCCTTCAATAACTACGGGACGCAGGTACGATCCCATACTTAATAAATATTTATACGGCCTACAAATAATTGTTTCGGATCTGCATGTTTGTTCATATACAATTTATGTATGCAGAACGCCCTCACAATTCTACAAATATCTAACATACTACTTCCTTTTTCCGCTGAACCGGTAGATCAAATATCAAATACTTATTTCTAAAGTCCCTTGGAGGTATAAAAATTCAAATAAGTACTCTAAGTCAATGCTATCAAGAGATATGCATATTAATGTCTAAGTTTTAAAAGTTACAGTCTAAATACGTTCCACTGCTTGGCACAGGCCTCCACTCGTTTTTGGGAGGGTTTTAGTGCAAGAAAATATACATCGCGCTGCCCCAATGCGTGTTGGCGAACTTCACATGTCTTCGAAACAAATTTTTTAATTGCAATTAACAATTTCATTGGTGCTGGCGGGTATCAAAGCTAGGTTGCTCGCATACTATGAAATTTACAGCGAGCCCTTATCCCCTGAACTACCGCGGCTCTCAGTTTTATACCAGCTAACTCCCACATTATAATCTATTGAGTACTTTCCGTGAGCTTGAATCATGAAATTTGACGAGATGCACGGTCTCTTAGCAAAAGAAAAGGAAAAAATTCCAGAAATCTATAATTTGTAGTTAAATTACATATTTATATTTTTTTAAATTTACCCCCACACTAGGATTTTCTCCTGTATCGTGGGGGCAGTTTACAAACATAGATTGCACAAGGACAAACATCCAGACTTGGAACAATTATTTGTAGGCCATACAAATATACTTGTTCCGTGCGGGATACGAAACCGCGTCCCCCAGTGCAACAACTCATTGCTAAGCCACTGTGCCTTGGAACCGTCATAAAACTAGCTTCTAAACTAGCTAGCATCGATGTATGAAAGAGCATTTTTTATATTGCGTTCGTTACATTGTTTTCGTAAGAGCAATGTTCAGGTTTTACTTTACCTACAATCCCCGGGATAGATGAACACTACGAGTATATGTAGATATAACATAAATTATTTTCTACTTACGGAACCCTCAGGATTTACTCTGTTTTTTTTTTTTTAAAATAGAAACGCTAAAATGATGCGGAACTATTTATTGCATAGACATCGAGTTTGTATCAATCTTTGTTCGTTATTACCTACTGACGCTAGGTTTTAGTAACAGTCCATACATTCCGCTTGTATACACATCCGTTCTCATCACTGAGAAGATATGAAGCATAAGAATGTGATCTGGTGTAGATGGGGAAATATACCGGTACATTTCTTTATAGGATAGGGTGACAAACGAGCACACAGTCCACCTGATGGTAAGTGGTTGCTGTGACCCATAGACATCTACATTTATCCTCGTTTGCGAATCAAAATGCAAATGCGTTGTCATTCATAAGGACTAAGATGGAATGCCTCTTTTCCAGTAAAAAGGGTCTCCAGTTCTCTACACTCACCATACGAAACACAGCAGTGTTAAGCTGCTATTTAACGCTGGTATTCTGTGAGAGCGTAGTCTTCCCCGGTCGAGCCGACCCATTCGTGCTACAACTATACTACTAATATAGCTGCAGAATGGCTCTACCACGTGTGAAAATCTATTTAATCGAAATACATTTTGTTTCTCACAAGTACAGGTTTCTCCACACGTTTCATATTATAATAGGTGAGCTGATGCTCGTTTGCCCCTCTTCTATAAAAGAAAATAAGTACGTAATGTTATAATTGACGTTTTCAGTGACGCCACCATCAGTGATCAAACACAGGTTTCTAGCGTATGTTATATGATAATAAAAGCAAAATTATTAAATTAATTATAAATTATAGAATTCTGAATTTTAATTTACCTATTCTTGTTTATTATATTAATATAAAATTATTTTGATAATTGATTATACAATCGAACTATTTCTGCATAAATTACACGATAGTTAAAAATTATTTTCATAATGATTTTTTATATTTACGCAAACACTACACATTAAATAAACATACTTTTATCGTATTTTACGCGTTTATTACTACTTATTTTTAATTCCCGACGTTTCGGGTGCTTTGCAGCACTCATGGTAATTAAAAACCTAAAGGAACTTCGGGTTATCTTTGACGTCGTGATGTCAATCCCCTCAGTTCCCTATGACCATGGGTTCTACAAAGCAACTGAAATGTCTGGAATTAAAAATAAGTAGTAATGAACGCAATAAAATCCGTAAAAGTTTTTTTTATTAAAAATTTTTTGAATTTAATTTAGACATGTGAAATTATTACTTTGTTTGATTTTGAGACTTATTTTTATTACTTCATTTATTTAAAAAATTGGATGGAAATTATTGTATTTAAAAAAATATAATAGGTTTTTTATACCAAAATCAAGTGTTCCACAAACTCATTAATTTTTATTACTAAATAGTATTAAACGTTTTTACTTTTCAGCTCTTAGAGTAAAATGTTAACTGGTTTTATAAACTTTTTATTATTTTTTTTATTATATTTAAAAAATAATAATTTTAAAGTGCTATTTTTTTGATAAATGAAATCAAACCTTTCATCACTCAGCTGTGTAGTCACCACAATATTTTGAAAGCTCTGTAAAAATACTTCACATTCACAGTCATGTTAATTTCACATATAAATTATTTCTTGACACTGCACAGTTTAGTTTAACGTTTTCCCGTTTTCATCGTTTCGTTATAGTTTAAGCATAAAAATACACGATCTTTCATAAAACTTTCCCCCCATGACTAAGGAATGGATGAACACGTCCTGCGATAGCGGTATTTACGATTGGACTAGCGCGGAAAGCTCAAAAGCGCTCCCTGGCTCCCTGCCCACCCGCGCGCTTTTCTGTAATAACTGCAGCAGGGTGGCTCAATTAGAAGTGACAAAGTATTATGTCCAATAAGTTTAAATGTTAAGTTTCGCTCCTGCTTTATGCAACTTTGTAAAATTATGCGCTAGTAAATTCTAGTATCTCTGAATTTCTCATTTGTTTTATGATTTCTTTTCCTGTTACCCCACATTGTTTATTTTAAACATCCGTTAGTGTCGCTTAAACTCGAAAATGGCTCGACCGATTCTGATGAAATTTTTTGTGTTTGTTTGAGTGGGTCCGTTGATGGTTTTACAATTGAACCCTGTAGGTGGCGTTTCTGTTGACATCCAGAAATCACCCGTGTGAAAACGGAACGGATAGCAAGTTAATCAATATCTTATTATCATAAGTCTCCAAAGCTACTGCTGGAATTGGGATGATTCGCTATATGTTTGGCAGACGGATTAGCAACGATTGCAATAATATAAGCCTCGCATATTTGCCTCTAATCCCCGTCGCGCGTCTGAGGATTTGATGTTTATTATAAGCGAGACGTAAAACTAAAAAGGCATAAAATCTTTCTAGAATTTTTAATAGTCGCATCTTAAGATACCGGCGAGACGAAATAGGGAGGGTAATGGATTTTCTTACACCACCACCCGGCGTTCATATTGCTATGTGATAACCATTGTCATTATTTTTATAGAATAAGGGTAGCAAACGTAAGTGGTTTTGCTGTGAGCCATAGACATCTACATCTATCCTCAATAAAGAATCAAAATGCAGATGCGTTGTCATCCGTGAGGACTAAAATGGTATATCTCTTTACCACTAAAAAGGTCTCCGGTTCTCTACACTAACCTTACCAAACACAGCAGTGTTAAGGTGCTATTTTACGCTGGTATTCTGTGAGAACGTGGTCCTTCCCCGGTCGAGCCGAGCAATTCGTGCTACAACTATACTACCAATATAACTGCATCAAGGCTCTACCATTTAGAGAATTTATTTCTAGAGGTTTAGAATAGAATAGAATATTCATTTTTTTCACATAAAATGTAAGTGTTAACAATAAGATGTCAACATAATACATAAAAAACCTTGTATTTTCTATCATTTTGGCATGAAAATATTAACTGCAAACTTATTTCGATATGTAACACTGAACATATAACACAGAATAGACTTACAATTACAAGTAACATAAAACAAACGTAAATTAACATACATAGTAAACATGTCCTCCAGGCCGAATTTCGGTCGCAGCGACCAGTCTCACACAGAAACTAGTCATCTGCACAGGACAGGATTAAAGTGCCCAGGTATGTGCAGGCACAGGCGCACGCCTTATTCCTTTACTCTCTATTTTTTTTATACGTAGAGCCATGCTGCAGCTATATTAGTAGTATAGTTGTAGCACAAATAATTCGGTTCAACCGGAGTAGGACCACGCTCTCACAGAATACCAGCGTAAAATAGCATCTTAACACTTCTGTGTTTCGTATGGTGAGTGTAGAGAACCGGAGACCCCTTTTAATGTAAAAGAGGCATTTCATCTTAGTCCTCACGGGGTCACGGGTGACAACACATTTGCATTTTGATTCGCAAATGGAGATAGATATAGATATGAAAACGATTTATGAGGAATCTAGCTAATAGTAGTAAAATAAATGACAAAACACTTGCCGGATATAATGAGAAGTTAAAATTCTTTGGCGTTGACAGCCTGTCAAACCGAAGAAAGTATCTGGACATGGTAATGTTTTATAGAATATAATAATAATAATATATATAAATAAGCTTATATATTTATGTTTTGTGAACATGTATTATTGTAATTACCTCTGGCTGTGCTTAGATAAATAAATAAATAAATATCTATGGGCCATAGCAATCACTTACCATCAGGTGGACTGTGTGCTCGTTTGTCACCCTATGCTATAACAAAAATATTGTAATAATACATAAGTATTTATGTAATTCATATAATTTAGCCAGTTTATTTTATTTATTTATTTAAATTTTTTTGATCCTTACATCCTATACAGGGTTAAAAGTCGGGATTAATACTAAAAGCATTTTCTACCACTACTTTAGGGCAGTGATAACACCACGAATTGAAAAATTATTGATAAAATTTTATTGTGGTTAATATCATTTTCATAATATTCCTTACTTGGAATTTTAAACGAGCTGTACTGTCGTCTGCAAATTGAATGAGGTATTTGACATGGAAGATCGTTTATATAAAGTAAAAAATGACGGTGACCCAACTTGAACCCTGTAGAACGCTCAATTTAATTTCTCTATAGGAAGACACATATTTGAGTTCACGTTTATACATTGTTAGTAGTCGTTCAGATATGATTTTATTAGATTAAGATTATCACATCGGATGCCTTTGTTTCTTCTGAACTCATTCTCGCTGTCTGTCTGTGGCCTCATAGCTCCTGAACGGATGTAGTGATTGTGATTAATTATTTTTTTTATTTGAAAGGTATCTTAATCGACAGTGTTCTTAGTTATGTTTCAAGAAAATCTATTCAGCTGTTTGGAGATCATCAGCTCTTTTTGTTTCGGGGATTTAAAGTTTTTTTTTTAATTTAAATTATTGGTGTCGGTAATCTGGTCGATGAAATGAAAATAGTCAAATAATATAACTATTTCTTAAAGGTTCGTTATTATCAGGTCATGTTTTTCTTTTTATCTGATTAATTGGTTCTATAATTAATCCGTAGTTTTGCTATTATTTATTATTTTGCATAGACATTGTGGATTAATTTTACAGATAACATGTTTATTTTGAGCTATCTCACGGTTCGTTTTTTTAATCTTAGGTAATAGAATCGAAATAGCTATAGAATTTCCTTTTATTTTCACTAGACGGTTTCAATCTCTTTCGACAGAATAAGTAGCGTTATTTTTGACTACTAATCCGGAACGACATCCTTTTTATTGATTTTTTAAATTGTACTGTATACTGTATTGCACCGACTTGAATGGAAAACGGAAATTATATTTAATTGAAATAAGTCATTAAAACTATCACATGTCCTATTAGGGTCTTCAGTACTATAAACTTCTAAAAGTGTAATTTTTTAACGTTTTTATTGAACGTTTCTCGATTTAAATAAACAATATATTTATATTATATTAATAGATGTCGGTGTTTCGTGATCAAGTGTTAAAAATTTCGCTTTTAAACTACTAAACCATAAGCGTATATCAAAATATCTGGTATAATTAATTCATAATATTGATCGGATTAAATTGATAGTCTTATTATTTAAATTATTTGCTAAAGATAACGTAAAAATCACGACATAATATGACAAATTCGATACTTTTCACTTACGTGAAATCAGTTTAACAAATGTGCACATCTAACAAAATTACTTAATTCACTGCAACCTTTTGGAGTCCCTCCGCACAAATTGCTTTTTCAAGTAGTTTGCCCTATCATTTTATAGTGGAATTTTAAGCCAATAAAAACATCCAAAACAAAAAGTTAGGTGTAAGAAGACTTAAGTAACAGTAAGTATTTTACTTTAATCGAAATAGTTAATTTACTAAATTCATAAATTATAGGTAAGGTAAATACCGAACCAATGAACACTAACCAATACCAATATAAAGAAATTAAACTGCCCACAACTCCGGTTAAAGAAAAAAATAATATTAAGGACTATTTCGTTAATACAAAAAGGGCTAAATTTTATTTTCAATTATTTTGTTTCGCTCTTTTATTTACTACCAATTACTAAGGTCATTATTTTTGGTCTCCATTATTTTTACATTTTTGTTCCATATTCACGCTTACTGGAGATATGATCAATAAACTTTCCTGCTCTTTTAACATTCAAAAAGTCTCATATTCACGCATAAATCATATTCACAGTTACCTTAACTAAACTCAAATGAAACAAAAAAAATCATAAAAACTTTATGCATGTTTTACATTGTTGTTCGATATCTTACGTATATTGTTATCCTTGTCCCGCTCAGTTGGCTTAAAGTAGTCTTACAATAACTATGCATATACACAAAACGTGTGCGAATAGACCGGTGCTCTCGTATAAGAAGTCAGTAATTAATTAAGTTCATTTGTAAGGATTATCGGGGGTATGACCGAACATTGCTGGAAAGAAATCGAGTCGAATTAAAAGACCAACTTAATTTGCAGTGGCAAACATTGTTTTCCCACACATCGGACTATACTCCAAATGTACTCGTATTATGTGAGATTTTTTTATAAAACTGGAGTGACAGGCGAAATTTCTGATCACCATATTGTAAGTGGCTACTGCAGCCCATGGACACCTGCAATCAACTTGAAACAATGAAAGCTACACATGCATTGTCTCCTCTGAGGACCTGGGAAAGAGGAATGTTTTAAAACCTGTAATTATACTTGACTACTATACCATTCAGATCGGAACGCAGCAGTGTAAACACTACTATTTGGGGGCTGAAACTGGTAAATAACCTTTTCCTGTCCAAACAAACACCTATGTATAAAATAAATAATACCACTTTGTATTATTTAGATTTTCGCTTTACTTGTGTTGTGTCCTTGTGTGACCTTGCTTCATGCCAAATTGCTTGATTCTAATGTCAACGAAAAGTAGAAACCCGGTTTTGATGAGTCAATTTGTTAGTATCAAAATATGTGACATGAATAGTTGTTTGTTTTGAAGTCTGCAAGAAATAGTAGACGTTACCTTTTTATAAAATAAGGGAGACAAACGAGCACACAGTACATTTTGAGTCCTCGATTAGGAATCAAAATTTAAATGCGTTGCCACCCCAGAGGAATATCTCACCACTACATTTCTAGTAAAAATGGTCGCCGGATCTCTGCAGTCGCTGCGGTATGGCTCTACCGCGTATAAAGTATTTGATTTTAATTTAATTTGGACAGAGCCGTTCTTGAGTAAATGACCATTGACAGATGAAAAAACGGATGGACAGCAAAGTGATTCTATATTCTCGTATATTTCGTTCTTTTTTTCATTTGAAGTACGTAACCCTAATATTAATTATAACTTTCAAAAAGTAAAAAACGACTTCAAATTGCTAAAAAAGACGTTACTTATTTACTACCCTCAGGGGTGAAATAGTGTCTTCAAATTGACATTGACCATTGAAGTGTAACCTATTTAATTAAAAAATAATCATCAAAAGTGGTTCACAACCTGCAAATATATCGCATGACACACATACAAAAAACATACGCTCGCATTGAGGACCTCATCCTATTTGAAGTCTGTTAAAAAGAAGAAAAATTGTTTAAAATGTTGTGTTTATTAAAACTTTAGAATTCTTTACTTCGTAGTTTTCTTCTTTAAAAAATCAAACTATAACATTTTTTTCATTAATATTGAATTAATATTTTGTTTTACTAATAATAATACAACCGCACAATAGCGAACGATTTTTGTATTATTGACTATACTGTAAATATTACTAGTAGAATTGGACCAAAAGTTTTTTTACAACAAAAAGGACTTTATCTAAAAATACGCGATTTTAAGTCGTCAAAATAATGCAAATTCAGTGTAGCATACATCGTTTCACACGGAAAAAATGAATTCAGGAACAAACGCAAAGTTCATAACGACCCTCTTTGTTCTTACTTTGTTGATATGAGAGAGGAGTGAATGCTAGCGGGAACTGCTATGCTAAGCTATAAAAGGAAGTGTTCGGTCAATTTAAATTAAATTCATTTCAGTTTGAAAGATAATATTTTCCTTAATGTTCCCGTGCATATAACATTTTATTTTGAAATGTTAACATATTAAATATTGCACTATCGTATATTAATAAACAAACATTTTGTAATGTGTAATACGCTGTATATCTGACGGCATTATATTCGTACCAGAAAATTTTCGCGTGAAGAAGGAACGCAAGTGTGTGATGTGACTTGGTTGTTAGAAAAAATCACCCGCCTAAACTTCCTTTGTTCCTGAAATGGTTCCTGAATTCTCCTCCCAGTAAAACCTCAGAGTATAATATTTTTAACTTTAAAGAGGAAGCTGTCTAAGTAACCCGTTTAATGTCTTACCCGTGTGATGTGTAACCCTTTTATGTATTAAAGCTAACTATATGTTACAATGCAATTTTTTGCAAACAAGCTTTCTTTACATTTTTCATTACTTAATTTATTAAATTGTTCTTTCACCTATATGTATACTAAATATGAGAAACTGCTTTAATAGATATGAGATGTAATATCAAAGCGATGCTTTTCTTTTAATTTTTTAACCCCCGACGCAAACAGAGAGGTGTTATATATATAACGTGTGTATGCGTGTATGCACGTAGACACGCATATACACGCGTTATACATAAAACACCGTAACACGTAATATATAAACATCCATTTGGGAGATCCTGGGGCATCGTAGCATCTTCCAAACGGATGGACCTATTTAGATTTAGTTTTCTTTTGTTTCAAATGTGACATCATCGAGAGTGTTTATAGCTATAATTATAAAAAACTTTTCAGCCGTTTCAAGATCATCAGCCCTTTTTATTTCGGGTTCTTTTAATTTACAATTTAAAATATATTAACATTGACACAGTGCTTAAAATATTTTTTAAATTAATTAACACATAACACTTTATCATCATCGCTGTCATTATTTCATAAGTGTCTAGGTTGTTATTCACTACAAACAAAAAAATCCATAAACTTCTATATATGTGTATAGAATTTTTTCTAATTATACATATCCATCTCGAATATATCAAATTTAAGATGCTGGCAAACAAAATCATATAACCTAGAAGTAAACATAAAGCTAAATTAAAGAATTGATCTGTGCCGTTGACTATCTTCTAAACAAATGTAATAATTTTGTTTAAAGTATAGGTAGTTGTTAAATCGTTCCTGACACAGCAATAAAATAAATAACGGTTTTCAGAACGGAGAAACGCTTTTTTCGGAAGACATATTGTTTGATAGTTTAAATTCAATCGAAACTCATCAAGACTTCAGTCCCTATTTACCTATTTCCTCTAAAGTTAATTGAAAAAAGCAAATATTTAGAAGATTTAAATTTTTTTATATGTGTGGGAATTATTGATGACTAACTGTATTACAAAATGTAATACGATTTAACTTATTTACTAAAAACCATTTACATAGCCTTTTAGAAAAGACTCACTTTTTTAGGTTTATTAAATATAAACCTGCTTATATTTTGATATCTTTAAAAGCCTTCAAACCATGAATTTCTTTTTCGTCTTTACCTAAATCCTTGGGAAACATCAAAAGGCTTTTTTATTACCGTTGGAATATCCTTTGAAAATCCATCTTCACGATGTAATTCCTATTTATATGCTTATATTCCTTCAGATAAAAGAAACGAACGTTAGCAAGCTATTTCATGAATTTAAAGTTATTGTAACGTTATAAATACTACAGTTTTGAAAATACATAATATAATAAGGTAACATTTGTGATTGGTGATATACTCGTAATTTCTCATAGTAAGGGATATATTTTTTTATGAGAAATTAAGTATTCTCTGCATTCATTCATTCACTACAGACTGACAGACGTCCACTGCTGAATACTGGTCTCCCCCTTACATTGCCTGATAGGAGGGATATTTGCTATAGTTGCCACGCAAAATATCTCAGTGTCATACATTCTGTTTCTGTTAATAAATAATAGTCATGTGATAACAGCTAGCATTTACAGTGGGTCTGTTAATATTTTCAGTTTCCATAAGGATGAAGTTCGCTAAAGTATTAATTAACATAATTGATTTATGTTCTCTTTTATTTTATTTTTTATTTATAAAACTGTCTTTTGTCTAAAGCTAAAAAAGAATCACTATCCCATAAATTTTAATTAGAAAATTTATTTAGTTGCAGCTATTATTAATAATTTTCAGGGTATTGTTAAATTTAAAACTCTAAGCACTTGTCCATCTCTTCCCTATATAACTGTTACACACAATTAAATACAAAATATGTAAATTATGTGTTTTATAGAAATATAAATCACCGGTACTTATCCACATATTTATAAAATTTTATTTTAAGAGACGGTCCATTTCTGGCCCAGTCTATGTACAATATACCGTAAAAAAGAGAAAAATTCAGGGATTTGTTAAAAAATAAAATGAGAAACTAAATCAAACTAAATAACTTGCAAAAAATAAAAATGCAATCCCAAGTTATTGGTGGTTTTACAAGATGGTGCCCTTCCAGTCATAAAAGTTTGATTTGAGCTATCTGGCACAAACTTTTTGTAAAAACTAACAAAATACCTAGGCCTCATTTCTCCATGTAAAACAATAAAAGTCCTGGATGCCACTGGCACTTAAGTGTGCATTAGTACACACTAATGAATGCAATGAAATAATTTTGTGTGTCGAGACCTTTGATTTATCTCAACTATCTTCTTGTCTCATATTAGGTAGTACTTTTTATATTTATTTTACAAATATAGACAAGAACGTTAGTTATTTTAAGATCGAAAAAGCACATACACAATCTTTATTACACTTTTTTCGTGTTTGATAAAAAAATACAACTTTTTTGCTTTACTTTCCTACTAGTCTTGAGACATTTTAGCTATATTACATAATAAATCTACCTGATAGCCTATAGGCTTTAACAGTGGTAGAGCCAGGCGGCAGCTTTTGCTGTCGCCTGGATGGGCCGGCTCGAACCGGGGTGGTACCACGACCTCACATAATACCATCGTGAAGTAGAGGTTTAGCTCTGCGTTTCGCTTGGTGAGTGCAGGTGGCCGGAGGCCCTTTTTACTGGAAATGAGGCATTCTATCTTAGTCCTCACGGGTGAAAACGCATCTGCATTTTGATCTGTAACAGGGGATGGATGTGAGTCTATGGGCCGCAGCAACCACTTACCATCAGGTGGACTGTGTGCTCGTTTTTCACCCGTATGCTATAAAAAAAGGCTATATACCTATAGGCATCATATCACCTATAGGTGATATGAGTATATTTCAGGATGACAGCTAACGTCAAATCAAAACGACATCAATCCGCCATTAGTGTTGCAGTTTTTGGTGAGAATAAAATATGAATACCACTGAAATTAAGGCAAATTCGTGGATTTGAATGCGGTTTAATATTTTATTTTAATTTATTTCCCTACTAGTACATAAACTAAGCCTACGCTCCATACAATTTTGGGCCGTCTCCTTTATAACTTGGCTGTGTGGTTTCTGCTAACTTAGCGCATATTCAAGGGTTTCATCATTTCATCATTACAGCCCTTCACAAGTCCACTGCTGAACATAGGCCTCCCCCAAGGAATGCCACAAAGCACGGTCCCGAGCCACCTGCATCCATCGACTTCCTGCATGTCTCACCAGGTCGTCACTCCATCTTGTGGGGGGACGCCCTACACTTCGCCTACCGGTACGAGGCTGCCACTCAAGAACCTTTCTTCCCCATCGGTTGTCGGTTCTTCGAGCTATATGGCCGGCCCTCTGCCACTTCAGCTTACAAATCCGTTGGGCTATGTCGGTTACTCTGGTTCTACTGCGGATATCCTCATTCCTAAGTTTATCACGCAGAGAAACTCCGAGCATAGCCCTCTCCATAGCTCGCTGAGCGACCTTGAGCTTCCTCATACGGCCAGCAGTGAAGGACCACGTCTCAGTACCGTAAGTCATCACTGGCAACACGCACTGGTTGTACAATTTAGTTTTAAGGTTTTGAGGTATTTCTGACGAGAAGATGTGTCGTAGCTTCCCGAACGCTGTCCAGCCGAGTTGAATCCGTCGATTGACCTCTCGGTCGAAGTTGGACTTACCTAGTCGGACTATTTGTTTCAGGTAAACATACTCGTCAACAACTTCGAGCTTAGTGCTCCCAACAACTACCGGCATAGGTGTGACATGGACATTAAACATAATCTTTGTTTTGTCCATGTTCATCTTAAGACCTATCCGTTGGGAGACACTATTGAGGTCATTGAGCATAGTGCTTAATTCCTCCAGCGATTCTGCCTTGAGGACTATATCGTCGGCAAATCGAAGGTGAGTGATGTACTCGCCATTGATGTTAATTCCGTATCCTTTCCAGTTCATAAGCTTGAAAACGTCTTCCAATGCAGCGGTGAAGAGTTTCGGGGATATAACGTCACCCTGTCTTACACCTCTCTGCAATTGGATAGGTTTCGTACTCTGGTTCTGTACTCGGATAGCCATCGTAGCTCTACTGTACAAACACTTCAGCACTTCGATATACCGACAGTCAACTTGGCACCGCTGAAGGGACTGCAGCACCGCCTAAATTTCGACGGAATCAAAGGCTTTCTCATAGTCCACATACGCCAGACATAGTGGCAAATTGTACTCTTCGGACTTCTGTACAATTTGCCGTAGGGTATGTATGTGGTCTATGGTGCTAAAGCCCTTTCGGAAACTGGCTTGTTCGGGAGGCTGGAAGTCGTCAAGTCTGCGCGCGAGACGATTCGTAATGACTCTCGAAAACAGCACGTAGACGCGGCTCAGAAGGGAAATCGGTCTGTAGTTCTTCAAGAGAGCGTTGTCACCTTTCTTGAAGAACAAGACCACCGCACCTCTGCTCCACGCCTCCGGTGTAATGCCACCATGGAGGACGGAATTAAAAAGCTTCTGAAGGACTTCAAGTACCGGTCTTCCACCCGCTTTCAGAAGCTCCGCTGTAATTCCATCCTCGCCTGGGGCCTTGCCGTTTTTAAGGTGCTGGAGAGCCATTCTAATCTCGCTCAGACTGACGTCCGGGATATTTTCGGAATAGTGTCGAATAAGACTCGCTCTTGGATCGTTACTCACACTTGCGTGTGGCTCCAACGATGACGTGTACAGCTGCTCATAGAACCTCTCAATCTCACTCAAAATCTCAGGTGCCCCGGAAACGATGCTGCCACATTCGGTCTTCAGCTTTGACAGTTGGCTCTTTCTGGCAGACAGATCTCTGGCAAAGACTTTGGAGCCTTGGTTCCGCTCGATCGCTTCTTCAATACGAGCTGTATTGAAGTTGCGTAAGTCTCGCCGCATGCATTTGGAGATCTGTCTGTTCAGTTGCCTGTATGCTGTCAAATCTGTTGAAGAATGTAGCCTCATCTCCCATCTAACAGCCATGAGATTAAGAGTGTGATCGGAGAGTTTTTGTGTTCTTCTGCGGCGGGTCTTGCAGAACTTAGCTCCGACCGCATGGACAGTTTCCACGAGCTTGTCATTCATATCGTCCACTTCATTGCAGTCTTCTAGGCACTGAAAACGGTTTTGTAACTCGAGCTGAAAGGTTTCGGGACTTTGGATTAGAGCACGAGGGGGACGGAGCGTTGACTTCATCAGACGAGACCTCTCCAACTTAACATTTAGGTTCAGTGTGCCTCTAACCATTCGGTGATCGCTGCCGGTTTTCACCCTCGCGATCACTGAGACATCACTGAACAGTTGTCGTCTGGTCGTCATAATGAAGTCAATCTCATTTTTTGTCGAACCGTCGGGGCTCGACCAGGTCCACTTCCTGTGGGGCCACTTCTTGAAGAAAGAGTTCATCATAAAGAGTCCCTCTTTCTCCATGAAGTCGGCCAGCTGCTGGCCCTTTGGGTTCCGTTGCCCTATTCCAAATTTCCCTACTTTCAGCTCACCGTTCTCTCTTGTGCCTAGTTTTGCATTAAAGTCTCCCATTAACACCGTATATTGGTTTTGGAGGAATGCATGGTTTTAGAGATATCCTCATACATTTCCTCCACCTCCACATCGGGGTGTGCCGAGGTTGGTGCGTAAACCTGTATGACCTTCAGCGAATACCGTTTGGTGATTCTGAGTATAAGGTACGCAACCCTCGTCGACACACTCCCGATCTTTACAACGTTGTTAACGAGAGACTTGTGGATGTTAAATCCGACACCTCCTTGGGACAGATGGTCGCCCTCCCGGTGATAGAGCAAGTTGCCGGATTCGAGGATTACCGTGTCCTCCCCCTCTCTTCGGACTTCGGATAATCCTATAATATGCCAGCGCAACTTGTCTATCTCTTCTTCCAGCTCCACGATCTTCTCGTCAGTCCTCAGGGTGCGTGCGTTGTTCGTTGCCAGGTCGAGTCGTCGTAGGTGGCAACCGAACCTCCACCGGAGATTCTTAGCACCCCCTGCCCCACCGTTACCATGGTCGCCACCGTAGCCAGGAATAGCGGAGCCGCCGGGGACTGGGGGCCGTCTGTGTGTTGTTTTGATCATTGGGGGGTATTTGCCATAGTTGCCACGCTTGGCGAGCGGGTTGGCAACCGCAGTTTTTTATTGTAATTTTGGCTATTATCAGGAAGATGCTGCTGCCTATCTCCCGCCGGTTTCCCTTTGTCGCCTTTTACGACACCCACGGGAGGATATGGGGTAGTGGATATTCTTGACCGCCACTACACGGCAATAATTCATCAAGGGTTTAATATCCATTAATTTAACACTTGTATATTATTGTTAAGGTCGAGATTTGCTATATATATACAAAAAATAAGCTGAAATTAGGATTCATTTGACGGCTTCGTAGCGCAGTGGCTTAGCAATGAGTTGTTGCGCTGGGGGTCGCGGGTTCTAATCCCGCACGGAACAAATATTTGTATGGCCTACAAATAATAATTCCGGGTTCGAAGGCTTGTCCTCGTGCAATTTATGTTTGTAAACTGTCTCCACGATACAGGAAGAAATCCCAGTGTGGTAGTAACATTTTTTAAATAGAATAGAATAGAAAGAATTCAATGAAATGCTTTATTGCAGTTTGATTAACAACGTGCATTCATTGTATGGTTTACATTGAAAAATTGACGTATTCATAAATAAGGAATTAAATATAATCACTGCCTTTTAATAAGAAGGGGAACCAGGTGACTCCTAAGCTCATTTGTACCGTAAGTATCACCCGCCGCCTATGAGCAACTGCAACACCAGAGGAATTGCGGGTGATATTTTAAAAAGAAGCAAGCTTGTTTCCTGAACGTCCCTAACTAGTTTCGATTCAAAAAATCATCATTGCCCATGGTTGCTGATTCCGAAAACAAGCCGTGCTTGCTATTGGCGTTCCACTTTGAGGGGTCCGAGAACCAATATAACTAGGTTAAAACTAAGTGTATAAGTGTTTTTAATTTCATCTTAATCTAAACGCATCTGTCGCCTTCTATAACTGAAGTTAGTTACTGGTTTTAATGGACTGTAGAGCAGCTTGACATTAGGTAGAAAACTTACTCGTTTGGAACTCTAATATTAGAAAACTAGCTGTGCCCCACGGTTTCACCCGCATCATCACGTGTCCGAGGTGCGCGACATGACCTAGTTCAATCATTTTATAACGGCTAGGGTTTAACCGTCCAGCCAAGTATTGAATTATTTTAATTTTACATTATCTCTTAAACTATGCGTCCTAGTAACATGGTATAAAGAACAAAGTTTATCTTCATAAAATTGTCTTAATGATGAAGTAACTTTCGTTCGTAAGGATAAATAGGCCATGCCTCATAATAACGCTCATATATCACTTTTAAATTTTCAATATTTTTTTGTCACAAAATACCAAATTATGGCGTATGTATAAGAAATAGACTAATGGTATCGTGGACTTTTTTTTTAGACGGAGTTAAGGTCTATATTTTTCTAGAACATTGTATTTACGTATCCCTAACGATAACTCCAGCATACGCGGATAAATCATTTCGGGAGTGCTTTTTCTTCTGACTTGCTTAACAAATATCCATATTTAAGGCTAGCTGAGTAATATAGCTTAGTGCTAGATAGCCTATACTATTTCACATGAATCTGACTATAATATACAAAAATAATTTTTCAAATCGGACTGGTAGTTCCAGTACTTAGCGCGTTTAAACAAACAAAAAAACAAAAAAAAACTCTTCCGCTTTATTATATTAGTATAGATTAGACTTTTACTATAAATTAAAAGCCTAAAAGCCGTAAAAACATTTGCAATAATAATAATGTCCTCCAGACCGAATTTCGGTCACGGCAGTCAGCCTCAACGGAGACTAGCCTTCGGCGCAAAACAGGATTATAGTGCCCAAGTGTATGTACACTAACTATTTCCTCACTCTCATAGTCCGATTGGGCGGTAACCCGACACGACCGGAGAGAGATCGAGCGCAGGACCAACGAGTTTACGTGCTTTCCGAAGCACGGGGGTGAAACACCGCCAACTTTCTGACTCCAAGCAGCTACTGAGAATTTCTGACTGACTGAATATATGATTATAATATTTGAATTTTTTGGCCCGCCTCGGTATTCGAACCTGGGACCTTATGATCAGCAGTCGTATTCACAACCACTAGACCAACAAGGCAATCAAAAAACATAGTGTATCAAAGCCTCGACTCGAAGCTGTTATACGGAAATTATTATATTCTTTTTAGTTTTTTTTTTAGGATAAGATAAGATAAGAAAGTAAACGCAAGTAAAACGCAAGTGATGGTTTTTGCAAGAGAAGAAAGTAAAACGTTATGTGAAATAAGAATAGAAGGGGAGTTGATTGAGGAAATGGAATGGACGTGTGGAAATGGATGGATAAGAATATAGAACGACGAGTGAACGCAGGAAATAGAGTGAATGGGGATTTACACGCTATTATGAAGAGTCAGAATGTGTCAAAGAAGGCAAGTATGGCAATTCATAATGCTGTGTTAGTCCCTACTTTAATGTATGGTAGTGGAAGATGGGTCTGGCAGAAGAAGCATGAGTGTAGAATAAATGCTGTAGAAATGCGGTCATTAAGGAGTATGCTAGGGCTGAATCTAAATGACAGGGTGAGAAATAGTGTGATAAGAGAAAAGTGTGGTTTGCAAGATGTCGTTGTGACCAGGATTAAAAAAGGAATGCTTCGGTGGTTTGTTCACGTAGAAAGAATGAACGAGGAAAGAGTGACAAAGCAAATTTATGTTTCAGAAGTGAACGGCAGAGTCGGAAAGGGACGCCAGGTTAGGAGTACCCTTAACCGACGAGCGTGTATGCGTAAATATATGGATATAAAGGATGCGAGAGAGGTGTGTCAGGATCGCGCCAAATGGAAGTCCGTAGTCTCTGCCTACCCCTCTGGGTGACAGGCGTGAGTGTTTGTGTGTTTAGGATAAGAGTGACAAACGAGCACACATTCCGCCAGATGGTAAGTGGTTGCTCTAGCCCATAGACATCTACATCTATCCTCGATTACGAATCAAAATGCAGATGCGTTGTTACCCGTAAGGACTGAGATGTAATGTCTCGTTTCCAGTAAAAAGGGTCTCCGGTTCTCTACACTCACCATACGAAATCGATAATTATTCGAAGTCGGCGTTTACTTTTTGTTACATAGTCTAATTTTTGGATCCTTTTGAGTGGACCAAGGACTATCAATGCACTATATAATATGCTTAATAGTTACACTGAAATCTCCATTCCGTATTTTAAAAATCATCCCCTAACTCATACTTCAAAATATATACGAGATCACCCCTGGTGTATAACTTATTTAATTTAAAAAAAAAAACATTAAAATTGATCTACAATCGACTATACAATCAAGAAACATACATAGAAAAAGAAAAAACATATACTCGAATTGAGGTCGCAATCGGTGATGTAAGAATATCCACTAAACCATATCGTCTCGAAGCCGTAAGAGGCGACAAAAGAAAAATGAAAGAGATAGGCAACATCTTCCTGATAACTACTCAAAATTATAAAAAAAAACCTCATAGCAATCTATCAGTGAGGCCTAAGTTTAGCCGTGGGTTTTTTAGGCTGTAATGGATGGATGGATGGAAAAATAAATATCATCTTCATAGATTGACGCCTCCGTGGCGCAATAGGGTATTACACATATTTTCAAAAAATGTTTTAAATGAATCCTAGAGTGATAATGAACCACTATAATTTTTTTAAAACCGAATAGTGACATAAAAATCACTTTTAATCTATCATTTTCAATTTTCGCGTGAAAACGCTAGCCGCCATACTGTTCAACTCGTGACGTCACTGTCGTAGAATTTTGACAGTTTTGCAAAGGAATAATATACTTTTGAATGTTTAAAAATGAGTTATCATTTATATCATTGTTGTGTTATGCCTAATTGCAAAAATACGAGCACAAGAACGCCGGGGAAGTTATGGATTAAAGTGCCAACTGATTTAAATATGAGAAATACTTGGTTAAAACTGGCAAGAAGAGACCCGAATGCATTGTCTACAAAATCTAAACTATACTTCTGTGAAGATCACTATGATTTAATTTTAACTATCAATTAAACAAAACAAAACATCATGACATGATAGGTACCTATTGCAAGTCAAATTTTTGTAATAGATTAGATTATCAAGTTTTGTAATAGATTAGGTTTATCGCTCGTCTGTCCCGCCCTTTGTGGGCCATTTTTATAGCCCTTGCAAGTGCAGTGCAGTGTTTTACTTAATTCCTGTTTTCTTCTATTATATGGGACTAAAAACATGGTTTGTACTCAGACCAAATAAAAAAGTGACTTTTTATTTCGTCTGAGAGTGTACAAAAAAATATAACAAAAAGTTTTTCTCACCTAAGCTCATATTATAATATCTATATAATATAACATTAGTGCTAAAAGCGAAGTAATAAACTCGCTTTTACGAATCCGTCTTCCAAGATTCCTTTTGAATAAAATTCAGAATAAAAGTCAACAATCGTAATAATAACTTGAAAAATTTCGAAATTAGCTAGTTAGTACACAGCACATAACTTAGTTCTTTGACCTAGTGACGTCACGACGCTATCTAATATGGCGGAGATTGTTTTGCAGATTTAAGGCACAGGTAAAAAAAAATTCTTTAAATTGAAATATAAAATTTATAATGCATTTTTATAAATAGAAATCAATATTTCTCGTTTACTTTTTACAAAATCTATCATAAATATTTATTCTTTGACTTTTTTTTACATGGTGTAAAATACCCTATTGAGTTGCAGCACTAAGGGCTGCGAGTTTAAATCCCGCACGGAACAAGAATTTGTTTGTCGTTGTGCAATTTATGTTTATAAACTGTCCCCACGATACAGGAGAAAATCCTTGTGTGGAGGTTACGTTTTTTTTAAAAGAGAGGAGGAATAGCTTACTCCTTTAACAAATCTTTTGCTTAATAGATTTTATACATCGAATAGCGCTCCAAAGTAAAGTCCTAAGCTACTTAAATACATACATTAAAATTTAAGTCTCTTTTAAGAGGCAGTAGTTATAATAGATTAGAAAATATTGTGTATTTTCAAAGAGTAAATTTTGTCTTAATTATTCCAGTAATTAATGGCCTTAAAAAAGCAACTTTTGAACATTTTGAAATAAAGAGCTTATTCAATCACTTCATTCACCATATTTGCTATGCTTGGCAGGCCTGTTGTCAACCGCAGATTATTTTTTACTTTTAGTAGTTATTAGGTATACGTAGTTATTTACGACGCTCGCGTAACTATATGGGCAGTGGATATTCTTACATCATCACTATACTGTTAATTATTGCCGTGGATTATATTCTATCTTAATTTTTCTAAGAATTATTACGAAATTAACCGAACTACTACAGAAATTATTACTATAGACATGTTTCAAAATCGAATCATCCCTCATTGACAAAAACTATAAGCACATATTTTAAATACCCTGTTTAGAATCTCGTTGTTTAACCGAGGTTTTCAAATAACTTCGTTACTAAAATTACCGCAAAGGCTGGTTTGGTGGTTTGTGCTAATTTAAGTAACTCTTTGAACCCGATGTGCATGTTGGTGTTAAGACCGTTAGGCTTAAAATATCTTTGTTCTAACAACCAGTTTATTATTAAACGTATACTTTTAATACACATTTAATGAACCAAGACGACAATTGGTGCTAATTGAATCATTAAATTGGGTGGCGAGTTGAGTATTTGTCCTCACTGTCTTATTTCATTACTTTAACGGATGAAAGAGTTTATTTTTTATTTTTAACAATAATAAAAAAAAAACTATAGTAAAAAACTGTTGAACTTTTAAGCTGTTTTGAGTAATTAAGCGCTTGTCGAAAAATCCGCTATAGTTGAGCAACACGTTCAATCCTCGCCAACGTCAATTAAATTGATACTTTCGATTTTAACTGCTGATTTACCGTGTGTTCTTTGGAAAGTTTATAAATTTGTTTTATATCAAAATAATAAATTATTTCTAGAACATGTGAAGTCCTTCAACATGTCAAATCTCTCAGGAATGAAAAGAAAACTGAACTGAAAAACTGTCCAACTGTAGGACTTATATATATAGGGACTTATATACTTTACGTAGGTACCTTTATTGTATTTTTATCTATATACTTATTGTTTTATTACTATAAAGGGGGGTTTGGGCGGGAACTTGACCGGCGGCGGATCGCTGCGCATGTATTATTGTTTAGATAATGGTCTGAAGTGGATTTTGATATTACGTAAAAGTGGTGCGATTTTGTGTATTAAATGTAAACTATTAGTAGAGACGATGAAACTAGTGCTCCGATGGTGATGTAAATCCCAAGATAAGGTGTTTTTCTGCTTAGCCACTCAACCGTCCACGGTGACTACAGTCCCTAAAAACTATTATTGCCTCACTTGTTTAGGCACCAAACGACATCTTTCGGTTTAAACGCGTACAGCGCAAAAGATAGCTGTTATGAATTTTGTCGTCTTTGAAAGTGGATTTTATCTGTATAATAGTAGCAAAATATTTAGGAAAAAAAAGTTAAAATTAAATCTCGCTATTTTTGTTTGTGAAATGTTAACGTGTGAGAAATTCGATCAATAATCGTGTGTGATTCTGTTTTTATACGTTATTTCTAATATTATTGTACATCAAACTAATTGTTAAGATATTTTCTGTAATAAATATGTATCATTACGACAATTCCAAAACGTTTACATATAATAATTTAGCTCTAAATTTTAATCACTATACGCGATCATCGTTTATTGATTATATGTTGTTTAAAATGTATTCTAATCAGTTTTTTGTGTTAAATGAATGCAAAATATAAAATAATTATTCACTATTAACACGTTGATAGCAATTTATAAACGAAATATCTGTTGAGATGTGTCTAGAAATTATTAAAACCTATTTTTTTCATTTATTTACTTATTTATTCAAATTTATATTGGGTAAACATTACATACTTATGTATATTGAGTATATAAGATGTTATTGATATTGGTGTAATTTTAAAGGGAATATCATGTACTATTATAATATAAAATAATTGTGTCCAGTAAGTATTATACTTTTCTTTTAAAACTCGAAATAAAAAATAAATACGATTTTTTTTTGATATTCCCATTTTTAAGCTTTATTTTTAAGGCTTTATTTTTAATTTGACTAATTTTCTTTTAACAAAATTAAATTTTGAATTCTTTGAGTCCTTTGAGAATGTTTTTTTATTTGAATGGAGCTATAGTAGTTTTTCAGTAGTAATCGTTTTTGTTAAGTCTGTCTCGTGCGGTCGTAAAAAATAGTGACATTTAATTCGCGGATAGGTCAGGCTAGAATCAGTCGCGCGGGGCGGACGGTGAGTGGTTAGGCGCCTTGAGATAATATCACCATTTGTCTGCTGGCTCAAGTTGCCGTCAAAATCTCCCAAAACTACGCAATGTGACGCATCAAAATATTGTGAAGCAGTGTAATATAAAGGATTATTACCACTTGATACTTAAATGAAAATATGGTTTATAGGACAAACATACAAGCCAAAAATCTTAATCAAAAATACTATAAATTTAGACTCTGTTATTTTAACTAAAGGTGACTCGTTTACTTTATTACGGGTTTTTTGACTGATTAAAATATATATTCATTAGTTATTTAAAAAGAATGACACTTATTGGCAGATTATTTTAATTGGATATCAAAATAATTTATATATCTATGCCGAAAAAATACACTTAGGTAAGTACTAAAGGAATGAACACGCATTAAGTCAGGACATTTGTGGAAGTTAGTAAAGGTCCAATGGCAGTTTCTTTATGTAAAAACCCTTGTTTAAGTGTCCATTTATTTGATAGCCGACAGGAAAAAGGCGAAGAGAAAAAGATTAATGTATCCAGTACAATCTGAATAAAATACGTTTCAGTAACATTTTAAGATTTTCTATATTTGTCTTAACACTTGTGTATTACATGTGTTGCCAGCTATTTATTGCCCACGATTTAGCTCACGATTGGATAAAAGCTTCACACGGTAGTATTTGTATTAAACGCCATTCTAGCTAAGTATGGTTATTTTAGATCCAAGTATTTTTAAATTGTTATAATACCAATTGTAGGATCTCTATTTACTGTTTCCTTTAGTTGCCTTTTACCATAAACACACTAGCAAGAAATAATGAGGATAATGCTTTCCCGGTTCATTTCGATCACAGTCTGAAGGTATCAACTACGTAGTAAATTTTAAAGTGCTAGATTTGTTCGATAATTACTGTGTCAGGGATGATAATGACGCACACAGGAAGAGTTAAAACCTGGCAATTTGTGTTTCTGTTCTACTAGTGGCTTACGTTTGGATTTGAATATATGCCAAACAATAAACTTTTTTTTGGCTTTATTATATATATATGTATATATATATGTATGTATATCTATTGTATATATACATATATATATATATATATATATATAGTCAGGTCATAAATTCTGTCACATGTTTAATATAAAATAATTGAAACAAGTTTATTCATAATGTAACCATTTATATACCAAAATGAACTTAACAAAACATATATTCTTATGACACTAAAGTTTATTCAAAATGGCCTCCGTGATTTTGAATACAGGTCTTCCATCTGCGCGGCCAGTCGTCTATCGCAGCATGATCGAGGTCCATGTCAATATCGGTGGCTGCCTTAATCAATGATGTCTTGAGTGACTCCAAATTGGGATGAGGCTTTGAGCAAGCCTTTTCCTCCAAGTGTTGCCATATCTTGTAATCTAACGGATTCAAATCTGGACTGGAGGAGGGCCAGTCTTCGTGCCGGATGAAGTCGATTTCACGCGCCGCCAGCTAGTCTTGTGTGCTCTTCGCTCTATGAGCTGGCGCCGAATCTTGTTGGAATACCCAGTGCCTGTTATTGAACATGGTATGAGAAACAGGTTCCACAAGGTTCGTCAGGACTGTATTTTGATACACAACTGCATTCGTTTTTACACCTTTCTCACAAAAATGTACCTCTGTTAAGCCCCAATAAGAAACTCCCAACCATACCATGAGCGAGGATGGAAAACGACCTTGTTGGACAGGCGGAATAGGGTTGCTCGCTTCTTCACTACTGTGTGCGTACACCTTATCATTTTGTTTGTTGTAGCTCTCTTCTACGGTAAAAATTTTTTCATCCGAAAAAAGAATTTCCCGATATTTTTTTCCCGCGTACCGCTTTAACAAAGCGCAGCATCTCTTCAGTCGCAGGTCCATTAGACGAGCATTCAAACGATGTTCTGTTTTTCTTCGATATGCCCGAAGCCCTAAGTCTTCATTTAACACCCTTTTCACCGTAGTTCTGCTTAACCCCATCTGAAGGGCCAACAGTTTCTGCTTACGTTTGGGATTTCTTTGAATTCGCGCCTTCACAGCTTTTATCACTGCTGGAGTCCTAACAGACCGAGGGCGACCACTTCTTGACCTGTCATCTACACTAGAGTCGTAATTGTATCGTTTAATGGTACGATAAACGAATCTTTTGGTTATATTAAAATTTTTCAGTATGTCAAAAATTTGAATTGGCGCGTAACCGCAACGATGCAACGCAATAATTGCAACACGGTCTTCTTTAAGCGTCAACTCCATATTTAAAAATGAGTAAAAATCTAAAATGTATACAGTTTTATTTTCATGAACAATTCGAAATTCGAATTCAATAAACTTTTTTGTGGCCAGTATTCTAAAAGAAAAGTTTTTACTGTGTGACAATACTTATGACCTGACTGTGTATATATATATATATATATATATATATATATATATATATATATATATATATATATATGTATGTATTTATTTTATCTTGTATGGATATATGTATGTATGTGTATATAATAACAAAGTGCACACCTTATTATCTTTTATTTATCACATATCTTTTTAACTGGCCTACTGGAAGAAATTTCATAATGAGATAAGTAGCGCCCTTGTACAAACTCTTCATCACATTGTGTCCTTTCCACTGTTTGTGTGTACATAAATTGTGAAATAATAAATAATAAAATAAAATAAAACCCCACGTTTCCACAAAGAAATGGCGCTTATTGATGTGAATGTATAGAAGGACCTAAAGTAAAAACTCTAAATAAAACACAAGTATGTTCTGTTAAAACAGATCCCTTACTTTTGTATTTAAAAATATGTAAAAAGGTTTTCACTGGCTTACGACACGAAATAAAAGTGTGAAATTAGACACTTTACATTGCCCCACGCTCTTGTGTCGAGTATCTTCTAAATATTGCTGTGTATTGTGTGCATACAGAGGGGGTCATGACGTGTACTGAATGAAAGAGACTCTTGTGGCTCCCCCCCGATGTCTGACGCTTACTAAAATGTCTGAGTAACAATAAAGAATGTATTTTCATAATCAACATAGGACCGTACGTGATATTAATATATTATCACTTACAAGTATTGTGATATCCTTATATAGTACAACAATCGACAGTTACTCTTAAATAACTTTATTATTAACTTCATAATGCAATTTTTAAGAAGAGTTAACGTACCTATTATTTTTTAGAAAACCGTGGAGACTTCGAGATAGGAATTGGACAAAAAATGTTTAGCAAATTTTACTATTCCATGGAATTAATATATCGTAACGACGTAATCCGCTGTCATTTTATTTCTATAAGTGATCCCTAGATTTTTATGATAGAAAGGAAAGAATCAAAACCACTTTGTGTCCTATGTTCAGTACAACATCTTAGACAGTTGATCTGAGTAAATAGCGCAAATATGAGCCTTTGAGATATGAATACCATATATCGAATGTGACAACTGTGACCTCACACAAACACACACACTCACACACGCCCGCACGCATAGTTTTTAATTGTTGTAATATAATCTTTATAATGTATAATTATATTATTATAATTTAAACAGATTTTAGAGAGGTATAATCTGTAATCATAAACGATAATCCCAATATTACTTTATAAAAGATCTCATAGTGGCAAGAAATCGATTACCACCAGCAATTTTTCCGGACCGTTACGACTTAGAAACCTTCAAGAAAAGAGCTACCTTTCTAAAAGGCTGGCAAGGCATCTGCAACTTCCCTGCTGTTGCGGTTGTTCATGGGCGGCGGTAGTCACTTACCATCAGGTGAGCCGCATGCTCGTTTGCCCCCTCTTCTATAAAAAATGTTTTTGAACAAAGTTAATTAATATTTTAGAGATGACAACATTGTAGTGGTACAAGCCGATATTTAAATTGTCTAAAGACCTTGTTTTAAGCTTGAAAATAATTTTTAATCTATTAATAATCTTATATATACATATTAATCAGTTCTTGATCGCCAATCATGTAAGATGGATTTCGTTTACAGCGGCCAGTCTCAACGGATACTATTCAACTGTGCAGAACAGATTTATAGTGCACTAGTGAGTGCGCAAACACAGGTTCTACGTTTTCCAACTCTCAGAGCCCGATAGAACGGCAATCCAACACGACCAGAGAGAGTTTAGGCGCAGGGGCAACGGCTTTACGTGGTATAGGGGAGGAAACACCGCTAACTTCTGTTCCGTTCCGTCAAGGTTAAAGGATTCCACCAATGAAGAGATAGACATAACGAAAAAAGAAATAATATTTTAAAAGTTGACAAACAATTACATTTACACTTCAAATACTAATGCCATATTATTAAGCACCTTTTAAAATACAAAATGTATTATCAAAGCCATGTAATATTTGAGTCACAATAAAGAATGTATTTTTCGACACCTTATAAAATGTAAAAAGTTTTTATTTTCATTGAAAACAAAATAAATGTTATTCTCAAGTAAGTTTATTCTTTACCACGTATTTGCTCATCTACAACTGAAAGAGATTTTATCTTTTTCAGCTAGCCACTTTGCACTCCGACTACGTCTTAATAGAAAGCGCCTCTGTATTCAAGCTTCATTTGAATATTCCTGTTAAAGGAAATTTATTCTGCTTGGATTCCCACAAAATTCTTTTATTGTAAATTCGATTTTGCACTACTTAAGATTTTTTTTCTGTTTGTAACAAATTTCAATCTCTTATTGAATACATTTTTACATGGTTAATCCATAACTCCGAAAGAAGCAAAGTTAAAAGGTTAGTTTTGATTAGCATCTTTTTGACTTTTTGTTCACAATGTCTCAACTCAACCAATTTGAATATGACGTTAAGTGATGTAGTGAGATAAGGTGGGGCTAATATTTAGTGTTTTATTTATATTGGTTGATTAAAAAATAATATCTCAGCTTCAATTTGCATCTCGTGCGCGCTCAAAGATATTTGCGCGCACAAGTTGGAAGAAAAAATACTGCTTTAGAGGCGTGTCCTGATCAAACGATAGGATATTCGTGAAAATAATTTGTTTTTTATATATTTTTATGTTATATATTTCTTATCAAATACCTTTTTTTCCACCAGCGCCTATTTCATAAATTTCCGCCTACATTTTAATTTGAACCTATATCAACTTCTTTATTTTTAGTTCAGTGGTCGTAGTAATTCTAAACCTAAATTTTAGTATTTATTAATTTATGACAATTTATCTTGATGTGTAGAAGAGCAAAAAGCGGACTAAAAAAGGGTACGCTTTCAACTACTCTTTTAACTTTTTTTACTTTTTTAACTACTATTAGATAGAGTGATAGTTTCATTTGTAAACATTGTAAGGAATCGTTGCTGATAAATCGTATTGCGTGTCACAGAATGCCAGCGTTAATATATGATTTAAGTTGCTGTGTTTCGTATTATGGTGATTGTAGAATACCATAGACCCTATTTACTGGAAATAAGGCATTCCATCTTAATCTTCAGGAGTGACAACACATCTGCATTTTGATTCTTAATCGAAGACGGATGTAGATATATATGAGCCAAAGCATCCACCTACCATCGGAGTGGACTGTATGCGCGTTTGTCACCCCTTTTCTATAAAAGGGAAATCACAGTCACGGCTAGCTTTTTATAATTTTGTAGTTTTTTATCCATTAACAGTAAAAAACAAACATATAATCCATCCATGTTAAGGTTAAACTATAGCTGCCCATTAACACCTACATCCTCCATCAATTAAGAGAGCAGTAGATGCCATAAAAACAATTAGTACAACGGAAAGCAAATTCGAGAATATGATGAGTTCGTAGCTCTCATACTGTTGTTATATTAAGCTGGTAACTGCCTCATTGATTTAATGATTGCAGTAGTGCGACTGGTGATCGTGAGGTCCTGGGTTCGAATCCCGGGTCGGACCAATTAAAATAAGTTATTGAGTTTTCCCGTCGAGAAATTCGCAGTACCAGCCCGGAGTTAGGAAGTTAGCGGTGTCTCACCCCCGTGCCTCGGAAAGCAAGTAAAGCAGGTCCTGCTCTAACTCTACTTGGCCACTATACTCCTGCCCTGTGCCAATGCCTAGTTTCCGTTGACGCTGGCCGCCGTAACCGAAATTCGGTCTGGAGAACATTATTATTATTTTGGGGTATCTATATAGTTTTCTCATCTGGTTGGGCTGTATAAATATATAATTGTAAATGAAAATGATAAACATACATAAATATCAACAAAATAAAATAATACATAAAAAATACATAAATAAATAAAAACCCAACCAGATGGAAGCCCTCGGCAGGGGAGACCAAACGGCCGAGGGTTAGGGGGAGAGGGAAAGAAACCGGCGGACGATGTGGGCGGTATCGAGGAGCACCGCCTCCTGCATTTGAGCTTGAAGCGGTCCTTCACGGAGTCCCAGTCGCCTCAGATGACCCGAGAGGCTGACTGGGATTAACCCGTTCGCAGAGACGACTACAGGTATAATTTCGGCCGGCAATCCACCCCACATGTCGGTCACCTCGCGAGCCAGGTCCAGATATTTAGTCAGTTTATCTGTTTCGGATTTCACGAGGTTCTCGTCATAAGGAATGGTAATGTCGACCAAAAATATCCTTGACTGTGCCCGGTCCATCAGCACAATATCAGGCTTATTCGCAAGAATAGTCCTGTCTGTGATGATGGCCCGGTCCCAGTAGAGCCTGGCGCGGTCATTTTCGAGCACGGCTTCCGGCAAGTACTTATAATACGGCAATTTCCGATCCACGAGACCGTATTTCAGAGCGAGCTCCTGGTGTAGAATCCTGGCTACTAAGTTGTGCCTGTGCAAATACTCAGAGTTAGAAAGCGCCGAACAACCGGAGATGACATGCCTAAGTGATTCACCGGGATGGCGATAAGCTCGACAGACGTCAACGGTGCCATCTAAAGGATATAACTTCGATATTTCTTTAAATTGGTTAAAAATACTCATAATAAGGGCTCTATCTCTCGACTAGTCACGTAAAAGTATTAAATCAGCATAATTTTACAGCCCTTCACAAGTCCACTGCTAAACATAGGTCTGTCCCAAGGCATGCTACGTGGAGCACACTGAAATGATCGGTCATAAGACAAACCACATGCACGGTATAGCTAAATTGTATTTTATTGTTTTTCGAAGTATTCTCCGTTCGTCCAATCCAATCATTAAAACAGTAATTCCAGTCTGAAATTGATGTTAACAAAATTGCTGATTTGTACGCTACCACAGCTGCTTGACCGCGTAATAAATCTTTCATTCTAGGGAATGTAAAGAAATCTTTGGGGCTAAGGTCATGACTGTATGGAGGATGGCTCATCAGGTCAACGTTTTCCTGCTTCAAGAAATTATTTGTCTTCCGAGCCGTATCATCATCATAGCATTATCGTGATGTAAGATGATGCGACGTTTCGGGTTATTTTTTCGGAGTTCTACTATCATTTCTGGCAAACAAACCGTGATATACATCTCAACGTTAACCGTTCTTCTCGTTCCTGTAAAGGAATTGTAGCAACATGCCCCTTTTTCGAGACAAACGTAGCGACCATTTTCTTTGACACGCTGCGGGAGCGAACCACTTTCGTTGGTTTGACCTCGTCTTCGAAGACCCAAACTGCTGACTGATATTTTCTTTCAGCTTCGTATGAATAAATCCATGATTCATCACCTAAGACAATATTATAAACGGCATTTGACTTCCCTCCGTTGAAGCGTTGCAGAGAATTCCGGCATCAATCTACTTGTGCCGCCTTTTGCTCTTCGGACAAATTGTGGGGAACCCCAGCGGGAAACTAGCTTTCTTACACACATCTCATTATGTAATATCGACTGAATTACAATCATTCCGATACTGATAACAGCCCGAATCTGCTCGTATATCACATGACGGTCATCTAATATAATAGTTCGTACAGCTGCGATGTTTTCAGGCGTGACCGCTGTTCTTGGTCGACCTGCAGAAAAACCAGTGCTGAGCGATACACGACCGCGTCGGAATTCGGCATACCAACGGTATATTGTCGTTTGATTCGGTGCTTCAACATCATAAATCGAAACAAGTTCGCTGCGACATTTATCTTGAGATAAGCCGCGACGGAAATTGTGATAAATTATGGCATGGAAATGTTCACGCGTAAGCTTCATTTCTGTTAACGACGTGTCAACTTTAAACCAACATAGTTTTTGTTTTTAAACATTTTTTTTAATTTTTTGAATGTCATTAAGGTTCTAAGAGGCCAGTATTCAAATTCTAAAAAAGGTTTTATTGTAACTCAATCCGAAATATTCTATTCCCGATCATTTCAGTGTGCCCCTCCGTAAAGCACGGTTCTGAGTTCCTGAACAACCTGCCAATGTAATAGATACTTATTGGTAAATAGCATTTAAATATAGAACCCAAGGTTGCTTAAGCTAAGTAGAATCCAAGACATGTTAATTACGTTAAATTGGTTCATGAGCATGAATTTGATATTATGGATAACATTCTGTGAGTAATAACATTATATTGATTGTAAATTAACACAGATGTTGCAATATATATAATGTTAGCTTAAACCTTATTTTGTACGTATGAGAAAATATGCGATTTAATTCTAATAAAGTTTTAAGGATGTATGAAAAATAAATTTAACAATCAATACGTTTTTTTTATAGAACAGGTGGTACACTAATGTGGGGCTCTTTAATGGAAAATGTCGACCAACGCCCACGATCAAACGCAACACAATGAGAACACTATATACTCCTCATAGGAATTCAAGACAGGAATGAGTCCACCACCTTACCTGGATTTCACATTCATTTATTCATTCATTCATTCATTATCGAAAGTCCAATGCTGAAATGCATAGATTGCATTATAGGCGGGTTTTGTTATCAATAGTTGCTACGCCGACAAATAGGTAAACAACTGCAGTTTTTTATTATTTTCAGTTGTTATCAGAAAGTTTAACATGTAGTGGCGTTACAATATCCACTACACCTTATCATCCCGTGTGTGTCGTAAGACGCAACAGAAGTACACAAATTAAGAGATGGGCACCAGCGTTTTCTTAATAACGACTACAAAAAAAAACAGCTGAGAATCAAAGTGCAGATGCATTATCAACTCTGAGTACTCATTCAGAATGCCTCGTTACCAAGAAAAGGTTCTTTATAATAAAATTATTGATGAATGTTGTAAAATGCTATGATACACGGCCTTAATATATTATTACATCTCGATATATGATACTTCAAAGGACTAAAAAACAAAGGAAAAGAGGGGTTGCGTCAATTTCAAACTGAACCATCGCAAAGAGAACATCCACCATACACAACGCCTTTTATTGTTCTGTGTGCAACGACAAGCGTACTTCACAGATATTGTTTGTTTTGGCTTTGTCTGAAAGTCCTAGGGTGTTCAAGTGATCAAAAGTATTAAACCAGGAAAGAACCTATTTTTTTTTTCATAGTGATAGGTTTAAATCCTCAAGACTCAATTTTATGATAAATATAACAAGTAAAGGAACCATTTTTTGGTACTGAATATATTTAAGCATGTTTTCTTTTAAGGATAGGGTGACAAACGAGCACACAGTCCACCTGATGGTAAGTGGTTACTGTGATCCATAGACATCTACATCTACCTCAATAGAGACTCAAGATGCAGATGCGTTGTCACCCGTGAGGAGAAGATGGAATGCCTCTTTGCCAGTAAAAGGGGTCTCCGGTTCTCTACACTCACCATACGAAACACAGCAGCGTTAAGCTGCTATTTTACGCTGCTTTTCTGTGAGAGCGTGGTCCTTCCCCGGTCGAGCCGACCCATTTGTGCTACAACTATACTACTAATATAGCTGCAGCATGACTCTACCACGTAAAAACTGTATCCGATATTATTACTATTAATTCGATGATATTTCAGATTCTTTATTATTATTGTGGTTTTGTTTGTTAATTAAGCTAGTAGTCACTGTATGTAGTCCTGGTTAATTTAAAAAAAGGAAAAGAGATGTTGTTCATCATGCATGCATTCTCACTTCTACGTAACGTTTTAAGTATGAAAACATTGCTATAATTTTTTTACGCTAGAGTACTTTTAAAAAAAAGAAAACCCGCATCAACTCATTTCATTATTTATTATGTTATTCGTGTTCTAAATATTTCACTTATGAAAAGACCTAACCTGAAGCTGAATGCGACCTTTCGCAGTGAACCTCAATTGCGAAAGCTAGCTTTACCGTTTCCTCCAGTGAAAGCGCCACTAAAAAGCTTTTCCGTAGCCTTAAGCGCTACATAAAGAAACTTTTGATGTTAACTTAGATGGCGCGAAGATAACAAAAAGATGCTCAAAATGAATAATAAATTACACATACTGGGAATACTTCAGAAAATTATTAAATGTAAATTTAAAATTCAAAATATTCTATATTCGTGTTGCAATACGTTCGGGTCGCTAAATAATACGTTCATTGGAATCTGGAAAAATTAAACCACAGGTAACTGTAAATATACTGACTCTCTATATCCATCAAACTGGGACACAGCAGCGTCGGCACCGCTGTTTGGATGCAAAAATAAGTAAGAGGATGGTTTCAAACCAGACGGACTACTAACCAGAGAGGGAGTCTCGCCACCCACTGTAATATGATTAAATTCTGTATTGTTTAGAATATTGTAAATGTTCCTTACATGGCTTTTATGAATAAACTTTCTTTTATAAAACAAATAAAAGAAGCAACGTAAATGAAACAATTTTTTTATAGCATGCCGGTGACAAACGAGCACACAATCCACCGGATGGTTAATGGACGCTGTGGCCCATAGACTACAGCTCTACATTTATCTTCGATTAAGAATCAAAATGCAGATGCGTTGTCACCCCTGAGGTAATCAATATGGAAGATGGAATCCCTCGTTTCCAGTAAAAAGGGATTTCTCTACATTCATACAAAACACAGCAGCAATATGCTACTATTTTACGCTAGTAATCTGTGAGAGCGTGGTCCTTCCCCGGTAGAGCCGATCCATTCGTGCTTCAAGCATAATATAGCTGGAGCGTGGCTCTACCACGTACTTAATTACTTTGGTAAAATTAAAGTTACATCACGATGTAAGGAGGCCTCAGCATTTAAACATAATTTAAATGCTGAGGGCTACTTACATTAATGAGTGAGTTTTTGAACAAAAGTTAAAGAAGTTTCATAAATGATAAAATCGCCGCTACAACGTAAACCTTTCCGAAACCTCTCCACTGAGATAAGGCCAAATAGCTTCCTTCTTTCTTCGTCACCGGCAACGCAGTTACTATTCCTCTGGAGTTACCGATGTCCATGGGCGGCGGTGGTCAATTATCATCGGGTGAGCCACACACTCGTTTCATTCAAAAATAAGTAAAAGATAATTTTAATAAGAGCCACGATAGCTTAGGGGTTAAGCACTTGCTTCTTATTTTATAAAACGTGAGCATAGGAGTTCAATCCCTGCAGGCATCAATAACATTCTTAGTTGGAATTCTAAGTGCTGATTTACATCTTGCTCGAAGTAAAGGAACACATTGTACAAACGCGTACTGTACGCGGAACGTTTTCCTGCTCAAAAAACCAGCTCATGGTCCTTCATACTTTTTAAAAGAATTTTTTTCCTTTAAAGATATGTTACAAAAATTTACATACTTAACAATATAACATAAGTTTACGGAACTTAATAGTTTTAATAAGCTCACTTTTACTTTGATATTTGTTTTGAATGCTAATACTTTTTTAATACCTTTCATCCGAAGCATGGAAATTAGAGTCCCTTGGAGGTAAATAGCTACTGCAGTCCATGGACATCTGCAGCCGACTTCAAACAACAAAGAATACAGATGTTTTATCACCTCTAATCAAGCCATCATCAAGTAGTCATATCTAACCTTTTTTTATAGGATAGGGTGATAAACGAGCACACAGACCACCTAATGGTAAGTGGTTGCTGTGACACATAGACATCTACATCTATCCTCAATAAAAAATCATAATGCAGATGTGTTGTCACCCGTGAGGACTAAGATGGAATACCTCTTTTCCAGTAAAAAGGGCGTCCGGTTCTCTACACTCACCATACGAAACACAGCAGTGTTAAGCTGCTATTTTACGCTGGTATTCTGTGAGAGCGTTGTCCTTCCCCGGTCGAGCCGAGCAATTCGCGATACAACTATACTACTAATATAGCTGCAGCATGGCTCTAACACATATAAAAAATCTAATGATTAAGATGAAATGCCTGACAGCCTGTTATTATACTATAACTGCTAACTGCTTTCTATACCCTTCAAACTGGAACATCAGTTACTATACAGTGCCAGCTGCTATTTGGAGGCTGAAATAGGTAATCTAAAGATTTGAAATAAAAATAGTATACACTACATTTGCCTTAATCATAGGATCTATATGAATATACAACGTTCTTAATTAATGCATGAAAATAAAGTTTATTATTTTGTTAATTTAAATAAGCAATTGACTGCGGACGCTTTTTAATAATCTATCTCAATGCCAAATTTCAAGTTACTAAGTAACCTAAAAGTTTAATAAGTCTTCGATGAGTGAAGAATCAGTAAGTGATAACTAAAATCATTTCTTAATAACTCAATAAGTCTTCGATGAGTGAAGAATTAGTAAGTGATAACTAAAATCATTTCTTAGTAACTCAAGAGTTATAACAGGCTTATCCATGAAATTGGGGATTCGAGGTATTCAAGAGGTCCTGTAGGACATTTTATTTATTTATTCTTTACTATACACCAAAATATATATTATAACAAGTAGAGTTAAATCTAAACTATAATATTTACAACAGGTCGCTCTCCGGGCAGAACATCTTTAGGGGATCTTTGGGCGATCAAGAGATATCCCCTTTTCCTTTCACGGCCAAACATATAAATAAAGATAAGTGAAAATTATATACTATAATGTGATGTAATAGATTAATGATGATAATGAGAATTGATCGAAGCCACCTCTTCATCAATAGTAGTAAAGTTATGCTGAAGTAGTACATTACGTTTTATTATGTATAAAAATTACAATTGTGTAAGACTAATAATTTTTCAGTTAGGGGGGCGGGTTCGAAAGTGTCTCGAAATCATCATCATCATCATTACAGCCCTTCATAAGTCCACTGCTGAACATAGGCCTCCCCCAAAGAATGCCACAAAGCACGGTCCTGAGCCACCTGCATCCATCGACTTCCTGCATGTCTTACCAGGTCGTCACTCCATCTCGTGGGGGGACGCCCTACACTTCGCCTACCGGTACGAGGCTGCCACTCGAGAACCTTTCTTCCCCATCGGTTGTCGGTTCTTCGAGCTATATGGCCGGCCCACTGCCACTTCAGCTTACTAATCCGTTGGGCTATGTCGGTTACTCTGGTTTTACTGCGGATAACCTCATTCCTAAGTTTATCACGCAGAGAAACTCCGAGCATAGCCCTCTCCATAGCTCGCTGAGCGACCTTGAGCTTCCTCATACGGCCAGCAGTGAAGGACCACGTCTCAGATCCGTAAGTCATCACTGGCAACACGCACTGGTTGTACAATTTCGTTTTAAGGTTTTGAGGTATGTCTGACGAGAAGATGTGTCGTAGCTTCCCGAACGCTGCCCAGCCGAGTTGAATCCGTCGATTGACCTCTCGGTCGAAGTTGGACTTACCTAGTCGGACTATTTGTCCCAGGTAAACATACTCGTCAACAACTTCGAGCTTAGTGCTCCCAACAACTACCGGCATAGGTGTGACATGGACATTAAACATAATCTTTGTTTTGTCCATGTTCATCTTAAGACCTATCCGTTGGGAGACACTATTGAGGTCATTGAGCATAGTGCTTAGGTCCTCCAGCGATTCTGCCATAAGGACTATATCGTCGGCAAATCGAAGGTGAGTGATGTATTCGCCATTGATGTTAATTCCGTATCCTTTCCAGTCCAGAAGCTTGAAAACGTCTTCCAATGCAGCGGTGAAGAGTTTCGGGGATATAACATCACCCTGTCTTACACCTCTCTGCAATTGGATAGGTTTCGTACTCTGGTTCTGTACTCGGATAGCCATCGTAGCTCTACTGTACAAACACTTCAGCACTTCGATATACCGACAGTCAACTTGGCATCGCTGAAGGGACTGCAGCACCGCCCAAATTTCGACGGAATCAAAGGCTTTCTCATAGTCCACATACGCCAGACACAGTGGTAAATTGTACTCTTCGGACTTCTGTACAATTTGCCGAAGGGTATGTATGTGGTCTATGGTGCTAAAGCCCTTTCGGAAACCGTCTCGAAATGATTCGTGTAAATATGCACGCTGATGGTGCGTTGCCCTTTTCTTTTCAGAACTTGACTGACCCTATCCGACCGAAATTGTAGGCCAGGCCAGAAAAGAAATCCTACCACCATAGAATTTGATTTGCCGATTTGATCACGTCGAAATAATTAAAAAACACCTATGTAACAATATCAACAAAAAGTGTGCAAGCGAGCGTCCAAGTGGGCATAAGTGTATCTTCCTCATGATAGAAGTACCTCTCTTGTTTCATGACTAAGCAGTAACATACTTTAGTGAAGTGTTTCCAGCGCTTTTAGTCAGCCCTCGTGTATAGGAAACATTACACTTCAGGATATCGATCAGAGCAATAAGAGGCCCCTTTAAAAATATAGTACCTATCAATTGGAAAAAAATAATTTCATAAATTTTGTTAATTAAACAATAAATATTATGAAAGAAAATTTTGTGAAAATTATGTGCCAATAACACTTGATAATTTTGAATATATTCCAAATCAAAATAAAACAAAAGGTTTCAAAAATTATTAACATTCCATTGAAAATAATTAATTTAATAAACCCTGCTTAAAATGTTCCTTAAAGTTTGCAAACTACTCGTAATTTTATCCAATTATCTCTTGAAATGTGTGTACTTAAAATGAGCATTAATATTAAATTAAAATTACATAAGGTACCAGTGTTTATGTATTCTGTAACTGCGTTAACATTTTTTCCTATAATCAATTTATAGGAAAAATTAAGTAATAGAATACAATTAAACACCATTGTTTCTGATTTAGGAAAACATTATCTTTCATATAAATACTCGTCCGAATTACTCGTTGGATCCACATCAATGTTAATTGAGTTTAATTTGAGGAGGGATGCCGAATGAAATTACAATTTGTGCAATTACAGTAACTAAATTTGTTTACAATCCTTGAAAAAGTTGCATATTATAGATTAAGTAAGTGTATTTAAACAACTGTTTTAAAATACCTTAATCTTTATTATTTTCAGTAAAATATCTATAACACACATAGTACAATGTGTTCTAGAAGTACGTTTATAATTAAAATCTTTTTTATTTATGTACACAAAACAGCCGTGGTAGCTCAGATAGTTAGCGCTCGTTGTAAGTTTCACAGTACGCGAGCAACCCGGGTTCGATCCCCGCCGGCACCAATGAAATTGTTAATTGCAATTTTAAGTGCTGATTTACCATGTGCTCGGCGGTGAAGGAAAACATCGTGAGGAAACCTGCATGTCTGAGAAATAAACAAAAATATATCTCGAAGACATGTGAAGTTCGCCAACACGCATTGGGGCAGCGCGGCGAACATTTCCTTGCCCTAAAACCCTCTCAGAAATAAGAGGAGGCTTGTACCCAGCAGTGGGACATATATATAAGCTGCAACTTTACTTTACTTTACTTACACAAAACAAGATACACAAACAGTCTTATAGTGATTTTTTACAAAGGTTCTACTTATTCCATAATTTGCCAAAATATCTTATAGTAGACCCACACAGGAAAATATATTAAAAAGGCAAACTTAGTGCGTACAATACTACTACTACTACTACTACTACTACTACTACTACTACTATAAATAATGTACAAAATGTTACGTAAATTATATTAAATGATACTCGTACTATAAATAAAAATAAAATATTACCATAATAACTTTTATGAAAATTGAAACAAAACATATTAAATTACAATAAATTTTGACGTGGTAAAGCCATGCTGCAGCTATATTATAGTTGTAAGACGAATGGGTGAGCCCGACTGGGGAAGGACCACGTTTTCACAGAATACCAATATAAAATAGTAGTTTGATGCTGTTGTGTTTCATATGGTGAGTGTAGAGAACCGCTGACCCATTTTTAACTGGAAACAAGGCATTCCATCTTGGCCTCGAGGTGACAGCGTGTCTGCGTTTTGATTCTTAATCCAGGATGGCCGTTGATATCTATGGACATTACTATCCACTTGACCGTGTACTCGTTTGTCACCCATATTCTAAAAAAAAATAAGCACATATTAAAACTAAAATTGAATTCCATAAGGGAACTGAATTATTTCTTTTTCTTCCTTTTCAAAAAAAGATATTACAATTTTTATAAACCATATTGGAATATATTGGAATTTCGCAATAATTTGTGGAGGCAATTTAAAAGTTAGTGGATCATATGAATGCTTCCGCCACGTAGTTGATGAAGTGACCTGGTTAGCTGCAACTAAGCTCAGAGCCACTGCGCTACCGAAGCGTTGAAAATGTAATAAAGTGAAAATAATGGGACTGCATTTTATTATAAAATAAAACATTCATAAAAGCTATATCAACGTTGAAAAGGTAATTAAAAATGAAGTAAATATTTAATAAGAGCATTTATCATGCTAGAAATAGCATGATATTGCTATAAACTTCTAACACACCTCCGTTTCGCACATTCAAGCGTAAATTGCATATTTTTATATTTTCATTGAGTATCTAGCGTAACCCAGTTTATAGAACAGGAAATCGGAAAACGATAGTATAACAGTTATCCGACACTAAAAGCAAACTGCATATTATTTTTCTGCACATAATTCTCTGAGCTCAATTGAGTCTTACTATTGATTTTATTACAAATGTGCAAAGAAAATTTATGGTTATTATGTGTTATTATTATTTATATTCTTTTCTCATCCGATTGGAATTCATAAATACTTATAAAAATATTTAAGCATAATATATCTACTTAAAACATGAAAACGATAGAATAAAATATTTACTTACTGAAATAAAGGCAATAAAATATAATTAAATTAATAGACAAAACCTAACCAGACGGAAATCAAAAGTAGGCAGGACTATCTGTTTCGGCTTTCATGCGGGTATCGACATACGAAATGGTAATGTCGATCAAAAATATTCTTGACTGTCCTGCCCGGTCCATCAACACAATATCAGGCTTATTCCCAAGAACAGTCCTGTCTGTGATAATAGCCCGGTCTCTGTAGAGCCAGACGCGGCACTTTCAAGCACGGCTTCCGACAAGTACTTGTAATAAAGGAGTTTCCGACCCACCATCGTATTTTAGAACGAGCTCCAGACTACTAGATTGTGTCTGTGTAAAAATTAGGTCCTTACATATAAAATTCGCGTTTTGTACGGGAGGAATATAACGTTTTTTTTTTGTAAAACATATTTAATTAATCAAAGTATGCACCGTTGTTATCTATGCACTTTTGCCATCTCATTACGTCCCCCTACTAGATGGAGTGACGACCTAGTAAGACATGCAGGAAGTCGATGGATGCAGGTGACTTAGGACCGTGCTTTGTAACATTCCTTAGGGGAGGCCTATGTTCAGCAGTGGACTTGTGAGTGGCTGTAATGATGATGATGATGACTTTTCGCGTGAATTAGGAATACACAGATAGACAGATAGACCGACAGTCAGACAGACAGACAAAAACTCTAAAAACCAATAATTTGGCTTTAGTGCCTTTTATTTAGTCCCCTGGAATTGTTTTTTCCGGAAAATATTAGAATTACAGACACGACTTTTCTACAGATTTATTATTTGTATAGATAAAAATTTTGTCATTTGGTATTCTGAATGTTAAGAATATTATAAATAATTTTACTTAACTCGATTTTAAATAGTTAAGGATTAAAGATATTAAAAAAATATAAAAAAAATGAACGTAGCATTTCCGAGCATGGGCTTCACATCCATATCAAGGGATACAAGCTCTTCTGGATTGATTTCAAGGTAAGGAACATGTGCCATAAATATATTCTATTTCTTATTCTTGAAGATTTACTTATTTTCCACTTTTACATAATATATTATTTTATTTCTTTAATTTTATTTAAAAGTACTTAAAACATTGCGTTGAATTTTATTATATCAAGACATAGTGAAACGTTATTTCATCGGGAAGTATTGACAATTGGTTACGAATAAAAAAAATAGTGACTTAATACTTTAAGCCTTAAAGACTATTTTTGGAAGGATTCTAGTTTCAGCTCAAAAACACTAGTACTGTTGAGGTTAGAGATGTGATGTCAATTTAATAATTTAGTGACTTATTATTGATGACTATTACACATCGAATTTATAACTTATCTCTATAAAGGAACCGGAGTTATTCGTATGAGCAAGGAAGGATTCTAGCTTGGAGATCATATATCAGAGAATAACTTCAGAACATTTACATCTTTCGCTGTGAATATATGTCGTGATTTAGTGACAAACGGATCAGCTTATTTGTTAAAGCCACGCTGCAATGAATTATGGCTGCGGAACTGAGTTAATACACTTGAACAGAATACCAATGTAAAATAGCTGCTGTGTTGTAATGCTGCTGTATACCGTATTTGTAAGTGACGATAAACGGGGACTCTTTTTGCTAGTAACGAGTCATTTCATCTTAGTCCTCAGGAATGACAAAGTATCTGCGTTTTACTTTTTAATAAGGGTTTGAAAAAAGTGTATATGGACCATAGTCTCCACTTATTATGACTAAAACTCTGTGATCGTTTGTCACCCTTACTTACTACTATATTTCCATATATGTTAGGTATAATGATACCATTATCTCATACCATTAATTAAACTGAGTGCTCCCTCACCGATTCTTTATCATCAGTTCGTACACAATCTACTGATGAACGAGGATTTTTTCCATATTAGAAAGGATTTTCCATAACAGTGACGTTTGCCAGGCGAATTAACGATCATCTTATCAGGATATGCGAGACGGAATACACTACAATCATTTGGAGGCTACGAGATTTTTTTTAAATTTTCTTAAGGCGATTCTTTTAACGGCCACAGGAGCACAGATGTACTGATGGCTTATCTTATACAACCAAACGGTCCACATGAAATCCTTACTTACACATAAAAAGGATCGTTCATTCGCACCGTAGTTATTTCTACTGACATTTATATTACACAGTATACATATTTAGAAGTGGGTTTAAGAAAAAGACAAGTTAAAATTTGAAATCAAGCTCTCTTCGAAACACCTGTAAATTCTGACATGCATGGTGAGTCCGTGAAAAAGGACACATTTCACTGGGGCTTGTTGAGGCGAGCTTCGGGCACTCTACAAATAGAAGCTTCCATCTCTCCTACCATTATATTACGAACTCACTTTCTCTATTCGATAACACAGGATTTTCAAACTTTTGTAGAGAATTGAATAAACAATCAAATTGGAGCTAAGCCTTGTGATCCGAAAGTTGTGGTAGCGAGTTTTAAGATTATTTTAAGCAACATTTTTTATAGCATGGTGACAAACGAGCACACAGTCCACCTGATGGTAAGTGGTTGCTGTGACCTATAGACATCTACATCTATCCTCAAGTAAGAATCAAAATGCAGATGCGTTGTCACACGTGAGGACTGAGATGATATGCCTCTTTTCCAGTAAAAAGGGACTCCGTTCCCCTACACTCACCATACAGAACACAGCAGTGTTAAGCTGCTATTTTACGGTGTTATTCCGTGAGAGCGTGGTTATTTTAACAGTGGTAGAGCCACGCGGCAGCTTTTGCTGTCGCACGGATGGGCCGGCTCGAACCGGGGTGGTACCACGACCTCACAGAATACCAGCGTGAAGTAGAGGTTCACCTCTGCGTTTCCCTTGGTGAGTGCAGGTGGCCGGAGGCCCTTTTTACTGGAAATGAGGCATTCCATCTTAGTCCTCACGGGTGACAACGCATCTGCATTTTGATTCGCAAACGAGGATAGATGTAGATGTCTATGGGCCGCAGCAACCACTTACCATCAGGTGGACTGTGTGCTCGTTTGTCACCCTTATCCTATAAAAAAAAAAATATTCCTCGGTCGAGCCGACCCATTCGTGCTACAACTATACTACTAATATAGCTGCAGCATGGCTCTACCACGTATAAAATATGTACAAACGGGAAATTAAAGTATGTTGGACATACACGACATATTTTGCTGTGTGTTTGTATCAAATTTTCTTTCAGTGGAAATTAAAATATCATTCTTTTTAACAATAGTAAACAGCCATAATTAAGGTTAAAGAGTACCTAAACGATACACATTGATAATGAGCTATATTAATGCGTGACAATGCTAGAGCCTAGAGCATAGTCATGAAATTATTGTATTGTCATCGGTTCTTAAAATGTCTGCAAAATTTCAAATTTGAATTTTAAACGCGTGAAAAGTGAATTACAAACTTCGTACATACATACATACACATATAGGTTAAGTTAATATAATACGAGTAAAAAAGCTGTCAGTGGTAGGACTGCACGTCAGAAATGAAGTCTTTTTAGTTTCACAAACTTGTAAACATTATTTTTGGGTTGCTGAAAAATATTTTTAAATATTTTTTATCAGCGTATTAATATAAATATTAATAAAATTTTCATTCATTGCGCTGTTTTACATGAAAAAAAAATTATTATCTACATAATACAAATATATACACATACACACACACACACACACGCACACGCACACGCACACGCACACGCACACGCACACGCACACTCACACGCACACGCACACGCACACGCACACGCACATACGCACGCACACGCACACGCACACGCACACGCACACGCACACGCACACGCACATTTCTCTAAGGTTGTGATTAAAATATTATCTTAGGTTATTAATAGGTCATCAATAACCTAAGGTAATATTTCAGTCAGTCGTGACTTATTAATAATCTAAGAATATTACGTTGTAGAGCCACGCTGTGGCTTTATTGAACTGTAGACTTTTGATAAGTTGCAATGATGATGATGATGATGAAAATATTTAATAATTGTCTTTTTTTATTAAATTTAAATGTCTACATAAAACTATCATTAAGGTTGTCTGGTATATAAGGTTGTCTCCTAATATTAAGGTTGTCTGAAATAGGTCACTTTTTAGCGATAAGACCACCTTATTGTACCTACCTCTTAATTTTTACTCCCTGCTATCTGCTTTTTTATCGTTTTCGTAGTGTGCAATAAAGTATAATAATAAAAATAATAATCTGTTACTTCGTTGCCATTTCGTCAATGATGCGCTTTTACCAGGCGCCTCATGTGTTAAGGAGACGGTCCATTTCTGGCCCAGTTTATGTACAGTATACCGTAAAAAAGACAAAAATTCAGGGATTTTGTTAAAAATAAAATTAGAGAATAAATCAAACTAAATAATTTGCTAAAAATAAAAATAAAATCCCGAGTGGTTGATGATTTTACAAGATCGTGCCCTTCCAGTCATAAAGAAATAAAAAAACACGGTTATTTGTCAAATGTCATTTCTGTCAAATAATATTTTTATTTTTTCCGAGCTTGGTTGTGTAGTTCTGAACTCGTGAATGCGTTTAATTATGGATTTCTTTGGCGATTTGGTTTGTTGTTTGGACTTTGGATCAGTTACTACTTGTTTGAATTTGCTTTTGTTTTATGGACTTAATGCTTTACGTGAGATTTTGATTTCGTTGATATCGGACATCTGTATTCTATAGAATCACGTTTTGAATCAGAAAGTAGGTATGTACTAAAGAAAGATGTTTCCTTAATAATAACTTAAATTAACGCATTTTAATGACATGCTTCTATCTGTAGTCTGTTAATAATTATTAATTTCTACATAAGTTCATAATGGCTGCAAAATCTTGATATGATGTAATTATCTTTCAGTTCACCTGTTAAAACTTGTTGCACTGTTTAAAATGCGCTTCTGAAATATAGATAGTTTACTAAAATAAGATTGTTTTGTTCTAGGTGGATGAAAATACACCAATATGTTCACAATGTTTTGCAAACGTATTATAAGAATTATCTGTCGGCACAAATCTTAAAAATGAGCTCCAGCGCCCTAATGCCAATACTATCAGTATATTGTATGTTTGGTGGCAACAAAGACTGGGTAGTAGGTAAGTTGTGACCCAATTAATATCATCCCAACAAGACTCTGTTTGAATAAGAGGCCAGTTAAAATCTGTCCATCACTCGGGCAGAGCTACATACATATATACTGTTGGCGAAACATGGGATAAGTTGGGATGAGATGATTGCAGGTTATTATTGCAGTTGCACTTCTGGACAATAGACAGTGGGTTGCTGTGCCCACATAATCACCGTTGTCTGGTATTTGTGTTGGGCTCGGTATCAAAATTCCATAACCGCACCAGCCTCAATTCTGGATGGAATTTTAGTAAGAGAGGATTTTGAAGTAGGATAAATAAATAAAAAATAAAAAATTAAGCTGTTTTATTCATATTACCTTAAGTATCCAAAACATGATGGACCTTTCTATAATTCATATGACTGTTAACCTTTGTTATGACATTATCCAGGCTTTAAATGTCTGTCAAGGCTCAAGGCATACTCTGACACGCTGAGGATCTTTTGTGTGAAAATATTTGTACTCCGGAAACGGCACAATATTTAGGATGCGATTTCTTTTGTAACAACTGTAATGTACCATATTATAACAAATAAATTATATTATATATGAATGTACCCTAGCACTTCAGCAGCCCAGATAGACATATACCTGAACAGAAAGTATATAGTATTCAGAATTATTCTATTTATCCACCTTAAAACAGCCACTCTAAGGCAAAATAAGTTAAATATATTCTTTATTATTATTCTAATAAAGTAGTAGTATCTTAGAGTGGAATTTTTAGAGAAGAGAAACGGAGTTACCCGCTATTCACATATAATCTCGGCTTTGAGCTATCTGGCACTAAATTTTTGTAAAAACTAACAAAACACTTAGGGCTCATTTCCCCATGTAAAACAAAAAAGTCCTGGATGCCCCTGGCACTGAAGTGTGCATTAGTACACACTAATGAATGCATTGAAATAATTTTGTGCGTAGGCACCGATGATTTATTTCAACAATCTTCTTGTCTGGAATTAGGTAGTACTTTTTACATTTGTTTTCTCTTGAACTGCATTTATGATATGCAAATATCAACAAGAATGTTAGTTGTTTTAAGACCAAAAAAGCACATACACAATTTATAATAAATACACTTTATTCATGTTTTGATCAAAAAATAAAACTTTTTTGTCCTACTTTCCTACTAGTTTCGAGACATTTTTTCGCTATTTTACATAATAAATCTACCTGATAGGCTATAGGTGATATGAATATATTTCAGAGATGACAGCTAACGTCAGATCAAAACGACATCAATCCGCCATTAGTGTTGCATTTTTTGGTGAGAATAAAATATTAATACCACTGAAATTAAGGCAAATTCGTGGATTTGAATGATCAAAAGTGGTTTAGTATTTTCTTTTAATCTATTTTCATACTAGTACAAAACTAGGCCTACGCTTCATACAATTTTAGACCGTTTCCTTTTAACAGTTATTTAACGTAGCGTTTTTGACACATATTTGACGTAACGTAATGTTACGTATAGCTGTCAAAATAAACATACGAGATGGCTAGACTTATCATGCGTAACACTTTAGGAAATTATTGAAAATGGCATAATGATTAAAATTTTACAAACATTAAAATTAAGGTTAGTCAAAGTATTTTTATAGAATAACGGTGACAAACGAGCATACAGTCCATCAGGTGGTAAAGCCACGCGGCAGCTTTTGCTGTCGCACGGATGGGCCGGCTCGAACCGGGGTGGTACCACGACCTCACAGAATACCAGCGTGAAGTAGAGGTTTACCTCTGCGGTCCACTTGGTAAGTGCAGGTGGCCGGAGGCCCAATTCCCCCCCCCCCCCCCCATCAACATGGTAGTGGAATTGAACAGAAGACTGCCCCAAGAGGGTACCAACACCCTTGGAGAATCCCTCGCTGAGCATCCACGTCCAAACCACTCCACTCTTGGGCGTGGGTGCTCAGGCTGCCCCACGTATTCTGGAGGGGGGGGGGGGGGGGCAAACTTCCGCTCGCGACTAATACTGCTCGGGGCAAGCTGAGCAATAAGAACAAGGCGACCCCTTTCACGCTATCCGTGAATTTTCGCAATATCAGGGGACTTCATTCCAACCTTAACGCTGTCCATTACCATCTAGAGACGGCGAAGCCGGCCTTGCTCTTTTTAACCAAGACTCAGGTGTCCTCTCCGGTTGATACTTTATATCTCTCTTACCCGGGGTACAAATTTGAACACTCCTTTGTGCCCCGGGCTGGAGTTTGCGTATACGTCAGGGATGACATCTGTTTTCGACGCCTCGGCAGTCTTGAGGGTACGGACCTGTCCATCCTATGGCTACGCGTAGACAGCGAGGACCATCCCCGCGTCTACGGGTGCCTCTATAGGTCCTATAGCGGTAATGCCGACACAGACCTACTCATCGACCACGTCCAAATGGCTGCAGACTCCGTGCTACAACAGGTCCCATCCGCAGAAATCGTGATACTCGGTGATTTGTTGAATGGCGTGGTTTTCGTTTAACCGATCATGCGGGTAGATCGGTCTATGACTTTGCCTTGGCATATGGTTTAACACAACTGGTTACTTTGCCTACGCGGATTCCAGATGTTGAGGATCATGTACCTTCCCTGTTGGACCTTCTGCTGACCTCTCATCCGGATGGATATCAGGTCTCCGTCGATGTCCCTCTGGCCTCTTCGGACCATTATCTGATCCGGAGTACGCACCACTTACGCTCCCATCGCAGTTGCGATCTGCAGCTTGCCGCCGTGTTTGGCACTATAGGTCAGCCTATTGGGACGGAATGTGGTCTTTTTTTGCATCCTACCCTTGGGGGCGGGTTTGCTTATCGCCGGAAGATCCCAGCGTTGTTGCCGATTCTGTTGCTGATGTGGTACTTCAGGGTATGGAACTTTTTATTTCATCCTCTGTAGTGCCCATCGGAGGCAGATCCCAGCCATGGTTTGGTCGCTCCTGTAAACTAGCATCACGCTATAAGCAGGAGTGCTACCAGGCCTTGGCTGATGCATCAACGTCCCGGGATGTAACCAGCGCTCTTAAAACGAAGTATAATTCCGCCTCCAGGTCCTTCAAAAGTTTCATTGCCAAGGCAAAGTCAGAGCACATCGGCAGAATTGGCGAGAAACTAGTTCGCCTCCCTTCGGGAACACGTGCATTCTGGACTCTCGCCAAGGCTGTCCAAGGGAACTTCTGTCAGCCATCTCTGCCATCTCTGCACAGGGTGGACGAGTCACTGGCCCATGACGCAAAGGAGAAAGCCGATCTGCTAGGCTCTCTTTTTGCTTCTAACTCGACTCTAGATGACGGGGAGAACACACCGCCGAACATCCCGCGGTGTGAGTGCTCCATGCGGGAAGTGCTGTTTACACAGCGCTTGGTGCGTAAAGCACTCCTCTCCCTGGACGTCAACAAGTCGAGTGGGCCTGATGGAGTCCCACCTATTGTGCTGAAGACGTGTGCTCCGGAGTTGGCACCGGTTTTAACGCGTCTTTTTCGGTACTCCTACTCCCAAGGCGTAGTCCTGGACTCATGAAAGACAGCTTTGGTGCACCCGATCCTTAAAAAAGGCGACCGCTCAGATCCGTCCAACTACAGGCCTATCGCCATCACCTCCTTGTTCGCCAAAGTAATGGAAACGATTATTAACAGCCAGCTCATGCGTTACCTTGAGGATCACCAGCTGATTAGTGACCGCCAGTACGGTTTCCGTCGAGACTTTGTTGAACAAAGTCTCAGACTGGGGGCGACTAAATCTAGTCCAGTTCAATCCCCAGAAGACACAAGTTTGCGCGTTTACCGCTTAAAAGATTCCCTTTGTCGTATCTCCTCAGTTTCAAAACACTCCCCTTGTTGCCTCAGCCAGTATCGGTATCCTCGGTGTCGACATATAGAGTGACGTGCAGTTTCGTGGTCATTTGGAAGAAAAGGCCATATTGGCCTCTAAAAAGCTTGGCGTGCTCAGCAGAGCGGGATAGTATTTCATGCCGGCACACCGCCTGCAACTTTACAAGGCGCAGGTTCGGCCTCACATGGAATACTGTTCCCATCTCTGGGCAGGAGCTCCCCAGTGCCAGCTCCTTCCACTTGACCGCATCCAGCTCAGAGCGGTTCGAATCGTCGACGACCAAGTTCTTTCCGATCGGCTTGACTCACTGGCACTGCGTAGAGAGGTTGCATCTCTTTGCGTATTTTATCGCATCTACCACGGGTAGTGCTCTGAGGAATTGTTCGGACTAATTCCAGCCGCTCAATTTCACCATCGCACATCGCGACAAAACTCGCGCTACCATCCATACCATCTGGATGATTGGCGGTTCACCACTGATTTAGAAGAAGTTTTCTCCCTCGCACAACTTCCTTGTGGAATCAATTACCACCAGCGAATTTTCCGGACTGATACGACTTAGGGACCTTCAAGAAAAGAGCCTACTCCTTTTTAAAAGGCCGGCAACGCATCTGCGATTCCCCTGGTGTTGCAGTTGTTCATGGGCGGCGGTAGTCACTTACCATCAGGTGAGCCGCATGCTCGTTTGCCTTGTTGTATGCTGGCATAAACAACACCACAAAACGGATTTAAATCGATCATTTGGATTCACGTCGCGTGCCGATTTGGGTCGTAAAATGGAAATTCCCCAGGATGCGCTCTAATGGCCCGTATTCATCTTGCATTTGAATGTAACAAAAGTAAATTTCAATTTATAATATTTCAAATAATAGTTTCACCTGCCACTCGTGGTAATTCGCAAATATGGGGTATATTTGCGATTTACCATGAGGAAATCTATTTATTATCTAAAATATAAACGTTTATTTATATATGTTTATTAATTTTATAATATTATATATTATATAATTCATATATTTATATGAATCTTGTTTAATTATAAGTTTTGTCCTCAGTTTTTATTTTATATTGCTCGTTGCACCTATCCGTCAAAATATATTACACTGTCCCATTTACGTTCGGTTTGTCAGGTAGAAATCGCTTAAAGCGCTATGACCACCATTTGTAGTTCTTAAGTTTTCCGTAATTGTAACAATTTGTATAAACGCAATAAAGAGTTATCTATCTATCTATCTATCTATAAAATTCTCGTGTGGTGCAGTGTTTGTTACCAAACTCCTCCGAAACGGCTGAACCGATTTGTATGAAATTTTGTGTGCATATCGGGTAGGTCTGAGAATCGGCCAACATCTATTTTTACAACCCCTATATGATAAGGGTGACCCACCCCTAAATATTTTTTTTCGTTTTTATGATAATTTTTTTTATTATTATTTTATAAAGATTTAGCATTAAAAAAACCTAAAGCTTAAAGTTTTCACCCTTCTACGATCAACCCCTGTTTTTAATCGCGATTTTTAAAACTAAAAAAATATTTCCTAGAAATAATGTATATGGAAAAACAACGTTTGCCGGGTCAGCTAGTATTATATATGATTTTACGTGGTAGATGGTTCTACCACGTAAAATCATATAACTTACGCTAGAAACCTGTGGTGATCACTGATGTTGGCGCCACAGAAAACGTTCAATTATAACATGACGTACTTATTTACTTTTATAGAAGAGGGGCAAACGAGCATCAGCTCACCTATTATAATATGACACGTGTGGAGAAACCTGTACTTGTGAGAAACAAAATGTATTTCGATTGAATAGATTTTCACACGTGGTAGAACCATGCTGCAGATGTATTAGTAGTATAGTTGTAGCACGAATGGGTCGGCTCGACCGGGGAAGGACCACGCTCTCACAGAATACCAGCGTCAAAGAGCAGCTTAACACTGCTGTGTTTGGTATGGTGAGTGTAGAGAACCGGAGACCCTATTTACTGGAAAGAGGCATTCCATCTTAGTCCTCACGGGTGACAACGCATCTGCATTTTGATTCGCAAACGAGGATAAATGTAGATGTCTATGGGCCACAGCAACCACTTACCATCATGTGGACTGTGTGCTCCTTTGTCACCCTATCGTATATAAAAAACATAATGTAATTAAAGTAAATTTCTATGTGTTTTCGCCTGACAAACGTGGCAGTTATAGCAAATGTAAGGCAATCTATGCGGAGGTTTATCTTTACTAGTGGACTTTGATAGGATTTAATGATGATGATGAAATAATCAATAATAAATATAATATTAAAAAAATCGATATGAAGACAACGCAATTTTTTTAAATATTGTGGCGGCGCTGTCGTCGCGCCACAAGCAAAACATATCGAAGCCTAAATCGCACTAACAAAGTTCCGAAGTTAAAAGTAGCATATATAGAATAGCTCCGAACTATCAATCGGAGCGTGGGCCGCTCCCCGGGCAGAACACCTTGCCCGGCGGGAGATCTCCCCTTTTCTTTCCACCCGCCACAGTGGTGACCCCGACGTGATCTGAACACGCAACCTATAACCTTCGAAAACTATAACTTCAAACCTTAATCATCCTCAAGTACCCCATTCATTCGCTCCCGAGCTGATATTGTCTGCAGTCTTCACTTTCTGCAAGCCATCTAGCTTTACAAAGGTTCATCGCAGCACTGGAATAATAATGCTTCCTGTTCCTTCAAGCTACTCTCTGCGCTACAGTGCCACAAAGCACGGTCCTGAGCCACCTGCATCCATCGACTTCCTGCATATGTTACCAGGTCGTCACTCCATCTAGTGGGGGGCATAGACCTCTCCATAGCTCGCTGAGCGACCTTGAGCTTCCTCATCCGGCCAGCTGTTAAGGACCACGTCTCAGTACCATAGGTCATCACTGGCAACACGCACTGGTTGTACAGTCTTGTTTTCAAGTTTTGAGGTATACCTGACGAGAAGATGTGCCGTAATTTCCCGAACGCTGCCCAACCGAGTTGAGTCCGTCGATTGACCTCTCGGTCGAAGTTGGACTTACCTAGTCGGACTATTTGTCCCAGGTAAACATACTCGTCAACAACTTTGAGCTTAGTATCCCCAACATCTACCGGCATAGCTGTGACATGGACATTAAACATGATCTTTGTTTTGTCCATGTTCATCTTAAGACCTATCCATTGGGAAACACTATTGAGGTCATTGAGCATAGTGTTTAGGTCCTCCAGCGATTCTGCCATAAGGACTATATCGTCGGCAAATTGAAGGTGAGTGATGTACTCGCGATTGATGTTAATACCGTATCCTTTCCAGTCCAGAAGCTTGAAAACGTCTTCCAATGCAGCGGTGAAGAGTTTCGGGGATATCACGTCACCCTGTCTTACACCTCTCTGCAATTGGATAGGTTTCGTACTCTAGTTCTGTACTCGGATAGCCATCGTAGCCCTACTGTACAAGCACTGCAGCACTTCAATATACCGACAGTCAACATGGCATCGCTGAAGGGACTGCAGCACCGCCCTTATTTCGACGGAATCAAAGGCTTTCTCATAGTCCACATACGCCAGACATAGTGGCAAATTGTAACTATGTGCTAAAGCCTTTGACGAAACCAGCTTGTCCGGGAGGCTGGAAGTCGTCAAGTCTGCGCACGAGACGATTCGTAATGATTCTCGAAAACAGCACGTAGACGCGGCTCAGAAGGGAAATCGGTCTGTAGTTCTTCAAGAGAGCGTTGTCACCTTTCTTGAAGAACAAGACCACCGCACTTCTGCTCCACGTCTCCGATGTAGTGCCACCATGGAGGACGGAATTAAAGAGCTTCTGAAGGACTTTAAGTACCGGTTTTCCACCCTCTTTCAGAAGCTTCGCTGTAATTCCATCCTCGCCTGGGGCCTTGCCGTTTTTAAGGTGCATAATCATCGGAATAGTATCGGATAAGACTCTTTCTTGGATCGTTACTTACACTTACGTGTGGCTCCAACGATGATGTGTACAGCTTTTTTTTATAGGAGAGGGGGCAAACGAGCATGCGGCTCACCTGATGGTAAGTGACTACCGCCGCCCATGAACAACTGCAACACCAGGGAGGGAATTGCAGATGCGTTGCCGGCCTTTTAAAAAGGAGTACGTTCTTTTGTTGAAGGTCCCTAAGTCGTATCGGTCCGGAAAAATCGCTGATGGTAATCAATTTCACAAGGAAGTCGTGCGAGGAAGAAAACATCTTCTAAATCGCACAGTGGTAGACCGCCAATCATCCAGATGGTATGGATGGTATCGGGAGTTCTGCCGCGATGTGCGTTCGTGAAATTTGGCGGCTGGCATTAATCTGAACAATTCCTCAGAGCACTCCCCATGGTAGATCTGATCTCGAAATAAAATGCAATGGGATGCAACATCTCTTCGCATTGCCAATGAATCGAGCCGATCGGAAAGGGCTCGGTCGTCGACGATTCGAGCCGCTCTGCGCTGGATGCGGTGAAGTGGAAGGACCTGGCACTGGGAAGCCCCTGCGAAGAGATGGGAACAGTATTCCATGTGAGGCCGAACCTGCGCCTTGTAAAGTTGCGAGCGGTGTGCCGGCATGAAATACTGTCCCGCTCTGCTGAGCACGCCAAGCTTTCTAGAGGCCAATTTGGCCTTCTCTTCCAAGTGACCACGAAACTGCACGTCACTTGATATGTCGACTCCGAGGATACCGATACTGGCTGAGGCAAGAAGGGGAGTGCCTTGAAACTGAGGAGATACGACAAAGGGGTTCTTTTAAGCGATAAACGCGCAAACTTGTGTCTTCTGAGGATTAAACTGGACTAGATTTAGTCGCACCCAATCCGAGACTTTGTCCAGCAAAGACTCGACTTCAGACACAAGTTTGTTCCGGTACTCGGCGACGTTATCCCGAAAAATATTAGCACGGCCGGTGTATAGAGCATCACCAGTGCTGTCATCCGCATAGCAATGAATGTCACCAGTTAGCAACATATCATTGATACGCAGAAGAAACAGCGTTGGTGATAGCACACAGCCTTGTGGAACATCAGCGTTAATAGGCGTGTAGTCAGAACAGTCACCGTCTACAACGACCTTGATGCTGCGATCTGCAAGGAAGCTGGTGATCCAATTGCAAAATTTCTCGGGAAGCCCATAGGAAGGAAGCTTCGAATGAAGCGCTTTGTGCCAAACCCGATCGAAGGCCTTCGCAATGTCCAAACTAACGGCCAACGCCTCCCCCTTGGACTCTACTGCCTACGCCCATCTATGGGTCAGGTATAACAGAAGATCACCAGCTGATCGACCCCGACGAAAACCATAGTAGTGGTAGCTACCCCTAGAACCTCTCAATCTCACTCAAAATCTCAGTTGTCCCGGAAATGACGCTGCCACACTCGGTGTTCAGCTTCGACAGTTGGCTCTTTCTGGCAGACAGATCTCTAGCAAAGACTTTGGAGCCCTAGTTCCGCTCGATCGCTTCTTTAATACGAGCAGTATTAAAGTTGCGTAAGTCCCGCCGCATGCATTTGAATATCTGTCTGTTCAGTTGCCTGTACGCTGTCAAATCTACTGATGACTGCAGCTTCATATCTCGTCTAACAGCCATGAGATTAAGAGTGTGATCGAAGAGTTTTTGTGTTCTTCTGCGGCGGGTCTTGCAATACTTAGCTCCAAACGCATGGACAGTTTCCACGAGCTTGCCATTCATATCGTCCACTGCATTGCAATATTCCAGGCACTGAAAACGGGTTTGTAGCTCGACCTGAAAGGTTTCGGGACTTTGGATTAGAGCACGAGGGGGACGGAGCGTTGACTTCATCAGACGCGTTCTCTCCAACTTAACATTTAGGTTCAGTGTGCCTCTAACCATTCGGTGATCGCTGCCGGTTTTCACCCTCGCTATCACTGAGACATCACTGAACAGTTGTCATCTGGTCGTTATAATGAAGTCGATCTCATTTTTTGTTGAACCGTCGGGGCTCGACCAGGTCCACTTCCTGTGGGGCCGCTTCTGGAAGAAAGAGTTCATCATATAGAGTCCCTTCTTCTACATGAAGTCGGACAACTGCTGGCCCTTTGGTTTCCGTTGCCCTATTCAGAAATTCCCTACTTTCAGCTCACCGTTCTCTCTTGTGCCTAGTTTTACGTTGAATCCCCCATTAACACCGTATATTGGGTTTATGAGGAATGCATGGCTCTAGAGATATCCTCATACATTTCCCCCACCTCCTCATCGGGGTATGCCGAAGTTGGAGCGTTAAACCTGTATGACCTTCAGCGAACACCGTTTGGTGATTCTGAGTATAAGGTACGCAACCTCGCCGACACACTCCCAATCTTTACAACGTTGTTAACGAGAGACTTGTGGACGATAAATCCGACACCTCCTTGGGACAGATGGTCGCCCTCCAGGTGATAGAATAAATTACCGGGTTCGAGAATTACCGTGTCCTACCCCTCTCTTCGGACTTCGGATAATCCTATGACATTCCAGCGCAACTTATCTATTTCTTCTTCCAGCTCCAGGATCTTCTCGTCAGTCCTCAGGGTGCGTGCGTTATAAGTTGCCAGGTCGAGTCGTCGTAGCTGGCAACCAAACCTCTACCGGAGATTCTTGGCACCCCCGGCCCCGCCGTTACCATGATCGCCACCGTAGCCAGGAATAGCGGGGCTGCCGGGGGGATATTGCCATAGTTGCCACGCTTGGAGAGCGGGTTGGCAACCGCAGTTTTTTGTTGTTGTTTTGCTGTTACCAGAAAGATGCTGCTGCCCATCCTCTGCCTCAGTTTCCCTCTGTCGCCGACGACACCCACGGGAAGATATGGGGTAGTGAGTATTCTTATCCGCCACTACCCGGCGTATATAATATTATTAGAATAATATTAGAATAATGCAGTCTTATTATTTTTGTAACAACTAATTAAAAAAGTGCGGTTACCAACACGCCTGGCAAGTGTTGGCAACTATGGCAAATATCCCCCTTATAAGACATTCTATTCTGAGGCCTAGGTTTTTCAGTGGACTTTAATCGGCTGCGAATTTTACAGGGAATATCTCGTTTAATTTTAATTTATTTTTAGTCTCAACGTTTTGGTCGTTTTGCAGAGCCCATGGTCACATATAATATAGATAATTTAGATTATAATATAGAAAATTTTTCGTTATCGAACTAAAAACTTGAGTGATCTCTTACATTTTGTTGAACACGTTTGTATTACGTGGTAGAGCCCTATTAGAGATTACTCTAATAGGGTCCGCATTTATGCCAGCAAAACGAATGGTTGATGCGAAGGGCCAAATCCCACGCTATCACAGAATCTAGGTGTACCTATATAAGGACCACAGCATTCTCTTACTGTCATTAGTTCATTACAGGCCTTCACAAGTCCACTCCTTAACATAGACCTCCCAAGGAAACAAATGCATTCCTTGCCAAAAATATGGTCCTGAGCCACCTGCGTTCATCGGCTTCTTGCATGTTTATTACGCTTTGTTGTAAAAAATATAACATTAAACTCACTAGCCACCACATAAACTCGTCAATCAGTTTCATAAGGTAAGTTTTGTTACGAATATAATATGTACTTTCCGGAACACGACATAGCTTTTAAGGTACATTAGTTGTGTGATACATGTTGGTTGGTAAATTTACAAACTTTAAAATTATTACGTAATTTTTACCTACCAAAGTACTAAATTATTATTAATTTAATAAATACGTTAAAATCATCCCAATACTTAAAACATGTACAGAGTTTTGTAGGAATTGTAAAAAACTATACCGTTATTAGAAGTCCACTGCTGAACATAGTCCTCCCCCATAGACCACCTGATAGTGTGGGCATTTGCCGTAGTTGCCAAGCTTGGCAGGCGGCTTGGTAACTGTAGTTTTTTTAATTTATAGATGTTATTAGGAAGACGCTGCTGCCCACCTCCTGGTTTGTTTCTCTTTGTCACTACTTACGAAACCCACGGGACATTATGGGGTAGTGGTTATTTTTACACCGCCACTACACGGTCGAAAAAATATATCGTATATAAATTTTACATTTTAAATGATAATTTAAAAATGGACAGCTTCGGAACACATCACAAGTTAATATACGAGGCTATTTGCATACTCTTTGCAAACATAGTATGTACTTTATTCATTTACTCCTCCAACAGCCGTCATTTATTGCCAATTCATAACTTTATGAATTTTGTTTATAATTCAATATCTCACTTTGTAAAAGCTAGTTAAACTCAAATATTTAGGTAAAGTAGCTACCTTGTTAGCTTAGTTGTATAAACGCGGTCGATGATCATGAAGTCGCAGGTTCGATTCCGTGTCGGGTCAAAATCACTTATTAAGGTTTTTTATCAAGAAATTCTTAGTAGCAGCCAGGAGTCAAAAAGTTGGCTGTGTTTTCACACCCACGCATCGGAATGTATGTAAAGCCGTTGGTCTTGCGCCTGATTTCTCTCCGATCGTGTTGGTTTACCATCCCATTGGACTATGAGAGAGAACAGAGAGTGCACTTGTGCTAACGTTACAATCAGGCACTATAATCCTATCCTACGCAGATGGCTACACTCCGTTGAAACTGGCCGTATGTATGTATGTATGTATCGAACCAGGTATCATCGCAAAACTTGCGACCCTCCACTATACGTGTGTGCCTTTCCGTTCGCTTCTTCGCAAGCTTCTCCCAGTTTCGATGGACTATTTTAAAAGCGGCCATGTGAGACACATTATGCGTTTTTAAAGCAAAGCAATGGCCTACACAGGTCTCTTTTTGCGTTCGCTAATTGCATCTAGAAGAACACATCGTAGTAATCGGGAGGGCACCATTCTCTGCACATACCCAAGCCAACGCATGGTCTTTCTTTAAGAAACGCGGTCACGCTAGGCAGCTGCCCAGTTTCTAGAAACTTTTCGTAGGATACCATGCCTTGCCAAGGCAATACAGCAATACATAATCACTTTAAATAAACACTTATTAATAAAAATGCCATTTTAATCAAAAGGACAGACATTTTGAAAACAAACATTGAAATGCGAGGGACGGCTTAATTTATTTTTTTAATATTAAAAGCAAACCATTTAACAGGTTACAGTGGTACTCGTGCAAAAGCTGAAATAATTTTGAATTAAATTTTTCTTGCATAGTACATATTATGTTTAAGTACATTTCGTTAAAGCTTTTGTATTATAAATATATAATTAATTATTTTACAGAAAAATTATTTAACTAAGTTAGTGGTTTAGTGTAAAAATAGCTTAAACAATATAATTTACGATACGACATCAAAACTACACAAGGAAAGCTTTTCCTTATGTGATTATAATTGCAAATCTTTCGCTTTTGACTTGTGGTAATATTAAATGAAAAGAAACCAATACCAATTACATTTAAGTCATTGATATAAAACAGAATAATCGAATCAGTTTAATCATAATATTATGATTAAAATAATAAATAAATTAAGATAGTAACCATCTTATTACAAAACCTGGTTTATTGGTGGTCTTGGGTTAAAACTATGATTTTAGAACAGAAATATAAATATTATTAGATTTTATTTATTTAATATAGATTAAAAATAAAAGTTATTGAAAGTTATTATTTTGTTTAATTGAATACTGGTTATATTAAAAAACCTCTGTCCTAGTAATCAGCAAGAAATTCTTAAGAGTCTTACTAACTCAACAAGTTCGTTCGTTCGTTCTTTAAACGGTGCCACGGTCTCCGCGACATTTTACACTACATTATTTTACTTTTTAACGTTCATAATGGTCATTATAAGTTCACTGTACCATAAAAACTACCCCTTATAAATCTGTAGTAGTAGATTTAGCTATTCATTTATGTTCGGGCCATCGTTACTTCAATCGTCCAATTAGTGATCTGCTTCCTCATATGGACCTTAGTCATCCTAGCACCGAGAAACCATGCTTCAGTTCTGCAGATCATCAAGATTTCTATCACTAGAAAGATGCTCTAGTTATATCTGGGGCACGGCAGTGCCCCCGCCAAGTCGAGCAAAAAAGCGGCACGGCCGTACCATCGAAGCAGTTCAGGCCATTTCTGAAATATAACTTCGTTATGGATAAAACTAGAAGCCTGAATTTTTACTAACCAAGTATACATTGTATAAACTCAGTATATTTCAAATTTCATTAAATTTGAACCACTAGTTTAAGAATTATAACTAGTCAAAGTTTCTTAATTTTGTCACTCACTGACTGACCGATCATCAAAACTCTGAGGCACTTCTAGCAGACATAGAAACTTCAAATTTGGAATACAATTATTGTTTAATATATAAATCAAGGAAAAATTTAAATATTTTAAAATTTCGGTCCAGTTTTCGAGATACACCAACTGCATTAATAAGTTTGTAATCCCATATAAACATAAAGTATTACAAAGTTACATTTGCAGTGAATGAATCTGTGTACCTATATATGTATAATGGAATAAAAGGTGTAAATAGCTACCTAGATATAACTATCTACAAAAAGAAATGAGATGCCATCAAAAAGATAACTTGTAAAAAAGCCAAGTCTCGCAACTCAGTTCTTCTACCATAAAAAGTTGTGAGATCTATGTAATACCAAGTCGGTTAATTTATTCAGTCCATAGATTGATACATAGATTGACTTGGCAATCGCACTAAACAATCTAATTTAATATAATATGTATTATATACATACTTCATTTTCTGTACCGAGATGATACGTATTAAGTTTTCCCGAACACTGCCCAACCGAGATCCAATTTTTTTTCTAGCAATTGTACATTTTGTTCTAGGTATACCACACAGATTCGTCAATATCTTTGAGCGAAATATAACTATTATTTCTCAGTATACATAGATGCGAAAGATATATTTATCTTTTCCATGTTCATATTAACAGTAGCCCGTCAGGAGATACTCCTATAATATAGAGATTTACCAAGGTATTTAAGTCTTTCAGCTGTTTTGCCGTAATGATTATATACAAAAACTGCAGTTGCAAGCCCGCTTGCCAAGCGTTACAACTATGGCAAATATACTTTCTATAAAATAATCTATGTAGAGTTTTGATAGGCTGTATTGGTAATGATATAGAGAGGTAGTATATATAGATCAGGGATGTTGCTGATATTTGAATCCACATTGATTTAGAAATCCGCATCCGCATAAATAAATGCGAATCTTTGATGCGAATGCAGGTGTGTGTGTGTTCCATCAAGTGTCTTTGCTTTATTTGATCGAGATAACTCAGAACGTTTCAGTTGCAACGTTTATTTTTACGTGTTTGTCATGAAAAACACAATAAGTTCATTGTGATTTTCACGGATATTTCTCCGAATAAATATTAAAATGAATAAAAATGGACGAAAGGGACGTACCACAACTACTTTGAAAAATCGTGTCAAATCGATAGAGGTTAGTTTGTTCAAAAGCTCGAACAATGAAAACAGCTGAAGAATAAAAAGGATGATGCAGGTAAATTGGAGTTTCAATCTTGTTTTATAAGTTTACTCATAAAAACACAGTCACACCCGATGTAAATTAATTCTCGGCTATGGTTATGTGGTGACTTTCTAAAACGGGATCTAATCAAATGAAGAATACTACTTTTTAATTAAACATGAGTTTAATTAAAAATTAGTATTTCTAAGAACATGAGTTTAATTTAAAAGTAGTATTTCTAAAAGAAATTGAAATGCACATGCAAATCAATTCGTGGATATGAGCCAATAAAAATCCGCATCCGCATCCACAACTTCATCCGCCGATTTCAAAAATTCTGCATTCGCAACAACCCTAATATAGATAGTTGGCCCTTCCTTATTTTTAACCGACTGCCTCAGAAGGAGGATAAAGTTTTTAATTCTCTGAGTTTCCATGTTACAACATGCTATGCTTAATATTGTGAAATTTTATTTTTTAATATTTAATCTTATTCATCATCATCATCATTACAGCCTTTCATAAGTCCACTGCTGAACATAGGCCTCCCCCAAGAAATGCCACAAAGCACGGTCCTGAGCCACCTGCATCCGTCGACTTCCTGCATGTCTTACCAGGTCGTCACTCAATCTAGTGGGGGGTCGCCCTACACTTCGCCTACCGGTACGAGGCTGCCACTCGAGAACCTTTCTTCCCCATCGGTTGTCGGTTTTTCGAGCTATATGGCCGGCCCACTGCCACTTCAGCTTACTAATCCGTTAAAAATCCGAAGTCCCGGACGTCAGTCTGAGCGAGATTAGAATGACTCTCCAGCACCTTAAAAACGGCAAGGCCCCAGGCGAGGATGGAATTACAGCGGAGCTTCTGAAAGCGGGTGAAAAACCGGTACTTGAAGTCCTTCAGAAGCTCTTTAATTCCGTCCTCCATGGTGGCACTACTCCGGAGGCGTGGATCAGAAGTGTGGTGGTCTTGTTTTTCAAGAAAGGTGACAATGCTCTCTTGAAGAACTACAGACCGATTTCCCTTCTGAGCCGCGTCTACGTGCTGTTTTCGAGAGCCATAACGAATCGTCTCGCACGCAGACTTAACGACTTCTAGCCTCCTGAACAAGCCGGTTTCCGAAAAGACTTTAGTACCATGGACCACATATACACCCTTCGGCAAATTGTACAGAAGACAGAGGAGTACAATCTGCCAGTTTGCCTTGCGTATGTGGACTATGAGAAAGCCTTTGATTCCGTCGAAATTTGGGCGGTGCTGCAGTCCCTTCATCGGTACCAAGTTGACTGTCGGTATATCGAAGTACTGAAGTGTTTGTACAGTAGAGCTACAATGGCTATCCGAGTACAGAATCAGAGTATGAAACCTATCCAATTGCAGAGAGGTTTAAGACAGGGTGACGTCATATCCCCGAAACTCTTCACCGCTGCATTGGAAGACGTTTTCAAACTACTGTACTCGAAACGATGCGGTATTAATATCAATGGCGAGTACATCACTCACCTTCGATTTGCCGACGATATAGTCCTCATGGCAGAATCGCTGGAGAACCTAAGCACTATGCTCAATGACCTCAATAGTGTCTCCCAACGGATAGGTCTTAAGATGAACATGGGCAAAACAAAAATCATGTTTAACGTCCATGTCAAACCTATGCCGGTACTTGTTGGGAACACTAAGCTCGAAGTTGTTGACGAGTATGTTTACCTGGGACAAAAAGTCCGACTAGGTAAGTCCAAGTTCGACCGAGAGGTCAATCGACGGATTCAACTCGGCTGGGCAGCGTTCGGGAAACTACGACACATCTTCTCGTTAGACATACCTCAAAACTTAAAAATGAAATTGTACAACCAGTACGTGTTGCCAGTGATGACTTACGAATTCTGAGACGTGGTCCTTCACTACTGGCCGTATGAGGAAGCTCAAGGTTTAATCTTATTATTGTCTGCAAATTACCCTTTTCTTTGCTAGTGGCTTCTATTTATATTTATATTTAGGTGCCTCAAAACAATGGAATTTACTGTATTTTCAGGTAAATTTTTTCAATTGGATGCCGATTAAAAGGGAAAGTAAAGTTAAAATGAAACATAATATAACTTTATGCTTAAAAACATAATCAGAAAAAAATATGTACTTATAGGTACAAATAATATAAAACATAGAATTATACTTTGTATTTCAATAGTTTAATGTGACTTATTTAGGCTGTAACATTACTTTTTCTAGAAAATTAGATAATGGAGTGTTAGAGTTTCTTACCTCATGTTCCATCTCCTCCCAATTGGCGATAATCGACGCGGCGGAGCACCCAATACTTTGATCCGGTTCTGAAACTACGAGAGCTATTACAGTTACCCGCTGTGAGGCATTCCACCTTAGTCCTCAGCGGTAGAAAAATGTTCGATGGCTTCTTTTTTTATAAAATTGCTAAGCGACGGAAAAACACCTAGATTTCAAGATGTTATACGAAACAGTATTAACAAAGTTATCAATTAATTTATTTGTCTAGTCATTACTTTTTTTAAATAAAAAGACTTCTAGTGAAGTTAAAAAAGCCCTAGCGATTTTTCATATACCTATATTGTAAAATTATTCAGATGCCCTAGTTCTCGTAGATCAGAGGCTGGAAGTTGCTTGAAAAGACTCAAGCTAGATCTTCCGCCACTGAAAATACGGATATTATTAATTGATATTTTATATGGAAATCAACACCCTCTCGCAAGGACCAAAATAAATCGTAAGAAAATCTGCATGTTTAAAAATTAAACTCGTTTTTAATTCCTATGAACTTCTACCATTATCTATTTATCCTCCCGGGAACGGGACTGGCTTTAAGCAGGATACTTATTGTCTCGCCCACTTCATTACATTGTGGTATGTGTGTATTTTGTGCAAATAGGTAAAAATAATATTTTATGAGATTAATTCAATTTTAGATTATTTCGACTATTTGTTAAGTGACTAAAATACCCAGATCTACAGTTCAACTGTCCTGTCTATCAGTTATCCTAATACGTAAGGAGGCAGTATTACCAAAGAGATGTTAATACTAATTTGCTGGTTTTTTTATATGATAAGGGTGACAAACGAGCACACAGTTCACCTGGTAAGTGGTTGCTGCGGCCCATAGACATCTACATCTATCCTCTATTACAAATCAAAATGTAGATGCGTTGTCACCCGTGAGGACTAAGATGGAATGCCTCATTTCCAGTAAAAAGGGCCTCCGGCCACCTGCACTCACCAAGCGAAACGCAGAGGTAAACCTCTACTTCACGCTGGTTTTCTGTGAGGTCGTGGTACCACCCCGGTTCGAGCCGGCCCATCCGTGCGACAGCAAAAGCTGCCGTGTGGCTCTATCACTGTTAATTAATAGATCTACCACCCCAAAACTCCCACACCATCCTCACTAAAACCTGAACTTATTCTAGAACTTATAACATACACTAATAATTCAGGATTATGATACATATTTACCCTTAAACCTTATCGTTATGCCTTCAAATTTTAGGTTAATTATCTTTATCTACAAACACGTCTGCATTTTAAACGCTCGTAACGTTATCGCGGTGCTGAATTTGCCACTTTTGCTTATCCTAATGCGATGTGTTAAATGGAGTACTTGAGACCTTGGAACGTATCTACATGAAAATTAATTCGTAACAAGGAATAAAAATGATAAACAATGCAATTTTATTTATTTACGGATTAGAAGAACAAATAAACAACTTAAGTTAGTAGGTTATCACTAAAATTCTGTTGCTAAGTGTGACGATTACGATAAAATAATTGCCATGTTTATAGGATAGTATTTTATAGAATTATTATTTCTAAATAATTTTTATTATAGTGGTGATGCCACACTATCCGCACTAGGTTCCAACTATGATAACAATGCTATTGAGCTATATAATCTAAGCTACAATTTATAAACTGCAATATTTACAAGAGTTTTTGACGTGAATATCTTTAAATTTGCTTCCATTGTGGGAGACAATCCAGAAAATTGATGATAACAAAATCGGGGGATAAAGTTTGATGTTGCAGCTATCCTCTATATCCAAAACTATACCACTCGATAGCTAAAGAATCAAAAGATGTTTTCTTCCTCGCACGACTTCCTTGTGGAATCGATTACCATCGGCGATTTTTCCGGACAGATACGACTTAGGGACCTTCAAGAAAAGAGCCTACTCCTTTTTAAATGGCCGGCAACACATCTGCAATTCCCTCCCTGGTGTTGCAGTTGTTCATGGGCGGCGGTAGTCACTTACCATCAGGTGAGCGGTATGCTCGTTTGCCCCCTCTCCTATAAAAAAAAATTGTTACGTTGAGTGAGAGCTGTGACGAATCACGCGCGACGGAGGACGCAGCGCTGCCATTTTGAAGTCGTTTCGTTACGTACACGTATTTACGAAAAACACGCGGCCTTGTCCACGACACAACTACACTCCTACTTCCTTTCTTCCTACTTTTTTAATAAAAAGAATACTAGTAACGCTATAATCGTTACTCATAGTGCCATGTTACTTACATTCTATGACTTAATTACAACTATGTCAAGAAAGATGTTGTACAAACTAATGATGAAGAATTAAATAAAGCCCAAAAATATTATAATACAAATGAAATATAATACGGTATAAATTTGAATTACAATTACTTTATCAAGTAAAAGTACAAGACACTTACTCTTTATTAACTTCTAGACACACTTACTTTGCAAGTCTATAAATTAAATATGTCTTCAATTTGTTACTATTTTTATTATACTTCAGTTTGACAAAATTATAGTTTCCATTCTGTTGAATTAGTTCCAAAGTAAATTTTATTAATAATAATATACTCAAGTCAGGGCTTACTCTATAATTTTCGTTTACCGAGTCTTCGTGAATGCTCGGCGATGAAGAGGTTAAAGAGAAACGTGACTGTACTTCTTTATAAGCTACTTCAACGCTCCAAATTATTTCTCACAATTGAATTACTTTAAGCAGTAAACGCAAATTTAAGAGATATGACTAAACTGAAGCTGCCAGTCTTCTTTACTTGTAAATTAAGAAGCTGACGCGATAAAATAAAAATAATAAATAAATAAATATTTATTTCATTTCCAATTACACATGTTTACATACAGGAACAAATATGATTACAATTAAATTAAGTAACAATAAGTCTATTAAAAATAACATGATACGATAAAATTAAAACTTTGTGTGGCTTAATAATGAATAATTTACAAAAGAAAAATAGAAACGTCAAGTTTATAATATTAGCTACCTGCCTGAACCTGGTTGAGTATCTATGTTTCAGACATCATTAAATATTAAATAAATAATGTAATGTGAAATTTAATTAACTACGTTTTACTGTGACCCTCTCGAACGGATGGTACTGCCTTGTCATTGTGGGAAGGCTTAGTAAATGTTGATAGGTTGATCACCCACGGTGGTTTTTTGTGGATCCGAGGGGGTCGAGTGAGTCCACTCCAGATACGCGTGGGCTGGTGGTTGTAGGGGTGCGGGGGGAGAGAAATTTTGTGTACCGAAACGTCATCAACGGCGGATCTATAAAACTGATCCGAGTATAGACCATGGAATAAAGCGCGCCTTGTCTTCCAGCGCTCTTAGATTAAAAAGGAATTTAGTAATATTACAATGTGTTTGATATTGGCAGTATGAACGAAAAGTATTATTCTGTTCCATTTAATGTAGTGCAATATTTGGTCCGTTGGAGTAGCGACTACACAATACATGATAAAAGACAAATAATTAAAATAATATTAAAATACTAAAGTAATAGGTAAATAATATTGCTTAGTTGCAATCAATGTATGTATTTGCGTCATGACTTAATAATGCTTCCCTAAGGTACGTGCATACAATTTTAACTCATATACTATAGTAGATGAAATACATAATATACACAGCTTTTTGCACTCTCCATATAAGCTTCAACTATACCAAATCTCACATTCCTCCGTTCGCGCAATATGTTTAAAAAGAGGCACGAAGTCTCCCCTTCACCTATTAATGAATAGATCTGTAATAGTTAAAGAATAAACGACTTTTACAAAAATAATAATTTTCATATTAAACTTGTTATTGTTATTAATTAAACTGTAATTGCATTTTAACTTAGATTTTTAGGAATAAACTACTTGCATTTAAAAATGTTGATTTGGGCTCTCGTCCTATCCTCCGCGACTGCATAAATAAATAATTACTTAACTTTCTTGTTTTGGCCTTCTATGGCAAATTTAATACTTTTACGTAATATAAACAATTATTTAAACTTTTATACACTGTTATTAATATTAAAAACCAGTGAAATCTGCAATAGAAAAGAGGTAACTTACATAGCCCAACGTATGTATCACTTACCATCAGGTGGACTGAATGCTCTTTTGTCATCCGTATTCTATACTAAAAAAGAAACACCAACATATCTTGTTTTGCAGCAACTATTGCTTCATCATCTTCAAATTTGTGTCCTCTTAGGTACTCCTTTAATCTTGGAGTAGATATAACTGACAATTAATGTAAAGGTTTGGTGAATATGGAGGATGCTTTTTATGCAATTGCAACTTTTGATATCTTGTTAATTATCTTTGAGAATTTGCATCGTCGTATCCCGCAAATTTTCTTTCCGCATTTTTTCCAAATGCAGCATTGCCCGTAAGAATAGCTTCATGATCAAGATATTCATATTTTGTTTACACACCACCTTTTTTTTCATTGACTGCAATTTTGTTTCAGGAATTATACTTAGTAAAGCCACGCTGCAGTTATATTATGGTTGTAGCACGAATGCGTTGGCTTAACCAGGGAAGGCCCCACACTCTTACGGAATAGCAGCCTACATTATCAGCTTAATTCTGTTAGTGTTTCGTGTGTTAAGTGCAGCTAACCGGAATGAAATTTTTAGTGAAAACGAGGCATTAGTCCGCAGGGGTAACAACGCACTTGCAATTTGATTTTTAAACGAAAATAGATATAGATATTGTTGGGCCACAGTATCCACTTACAATCGGACTGTTTGGCCGTTTGTCACTCTTATTGCATAAAAAAGGATCGCATTGGTAAAGCCACGTTTCGTCTATTATTATAAATCGAGCCAATATATAAGCATGATCTCGTTGCAACAGCTTCCAAAAAGTCTCGGAAAATATTCAACCTGATTTCTGAGCATTGGTTAGCATTTTGTACCCAGCCATAAGCGTTTCTTTTCCCATTTTTCTTCCCTGTGACGGCTGCTGCCTTCGTCCCACAAGCAATACACACCGAAGCTATTAAAGTTCAGAAGTACTGCGCTATATGTATATAGAGCATATCTGTACTAATATATGGAACATTAGCCGGGCTGAACACATTGCCCAGCCTTCAATCATCCCTATGCATTCGTGTCAAACAAAATGTAAAAAAAATCGTTGATGATGGTGATATCAAAGTTTTCAAAGGCCGAATTGCTAATTGGAACAAAAACCTTAGAGTTGTTTGTTCAGGTAGCAGTGATGAACATATACATCACTACACGGCAGACATTCAGTATGTTTTAAATTGAATACAGATGTAGAAGATAATTATGAACTTCAGAATAGGTTATATGTTCCAAAATACATTTGGAAACAATTGTGTAAATATCAAAAGACATGAGTTAAATGATTGTGAGAACTACATCATGTGCAATGTGATGGTTTAATTAAGGACACAGTACCTGTGCTTTCAGCCCGTAGTATTTCGTTTTTCCATTTTCCCTTATTCGTTACAACAAACCGCAAAAATATTACTTCCTTTTAAAAAACCTGAGTAATTTTATTTTTTGGCATCTTACAAAGATTCACTAAATTCATTTTATTTAAAAGTAAATACTTTACTGAACATTATCAATTCACACGGAATATCGAATTAAGGTAATTAGGTGTGTAATAAATTCGAAACATACCTACCGAGTATGTTCCGGAAACGGAAGCGAGCCATGTAGCCATGCATTAATTTATGCAGCAGGCAGGTATCTACTTCTACATAAACAACATTAATATAGACGCTTCACGAACATGGAAATGTTAATGTTACATTTTCCGAATCATGTTTTTACTATCTGATAAGAAATTATTCACTAATCTCTATTACCATGTAATAAAAGAAACTTAAATAACTACAAACTTCTAAATAGAGTAACATTCTTTTAAATCTCATGTTATTAAGACTACACCATATTTATTTTTAAATAAATCATGGAAAGGTTTTTATGAAGTATTCACTTACCATCAGGTGGACTATTACTTCGTTCGAAAAATTTCAAAATGTCTCTTTATAGCTTATTAATGATTTCTTGGATATATGATCTATTTGTAAGGTTTGCCAACGTTTTCATAAAGATAGCCCTGACCATATAATTATAGTTCATTATCATTATCATTACAGTCTGTCAGAGTCCACTGCTAAACATAGGTCTTCATAGATTGCCTCACAGGAATATTTACCTTGGTTGCGACGCATGGCAGGCAGTTTAGTAACCACAGTTTCTTTTAGATGTTATTATGAAGACGCTCCTGTCCACCTCCTTGTTTGTTACCTTCTGTTGCCTCTTACGACACCCACAAAATGATATGGGGTAGTGAATGTCTATGATGTGAAAATGTGATGACTTTTCCACTACACGCTTAAGTTATTTTTTACTTACTTTCTTTAATCAAAAAGCTAGTTGCATTTTGTATTGTTTAGTTTAGCTAGTTTAAAAATATATGTACTGCTTATATACGTACACTCAAATAATTTTAGCTTATATAGCTAGTAAAATAGTGGTTTAAATACGTCCTAAAAATGTACACAGAGGAAGAAAATTCCGCCGCGTTAACGCAATACGAAATATACATATTATTTTTGTCCTGCGTTTTTCTCACGTTTTTAACTAATACGTCTTATACTAATATAACTAAATCACAAATATAAGCTTCATAATATCTCGACTATTAACGAGTGCGGAAAAGTATTAAGGCAGCCATTTGTATACCTTTGGTGGAACCTCAAAGAATATGAAAAAAATTGAAAACATATTACGAGTAAAACAGATAACGTCGAACAATAAAAAAATCTCTATTTATAAAAATAAATCGCTGTCCTTTAGTCTCGCTAAATCATGAAAATGTCTCTACTGATTTTAATGAAATGTTTGTGTGTATTTAAGTGGGTCTCCTGGAAGGTTTAGATTCACAATTCCAAAATGAAAACAGTGCCATTTCACGGCACTCGATAGGTGGCGTTGTTGTCGAAATACAAAGGTCGCCCGTGCGATGTCTGGACATACCGCTAGTATTTAATAAAAGTGACTGTACTGACCGCTCTTTCCCATACAGTCTTTTAAATCTACTTTTAAACAAACACGACTTGAATTCATTACATGGATGATCTCTGGGTTGTACTCCTTTTCTGCTTAAGAGTCCATCTGGGTATGTCCCACCTTCTTACCTTTTTCTGTCGTCAAGCAGCAGTGCGTGTATTGCGGCTTGGTCGCAGGTGTCTGTCCCTAGGCTGCAAAAAACACTTACCATCTGTAAGCACGTTTAACACTTCATGTTTGTTTTAAATTGCCCACAGTCGCCTCAAAAGGCGAGTTGGAAAGAGGACACCCACGGGATAATATGGGTAGTGGATATTCTTACACAGCACACATGGTTCTCACAGAATACCAGCATAAAATATAAACTTAGGCCGGCCAAATACATACGGAATTCCGTTTCGGAATTTCGAATGCATCGGCCACACACATACGGAATCCCGTATTGTTCGCGAAATTTCGAACGGAAAAGTACCGGCCTTAGGCCGGCCTCATACATACGGAATTCCGTTTCAGGATTCCGTTTCGATATTCCGATTCAGAATTCCGAACGCAGCAAATCCATATAAAATCTATGACCCGCCACACACGTACAGAATTTCTCCGTACGGAATTTTCTCCGATTCGAGATTCCGTATGACGTATGCCTGTACGTTCGGAATCCCAAACGTGAAAAAGCCGCTCCGAACGCAAGTCTTCCATAGATTTTGTATGAGTCGCAACACACATTCGTAAATTCCGTACGAAATGCGCTCAGTGTTCGTTGCACGACCAAAGCGAGTAGGTGTGTTTATGTATGTTTTTACATTTAATCTTCTATGTGTAGAGCTTTTCATAACCTTTCATCTTATTTAATTTAATAATTCGTCGAAAAAGTTTACAGACATCCATATTTCAAAAATATCTCTGGATAGATAGATCTTTTTACACAATATTTTACATGATAAGGGGATGCACCTAGTAAGAATGATACAGCAACAATGGAATTGTAATCAGAAAATCGTCGTCATTATTCGCTGGCAGAATATCTAGACTCAACGGATAACGTCTCTCAACTGACCCTTGCTATTCAGAACGGAAATAAACGTATGTGTGTGATGCATTCATGGAATCCCAAATCTGAATATCGAATTCCGGAATTCCGAAACGGAATGCGGTAAGTATGTGGCCGACCTTAATGCGGCTGGGTTTCGTAGTGTATGTGTAGAGATTCGGATACAATTTTGCCGGAAATTAGGCATTTCATCTTAGCCTTTAGCGGTGACAACGTATCTGCGTTTTGATTCTTAATCAAAGACAGATGAAGATATCTATGAGCCACAGTATTCACTTATCATCAGGTGGATAATATGCTCGCTTGTCACCTTTATTCTATGGAAAAATATATAAGGAATAGTTTTGCCTGAGCAATCCATTTACTAATAAACTAAAATATATATCCTTAAGCCATTGTAACCTATTGTCTTTTCGATATTTCTTAGTCAATAATTTTACTTTAAACAAAGGTGTGCGAATATAAAGTACTTTGAAAAGTGTAAATAGCTGTTAAAGGTGAACATGAATAGGCTTTTAAGGGAAAGCTCCGTAGAATCGAGTAAGATATATCTCTAAAACAGAGTTGCGAACTGAACACTAAAATCTTTTTCGCGTAAAAACTTTTAGCAAAACCGTTTTAGCAGCCAAATTTGACAGCAAATGTTATTTTATATTATAATGACTTCTATTATTCATGACCACCGTTCACAAGTCCACTGCTGAACATAGGCTTTCAAGAATTGTCACAAAACCTGGTCCTGAGACACCACGTTGTAACTCTTTCTAGTGGGGGGATACACTACACTCTGCTTACCATTACAAGGCTGCCACAAGAATAATTACCTCCCTATCGGTTGTCCATCAACACTACTAAAATATATTTTAGTTACGTAGAAGATCTCACTTGACACTTAATGATGCTCTTGCAGTTTTTTTCTTACACTTATTAACTACCCCTTTTTTTTTTGCGGATGGAAAATCATCAAATGACGCCTTTCGCTCTGGGTGGAGCGGAAGGGAGTGTCAGACTTTTACTGACTAAAAACCATCCGTGTTCCTTCAGTGCCCTTACGTTCCGGAGCCGCGGTATCTCTTTCGAACAGCCCGCAGCCCCGGCAGGCGTCGGCCCTTGCGGGCCCCTTCACGATGCTGACAGCTCTTTGAGGCGCGCGTGGAACAAAACGCGCCGTCGACACGGCCTGTCGTCGTTAGACGGACGGACGGCGAGCTACCCATTGCTCGCCATCCACAGGCCCGCGCCTACGGTGGCCGGGGGCCACGACGTAGCCCCCGACGCCCGGGGCGTCTCCCGCGGCGGCCGGGAAGGAAAGCTGCTGCTCTCTCCTTCTCCCGCTCCGCCACCTCCTTCGCTAGCATCACTGCTTCGCAGAAGGTGGTGACAGCATCCCATTCCGTCTCGCTCCGGACCATGGCTTCGACCAGGGCCGGACGCGAGAGGTCGCCGCCGCCTATCGCCGCTACGAGGACACGGCGGTGCTCCGCCCAAGCCGGGCACACCTCCACGGTGTGCTCCACCGTGTCCTCCGGTCGATCCTCGCAGTGGGAGCACCCGGGAGTTTCCTCCCGCCCGATTCGGTGCAGGAACCTCCCGAACACACCGTGTCCGGTGAGGACCTGCGTCAGGCGGAAGGTGAGGACGCCGTGGCGTCTCTCAAGCCACTCCTCAAAGAGGGGTCTTATCGCCGCTATAGTGGCGTGCCCAGCACGGGGTTGCGACAGTCGCTCTCTCCATGTCGCCATGAGATCATGCCGGAAGTCTGTCCGCTGCGCGACAACTTGCCGCGGCAGCGGGGTTTCCCCCCGGCATAGTGCCTCCGCGCGCCGTTCGTGCAGGCGCGCGAGGACTATCGCCTCCAGATCCCATGGCGGCAATCCGGCAAGGAGGCTCGCCGCCTCGCGGGAGATCGTGCGGTAGCCGCGAACCATTTTTACGGCAACCACCCTTTGGGGCGCGTTTAGGTGGTGGACGGAAAGCCGCGCCAAACCACGCGCCCACACCGGGGCCCCGTAAAGGGCCATGGACCTCACGATCCCCGCGTAGAGCCTCCGGCAGGAGGCGTTTGGCCCCCCCAGTTTCGGCAGGAGCCGCCTGAAGGCAGCCCCGGTCTGTTCCAGTTTGGGAGCCAAACGTCGGAAGTGCTCAACGAAGTTCCATCGGCCGTCGAGGACGAGTCCTAGGTACTTCAACGTCGACTCGACGCCGATGGATACCCCTCCTACCATCACTGAGAATCCCGGTGGTGGCCTGTTCCGAGGACCATGGAAGTGCATGGCCTCGGACTTGTGCAGAGCCACCTCGAGACCCAGGTGCCGGATCCTCTCAACGACTATCGCAACCCCGCGTGTCATAGTTTCCGCCGCAGCCTCGTACGACCCCCCTTGTGCCAGTACAAGCGTGTCGTCAGCGTAGCAAACTACGCTGACGCCGGTAGGGAGGTCAGCGCGCAGCACCCAGTCGTAACCGTAAGGGGCGGCCCCAGAACCGAACCCTGTGGGACACCGCACGACATCTCTCGCCGGTTCCACTCACCGTTGCGACCGGGGTAGATGACGGCCCTGTCCGTCAGATAGTCCCCGACTATACGACGGAGATAGGTCGGCACCCGGTGATACCGGAGTGCCTCCCTAATGCAGCTACAGGGCATGGAGTTAAAGGCGTTGGCGATGTCGAGAGACACCGCCAAGACAACCCCCCCGCCTGGCCACTGCATCCCCCGTCGTGAGGGCTCTCACGCGCATGATGGCGTCCACCGTAGAGCGCCTCATGCGGAAACCAAACTGGTGTTCCGCAAGATCCGGCCCCGTCCCCGCAAGATGCTCGGCGAGGCGGTTTGCAATTACTCTTTCAAAGAGCTTGCCCACCTCGTTGAGCAGCACCACGGGCCGGTATGCGGACGGAGAGTCCGCAGGGTGCCCCGGCTTCCGAATGAGGACCAGTTTCCCCGTCTTCCAACGAAGCGGGAATTGGCCTCTCTCCAAGCATGCGCTTAGGAGCCCCTCCAGTCGCGCAGCCCGAGAGCCTCCGAGGCCAGGACCCAGGCTTTGCCAGGCAAGCCATCGGGTCCTGGGGCGGTATTCCTGGCCTTGAGCCTACGTACCGCCACTCTCAGGTCTACCCCGGTCCCTTCCGGGATGTCGTCGTCGTCGTCCTGGTGGTCCGCTTCCGGCACCGCAGGTGGTGGAGCCATAGGCAGGGGCGGATGTTCCTCTCGCGCAGGGAACAGAGCGCTCACTACGTTCTCCACGAGCTGAGGCCGGAGACTCTGCGTCAGCGGGGGGGCCCAGGTGCGGAGTTTATCCCGCACCATCTTGTAAGGGCGCCCCCACGGATCTCTATCGAGAGTCTCCAGCATCTCCTCACGGGCCCGATCCCGGGCCCGCAGGACAGCCTCCCGGATGGCGGTCGTCGCCGCTCTGTATCCCTCGTACAGCTCCGTCTCAATGGCTGCCGCATTCGGTGGACGAATGCGGAGCCTGCGATGACTGGCGTACAGGTGCCGCGCGGCGACACACGCCTCGCGCAGAGACGTCAGCTCACGCGACCACCAATACACCTGACGCCGGGCGCTTCCTGGCCGGACGCGGGGCATTGCCACGTCACATATCTCGGACATGGCCTCCTGGAACCACCCTGCCTCATCATTGACGTCGGCAGGCCTGTCCGGTGATGACACCCAGGCCTGCACGATCGAGGCTTCCAGGAGGAGCTCCCGGTCCAGCTGCTTCAGCGCCCAACGCGGACCACTCGGGGCCTGTTGGACTGGCGCGCTCGAGGGCTGGGTGGAGACGTCAAACCGGATGTACCGGTGGTCGGAGTAGGTCTCCACCCCCTCCATGACACGCCAGTCAATGGCACGCGGCGACAGAGCGGGGCTAGCGAACGAAATGTCCACCACCGACTCGCCCCGCATCCGCACACACGTGGGGACAGAACCTCGATTTAGGACGACCAGGCCTGTCTCCAGAGCCCAGTCTTCCACCATCCTACCCCGCACATCTGTACGACGAGAACCCCAAGCCAAGTTCTTGGCATTGAAGTCCCCGAGGACAAGTACGGGGAGGGGATAACCTCCGACGACGACTGCTCTCAGCTCTGCAAGAGAGTTGTGGAACTCGGCGAGAGATCGGTTTGGGGAGAAGTACACCCCCACAACGACGAACTCCCCGAACCGTGCTGCCACGCACCCCTGACCCCTTCTGACACCTTCAAGGGTCGGGGTACCGGTGGCGGCCGAAGAAATGATGGCCACTGAGCCGTTAAGGTCCGCCACCCAGTCCTCCCTAGGCCAGACAAAATACGGCTCAGCGACCACAGCGATGTTAATCGACCACTGCGCCATGCTCTGGAGCAACAGATCCTGAGCGCAGGCGCAGTGGTTGATATTCGCCTGGAGGAAGCTTAATGGGGCCGTTATAGGCATTCCATTTCAGCTTCCTCCACGGGGCGCCCCTCTGCGGGCGTCGGTGTCGCGGCGGCGGCGGCAACGACAGTGACAGCGGCGGCGGCGGCAGTTGCGGCTGCGGCGGTGGCCACAGAGGCGGTGGCGGCGGAGGGCCCTCCCCTACCCGCGGCCTTGGCCTTGGCAGGTGGCTTCCGGCCCGGTGATCGGCTGGCTTGCCGGTCGCCGCACATACATCACAGTGCGGCGTGGTGCAGCAGGTCGCCGATATGTGTCCGGGCTGACAGCAGCGGAAGCAAAGGCCACTGCGGTCAACCTCCGAGGCGCATTTCACAGATACGTGGTGCCCCACGAGACAGCGGTAGCACCTCAGAGGTCTGGGCTCCAGCAGCTTGCCTGAAATCCAATTTAATCTGTTTTTAATGGAAATACAGTTGTTATAAACAATAATTGTTAACATAAAAATACGTTTTAGGTTGTTGGGTTGCCTACTAAAATTTTGCTGCAAGTATTTTTAATTATAACTAATTTAATAAATTTTATGAAGAATTTCGTTCACATATTACAAAAAAATATCAATTACATAATTTAAAAAGATAAATATAAAGAACTTGAAAAATGTAGGTTGCTACTTTAAATACGGCTGTAACCTCTAGGCAACTACGTGTACACAGATGTCTGTCTGTTGAAATTATGTACACGTTCATAACGTATTTATGAATCATATTTATATCAAACATAAATAATTCTCTACTCTATACAATACAGAGATGCAGATATAAGATCGAGGGTTGCAGACTTAGCGTAGCACACCGTACACCAGCCAAGAACGAAGCTTCGTTCAACTGTGTATAGATGTACACAGTTGACCTATTATTTGGCAACCGCAAACCGGCAAAAATGTATACCTCTATTAACTTACGTTATTCAGAAAAAGTGTATTTCAAATTAAAAAAAGACTGATAGGCGTAGTTATCACATGCTGGGTACTCGGACTGCTATGATCACGGGACGAAATGGAGCGATGAATCCTTTTACACCGCCACCGCTTGATAAATCATACAGAATATTAACGTTAATAACAGCAGTGACGACAACCAGAGAATATTTAATACCAGTAACGAGGCATAGGCATAGGTCTCTCAGGTCTCTTGTATGCATAGGTCTCTTATAGACTCTTGTCACTTTAATTAAAATAATAATACATTATGTTATTTAAATAAAAACCTCAATGATTCCAATCAGTAGAACCTGTATCATCATCACCACCATCATCGTTACAGCTTTTAAAGTCCACTGCTGAACATAAGTTCATATTTGTCACAGTTGCCTTGCTACGCTTCGCAGGCGGGCGACAACCGCAGTAAAAGTGCAAGTATTTATAATTAGACGTGGTTATGCAAAAAGGCTCCAACCCGAGTTTGTGTCAATAATGTTGACTTGAAGAATAATGTTTGTGGTCTATACTATTATGTGATGTAACAATTTTAGCAAACGTAACACAAATAAGAAGAAACATTACAAACAGATAGAAACCATTCCGATTATTTGAGTTTATGATATTTGAAGTATGGATACTTCAAATATCATAAACTCAAATTAACTTATCGCGGGTTGGATCCTTTTTCCATAACTACGTCCAATTACGCGAGTAATTTAAAATAAGAGTATCTGAGTCGCGCAGGACTGAGAATAGTAGATCGTTCCGCAACGTTATCAGTTTTTACGTTACAGGTAAAATTGGCATATACATAGCACGTGATATTATTTTTAGTCGTCTAACTGGTATTTTTAAATTCAAATTTAAAAATTATTTCTTCTCTCTTTTCTTTCAAACAAACATATATTTTAACTGTTGTGGCACAGTTCGTAATAGATAATATTATCATGTTATAATTTATTTTAATACTTTTTATAAAATTAGTGATGCCCATTACTTCTACACGCGTTGTAAAATTAAGCTTGCTGTTTCATTTACATTTAAAACTATGAAAAACAAGATTCCCTGTAATATTACCGAGTTGCCCAAGTATAAATTCAAGACACATGTAAAAAGCATTGTAATGAAAAAAGTTTATTACAAATGTTGCATATTTATAAGTTAATGAGCTTTCTTAGATTTTGTTTATTTGTGCATATTATAATATCATTTAATGAGATAAAATTGTAACTTTTGGAAAAAAAATCTCGTGAGTTTCTTGCCACTTTTTCGTATCGTTTTTCGACTTTCAAAAAGTCTTTAGTAAAGGCCAATTTTAAAAAAAAAATATTTGACATTCATGATAAAAATATACGCAGTCTCAAATACGTTGCATACACCCAAATTGTATATGGACAAACAACCATACCCAAAAAAATTATTTGTTTGGGTTAAAAATATTTGTTTTTCGCGAGAATTGAAATCCAAATATTATTTAAATAAAAAAATTTATAACATTAATAAAATAATTAAAAATTCCCTCTAATTAAAACAAGGTATAAAAATACAGTGATCTAGTATTTTATAATATTTTAATATACATATATATATATATATATATATATATATATATATATATATAATAGATAAACTTTTCTAAACTTAAATTTAAACAGTTATTGCGATTTTCTGTTGGCATTTAGCTTAAAATCCAGTGAAAATACAACAAAAGGAAAATCTTTTACCTAAACATAAAATAACGTGGCCACAGCGGAAACACAGCCTGAAGGGTAGTGACACTTCCACATTTTGCCCTAAACAATATGTGCATTGTCACTCCATTCACGCTCCTATAGTGAACCCCGCTTTGTTATACGCTCACACAATATTACCGCAAACAATGTTCAAATAAGCATCATATTTATTTAGTTCTGCGTGATACAAAATACCGCCGTTGCTTTATTTATAAAACTGAAGTGAGGAACGAGCTGACAGTCCACCTCATGGTAAGTGGCTACTACAGTCCATGCTCATCTGCAGCCAACTTCAAACAAAGAAAGCTACAGACGCATTGTCATCTCTGAGGACTAAATCAAACTGACTGATTACGAAACCAAATCAACTGCAGTTAAGTATTAGACCAGATGCCGTTATATACTATAGACAATAATAATATAGACAATATTTAACAGTGGTAGAGCCACGAGGCAGCTTTTGCTGTCGCACGGATGGGCCGGCTCGAACCGGGGTGGTACCACGACCTCACAGAAAACCAGCGTGAAGTAGAGGTTTACCTCTGCGTTTCGCTTGGTGAGTGCAGGTGGCTGGAGGCCCTTTTTGCTGGAAATGAGGCATTCCATCTTAGTCCTTACGGGTGACAACGCATCTACATTTTGATTTGTATTAGAGGATAGATGTAGATATCTATGGGCCGCAGCAACCACTTACCATCAGGTGGACTGTGTGCTCGTTTGTTACCCTTATCATATATAAACAAAAAAATATACGCGAAACTGCAATTGGGTACAGAATCAACATCAATGGCGTTTACGTCACTCACATTCGATGCCCACAATAAAGTCATTAAGATAGAATCGGGCAAGGTCCTGTGCTTGATTTCACCTAATATTATATAGATATAAAAGAAACAAGAGAGGCTTTTTTTCAATAAATAATTTATTTTATTTTCAATTACACACGTTTACATACAGGAACAAATATGATTACAATTAAATAAAGTAACAATAACTCTAACAAAAATAACATGCTATAATAGAATTAAAACTATGTGTAGCTTAATAACGAAGTATCTACAAAAGAAAAATAGAAAAGTCAAGTTTATATATATAGTATATTAGCGACCTGCCTGAACTAGGTTGAGGGCCTGCGTTTCAGACCATTACTTACACTATGGGTTTAATAATGTAGGACAGTAGATAATTTAAATAATTGAACTATATTATATAATAAACTAAATAATACTAAATAACAATTATTTATTACCTACAATTAATACAAACTATTTTAGAATTTCTAACAACTTCACTGTGTCTTCGTTATTTAATTAATTTAGAAGGTTTGTCAGAATAGCGCCAAATGTAGTCCATAATTTTTGCCTACCCCTCTAGGTGAGAGGCGTAAGAGTCTATGTATACATGTTCATTGCTTAGGTTTGTTTGTAGTAAAAATTATTTTCCAACCGTGTCTTGTTCACAGCTTTTACTTTGAAGTAATCGAGGGAGTAATTTTACTTCAAAGCAATTTATTAATATTTACATTAAACAAAAATAGATTTCACAAATTTGTTGAACATATAGAAGTTTCATCGTTACAAAGTTAGGAGGAATAAAGCTTAATGATCCGAATTGAAATGTTAAGGAGTTTTGGGATTGCAACCCGTCCTGGATAGTTAATTAAGCGTAAGCGCCAACTGATCCGTTTAGTAGATTAAGCAGGGTGTAACTTGAACATTGCTAAATAAGGATAAACCTGATTGTTTCATAACTGCATATTATATAAAATCGAAAATTTTACACACTCACATCAAAACAAAAAAATCTTAAACCTTCGATAACATCATAATAAAACCGTACTAAAAAATATTGTTTAACATTTAAAATGGTCATAAACACAATATAAATAGTAGTCATTTTCATGTGTTTTCAACTAAAAGAAAAAATTTGATTTTAATTTAATAAAAATAAAAACGTCTTGGTACTATCAAAAGGTATATAAAATAATTTCATATTCTGAAGTCGCTGCAAAGATATACTGTATAGAAGAATTACAGCCCCAACTTCAGGACTTCAAATTATTTTATATTCCTCGAGTACTACGCGTACGTTGTTGCCCATAAATCAAATTCAATTTGGGATAACTTCAAATATAATTTAAAATAAAAAATTTTGTACAGCCGACTTCAATATAAGTTATTTGAGAATAACTCAAAAACTATTGGTCTGACCTTGATCAAATTCATATGGAACCACACGAAAACTATCAGCTTTCATATAAAAAAGAATCATGGAAATCGGTTTACCCAGTACAAAGTTATGAGGTAACACACATAAAAAAAACATACAGTCGAATTGAGTACCGTCTCCTTTTTTGGAGGCCGAAAAGTAGAAGCCTTACTTACTCGTATTTCCAAAAACTGCAATAACGGTATATCATTATTGATATATTTGAACTTAAGTTTAAAATTTGGCTATTCTTTGAAAAATAACCCTGTATAATCTTGATGTTTATTAGAGAGAAAGTTTAGTAGATTCAAATACTTACTCTTCTCAAGCACAGTCTGGAAATATCATTGATGAAATTGATATGTATATAAGTATAGAAAAAAATATTAATTTATTTTTGTATAAGACAGTCTGAACTGAAGTTACTTAACATATGAAATTTTAAGGTATCAGTGCAAGAAATCCTTCCCGGGTTGTATTGATGGGGAAAGCTTGTGCAGCCGTCTAGGAACAAGCTACTCGACTAAAAACGGTGATTTTTCAGTCTCATCAGTGTCCTTATGCTAGCAATTTGGGATCCACGGACATAAAATGTAAGTCTTACGTGGTAGAGCCATGCTGCAGCTATATTAATAGTATGGTTGTAGCATGAATGTAGAAATGTAGAATGGTTCGACCGGGGAAGGACCACCCGTTCACAAAATACCAGCATAAAATAGCAGCGTAATGCTACTGTGTTTCGTATGGTGCGTGTAGAGAACCGGAGATCCATTTCACTGAAAAGTGGCATTATATCTTAGTACTAACAGCTGACAACGCATCTGCATTTTAATTCGCAAACGAAGATAGATGTAGATGTCTATGGGCCACAGCAACCACTTACCATCAGGTGGACTGTGTGCTTGTTTGTCACCCTTATTCTATAAAAAAAAAGAAAATGGCTGGTAGATTGACTCGTTATGATTCTCTAAGCGAAGAAGAGCTAAAACGAAGAGCTCTTTGTTTCTATAAATTTGCGGTTTTAGAGCCTTGTGGCATATTTAAAGACGTGGACGAAGACCCGACGGTATAACTTTGGTCTCTTGGAAGAGAGATAATGTCCCAATGTGGGATGCTAGATGCGTAGACACTTTGGCAGCCTCTCAACTCAGAGGTGCATCGTTTAGAGCCGGGACGGTATTAGAGGCGACTGAATTGAGTAATTGGCGTAAATATGAGTCTCTAAGAAATGACTACACATTTGTGCCATTAGCTACTATCGGTACGTTTTTTTTTATAGGAAATGGGTGACTAACGAGCACACAGTCCACCTGATGGTAAGTGGTTGCTGCGGCCCATAGACATCTACATCTATCCTCTATTACAAATCAAAATGTAGATGCGTTGTCACCCGTGAGGACTTTTTTTTATAGAATAGGGGGCAAACGAGCATGCAGCTCACCTGATGGTAAGTGGCTACCGCCGCCCATGAACAACCGCAACACCAGGGGAATAGCAGATGCGTTGCCGACCTTTTAGAAAGGTGTAAGCTCTTTTCTTGAAGGTTCCTAAGTCATATCGGTCCGGAAAATTCGCTGGTGGTAATTGATTCCACAAGGAAGTTGTGCGAGGGAGAAAACTTCTTTTAAATCGCACAGTGGTGGACCGCCAATCATCCAGATGGTATGGATGGTAACGCGAGTTTTGTCGCGATGTGCGATGGTGAAATTGAGCGGCTGGAATTAGTCCGGACAATTCCTCAGAGCACTCCCCGTGATAGATGCGATAAAATACGCAAAGAGATGCAACATCTCTACGCAGTGCCAGTGTATCGGGCCGATCAGAAAGAACTCGGTCGTCGACGATTCGAACCGCTCTGCGCTGGATGCGGTCTAGTGGAAGGAGCTGGCACTGGGGTGCCCCGGCCCAGAGATGAGAACAGTATTCCATGTGGGGCCGAACTTGCGCTTTGTAAAGTTGCAAGCGATGTGCCGGCATGAAATACTGTCTCGCTCTGCTGAGCACGCCAAGCTTTTCAGAGGCCAATTTGGCCTTCCCTTCCAAGTGACCACGAAACTGCACACTATTCGATATGTCGACGCCAAGGATTCCGATACTGGCTGAGGCAGCAAGGGGGGTGCCTTGAAACTGAGGAGATACGACAAATGGGTTCTTTTTAGCGGTAAACGCGCAAACTTGTGTCTTCTGGGGATTGAACTGGACTAGATTTAGTCGCCCCCAATCCGAGACTTTGTTAAGCAAAGGCTCTCTCGACTCGACTTCAGACACAAGTTTTCCCAGTACTCGGCGACGTTTTCCCGAGAAATATTGGCACGGTCGGTATATAAGGCATAACCAGTGCTGTCGTCTGCATAGCAATGAGTGCTACCAGTTAGCAACATATCATTGATATGCAGGAGAAACAGCGTTGGTGATAGCACGCAGCCTTGTGGAACACCAGCGTTGATAGGCTTGAAATCAGAGCACGCACCGTCTACTACGACCTTGATGCTCCGATCAGCAAGGAAACTGGTGATCCATTTGCACAATTTCTCGGGAAGCCCATAGGAAGGAAGCTTCGAAAGAAGCGCTTTGTGCCAGACCCGATCGAAGGCCTTCGCTACATCCAAACTAACGGCTAATGCCTCCCCCTTGGACTCTACTGCCCCCGCATATCTATGAGTTAAGTAGACTAGAAGATCACCAGCTGATCGACCGCGACGAAAACCGTACTGGCGGTCACTAATCAGCTGGTGATCCTTAAGGTACCTCATGAGCTGGCAGTTTATAATGGCTTCCATTATTTTGGAGAACAAGGAGGTGATGGCGATAGGCCTGAAGTTGGACGGGTCTGAGCGGTCGCCTTTTTTAGGGATCGGGTGCACCAAAGCTGTCTTCCATGAGTTCGGGACTACGCCTTGGGAGTAGGAGTACCGGAAAATACGCGTCAAAACCGGTGCCAACTCCGGAGCACACGTCTTCAGCACAATGGGAGGGACTCCATCGGGCCCACTCGACTTGCTGACGTCCAGTGAAAACAGTGTTTTGCGGACCGAGCGCTGTATAAATCGCATATCCGGCATGGAGCACTCACATCGCGGGATGGTCGGCGGTGTGTTCCCCCCGTCATCTAGAGTCGAGTTGGACGCAAAAAGAGACCTCAACAGATCGGCTTTCTCCTTTGCGCCATGGGCCAGTAAGTCGTCCTCTCTGTGCAGAGATGGAAGAGATGGCTGACAGAAGTTCCCTTGGACAGCCTTGGCGAGAGACCAGAATGTACGGGTTGCCGAAGGAAGGCGAACTAGCTTCTCGCCAATTCTGCCGATGTGCTCAGACCTTACCTTGGCAATGACGCTTTTGAAGGACCTGGAGGCGGAATTATACTTCTTTTTAAGTGCGCTGGTGTTTACAACCCGAGACATTGATGCGTCAGCCCAGGCCCGGTAGCACTCCTGCTTATAGCGTGATGCTATTTTACAAGAGCGACCAAACCATGGCTGGGATCTGCCTCCGATGGGCACCACAGAGGAGGGAATAAAACATTCCATACCCTGAAGTACCACATCAGCAACAGAATCGGCAACAACGCTGGGATCTTCCGGCGAGAAGCAAACCGGCCTCCAAGGGTAGGATGCAAAAAAAGACCACATCCCGTCCCAATCAGCTGACCTATAGTGCCAAACACGGCGGCAAGCTGTAGATTGCAACTGCGATTGGTTTTCTGTGCGGTCGTGGTACCACCCCGGTTCGAGCCAGCCCATCCGTGCGACAGCAAAAGCTGCCGCGTGGCTCTACCACTAATATTACGTGGTGTTCACGTGCGGCGAAGTTCCTAAAGGAACTGTATCCTGTAGACTTGTTGCTGTTGATGATAATAGGGTTGGATTTATTTTCGAAAAAAAAAATAGGAAAAAACCTACATGTTCTTTTCCTCGTTATTTTTAATTTGTTTTTTTTTTATTTTAAGCCTCCTCCTTATTTTGAAGTCAGCTAACAAAATAGGCAATGTGGTGGCAAAAAAATAGGTGGGCCAGAGACATCTACATCTATCCTCGATTAAGATTCAAAATGCAGATGCGTTGACACCCCTGATGACTAAGTTGGAATGCCTCGTTTCAAGTAAAAAGCGTCTTCGATTCTCTAAATACACCATACAAACCGCAGCAGCATTAAGCTTCTATTTTACGTTGATATACTGTTAGAGTGTGGTCCTTCCCCGGTCGAGCCGACCCATTCGCGCTACAACCATAATATAGCTGCGGCGTGGCTCTACCACGTACTTACTTACTTTGGTAAAATTAAACGCACATAGCTGTAGCATGGCTCTACCACATATAAATTTACTGGTGTCATTAATCGTCCGTGGCGTTAATCCGAAACTTTGATATTCTCATAAAGCAAATATTAGGTTCGCACACAGTGCGATTGATGCTGATGTGATGCCACGATATTGTGAGTTGTTACGTTAGTGCCGCGTCAAAGCATTAATAAATAGCACGCATTTGCATTATTTAATGTACTTTTTTTAAAGTTTTATTATTTTAAACATTTGAGTGTCCCAAAAATATCATAAGCTTAAGGTAACCACTACATTATCTAAATAATTACATTAATATCTTCATCTCCTACTTTCCCACTCTCAGGGATAACATTTATATGGCACCTGAAGTATAATATTTTTAAAAATGTATATTAAAATTTGTTACGTGGTTGAGTCAGAAGCAGCAATGCTACTTATCTGCTGCACAAAAGGAGCGGCTCAACCGGGTTAAGACTTCGCTCTTATAGAATACCAGCGTGAAACAGCAAAACAATTCTACTCGGTGTATAGAGAGTGTAGAGAACCGGAGACCTATTTTAGTGGAAACAAGGCATCTTAGTCATGTTAGTCCTCAGGGGTGAATCGTCTGCATTTTGATTCCTAATTGATGATACATGTAGATATCTATGGTCTATTACAACCACTTACTATCAGGTGGAGTCTTTTGTCACATTTATTCTTTAAAAAAGATTTATTTAATTCTGTTCTTTTTCGAAAAATACATAAAAAACATAAGTATTGAGTAAAGGACCTTCTTGTTCTTTAACTCTGAACAAATTGAAAGATGCCTTATTTTATCTTGAGTTTTGACACTACCAATCTCACAAATCTAACAACATTAAAGTAATCATATATTCGTACATATTATGTAAACAACATAGATGATCCATAAGTATCGTTTGGTAATGCTTGACATTTTTTAGACCTTTGATTATTTTATACTGTCTGTGATTTTATAATGACATCAATTTAATATTTACCTTTCCTATTTTCTCCTTTTTATAAATCAAGCATTAAATTAAAATATTTTGTAATCTTAGCGAGTAGCTATCACAATTAATTCATAATCACAAATATTTAAAGATAAAGTTGTTTCCATGTTAAGTAAAAAACAAATAGTTCCATTTATCTCAAAAGGATGCAGCTATATAATATGTCACTTACAAAAGCGAGACGCGAGCAAAATGGCTGCGAAGGAAATGAAGATTGTCTGAAGGGTGACGACATTTCCGCGTCGGGTGCCACGGAAGATAGCGTTCGCCTTACAACGGCAGCGGTGTCTATTATCGCTTTGAGCCACTTCCACGGTTCGCTTCTGTATGATATGTGTATTATGCAAAACCTCTTCATGTTGTTTATCGCTGCTAAAAAACTGCGTTAGAAATCATACGTTCTAGCAGGTTTTACAATATATTGGCGGTAAAACTGTTAAAATATAATATAATGTTTACTGTTAAAATAGAGTAAAGCAAAATATTTGAATAATGGGATTATGTTTCAGATCTCATTAAGTAATATTTGTTATTTATTTATGTATTGCAATTTGCAAATACAATCATTCGTTTAATGTAGCTAAAATGTCGGCCATATAGCTCAAAAACCCAAAACATTGACATGGAAGAAATGTTCATGAGCATCGCGTAGCAATACATATTATAGATCAACCTTCAACCAGACATGCAAAAATCGATTAAATCAGGATTTGATTTTGCGATTGTCTTTTCTTTGTTCTTTTTGACAATCCATGGGATAACCTTCATTCTATAGTGGACTTGTAATCATGAATATTGATGATGACATTTTATCATATATCCGTAGAAATAAAAAGATATATTTTTAAATAAACAGTAAGTAATAGATATCACTTGTGACTTTATTAAGTCTTTTTGCCATTATCAAATCAGTTATGGGGGTTTTCTGTCAAAAAACCCCCAGTAGGAGCCTGAAGAAGTTGACGGTGTTTTACGAACGTGTCTTGAAATGCACATAATAGCTTTATGTGTGATGCGCCTGATCTCTCTTCAGTCGTGTTGGATTGCCGTCCTATCAGACTATGAATGTGAGGGTATGGAGTGTGCACCTGAGCTTTTGTACACACTCGTGCACTATATTTCTGTTCTACGCAGGTCTCCGAATAGACTGGCAAAGCTGTGATAAAAATTCGGTTTTAATAACAGCCTTTTAAATTTTTAGCAAATTCACACCTTGTAAATAAAACCCAACTAGGAAAATATACCTGCTCCGAAATTTCATCCGCCTTATTTCACCTGGGCTTCGTATTTCTTGTAAGGTAACGGATTTATGAGAGGTAATGAGTCGGTTACTGTGTGCTAATGAGGGTCGTCCCTGTATTCCTGAAGCATTTTTAAAATTCGTGTGCAGAAAAGTTTACTCGCAAAAAAACGTGTGTTCAAGTTACCTGAACTAATAAATATGTATTTCAATCACAATTTTTTTTCATCATTCAATAAATAAAGCATATCGTAATAAGAGTCGTGGTAGCTCAGATGGTTAGCGCTCGCTGTAAGCTTCACAGTACTCGAGCAACCCTGGTTCGATCCCCGCCGGCACCAATGAAATTGTTAATTTCAATTTTAAGTGCTGATTTACCACGTGCTCTGCATGTGTGAGAAATAAGAAAAAAAATATTTCGAAGACATGCGAAGTTCGCCAACACGCATTAGGGCAGCGTGGTTGACAATTCCTTGTCCTAAAACCCTCTCAGAAATGAGAGGAGGCCTGTGCCCAGCAGTGGGACGTAAATAGGCTGCAACTTTACTTTACTTTAATTTATTCAATAAATAAAGCCTATGACAAAAGCCCACTGCTTAACATAGGCCACCCCCGTCCATTGCATCATAGTCTAATAAATAATCCACATAATTGCCCACTCTTGGCTGGAGGATTGGCAAAATATTTGAGATTTCATAGAACCTGTCAGCTCACAGTATTTACGAGTAAAATATTTGACTAAGAGTCCAAACTAGCAACGTTGGACAGGCCCGCAGGGTGTCACAGTTTGTTTACTTATAAAAGTAAATAGTAGTGCTTGCACTTCGGTGTTCCCTTTTTAAGGGTATAGGAGCGAATATAATTACAGGCGGTAAGGCATTCCATCTTATTCTACAAAGGTAAAAACAAATCTGTAGCCTGCAGTAGCTACCTACCATCAGGTGGACAAAGTAAGTTTTATGAAACTGAAGGTGTTCTTTTAATAATAATCGAGTCCTCCAGACCGAATTGTGGTAATACAATACTTATAACATGTAATCGGACTACACTTAACAATATGTTATTGCATAGCCTTGTGCGTTAAATTTGTATTTCGATCCTTATATAAATCTAATTGCCTGAATGGAAATCCAACCGTAAGCCGTATTTCGATACGTATGAAACATCTCACGCGGTCGAATGCTACACATGCCAATATGATACAATTCTATCCACCAACAATTTCGAGAGCGAGCATTGCATGAAGCGATCATTAAACATTACCTTCACTCAATAATAAGCCTTATATGGTGTGTTATTTAACAACCTATCTATTACCATAGTACTTCTGCCCTTTTTTTTTAAGAATTAAAGGTGACTAATATACAAACAGTCAGTGCAGTGCCCATAAACACCTACATCTAATCTACTATAATAATAAATAATAATTATAGTAGATTAGATGTCTGATTATTATTCTAATTATTCTAACTTCTTCATTCTTTATATCTTCTATAAATAATAGTCAATATGAAAATACTCGTATGTTGTCACCCTTGAGGAATAGGGTCTCCGGTTTTCATCACTCATCAATGAAAACACAGCTGCATTATCCTGCTATTCCACTCTGATATTCTAGACAAGCTTGGTTCTTCTACGGTCGTGACGACCTATTTATATCATCATTTATTTTGAGAAGGAATTGAGGCAGGAAATGGTCAGCATAGATCTTGTGGATTAGCGAATTTTAGAAATTTACACACACGAAATACTTAATTTCTTAGACACAGATTTTTTTCAGAATACTTTCCTGTACACCTAATAACCTAATTAATGCAATTTAATTTTATTCAGATTTTTTTCGACGATTCTTCTCTGGGAAGAGAATCCTGCCCCATAGATTGCCTCGTAGGGGGGATATCTACCAAAGTTTCCACGCTTGACAGGCGATTTGGCAACCGCATTTTTCATATTATTTTGAGTCAGTTTTTGTGGATATTCTTATACCGCCGTTTCACGGTACAAGTCATATATTATAAGTATCAATAGTGATTTATTTTAACACCTTATACACTTCAACAAATAAATATTCGAATTGGTAGATGACAAACTCACTTGGAGACTGCATATTAATTATGTCAAATCAAAACTGATGTCATTACTAGGTGCATTACGTAAAGTCGCAGACTGTATTCCAAAAAAAGGCACGTACAATTATATACAACTCTTTAGTTAAATCACATATCAAATATCTAATTGAGGTATGGGGATCTGCTGCTTAAACTAATCTAGATCCACTTCAATGAACCCAAAATAAAATTATCAATGCATTATTTCACTACCATTATCTAACTTCAACAAAAGTACTATACGAAAAAACTAACTTACTAAATTTGACACAACTATATACTTATTGCACTTGCAATCTAATAAAAAAATATAACCACTAATTCTATTCAATCAAACATACAATTCCATGAAAAAACAACAACACACAACTTAAGAAAGTAAAAATAAACTTCAACTAATGTCTGCCCCAACTAATTATGACAAAAAAAACACTATTGTTTGAGGGAGCACAGCTGTTTAATTAATTACCACATGATATTAAAAACTGCACTAACATGAAATTGTTTAAAAGTAAACTTAGGAAATACATACGCACAGTGTAATCTTTTTAATATATAGTACCTAATATGTATAAGTAAATAACCTAAAACTATATCGATTCCAGCACTAGAGGTATGTAGATCTGATAACAATATAAATTTATAATTATTACTTTGTATCTCATTATAAGTGACCCATTATATATTCTTATGAGGAATAAAATTCTTTTAACCGAAAACTTGAATACTACTACTGGTTCTAGCTCAAACTTACAAAAATAATTTATACGTTTCTTAATTAACATCCCTTTGCATAAAACATTTAATATGTGCAATTATATATGTATATTTGTACTAAGTGCGCTTCCATTAACTATTGAAAAGCAGCTTACGAACAGACAGTGATAATGGAAAACGGATTAAAGTGAAATGCTCGTCGAAACTGTATCTTTCAGCTATTTTAAGACCTTTGTAAAATATGCAGATAAATGTCGAAGTCCACTCACATATTTAACGTATAGTTTTAAAGAAATATAATAAAGAAATAGTAACGTTTGCATAAGTAGTCTACATCAGGCGCTGCTGAGGTCAACTGTTCGTCGAGTCGATGATGTCGCAAACTATGGGATAGGAATATTATGTTCGGCAAAGGGTTTCAAACAAACGCAAATGGTGTTGACGATAACACCACCCACCGATTATGTCTGTTACTATAACTGAAGGAAAGCTATTATGTACAAAAACAAATAATAATTTTTCAGGTCAGAAATTGTAGTTGTCTCCGCGTCAGTTATTGTTACATAAAAGTTTCAGTCAATTCAATAGCTCCTAAGCTAGCTGATTTCTTATGTTTACGCGATCACTTCACATCTTAATAAAATATTTTTTTATTATTAATAAAATATTTGGGGGATGAAGCTGCTCGCGTCCGTAGGAATTACTTGAACCCTGACTCCCTACACGTATCCCCTGGGTAGTGCCAAACGAGCAGTACTACATACTGGTGGTAGGTTGGTCCTCTACTAGTGAGAGGCCCGGCCGAGGGTTAGTTACCACCCACCTGGCAAAGACATACCGCCAAATGATGCAAATCGTGTTCCGGTATGATGTTAGGTGAAACCCATATCTTAGGGAGAATGGGTCTGGACAGTTGCGTTACGCATACGGACCGGTTACGACGCGGCCGTTTCTTAGTGTCAGGTGCCTGGTTATGGAGGTTAGCGGGATCCGAAGCACGGTTGCACCGCTGGCCGACCGTAGATAGTTGGGGGCCCAATTAATGAGCCAGCCACTCATGAAAGGCTGCCCCGCCATCTTACGAAAAATCCTGGGATGGCTCCACCATGCCGGTTGGCGACCGGAGGAGAGGGCCTGGTGGCGATTTCCAGGGGGGTTCGGGTGTCCCCGCGATCTCCATGCTAGGTTCCATCGATGTTATGACTCTATTTGCGTCCCTAGGTTATATGTGTGACGCCTCGTCCAACTGCCATTCTCTCAACCTATTCACTCCCACCATATATGAAAAAAAGGAAAAAGAAGAGTAAGTTTGTACAGCGGTTGCACTCCCTCTCCATTAAAGTGCACCTCACAAACATCCGAGGCCTGCACTGTAATCTCAATGCAGTCCATTACCACCTTGAGACTGACAAGCCGTACTTACTCTTCTTGACTGAGACGCAGATCAGATGTCCTCTAGATGCGGCGTACCTTGGCTACCCTGGGTACACATTGGAGCATAATTTCCATCAGCGCGCCGGAGTCCGTGTTTACGTCCGCAACGACATCTGCTGTAGGCGTCTCCGTCACCTTGAAGACCCCACTTTCTCTACGATCTGGGTATTGATAGACACTGGAATGGATAAAATTATTTATTCTTGTGTCTATCGATCACACAGCGGCGACCAAGAGACAACTAGGCTGTTTGAACACCTCAGTGAAACCTCTGATGTGGCTCTAAATCGGTACCCTAATGCACAGTTGGTTTTTCTGGGGGACTTTAATGCCTGTCATCAGGACTGGCTGTTCCCATACCAGAAGACCGACCACGCTGGGAGAGTGGCGTGGAATTTTGCCTTGTCGCTGGGGCTCTCCCAGCTGGTGCAACAAGCGACTAGGGTACCTGATGTGGATGGGCACACAGCAAATTGCCTCGAACTTCTGCTGACGACCGATCCAGATAGGTACGATGTTCAGGTTACCTCACCCTTGGGAACTTCGGACCACTGTCTGGTAAAATCTGTATCGTTATATTCCCCACCTAACTACGATTTCCACGGGATGCGACGAATGTGGCGATACAAGTCAGCAGATTGGGATGAGATGCGGCATTTCTTTGCATCTTATCCTTGGCGGCAGGTCTGCTTCTCCTCTAGATACCCATCGAGCTGCGCGGATGCCATAACCAATGTGATACGTCAAGCGATGGAGTATTTCATCCCCTTTGCTGACGTGCCCATTGGTGGTAAAGCTCGCCCTTGGTTTAACGCCGAGTGCGCTCGTGCTGAAAAGCACAAGCATATGGCGTACTTATCCTGAGTCGATGTTCGAGACCGTAAAGCTCCGGATGTTAGCCTTAAGAAGAGAGCCTTTAACCAAGCCGCCAAGTCGTGCAAAAAGGCATTACGCCAAGCCAGTTTCGACCGCATTAAACGCATCGGCACAAAGCTCTCTGTCAAACCATTTGGCAGTAGAGCTTTTTGGTCTCTCGCCAAAGCGGTCGAGACAAACTTTTGTCGGTCTACACTGCCTCCGCTGGTAAAACCAGATGGCTCACTGGCGCATGCGCCTAAGGAGAAAGCGGACTTATTTGCTTCTCTTTTTGCTTGCAATTCGCGTCTGGACAGTAGCAACAGCGTACCATCACAATTACCTCACTGCGATACCTCTATGACTGAGGTCCGTATCACCAACAAGGAGGTTCTTAAAACCTTGCGAAGTCTAGACGTGAATAAAGCTAGTGGACCTGATGGTATACCAGCTATAGTTCTAAAGCGACAATTAAAGAAAAGAAAAATATAACCTAACCTAAGAACAGCAAAACAACAAAAGTAGACCAAGAAAATAATATATTTAAGTTTTTTAAAAGAGTATTTACAATTTTATAAAAAAATGAAATATGAAGATGATGGATGAAATGAGATTAAAATTAGGTTTCAAAAAAAATAAAGATAGAAGAATAGGACAATATAGTTTTATAGTGGAGCCTGGAGCCTCGCTGCTTTTGTAGAAATAGGCACACGCAGAGCTTGAGGTTTCTCAGCGGCGACGGCACGCAGCGCCTGGACTGGGCACACGTAGCGTCCGGAGCCGGCGCACGTAGCGCCTGGGGTAGGTGCGCTCAGTACTTGGAGAAGTGGTCGCCGCGCCCAGAGGTAGCGCGGGCAATAGGTGCACTCGGCGCCTGGAGCAAGCAGTCGTAGCGTGCCCGAAGGTAGCGCGGGAAGTAAGTGCACTCGGCGCCTGGAGCAAGCAGTCGTAGCGCGCCCGAAGGTAGTGTGGCCCCGCGCTTGAAGCAGACTGCCGACGACTTCACGTGTAGATGGAGGCTTGCAGGATCCCGAGGCAAAGCGGCCCCGGGATAAGGCCTTTAGTAGATGTTTCTCGTTTGAGAACTGAAGCGAGACTATCCTGTATTCTCCAATTGCTCGGCTTTTATACCTTTTTAGAGAGAACGAGAAATTATTTAAATTAAAACGATATTTATTGTAAATGACCTACAGCCAAAGAGTATTTATGTAGAAAGAACATCATACCAGAGACGAATTTGAATAAAAGTTACCATAACAACGACATAAATAGTAGTTGTCATATTTAGCAATTTTTGGTTTTTGGACTATTATTAAGAAACTATTACATTTTAGTAAGAAATGAGATATTATTCACATAGGAAAAACTAATGCACGGCTGCGTGCACGAAGCCTGAAATTGTAGAGTTACAGAGAATTCAATAAAAGACCAAAAAAGGTAAGACTCCATTGACAGCTATTTTAAAAGTAATAAATAGTGTGAAAATACGCAGTAAAATGATATGTTATTGTGTAAAAACGTTACAGGATCCTATATAAATAAAGGTGATGCAAAATATAAATGCAGAAAATCAAAAACAGAATGACAAAAATAGTATAAAGTGATGTAAAACATGAATGCAGAATATCAAAACAGAATGGAGAATTAGTGTACAATGAAATGTAAGTAGCATAACACTACAAATAGTGCCTAAATCTTGGAAGCTGGCCAATGTGCAGCCTGTGCCTAAAAAGGTAGCCGTACCGACCCTGCCAACTATCGGCCAATTTCAATTACCTCCATACTCTGCAAGATTATGGAGCGTATATTGAACGCCCACCTTATGGCATACCTAGAGCAAAATGATCTCCTCAGTGATCGCCAGTACGGGTTTCGCTGAAATCGATCAACTGGGGATCTCCTAGCGTTGCTACTCACATATGGGGCGAAGCCCTCGAGAACAGTGGTGAAGAAAGACTTGCTGTTTCCCACTTGGGAGGTCAAAGATTTTCGACAAACGACGAGGTCAAAGCAGCTGTAGACGCATATTTTGACTCTAAGGAAGAATCATTTTTTTTTAACGGTCTAAATGCTTGGAAGGGGAGGTGGCAAAAGTGTATTGAACTTGATGGTGATTATGTAGAAAAATAAAAATATAACTGATTTAGTATGTGTTTATTTTCTTGGTTAGGCCGAGTACTTTTCAATCCACCCTCGTATCACATTCAAATTCAAAACATTATATATTTATATACAGGGTTATTTTTCAAAGAGTAGCCAAATTTTAAAGTTAAGTTCAAATATATATTAGGTCCTTACACTACTACTAACACTGGCGTTTTGTACGGGAGGAATATAAAATCAATTTTTTTTGTTGGAAAATATATTTAATTAATCAAAGTGTGCACCGTTGTTATCTATGCACTTTTGCCATCTCATAGGTAGTTCATTGATCCCTTTACTAAAAAAACCATGGAGGCGAGAATTAATAAAATATTTGAAGGCGGTTTGGACTGCCACATCGGAGTTGATTTTTTTTCCCTTGTAAGAAGTTGTCCAAATTCCGGAAAAAATGGTAATCTGTTGGAGCAAGGTCCGGGGAGTACGGTAGATAGACATTCCAATTGTAGCTCATCTAACTTAGTGGTTGCTTGTTGTGCAGTGTGTGGTCTTGCGTTGTCGTGAAGCAGCAGTGGCCTAGAGCGATTGACCAATCTCCGTTGTTTAGCAGCTAGTTCTTCCTTCATGGTTTGCAGTTGCTGATAATAGATATCTGCCGTAATCATTTGGCCAGATTTTAGAAAGCTGAAGTGAAAGATACCGGTGCTAGTCCACAAAACACTCACAAGTAACTTTTTCTGAGTCAATTTTCGTTTAGGGCAGGATTTGGCTGGGTCTCCAGGGTTCAGCTATTGTGACGAGCGCTTCCGATTATCGTACAGTATCCACTTTTCATCACAAGTAATGATTCGATTTAAAATCCCTTCATTATTGTGTCGGTTGAGCAAAGTAACAGAGCAGTCGACGCGTGTTTGCAAGTTCGATTCACTCAATTCATGAGGTACCCATCGTTTAAGTTTTTTTTACTTTCCTGATTTGCTTCAAGTGGATATTACAGTTTTATCACTTACCCCGAACCCTGCAGCTATCTCTGAAATCTTTTGTGATGGATCCTTTTTTTACAATGTAAAACGTTACCCCCACACTAGGATTTTCTCCTGTGTCGTGGAGACAGTTTACAAACATAAATTGCACGAGGACAAACATCCAGACCCGGAACAATTATTTGTAGGCCATACAAATACTTGTTCCGTGCGGAATTCGAACCCGCGGCCCCCAGCGCAACAACTCATTGCTAAGCCACTGCGCCACGGAGCGATGATCCGCTTCCACAATAGCCTTTAATTCTTCATTTTCCACTTTGGTCTCCAGCTGTCCACGGGGTTGGTTCTGAAGGTCGAAATTTCCAGAACGAAAACGTTGAAACCAAAAACGTACCGTGCTTTCTTTTGCAACACCAGCGCCGTACATATCATTAATCCTTCGAGCTGTTTGTGCAGCACTGGTCTCACGTTAGATATACTCGTAAATATACCGATGTTTCATGTATTCCATTGTGCGGTAATAAGCGTAAAGAAAAAAAAAATATATAAAAAATATTATATAGATATTTCAGATCAAAGTGGTCAGTACGACAAAACGCTAATTTCATATGTAAGGACCTAATAAATAATGATTACCGATATTGCAATTTTTAAAAATACGAGTAAATAAGTCTTCTACTTTTTTAACTATCCCAGATTGAATTTAATTTATGGGCAACAACTACACGTACGCGCGCTCCTCTTTGTGCGATTCAATTCACAACATTATTGCGGATCGAGCAACCATTACGAATATGTCTACGTAGGAAAATAGAAAACGTTAACTATTTATAATTGACAATCAGTGATAATAACAGATTATCACGCATTCTGAAGGTAACAAAGTTATAAACGACAGAAAGTTTCAGAATTATTTGAATTAATTTTTCTACACCTATTCTTATTCTATTTCTTATTCTGAACTTTCTCTGCAAAGAATCATGCCCACTTTCCATACATTTAAAAACCTGATAGTGAAAGTTGATGTATAATTATAAAGTATAGTAGAAAAACTACATGTAAGCTTAAGAAATAATGTCATATAGTCATTTTCACGATTTAAACGCTACAAATCCCAAAAAATACTAATGTCAATTTTTAGGTTAGGATTTGCCGTAGTCAAATAGGTAATAAAGAAATAAATGTGCTATAACTTATTATTAACACTCGAAGTTAAGATAGCAATACTTATCTTGTTATGGTCTAAAACGTCTTTTTTATCCGCGCGTCTACGGGTGCCTCTATAGGTCCCATAGCGGTAATGCCGACACAGACCGATTCATCGACCACGTCCAAATGGCTGCAGACTCCGTGCTACAACAGGTCCCATCCGCAGAGATCGTGATACTCGGTGATTTCAACGCCCACCACGCTGAATGGCTTGGTTCTCGTTTAACCGATCATGCGGGTAGATCTGTCTATGACTTTGCTTTGGCATATGGTCTAACACAACTGGTTACTTCGCCTACGCGGATCCCAGATGTGGAAGACCATGTACCTTCCCTGTTGGACCTTCTGCTGACCTCTCATCCGGACGGATATCAGGTCTCCGTCGATGCCCCTTTGGGCTCTTCGGACCATTGTCTGATCCGGAGTACGGTGCCACTCACGCTCCAGTCGCAGTTGCGATCTACAGCTTGTCGCCGTGTTTGGCACTATAGGTACTACTACTACTGATTGGGACGGGATGCGGTCTTTTTTGGAATCCTACCCTTGGGGGCGGGTTTGCTTCTCGCCGGAAGATCCCAGTGTTGTTGCCGATTCTGTTGCTGATGTGGTACTTCAGGGTATGGAACTTTTTATTCCATCCTCTGTGGTGCCCATCGGAGGCAGATCCCAGCCATGGTTTGGTCGCTCCTGTAAAATAGCATCACGCTATAAGCAGGAGTGCTACCAGGCCTGGGCTGACGCATCAACGTCTCGGGATGTAAACACCAGCGCACTTAAAAAGAAGTATAATTCCGCCTCCAGGTCCTTCAAAAGCGTCATTGCCAAGGCAAGGTCTGAACACATCGGCAGAATTGGTGAGAAGCTAGTTCGCCTTCCTTTGGGAACCCGTGCATTCTGGTCTCTCGCCAAGGCTGTCCAAGGGAACTTCTGTCAGCCATCTCTTCCATCTCTGCACAGAGAGGACGACTCACTGGCCCATGCCGCAAAGGAGAAAGCCGATCTGTTGAGCTCTCTTTTTGCGTCCAACTCGACTCTAGATGACAGGGGGAACACACCGCCGACCATCCCGCGATGTGAGTGCTCCATGCCGGATGTGCGATTTACACAGCGCTCGGTCCGCAAAGCACTCTTCTCCCTGGACGTCAGCAAGTCGAGTGGGCCCGATGGAGTCCCTCCCATTGTGCTGAAGACGTGTGCTCCGGAGTTGGCACCGGGTTTAACGCGTCTTTTCCGGTACTCCTACTCCCAAGGCGTAGTCCCCAGCTCATGGAAGACAGCTTTGGTGCACCCGATCCCTAAAAAAGGCGACCGCTCAGACCCGTTCATTTACAGGCCTATCGCCATCACCTCCTTGTTCTCCAAAATAATGGAAGCCGTTATAAACTGCCAGCTCATGAGGTACCTTGAGGATCACCAGCTGATTAGTGACCGCCAGTACGGTTTTCGTCGGGATCGATCAGCTGGTGATCTTCTAGTCTACTTAACTCATAGATGGGCGGAGGCAGTAGAGTCCAAGGGGGAGGCATTAGCCGTTAGTTTGGACGTAGCGAAGGCCTTTGATCGGGTCTGGCACAAAGCGCTTCTTTCGAAGCTTCCTGCCTATGGGCTTCCCGAGAAATTGTGCAAATAGATCACCAGTTTCCTTGCTGATCGGAGCATCAAGGTCGTAGTAGACGGTGCATGCTCTGCTCTCAAGCCTATCAACGCTGGTGTTCCACAAGGCTGCGTGCTATCACCAACGCTGTTTCTCCTGCATATCAATGATATGTTGCTAACTGGTAGCATTCATTGCTATGCGGACGACAGCACTGGTGATGCCTTAAATACCGGCCGTGCCAATATTTCTCGGGAAAACGTCGCCGAGTACCGGAACAAACTTGTGTCTGAAGTCGAGTCTTTGCTTAACAAAGTCTCGGATTGGGGCCGACTAAATCTAGTCCAGTTCAATCCCCAGAAGACACAAGTTTGCGCGTTTACCGCTAAAAAGAACCCCTTTGTCGTATCTCCTCAGTTTCAAGGCACTCCCCTTGCTGCCTCAGCCAGCATCGGAATCCTTGGCGTCGACATATCAAGTGACGTGCAGTTTCGTGGTCACTTGGAAGTGAAGGCCAAATTGGCCTCTAAAAAGCTTGGCGTGCTCAGCAGAGCGAGACAGTATTTCATGCCGGCACATCGCTTGCAACTTTACAAAGCGCAAGTTCGGCCCCACATGGAATACTGTTCTCATCTCTGGGCCGGGGCACCCCAGTGCCAGCTCCTTCCACTTGACCGCATCCAGCGCAGAGCGGTTCGAATCGTCGACGACCGAGTTCTTTCTGATCGGCTCGATACACTGGCACTGCGTAGAGATGTTGCATCTCTTTGCGTATTTTATCGCATCTTTCACGGGGAGTGCTCTGAGGAATTGTTCGGACTAATTCCAGCTGCTCAATTTCACCATCGCACATCGCGTCAAAACTCGCGTTACCATCCATACCATCTGGATGATTGGCGGTCTACCACTGTGCGATTTAGAAGAAGTTTTCTCCCTCGCACGACTTCCTTGTGGAATCAATTACCACCAGCGAATTTTCCGGACCGATACGACTTAGGAACCTTCAAGAAAAGAGCTTACACCTTTCTAAAAGGCCGGCAACGCATCTGCAATTCCCCTGGTGTTGCGGTTGTTCATGGGCGGCGGTAGTCACTTACCATCAGGTGAGCCGCATGCTCGTTTGCCCCCTATTCCATAAAAAAAAAACTTTGTGAATTTCTTGAAACTAACTGCCCCTAAGTCACCACTTACTCTCGATGATTTTCACCATAAATTGAGTGTCTAGCTCTATCTGCTATTTCTTCAGCACACATAAATACTTACTAACTACATTTAGTTCACCATGTATTGTCAAAATGATCAGTTATCAACCAAACACATTTCTTTGGCCTATGGTACATACTTACATACTTACATGATGAACAAAATGGGATAAACAAATAAAACACTATGATAAAGTGGCATGGTTTACTAATTATCATCATTTTTACCTAAATCTCTCACCACTACGTCATCCAGAAATTCTGCTGGAGCAGAAACATTTTCTTGATATCATATAGGGTTGTAAAAAGAAGTAACACAAACAAAATGGCACAGTACACAACGAGACGCAAACGCAATGACGAAGAACTGCGCCGATGCCAATTGCGGAACTGTCAAATGTCAAAAAAATCCGGTTCATTCGTCCGCACTCGATGACATACTGAATAATTAATTTATTTTATTATTATATTATTTTATATTAATATGTAATATACAAATACAAATAAATAAATACTTACTGATTAAATGAAACATAAAATAATGTATGAAACTCAGAAACAGAGTTAAGTAAAGTAAAGTAGCAGTGTATAAAATGGAAGGTCCTAGGGAAGGGTAGTTGAGATGCGTTTAAAATATATAATACGTTTGCCCTTGACGTAGAATTTTCCTGCGTTTCTTTTAACATTGTGATAAGCGTTATTAATTTACAATTCAATTAGCTAAATTTTAAGATTTATTTCATTTCTATACATTTTCAGGTGAAAAATGGGCATTGTTCTTTGCCCATATATTGCAATATAACTCTGTATATAATTGTTCTTTATGTATTTGTCACCGAACTCCTACTAACCGGCTGAACCGGTTTTGATGATTTTTTTATCTTTGTTCGAGTGGGTCCGTGGATGGTACAGGTTAACATTCGGACCCGGTAGGTGACGCTGTTGTCAATAACGGGTGCAAAGCCGGGGCGGATCGCTTATTTTCAGTAAATTACAAAATACTTGCGAAATATTTTTATTACATGAAAGGACACACCAAAACTTTTGGGAGTGGTGGTGATGGTGGTTCTTTACGCGGAATTAAGCAAATTAAGCTATAACAACCTTATTACAACAAAGGAGTTCTTTTAGCGGTAAATATATATGTGTACCCTTAAGAATGGAACACAGCATTCAAGCACTGCCATTTGGCCAGGAATAGGTAGAGGCCATAATAATGTACACCAAAATATCAATGCGGTGTGCTTTCTTTTTCCATACAATTGAGAGAAGACGTATGACGAGTCATGACGACGGAAATTATAGAGAGTAATTTGTCGACTGAAGTTGATTCCAATTCGAGATATCATTCGATTTAGTGCTAGCTTCTGTTTCAGGATAAGAACTCACGGACATTTACTCGCGCCCGTACCGATAGTGGAACTACAATTTAGTTTTAAAACTCACAAGACCGCAGTTCTGTGCGAAGCTCTGGCGCCACAAATTTGCGGAGATATCATTGCAAGTCAGGCGGGTGTAAGGCGGGTAATTTGCGATGGATTGATTTCCAGTAATTGCGTCGCCCGCGGTTTATAACCAGATAGTGTACCAGCACTGCTGCCTTCTCGATTTTACTTCTTGCCCGCCGTGCAGAGACACTCGCAAACAAGCGTACGTGTCGCGGACATAATTCGCGAAATTTATTGTAGTTATATGCATACATTTCTTATATTCTCGCGTGTCGTAGTCTCGCTAACCACTACGGGCGTGATTAAAATATCGTTTCAAGAAATCCTTCATACGCTACGAATTAAGTAGGAATTGCCTTGACTTCAAATCAAATTAGATTGATTCAATACTCGAATCTGTCTGGAGTGGGTATGCAGTTGCTTAAATTATACGCTATTCAATATCTATGTTATAAAATAAAGATAAAATAAGATAGTTTGTGATCTACATTCCATTAATATAATATTGCAAACACGGTTTTTCACTTTCAAATGTAAGAACTCAAACATCCAGCCATATAATAAATACAAATTCTCTGCATTCCGTAGATACAATAATACTATTTAATTATTATAAATATTATCAAATCCAAAGCTTTTATAAATTTTTATAAAGGATATAAATACTAAATATATATATATTTAGTATTTATATCCTTTTTGTGGTAGTATATTCAGTATAAAAACTACAATAACACAACTTGTCCCGCGTATTCCGCGTCAGTAATAGCAAAACGAAGTACTTTTGTGTCCGTCTGTCTATCCTCCGAGACTTTTACACGTAGATTTATTAATATTCGGTAAACCCAAAGACATTTAAGTTACCTATATATTTAAATCTCTTTGGGTAAACCGAATTTTCGATTAAGGGGTTAATTTCGGTGGGATAAATAGGACATTTAAAAAAAGTGTATGTATCAGCACTCTCGGAGCTTACTCCTAATGAAGGATTATAAAATATAGATTAGTAAATGAGAACGCATGTTTTATATTACTAAAAGCGTACATGATACATTTATTTATATTAATTATATAATTGTTTACGCCCACCCTTGCTGGACCAGAAAGGAGGTGCGACGCGCGGGCGCGGGATGACAGCTGACAGGGACTTGCTGGCAAAAACTACCGCCGTGCAACATCATACTTAACGCGGCTATATGTATATCTTTATTGTAACGAGGATTAATACAGTTTTGTTATAATTATATAGTTTTGTTATAATTATATATTTTTGTTGGAAGAAATTATAAGTATTCGTCATAAAGAAGTTTTTTATTGAAGAGCGCCGAATTACCGAACAAAAAGTGGTGACCCCGACGTAATGTGGATGACGCAACAGGAAGGCGAAGAAGTCCCGGAATAAGTGCATAGTGCCGGAATAAGTGGTAAACACGGACCCGAGGGAAGTACGCCCGTTCCTAGTAAATCTATTCATATCCTTGTTCATATAATTGTGCTCAATTTGTGTAAATATAGTTCGTTAGTTCCGGTGCCATCGTTAGTTATACTTACCTACATAGTTCGTTGCATAAACAATAAATTGTACTTAATCTTCGTAAATAAGCAACAAGTAATCTTTAAATAACTTCATTTTCATTCGAAAGTAAACAAAAGTCAACATTAATATCGTAAAATCATAAAACTTAGTGTAAATCTTAATAAATAACTTGTAAACACAGTGTCTACAATCGATATTTTATCTTCAATAAATCATTGATTTCGCATTAGAATCGTTTAAAATATTAATACAAACATATAGTTAAACATATCGGCTAACTATTCCAGGCATTTGTTGGGAGTAAGCGGGCGAAAAAGTAAGTGCTTTCTTCATCGACACGGCGGACCTGTTTCCTGCTACCGTGCCGTGTTACACCGTGTCGCTGCGCCTGCAGGCGGCCGGTACAAAGGTCAGATCGGCGGCCAGGTGACCGGCGCATTGTTTACGAGGTTGGATTCACTTTATATTTATATTCACTTTATATTTAGTCACTGGTTACACGCTTTACCATCAAGTAATCTCGGCACATTACTTGATGCGGAAAGCTTACGCATTGCCGTAGGAATCCGACTAGGAGCGGCGATTTGTCAACCCTATCAGTGTCCCTGTGGTAGCAGCGTCGACAAGTTTGGGCTCCACGGACTTTCATGTAAGAAAAGCACTGGTAGATTTTCACGACACAGTTCTTCGAACGATGTCATCCGAAGAGCTCTTGTCTCTATAAATGTTCCCTCGGTTTTAGAGCCTTGTGGAATATTTAGAGACGATGGCAGGAGACCCGACGGTATGACATTGGTCCCTTGGGAGAGAGGTAAAGCCCTAGTGTGGGATGCTACTTGCGTAGACACTCTGGCGGTCTCTCATCTCAGGGGTACCTCGTTTAGAGCCGGGGCGGCATCAGAGGCAGCTGAACTGAGTAAGTGGCGCAAATATGAGTCTCTGAGAGATGACTACATGTTTGTGCCATTTGCTGTAGAGACTATCGGTCCGTGGGGTCCACGTGCGGTGAAGTTCCTAAAGGAACTCCATCCGCGGCTGGTCGTTGCTGCTGGTGATAAGAGGGCTGGTTCTTTCCTTGCTCAAAGGCTAAGTATAGCCATTCAGCGGGGAAACGCAGCCAGCGTTCTTGGCACGATACCGCGGGGAGTAGGACTATATGATATTTAAGTTTCTAGTTTTAGTTTTTTTTTTATTATTATTATTATAGTTTTTAGTATTGTATATTTTAATTAATAAAATTATATTGAATCTTTATATTTTATGTTTTATTTACAAGTTAATACTTATTTGCTAATTCTTTCGCCCACATTATGTCCGACTTAAAAGAACTAATAAAACAGAGGGGTAACATTCGCGGCCGAATAACATTATTCGAAAAGTATATGACGCCATTAACGTTAATTAATAGTGAGTCTGAGCGCAGCAAATTGATAAATAATGAATTAAATTTGAGATTAACAAAATTACAAGAATTATCGTACAGTTTCGATGAAATTCAAAGCAAAATTGAACAATTAGATCCCCGATATATCGAAACAGTTGGAAGAACGGGAGGTAACCGAAAACCAGTTCTTTTATTTGATTGCTCAAGCTCAAGAGTTTTAAGATGCATACACAGATAGTAAAAATAAACTATCATGTTTCATGTCGTGGTAGTACTACATCTGTTACAAATCAAAATATAAAACTGCCACCGTTGAAAATTCCTCCCTTTTCAGGCGATTCAAATACTTGGCTTCAGTTTCGAGACATATACTTGTCTTTGATACACAATAATGAAAAAATTGATGAAATCAGCAAGTTTCAATATTATAATCATATCTGGAGGGAAAAACGGCAAGGCCCCAGGCGAGGATGGAATTACAGCGGAGCTTCTGAAAGCGGGTGGAAGACCGGTACTTGAAGTCCTTCAGAAGCTCTTTAATTCCGTCCTCCATGGTGGCATTACACCGGAGGCGTGGAGCAGAAGTGCGGTGGTTTTGTTCTTCAAGAAAGGTGACAACACTCTCTTGAAGAACTACAGACCGATTTCCCTTCTGAGCCGCGTCTACGTGCTGTTTTCGAGAGTCATTACGAATCGTCTCGCGCGCAGACTTGACGACTTCCAGCCTCCCGAACAAGCCGGTTTCCGAAAGCGCTTTAGCACCATAGACCACATACATACCCTACAGCAAATTGTACAGAAGTCCGAAGAGTACAATTTGCCACTATGTCTGGCGTATGTGGACTATGAGAAAGCCTTTGATTCCGTCGAAATTTGGGCGGTGCTGCAGTCCTTTCAGCGGTGCCAAGTTGACTGTCGGTATATCGAAGTGTTGAAGTGCTTGTACAGTAGGGCTACGATGGCTATCCGAGTACAGAACCAGAGTACGAAACCTATCCAATTGCAGAGAGGTGTAAGACAGGGTGACGTTATATCCCCGAAACTCTTCACCGCTGCATTGGAAGACGTTTTCAAGCTTCTGGACTGGAAAGGATACGGAATTAACATCAATGGCGAGTACATCACTCACCTTCGATTTGCCGACGATATAGTCCTCATGGCAGAATCGCTGGAGGAGCTAAGCACTATGCTCAATGACCTCAATAGTGTCTCCCAACGGATAGGTCTTAAGATGAACATGGACAAAACAAAGATTATGTTTAATGTCCATGTCACACCTATGCCGGTAGTTGTTGGGAGCACTAAGCTCGAAGTTGTTGACGAGTATGTTTACCTGGGACAAATAGTCCGACTAGGTAAGTCCAACTTCGACCAAGAGGTCAATCGACGGATTCAACTCGGCTGGGCAGCGTTCGGGAAGCTACGACACATCTTCTCGTCAGAAATACCTCAAAACCTTAAAACAAAATTGTACAACCAGTGCGTGTTGCCAGTGATGACTTACGGAACTGAGACGTGGTCCTTCACTGCTGGCCGTATAAGGAAGCTCAAGGTCGCTCAGCGAGCTATGGAGAGGGCTATGCTCGGAGTTTCTCTGCGTGATAAACTTAGGAATAAGGATATCCGCAGTTGAACCAGAGTAACCGACATAGCCCAACGGATTAGTAAGCTGAAGTGGCAGTGGGCCGGCCATATAGCTCGAAGAACCGACAACCGATGGGGAAGAAAGGTTCTCGAGTGGCAGCCTCGTACCGGTAGGCGAAGTGTAGGGCGTCCCCCCACAAGATGGAGTGACGACCTGGTAAGACATACAGGAAGTCGATGGATGCAGGTGGCTCAGGACCGTGCTTTGTGGCATTCCTTGGGGGAGGCCTATGTTCAGCAGTGGACTTGTGAAGGGCTGTAATGATGATGATGATGATGATCTGGAGGGACCCGTTCTGTCAGTGAACTCACTGAGACTGTCACTGTTTCAGCCAATAACTATGAAATCGCTTGGGCGTTGCTCTGCGATAGATATAATAACAAGCGTCTTTTAATAAACGAGCATGTTAAATGTTTATTTTCGATTGAAGCGCTTCATAAGGAGTCCCACCGGGCCCTGCGCAACCTAGTCGATACAATTTCGAAAAACCTGAGTGCTTTAAGGGTGTTAGGCGAGCCGACTGAGAGTTGGAATACGCTTATTATTTATATTGGGTCATCGAAGTTGGATTCCGTGACCGCGAGAAGTTGAGTAGAGTTCCGTAGCAAATTGGAAACGCATAGTTTGGACGATTTCTTCGATTTTCTTCATAAAAGGGCAACTGTATTAGAAACACTCTACGCCGCTAAAGCTACAAATAATAATAAAACAGAAAATCGTCAAAACTTTGCGCGATCGAAATCGTTCATGTTCTACTTCGCTCGATTCACCACTCCGTGGTCATTGTTTGGCATGTAAACAAGATCATAAGTTATATGACTGTCATAAATTTAAATCTATTTCAGTCGAAGAACGAAACGCTAAGGTGTATCAATGGAAATTATGTAGTAATTGTCTTCGTAACGATCATCTATCTTATCAGTGCAGACTGGCAGGTTGTCGTATCTGTAAAAGAAAGCATAACACTTTATTACACAGGCAACACAAATTACAAAATAACCAACAGTCATTCCAAGGTCAACCATCAACACAACACGATACGCAAAACAACATAGACAACGTAGGTACATCTACGTTGTCGTGAAGCGACAATTAAAAGAGAAAGAACCTAACCTAAGAACAGCAAAACAACAAAAGTAGACCAAGAAAATAATATATTTAAGTTTTTTAAAAGAGTATTTACAATTTTATAGAAAAATGAAATATGAAGATGATGGATGAAATGAGATTACAATTAGGTTTTAAAAAAAAATAAAGATAGGAGAATAGGACAATATAGTTTTATAGTGGAGCCTGGAGCCTCGCTGCTTTTGTAGAAATAGGCACACGCAGAGCTTGAGCACCCGCGCTTGAAGCAGACTGCCGACGACTTCACGTGTAGATGGAGGCTTGCAGGATCCCGGGGCAAAGCGGCCCCGGGATAAGGCCTTTAGTAGATGTTTCTCGTTTGAGAACTGAAGCGAGACTGTCCTGTATTCTCCAATTGCTCGGCTTTTATACCTTTTTAGAGAGAACGAGAAATTATTTAAATTAAAACGAAATTTATTGTAAATGACCTACAGCCAAAGAGTATTTATGTAGAAAGAACATCATACCAGAGACGAATTTGAATAAAAGTTACCATAACAACGACATAAATAATAGTTGTCATATTTAGCAATTTTTGGTTTTTGGACTATTATTAAGAAACAATTACATTTCAGTAAGAAATGAGATATGATTCACATAGGAAAAACTAATGCACGGCAGCGTGCTCGAAGCCTGAAATTGTAGAGTTACAGAGAATTCAATAAAAGACCAAAAAAGGTAAGACTCCATTGACAGCTATTTTAAAAGTACTAAATAGTGTGAAAATACGCAGTAAAATGATATGTTATTGTGTAAAAACGTTACAGGATGCTATATAAATAAAGGTGATGCAAAATATAAATGCAGAAAATCAAAAACAGAATGAAAAAAATAGTATAAAGTGATGCAAAACATGAATGCAGAATATCAAAACAGAATGGAGAATTAGTGTACAATGAAATGTAAGTAGCATAACACTACAACGTCTACGTCTACATCATTAACGACTACTACTAACCCGACTTCAAACAATGAGGTTGGATCTAACGCTGCTGATTCTTCATCTAATTGCCCCACTCCGGAGGTTACAATGTCTGCTGGCGCCTCAAACTTGGTACTTCTTTCTACGGCTTTAGTCGAGGTGTCAAACAATGGCAAAATATTTAAATTGCGAGCTCTTTAAGATAGTGGCTCACAATCGTCCTTCATTACGGGGGCGGCTCAAGCTAAATTGGCATGCGTTAAGAATAAAAACCAATATAAACACGTGTCCGGTCTTAATAATGCAACAATAAGCATTGCCGAGCACTGCAACATCAATATTAAATCAACACACAATCAGTTCACTACTTCTGTCAGATGCTATGTCGTTCCCACCATTACTGGCAACCTTCCTCAAACAGAAGTACATCTTCCTGGGCTAATAATCCCCGGCCACATCGAGTTAGCTGACCCAACCTTCTTTCACCCATCACAGATTGATCTGCTATTAGGAGCAGACATCTTCTGGGACATTATGGGATCATCTCGTGTGCAGCTCGGACAAAACAAACCAGTCTTACAGGAAACTCTCTTAGGGTGGATAGTAGCTGGTCCCATTGGGGGGAAATATTTAAAGAGTACAAAGAATAAAGTACACTGTCACTTCAGTCGAGACATACAACAACAGCTCGTCAAGTTCTGGGAACTTGAGGAGGTTCCTGTTAGCAAACCTTTCTCAAATAGCGAAGATTATTGTGAAAATCTTTACAAAGAGACCACTCACCGCGAAGCAAACTGTAAATTTTGCGTTCAAATACCTCTTTGCGATTCACCAGATGTTCTAGGCGACTCGTATAATATGGCTGAAAAGTGTCTACACCAAATGAAAAGAAAAATGAAAACTAAACCAGTTTTTAAACAAGAATATACTAAATTTATGCAAGAGTACGAGCGCTTAGGACATATGAGTGAAGTTAGTAAGCCAGAGCGTGGATACTACTTACCTCATCACGCTGTGATAAAGGATAGTAGCAAAACAACGCGTCTCAGGGTCATTTTTGACGCGTCAGCTAAAACAACAACAGGTATACAACAGGTAGATACCTGTTGTTGTTTTCAACGTTCAACGATATTCAGCACGTGGGCCCGGTCGTCCAGGATGATTTGTTTTCAATCCTGTTACGATTTCGGCAATATAAATATGTTGTGACAGCTGACGTGGAAAAAATGTATCGACAGATTTTAATACAGCCTGAACAACGGCATGTCCAGATGATTTTATGGCGTGAGCATGAGTACGAACCGATTAAGATATTCCAACTCAATACGATCAGTTACGGAACCTCCTCGGCTCCCTTCTTAAGTACGAGATGTCTAGTTCAGCTAGCTGATGAATGTCATGACAACAGGATTGCTAATATCATAGAGAACGATTTTTACATCGATGACGTAATTACGGGAAGTAATTCGAAGGAGGATCTACGTTATATAATAAATTCTGTAACAGATACTCTTCATTCAGCACATTTGCCATTGCGGAAGTTTCGTACTAATGTGGCTTCAGTCCTCCAGGATACCTCGAACTCCCTGATACCCAAGGATTTAGATTTCAGTGCCCATTCCAGTGCATTAGGACTTAAATGGGATCCAAGCAGAGATACCTTCAATTTCCCTGTCGACATAAAATCTTCACCAACAGCCACTAAGAGATCAATTTTGTCAAATTCAGCTCGATTATTTGATCCTCTCGGATTATTAAGTATATGTACCATAGTGCCTAAAATAATCCTTCAAAACTGTGGATGTCTCAGGCAGATTGGGATGATCCTATTCCTGCAGATTTAGCTCAAAGATGGTTCAACTTCATATCAGGGCTCAGGTGTTTGGTGAACTTCCAAATACCTAGATTCGTCTTCGACAACGACCCTAATGCTATTGTTGAGATGCATACATTTTGTGATGCCTCACAAGATGCATATGCAGCTTGCGTCTACGTTCGTTGAATCAGTAGCTCAAGCAAAATAACTATAAATCTACTGTATGCTAAGACAAAGGTTTCTCCTATCCGAGCTCAAACCATTCCACGTCTTGAATTGTGTGGCGCCTTATTAGCGGCACGTCTGAGCTCGAAGGTACTAAAGGCATTAAGATTAACATTCACAAATATTTATTACTGGACAGACTCGTCTGTTGTGCTTGGGTGGATTCATACAGCATCACAGAATCTTAAAACTTTCGTGTCCAATCGTGTCTCAGAAATCCAAGAACTAACAGCAACTGGCTCCTGGAGGCACGTTCCAGATGTCCTAAACCCGGCCGATTTAGCGTCACGTGGTCTAAATCCCACCCAAGTACACGATGCCAGTTTATGGTGGCATGGACCTTCCTTTTTAGAGGATAGTCCATCGGCATGGCCAGAAGTTATAAAACCTACCCTCCATGTACCTGAAATTAAAACTTACACAACTAAGCCTAAACCTAATAAACTAACTACCAAAACTACAACATGCACTACAGTTACATCTAGCAGCACAACGACAAACACTTGTGATAAACTAGTGAACTTTGAGAATTACTCAAAATTCACGAGTTTACTGCGAAGCTTGACTTATGCTTTGCGGTTTATCTACAACATAAGACACTCTAAGGATAAAATTACAGGACACCTCACTACAGATGAAATTGAGAAGTCCTTGCATCATTTAATCAAACAACACCAGGAGGAGTGTTTCGAATGCGAACTTAATCTACTAAATAATAAAAAATGCTTACCTTCGAAATCACGACTTTTATCACTCAGACCATTCGTTGATGAGAAGGGCATTCTCCGAGTTGATGGTCGTATTCAAAATTCACCTGAAATCTTTAGTAAAAAACATCCCATCATACTTGAATCAAAGAATCAGTTTACAAAACTATTGTTTGTTCGCGAACATAAGAAATTGTTCCACGGAGGTGCACAGCTTCTGCTGACTAACATCAGACAATTATTTTGGCCCATCGCGGGAAGGAGATTAACTAGATCTACGGTTAATAATTGTAGAATATGTAGAATATTAAGGGCTAAAACTATAACACCAATAATGGGAAACTTACCATCAGCTCGCACGAATCCTAGCTTTGCGTTTGAATTCGTGGGTGTCGACTTCGCTGGCCCATTTTTGACACGTGACCGAAAGGGACGTGGTTGCAAAATTATAAAAAGCTATTTATGTATATTCGTGTGTTTTACAACGAAAGCACTTCATTTAGAAATTGCATCAGACTTGAGTGCGGAGGCATTTATTATGTGTTTAAATCGCTTCATATCTCGCAGAGGCAAACCTAGCGAGATCCATTGTGATAATGGACAAAATTTTGTGGGCGCAAATAATGAGTTCAAAAGATTTTTCGAATCATGTAGTGAATCTATCTCGTCATATGCTGCCGGAGAATTCATAAAATTCAAGTTCTCGCCCGCTTATTCTCCGCATTTCAACGGACTTAGTGAAGCCGGTGTTAAGGCAGCTAAGCATCATCTAATACGTATGGTAGGGAATACGCATTTAACTTTTGAGGAGTTAGCGACTTTATTTTCACAAATTGAGGCAATATTAAACTTCAGGCCCTTAACTCCCCTATCATCCGATCCGACAGACATATAACCATTGTGTCCAGGGTACTTCCTGATCGGCAAGCCACTCACTTCACTACCATCTCCCGCACTAATCGATACAAACCCAAGATATCTGGCTAGATATGAACTCATCGATCAGATACGTCAGCAATTTTGGGAGAGATGACGCACTGAATTCCTAAATGAGCTGCAGCAGCGATCAAAGTGGCGCATTAGTCAAGGACAAATTTCCGAAGGCGATATGGTGGTACTCAAGGAGCCCAATTTACCACCACTCAAATGGCGCATGGGACGCATCCATCGGCTGTATCCAGGGACCGATGGCGTTGCACGCGTAGCAGATGTCAACACTTCAAAGGGTGTCATCCGGCGTGCAGTTACAAACCTCTGTCCATTGCCCACCGAGCAATGACCAAGAAGAAATCCCACAGTCTTCGAGGGGGGGAAGATGTTTACGCCCACCCTTGCTGGACCAGAAAGGAGGTGCGACGCGCGGGCGCGGGGTGACAGCTGACAGGGACTTGCTGGCAAAAACTACCGCCGTGCAACATCATAGTTAACGCGGCTATATGTACATCTTTATTGTAACGAGGATTAATACAGTTTTGTTATAATTATATATTTTTGTTGGAAGAAATTATATTTATTCGTCATAAAGAAGTTTTTAATTGAAGAGCGCCGAATTACCGAACAATAATTTATATTCATCAAAATACATAACATAGTTATGGAAACGTTAATAATCATTTGCGTTTGCATGACTACGTTATGGAAACATGAACATGGAAACATGAATACATAACGTAATGTTCGATTTTACTTCCCATAAATTTTCATACAACGGGCTTATATATTAAAATCGATTCATGGGATAGATTGACTGATAGACTGGGAGTTAACTCCAATAAACTCCAAAAACTTATTGTGAAAGTAGAGAATGTAAATGGTGTATATATTTCAATTACTTAATACTTACCATAGTGATGTGCCACGCTGAACTATGCCATGTCAGAACGAATAACCACAGACTATCACAAATCGGTTTTGAAATAAATCGAATATATAAAAATCACGTAAATATGTATTGGAATTGGCTCTTTATTGGCAAACTATGTTCTATTAACGGTACCTGATTGCGTCTCAGCCCTATATTGTCAGCTGTTGTTCTGAAAATACATATGGAAATCACAAATAGTATCTATTGACTCCGAGATTGTGGCAACACTGCAGCCTGTCATCCTTCTGTCAGTCAGCCATGTTGTATGTTCTGTTCTGACACCGCGCCATTGGTGCCTTATATGTATATGCTTTCGTTCAGTTTCTTTTTATTTTCTCCTATCTACTGATTTTGTTGAGTTTTTCATTAAGTGATTGTTATTTTTAGTTACACAATGCCGAAAAAACGAAAAAGACTAAATATAGCGAATGTCACGAATTTGTGGTTCGTTTACGAGATTATTTTGTAAATGAGTGTCAAAATGACGGACAGTTGTTGCCTGTAACCCAAGTTAGCAACAGAGTTGCCGATGCTCTTGACATCGCTCGTGTGAGAATGTTTCGTATAACGCAAGAATAATACACAAACGCCTATTAAAGACGTGCTGAATATCCAACACTATGAAAATTGAATAAAACTGTTTTTTACGGATTTTATCGCGTTTATTTTATTATTTTTATTCCCGACGTTTCGAGTGCTTTTCAGCAACCCATGGTCACGGGGGGGACTGAGATGTTTGACGTCCCGATGTCACAGTTAGCCCGGCTACCTTCAGTTTTTTAATATTAATTTTTGGTTCGATTTACGCAGAATGAACTAACAGTGTCCTGAAGTCTTGCAGTGTTATGCTTGGGTTTGGATTTAATTTTGTTAATTATAGGATCCCAAGCAGATGGCAGCACCCATCCATCTTCTCTATTGAAATTAGGATGTTTTTTAATTTCAATAGCCTCGCGTATCATCCTTGGTAGGAATCGGTGTTCTTTTGCAAAGATTTGTGGTCTATCAAATCTGATGTAATGGCGGGGACGATCTTGAACATGTTCACAGACTGCAGACTTCCCAGAGCGTTGGTGCTTCACGTCAGCTATATGTTCTTTCACGCGGGTTTTAATGGATCTTTTTGTTTGTCCTATGTAAGAGAGACCACATTCGCAATCAAGCTTGTACACTCCTGCATCTTGTAGAGGGATATTACACTTGACGGATGGTAAAAATTGACTAATCTTCTTCGGCGGCTTGAAGTATGTTTTAATAGAAGCTCGCTTCAAGATGTAGCCAACCTTGTCTGTGACTCCCCTGACATAGGGTAGTACAGCAGGCACACGCTCGACTGTGGTCGGCTTCACTCGGTCACTGTGACGTAGGCGCGGGACCCGAAGCTTGTTGTCTTGCAATACTTGCTCGACGTACTGAAGCTCGGCGGCCAGATGTTTTCTGTCACAGATCCCTCGTGCTCTCTGAAACAAAGATTTTCCCACGGTAGCTAACTGTGATGGATGATGGTGCGATTCACCATTTAAATATCGGTTAGTATGGGTCTTTTTTCTATACACAGTATGACCAATAGTGTTATCAGGATTTCGGATGACTAAACATCTAGGAAAGCTAAAGAATTGTTGGCCTCTAACTCCATTGTGAATTGTATTTTAGAGTTTATGGAATTAAGGTGGTCTAAAAATGCAGTTACTTTGTCAGATGGTAAAATTGTGAAAGTGTCGTCTACATACCGCTTGTAGAATCTTGGATTTACAGGAGCAGTAAGAAGGGCTTTCTCCTCAAAGTCCTCCATGAATATGTCGGCGACTATGGGAGATACAGGTGAGCCCATCGCCACTCCATCTACTTGCTTGTAAAACTCCTCCTTCCACAATAGATAGCCAGATGTAAGGCAGTGTTTGAGTAATACTGCATATTCTGTAGGCATGTTGTATTCTTCTAGCTTCCTGGTTACAATTGAGATGCAGTCTTCAATAGGTAAGCATGTAAATAGTGACTGAACATCAAAACTGACCATAGTTTCATTGTCAGCAAGATGTAGGTCTTTTATCTCACTAACAAAATGGTACGAATCCTTTGTTTGTGCTCTAGTTTGTCCTCTCAGTGGTGACAGAATTTTTGCCAGGTGTTGAGCCAACTTATAAGTTGGTGAATCGATTTGGCTCACTATGGGACGTAGTGGAGCGTTTGGTTTGTGTATTTTCGGTAACCCATATAACCTTGGTGCTTTAGTACACGGTGGTATTATCGAGTTTACGTCGAGATTTAATTTTTCGGAGTAATTCATTATTAGATCGCTAGTTGTTTTAAGCACATTGGTTGTAGGGTCTGTTTTGACCTTTTTGTATGTTCTTTCGTCCGATAAAAGTTGTTGTATTTTCAAATTATAATCTGACGTATCCATTATTACCGTAGCATTTCCTTTATCTGCACGGAGAATCGTGAGCTCTGGTTTGTTGCGTAAGTTGTACAACGCTTTAAACTCGTCTTTGGGGAGATTTAGTTTCGGCACAGAACTTCTACGTAACAAGGACGAAATGTCTTGACGTATGGCCTCAACATCTTCCTTTCCCACATTCTTTTTAAACAGACAATCCTCAACGTTGCATATAATTTCCTCATACGGAATTTCTTTCGGTGTTATTGCGAAATTCAGGCCCTTCGATAATACTTTTAATGTAGGTTCGTCCAGTGTTTGTTGTGACAGATTATAGACCGTGCGTTGTTTATTGTTTGTGTCTGTGGTCAACGGTTGTGTATCGTTTCTACGTTGACATGGATGTTTGGCATTTGATTTGATCGTTAATTTTTGGTATTTCTCTATTTGTTTATTTTTGCATTCATTATATTTAGCTTTTTCACGTTTGTTCAAAGTTTCTATGCAATTATTAAAATCAAATGTCGTTAAAACTGTCTTTAACTCACTGGACAAATTGTCTATGGTATTATTTATGAATTGTAAATCGAACCGTTTTTGCTGAATCACCGTTCGTAACAACTTTTTACTTGCCTGATTTAAGATCTTAGCGCTTCCTCGAATGTCCTTTTTAGTTGATATTTTGACACACGTAGGAATGAGACTGTGATCTCTACATCTCTTCAAGAAGTTCAAAGCTGTTATATATCTTGCGCGCTTTGTTTTGAGTTAACAAAATGGTACGAATCCTTTGTGTGTGCTCTAGTTTGTCCTCTCAGTGGTGACAGAATTTTTGCCAGGTGTTGAGCCAACTTATAAGTTGGTGAATCGATTTGGCTCACTATGGGACGTAGTGGAGCGTTTGGTTTGTGTATTTTCGGTAACCCATATAACCTTGGTGCTTTAGTACACGGTGGTATTATCGAGTTTACGTCGAGATTTAATTTTTCGGAGTAATTCTTTATTAGATCGCTAGTTGTTTTAAGCACATTGGTTGTAGGGTCTGTTTTGACCTTTTTGTATGTACTTTCGTCCAATAAAAGTTGTTGTATGAGTGAAGCCGACCACAGTCGAGCGTGTGCCTGCTGTACTACCCTATGTCAGAGGAGTCACAGACAAGGTTGGCTACATCTTGAAGCAAGCTTCTATTAAAACATACTTCAAGCCGCCGAAGAAGATTAGTCAATTTTTACCATCCGTCAAGTGTAATATCCCTCTACAAGATGCAGGAGTGTACAAGCTTGATTGCGAATGTGGTCTCTCTTACATACGACAAACAAAAAGATCCATTAAAAACCGCGTGAAAGAACATATAGCTGACGTGAAGCACCGACGCTCTGGGAAGTCTGCAGTCTGTGAACATGTTCAAGATCGTCCCCGCCATTACATCAGATTTGATAGACCACAAATCCTTGCAAAAGAACACCGATTCCTACCAAGGATGATACGTGAGGCTATTGAAATTAAAAAACATCCTAATTTCAATAGAGAAGATATATGGGTGCTGCCATCTGCTTGGGATCCTATAATTAACAAAATTAAATCCAAACCCAAGCATAACACTGTAAGACTTCCGGATACTGTAAGTTCATTCTGCGTAAATCGAACCAAAAATTAATATTAAAAACTGAAGGTAGCCGGGCTAACTGTGACATTGGGACGTCAAACATCTCAGTCCCCCCCCCGTGACCATGGGTTGCTGAAAAGCACTCGAAACGTCGGGAATAAAAATAATAAAATAAACGCGATAAAATCCGTAAAAAACAGTTTTATTCAATGTATAGTGTTCGCGTAAATATAAGAAATCACTATGAAAATTAATAGTGTCCCTTAAATACTCTGATTTATTTAAAGGCAGTTTGCAGTCATTGCCACCATACTACACAAAATTGGCTTCGCTTATAAAAAAATCGATAAAAGAAAAATAATGATGGATCGCACATATATTTCCTTGGTACGGGTGGACTTTTTGAGAAAAGTTAAATAGAAATAAAGTCGTATTTCTGGACGAGACGTGGTTTAATGCAAACCACACTGTACTAAAAGTGTGGACTGATGTAGTACGGCAAACGGTTTCTGAAGGACTTCAAATACCGGTTTCCCACCCGCTTTCAGAAGGTAATTTCATCCTCGCCCGGGGAATTGCTGTTTTTAAGGTGTGTCATAATGAAGTCAATCTAACTTTTTATCGAATACCCACAACGCAACAGGAGGAAAGTATAACATCGCAACGCCTATTCTTATCACCCTCGCCTTCGGCTCGAGTGACAATATCACACGGGCTACAGTGTCATACTTTCCTCCCTAGCGGCGTAACATACTCGTACTATTTTGTGCATGGGAGAATTCAGAGGATGCTTTGGGTATATTTTGTAACCTTTCTAAGGGCTTTGATTGTGTTGACCATGAGACATTAATCAGGAAAGCTCTTGGCAGCAACTTAATCTCAATATTTGATAGCTAAGTAATAGAATGCAGAAAATTATTATCAATGGAAAGAAATATTCGAGGATTTTTCTGGACCGATACGACTAAAGGGACCTTCAAGTAAAGAGCTTACACCTTTCTAAAAGGCCGGCAACGCATCTGCAAGTCCCCTGGTGTTGCGGTTGTTCATGGGCGGCGGTAGTCACTTACCATCAAGTGAACCGCATCCTGTCCAACCTAATCCTGTTTCTAGTGTGTATTAATGACTTAAGTTGTATGTAGGGGATAATCATGATATAGTATTATTTGATGATGATAGTTCAGTGATTTTACTTGATGATTGAGATATCAGCTCAAACTAATTTATAATTGCATTTTTATAGGATAAGGGTGACAAACGAGCACATAGTCCTCCTGATGGTAAGTGGTTGCTGTGGCCCATATACATCTACATCTATCTTCGACTAAGAATCAAGATGCAGATGCGTTGTCACCCATGAGGACTAAGATGGAATGCCTCGTTTCCAGTAAAAAGGGCATTGTTATATTCGGTGAAACTCCAACATCATTCATAATAATGTACAATTATTATGGATGTATGTACTTATTGTCCTAATAAAATTTATTTATTCACTATATGAACAGACAGGGTTTGCTTTACGATTCTAGTGTTATATACTTTAATGAAAACTTAAAAAATAAGTACAAGAAGTACGTTATACTAGTTATATGGATCTCATATCATATCAATATATATGGATCTGAGACATAGTCCTTTATTGCTGGCCGTCGCCACTCAACAAAACTCAGCGAGCTATAGAAGTTGTAACTGGCCGGCCTGTGTTCTTAATAACTCAAATAACCGACAACCGATGGCCAAGAAAGTTTCTCGAGTAGCAGAGTCGTAGCGGAAGGCGAAGTATAGGGTGGTTCCCCACTAGATAGAGTAACGATCTACTAAGACATGCCGGAAGTCAATGGATGCAGGTAGCTCAGCACCGTGATTTGTAGCATTTCTTGGGAGATAACTATGTTCATCAGGCGACTTGTGAAGAGTTGTAATGATGATGATGAATGATAATGATATCGTAAAATAGTTTAATTATTCACCCCTATCGGCGCTGATAACGCATTTTTTTTAACAAAATCCAGCCAGTTGCACCTCAATCTACTGTCACTGATATTACTAGATAAATGAAAATCGTAGATGAAAGACAAATCTATCAAAGTTGACATTTATTTGATATGTGCAGAAATAATTAGCTATATCATAATGTGGTTACGATTCACAAAATGGTCGGGCACTTCATGATATGATTAATACTACGATCTGGTTTTTAATCTAATAAAAACCTAGCAAGCTAACAGCATAGCAAAGTGGCGAAGCAATCAGCTTTGTAGCGGTTTCTAACGGTTGCCGTTGAGCAATCAGTTTCAAAATAGGAGGTTCAGATGCCTGGGTGAACAGTAATCGATTGCTGAAAACAGAATTTGAAAATTCGAAACTGTTCTCGAGATAATCGTGGGACAGACGGACTGACGGACAGACGGACAGACATCGTGAAATCAATAAACCTAGCAAGCTAACAGCATAGCAAAGTGTAAATTGTGAAAAAAAATGTAATAGTACAAAGTAAATAACGTAATTCACAAGGATACGTCGGAAAACATGCCCGATATAAAATATTTATAGGTGTGGTTAAGTTTAATGCAATTTTGAAAAACTCACCAGTATTTTCCTTTAGCATATTACATAAATGCCAAATTGGAATCATCTACGTTCAATAGTCCCGGAGAAGTCAAAAAAAATACTGTGTTAAACAGACATAGATACAGACACCGAAGTGTCTCCAGAAGTGAACCAATTTTGCTGATTTTGGCACAGAATATATTAATTATGCTTAAAGCAAGTTAAAACATAAATCGTTGATAACGCCTGTGAATAAAGTGGTCGCTTCCAAGCTTTTTCTTAAATATTTTTTTATGTACTTCCAACACAACCTGTGACTTATTGTATAATTTCACTTTGAAAAAAAGTGCCGATGGGTTTATGCTGGTCAGAGGTCTTTTCCACACCAGTAATAAAAGTAAAAAATATTTAGATTACTTGTAATCTATATCGAATAATAATTATTTTATTTTATGCCATTCGAATCCACGACCATTTGTATAAAGCAGAGTTACCAAAACAGTTCTTACTATTAAACCTCTGTAAGCTAGTTAATAACATGCATCACGTGTCGGATCTTCTCAGTCAGTAAACTTACCACTTTTATTCCGCCCACTCCAGCGATAAAAGCTTCTTTGTGTACGATAATGGGGTAACTCTTTCTTCGCTGGAGTGTGTACATGAGGGAAAATGAATGTGTTGTCAGCGTAGGGACTAAAGATGGAGTAAATACGTCGGAAACGTTCAAATACTAAATATTATAAAATTTTGTAGAAACAAAATATTGTAATTAGGTAAAAGTAATAGTATTACTATGGTAATTTCATAATTTTATAAATAAAACTTTTAATAAAGAGTTAAGTTGACTTCAAAGAACTATTAAACTAAAAATAATAAATATGCAAAATAACTAAGAAGAAAAAATCATTTCCACATGACAGATTCTAAAGTCGGTGCTAAGACATAGTGTATATGAAACAAAGTAAAGAAATAGACAGAAAATTCTAACCCTATTGGAATTTTTACTCCAAAGAGCAATGGCAGAAAAATAGTTGACAAAAATTATTGCGTCTAGAAATAAATTATATATAAAATGAGTCTTATTATTTCTCTATGATTTTTTAAATAAAAATGCATTTTAAATGAAGCCACAGAAAAAAACAAACATTTTTGGGAATATCAAATGACTTAAATCATTTTACTCTATTCAAGTGTTGCCATTTACTATTTTTATACTATTTTCGTATAACTTTGTAAGAATACCAACACAACACACAAACACAAAATATTTGTATATTAAGTTATTATTAGTAATAACTATACTCTCAGTAATAAAAGTGATATGGTTGAAAATAAGTCCCTTACAAAGAACTTCCAACATTAATACATTATCTCAATCATAGTACTTTGTAACAATTTCATTTAATGTTATGGCAGCACTAGCTAAAACAAAATGTCACTGTTTTTTTTACTGGCTTTACGGCTCTGGGTTCTAGCCCTTCTGAGAATGTCACTGTATGATACAAAGAGCCTGGAGCCATGACAGAAATATACATTTATATTATGCAAATACATAATAGAGATACAATAATCTAAACACTCTCAACTATGTAGGTGGATACATTATGTTGAGAATTTATTAAACTAACATCAAATAACCACAGGACGCATGACTTTTTTCAAGTGACAAGACATAACCTAAAATGGCTCAATTCTAAATATCTTTTTTTTCACGCCTTCTCAGAAAAAAATACATTGACAGAGTTATCAAGGGACTGAAGCTTAACATTTTAAGATATTTTTGATATATAGACGCTACCATTCCTTCTCAACTAATTTTATGTATGAAAGTCTGCCATTGTTCTTTAATGCGATAACCACCGAAGTAGAACCAAAAATAAAATCATTAAAAAAGGTCCACAATTGACGAAAATATCGCGTAACGTATCTGCTAAATTACACTTTTGATGCTGGACAATTGAAAGAGACTCAAACTTAGTGTTTAGTAATGCATGAAATTATTGTGACAACAAATAAAGCTAGAGCTATTTTAGTACTAAAAGTTTAAACACTGACACTATTTTCGCCACACAAATAACAGCAGGAGAATTTCATCTAACTGCATGCACTGTGAAAGTGTTAAAACCGGAATCGATTTTTAAATGTGACGGGCAAATTGCAATGGGGAATGAACATCAGAATTGGTCCCATAAATACGGTGAGATGAAATATTTTTTACACATAAGTCATTAATTTTATATTTTACGTGGTATAGCCAAGCTGCAGTAATGCTAACTATACATAGCTGCAGCAAGATCGGATTGACTCGACCGGAGTAGGACCACGCTCTAATATAATATCAGCTTGAAACTATAGAATAATGCTGGTTTCGTATAGTAAGTGTAGAGAACCGGAGACCTTTTTTACTGGTAATCAGATATTACATCTTAGTCTTCATGGGTACATGGTAGTACTTGAATTTCGACTCTGAATTGATCATAGATATAGATGTCTATAGGCTATTAGCATCCACTTAGCATCAGGTGGAATATGTGGTCGTTTGTCACCCTATTTACCTTAAAAAATGAAAGTGGATTAAAATTATATTCTATTTTAATACTTAAATATCATTTAATTTTTATGTAGACACAGAGCCGTGCTAGTTAAGAGGGTTATCCTCTTATAATTTTAAAATTTCGTAATATGCGAGGAAATCGAGTCGTTCCCCGCCGGCGGCACCAGTAAAATTGTTAATTGTATTTTTAAGTACTATGATTTACCGCAAGCTCGGGGTAGTAAAAACCTCCCTGCCAGCTTGCATTGCGAGAATATATTACGAAATTCGTCAACATACAGTCACATTTAGACTTTAAACTTTTATTTATTAATATTATGCATGTTTAAAATGTATACTTTATTTTATCATAATTGCAAAGGTAAATATTAATCACATAGTATATTAACACGCACGAGATGAAATGCCCATGAAGACTTTTTTATTTACTCCTGTTACGAACCTACGGGATATTATGATACAATGAACACTTTAACGCCGCCTCCATATGGCGTTACCATTTCAACCCTACGAGACAAAGCCTATAATATAATACGAAGTACGATACTATAATGCAAACTAAATCTACGCAAGTATCGTCATTAACAACCATTATCGTTCCAAAGATATGAAAATGTCTAAGGCCGTATGAAAATTGTTCAATAATTTTCACATCTTAAATATTATAAATTTCGGTAAAGTAACATCTGATTATATTAATTATCTATAAAAAAACTTGTACAGACGAACCGGAAAGACCGTGTCTACTCTGTCTAGCTTATTTATTTTCGCATCTTCAATTTTTTGAATTTATTAGTGGTGATTTATCCGAAGATGGTAAAACGTAATGACAAGGTTAACAAAAGCCTATTCACTCTTGCCTTGAAGACACCTAAATTGTAATAAAATTGATAGTACGATGCTAGTAAATTATTGCACCCCTTTACAACACGCATCACGAACGACGAAGCTAATCGTTTGGTATGGATGCGTAATTATTTCGACAACAACGGGTTGGGGTCTGGCCGAATGCCTGATTGTGGTTGTTTATGATGGAAGAGGAAGAATTAAGTCATGCAATTTCTTCAATCAAACTTTAATATAATGACTCCATTAATAACATTATAATTATAATCCTGATACTGCTTGTTACAAGGAATTTTGCTAAATTTTCATGTAGATAATATTATGGTCAAGTCCATTTGTTGCAAATATGTCTATAACTTTACATATAAAATGCCCTCAACATTTTAAGTTTTAAGAATACACATTATAACTTCACAGTAACGTTACGAAGCAGTCCACAGGTGCTTCAAACGGTAAGAGAGTAAAGTTAAAACGCGAGAGTTTAATATAGGTATTTATTTATTATGAAGCAAGTTCATAGAAAAATCACTGAAGTATCGACGGATGAATATTTTTTTAATTTTAAAACAATACATATTTGAAAAAAGTGTCTTGGAAATTTTTAATTCAGTTAACCTTAAGCTATATATGAATATTGCAGTAACTAAATAAAAAACAGAGTAGGGAACATCTGCCTAAAAAAATAGAAAGTTTGGTTTAGCCTGCCCGAAATGTTTTCCTAATGAGAAAAAAATTAACGGAAAAGAAAAAAAGTTCATACGAGCCGTCGTAGCTCAGGGACAGTGAGTGCGCTCACCTCAATTTCGTAATATACGGGCATCCAGAGTTACAGTGTCGCAATTAAAATTGTTAATTTTAGTTTAAAATGCTGATTGCTTGTGGTTATATTATAAGTTCGGTAAGCCAAAAATATTTGTAATAATTACTCTTGTTTTATAAAATAGGGTTGAAAAACGAGCACACCAATCCAACTATTAGAAAGTAGATGCTCTGGCCCATACACTAACATTAAATGCCACGTTTACAGTAATATTGGTCTCCGCTTCTTTATGCTCATCATATGAAACACATCAGTATTAATATGATATATTACAGCAAGCCAGTTTCTACCGAATTAAACGCATCGGTGCAAAGCTTTCTGTCAAACCATCTGGCAGTAGAGCTTTTTGGTCTCACGCCAAAGCGATCGAGACAAACTTATGTCGGTCTAAACTGCCTCTGCTGGTAAAACCAGATGGCTTACTGGCGCAATAGGAGAAAGCGGACTTATTTGCTTCTCTTTTTGCTTGCAATTCGCGTCTGGATAGTATCAACAGTGTACCATCTCAATAGGTGAACTTATCATGAACTCACTGCGGTACCTCTATGTCAGAGGTCCGTATCACCAACAAGGAGCAAAACGTTGCAAACTCTAGATGTGAACAAAGTTAGTGGACCAGATGGTATACCAACTAAAGTTCTAAAAGTCTGTACACCTGATTTGTCTCCTGTGTTAACGCGCTTGTTCCGCCTCTCATTCAAGACTGGAATAGTGCCAAAATCGTGGAAGCTAGCCAATGTGCAATCTGTGCCTTAAAAAGGTAGCCGTACCAACCCTGGCAACTATCGGCCAATTTCAATTACCTCCATACCCTACAAGATTATGGAGCATATATTGAACGACCGCCTCATGGCATAGCTAAAGCCGAATGATCTCCTAAGTGCCCGGTACGGGTTTCGCTGAAATCGATCAAATGGTGAAGTTGCCACTCACATATTGGGCGAAGCCTTCGAGAACGATGCTGTTTCCCTTGATGTTTCGAAGGCCTTTGACAGGGCTTGGCATGCTAGCCTATCGGGCAAGCTTTCAGCGTACGGATTACCTGGTCCGATTGACTGGGTAAAGGACTTTCTGAGTGAGCGATTTCTCCGAGTCGTCATCAATGGCTGCTCGTGCTCTCCTATCGCAACAATCGCCGGAATTCCTCAGGGTTTCGTTCTCTCCGCAACTCTATTCCAGCTGTATATAAATAATCTGCTCATTTTCCGGTATTTTTAAAGTGGTAGAGCCATGCTGCAGCTATATAAGTAGTATAGTTGTAGCACAAATGGATCGGCTCGACCGGGGAAGGACCACGCTCTCACAGAATACCAGCGTAAAATAGTAGCTTAAAGCAGCTGTGTTTCGTATGGTGTTTTAGAGAACCGGAGACCCTTTTTACTGGAAAAGAGGCATTCCATCTTAGTCCTCACAGCTAACAACGTATCTGCATTTTAATTAGCAAACAAAGATTGATGTAGATGTCTATGGACCACAGCAACCATTTACCATCTGGTGGACTGTGTGCTCGTTTGTCACCCTATCCTATAAAAAAAATCTATGGGTATTCAGACGACAGCACAGTTGTGGAAAGATACCAAACAAGTGCCCGGGCCTGTCGGGATCAAATCCAGTACGAAACAGAAGCTATGGTTGAGTGTTTGAATCTCACACTACAGGAATTCTCCGAATGGGGCGAAACCAATCTCGTGAGATTCAACGCTTCCAAAACACAAGCGTGTCTTTTCACCGCTAAAAGGAGCCCACTCACCCTGGCTCCTACTTTCCGTAATGTATCCTTGGAGTACACTGAACACCTTCAGTTGTTAGGAGTTTAATTTTCTCCGAAACTCAACTATAGGCAGTTCATTGAGTCCAGAGCCAAAGCAGCCGCAAGTAAACTTAGTTTCCTTGTGAGAGTGTGGCGGTACTTTCCGCCAGGGTAGCTTTTCACATTATATAAAGCGCAAGTCCGGTCGTGCATGGAGTACTGCTGTCACATATGGGCTGGTGCTGCAAAATGCCATTTGGCAACGTTGAACTGAGTAGAGAGACATGCTAAAAGGCTCATTGGTGACCTTGATTTGGTTGAAACCAATCTTGTCAGCCTCGACCACAGGCGCAGAGTTGCCAGCCTCTCGGGATTCTATAGGATGTATTTCGGTGGGTGTGCAGGAATTACATACTTTAATTCCTCCCTCTCCTTTCCACCATTGAACATCCCGGCGGTCGGCAGGTCTTTACCCCTTTTTCATCGATATTCCACTCATAAGAACCAAACGGTTTGTTTCGTCTTTTGTAATGCGTACAGCAAAAGAGAAGAATAACTTGCCGGCGTCTATCTTTCCGTCTGAATACAATCTGAGCGTCTTCAAGACAAGAGTGAAAAGGCTTTTGTTACGCTAAGACAGTGCGATTTACCATGTAAGGCTGCATCACCACTTACTACCAGGTGGGATTTTGGTCAAACATTGGCTTATAATAAGTAAACAAAATCAAGGTCAAACAACCTAACTGCGTAAAAATTACTTATAATTCCCATTATACGATTACATAGAACTTCAGAACAACTTTATTATAAATTTTGAAAACCTAAGCGTAAATGGTCACTAACCAAATTTAAATCGTTATATGTTGTTCCTGAATGGTCATTTAAAATGAAAACTAACTAAATAAACCTAAATATGATTTTAAAGCCCTGATCAATGATACCCCACTTGATAATAGTTCGTCAACTTTCCTTTTTCTCTTTTATTAGCAATATGGCGTCTGGTTGTCGCCATATTGAATTTTGATTACTGTCATGTCTTTATTCATACTCACAAAATTAAGGCAAATCGATTGACGTAAGAATCGTCAAAATCAGCCCACACGTTTGGCCCCTAGAGCATTACAAAGGAAAAATTATACATACACAATCTATATCACACATCAACAGAATCTAGGGATATTTTATATTTTATCAAATATCTAAAAATCTATGAAGAATTTTCTGATATAGTAAGAGGAAGAATAACAGGTTATTTTAAGGAATTTAATAAAAAAAATTAAGTAATTTTTTTGTTTTTATGATTCTTTTTGGGAAAATAACATGCTCTACTATCTCCTCGTGGTATTTTTGTGCAGTCATACTGCCTTGGATCCAAAAAAGAGAGGTTCGTCCGCCAAGACGAGTTTCTGCCCACACCATGATTGTCCCGCCTTGGTATGAGTGGACATCCTGAGGGTCCCGTAGACTGCTAGCTTTCCCTAGAGTTCTCCAAACGCGTATTCTTCGTGAATCCGGATGAAACCCAAACCGGGACCCATCGGTTAACAGCACCAAAGTCCATTGTTCGTCACGCCATGGTAAATGCTCCCGAGTCCACGAAAGCCGCCGGCCGTGATTGTCATGTCGCAATGTGTTCCACACGTAGTGGTCTTCGAGCATGCAGACCTACTTCATGCAACCTCCTTCGCACGGTTTGGTCGCTTACCAACAGCTGGTGGTCCTCCTGGAATCTTTGTAGTAGTTGTATCGCTATGATATTGGGTTGTCTTCAGGTGGTCATTTGGAGAAATCGATCCTGTCTCTGCGTAGTAACACGATATCTACTCGTGTGCCGTTCAGCCATATCCCCTGTACTGCGATAACGTGGCCACAACCTCGATATCACGTTTTGGCTGGTGTGTAGGGTCTCAGCAACGACGTGTTGAATAGCACCATTCTAACATGCCCACGGCTCGTAACATTTCATCTCGACTCAAATGACGATGTGACATGACTCTTAAATCTCACACGGCGTGTTAAATTAAAAAGGAAAAACAATCAAATCGATTTTCATAAATTAAATTCAGTAGAACAATTTAAATTTTCCTTGACGTAACGAATTTCTATCAATTTTGCCGCCATATTTTGTTTTTTTTTTTGTTTTTATATTTGCTTTTTATAATTTTGAAAATAGAATAAAAGAGGATTCAATCTATATATAAACTTTTTATGGATACTAAAAAGATTTTAAAATATAAAGTCGTAAATAATTTAGGATTAAGGTATCCCTAGATTCTGTTGACGTGTGTATAGGCTGATAAACACACTACCCTTTGCAGTCAGATAAAACATACAACTGTAACATTTAAGTTTTATGTTGTATTTTATCCCATGAACAACATTTATCTGTTGATAGAAAGATCAGCATATAGTATTATATTTTTATGATTTTATCGTTTAGTTAACTTCTGTAACATGCAAATATTTTGCTTGAAAACTACACAGAAGTTGAACCGCTCATTTACATGAAACACGTTTGTACGCTTCAAGTTAGTTAAATGCTTTTACGTTAGAAGAACTAAAGTTACTCTTGACAAAGTGATAAATGTACCGGTCCAAATTAACTTGACAAAATTACGTATATAGTAAAAACTTGTAAAGTACTTTGTGTGACTCGTAAGATAAGGTTCCAGAGCCTTTCTTAATCATACATGCTACAGTGCTCACATAATTTTAATTTAGCGTTGTACACACCTAAGTATCCAGTAAGACCTATATTTTATTTACTTTCAAGTTTATGGTTGCATTATTTGTAATGTTAGGAATATATTGCTAGCTCTGCTACTACTGACTACCTAATTATTAAATGAATCAATAAATAACTGAAAATTTCATAGTTATTAAACGACGAAATATTTATCATTTTTTTATACATTATCTTTACTAGACATAAATCGAAAGAATAAATTTTATCTGAATTCATATATGATACTAGCTGACCCGGCAAACGTTGTTTTGCCATATACATCATTTCTAGAAAATAATTTTTAGTTTTAAAAATCGCCATTAAAAAGAGGGGTTGTTCATAGAAGGGTGAAAATTTTAAGTTTTATGTATTTTTCCATGTTAAATATAATAAAATTTAAATTTAAATTACTGTCAAAAAATAAATAAATATTTAGGGGTGGGTTACCCTTATCATTAAGCAGTTTGAAAAATAGATGTTGGCCGATTCTCAGACCTACCCGATATGCACACAAAATTTCATACAAATCGGTTCAGCCGTTTTGGAGGAGTTTGGTAACAAACACCGCGACACGAGAATTTTATATATTTGATTAAAATATACGGACAGACTGAACATTATTATAAGGATTGATAAACAAGCAGAAATAATTACATTAACTTGTGCAAAATACAGTGGTAAGAATTGAAATAGAAATAGATATTTTTAATCAATATATATTATAAATAATAGTCACATATTTAAAGTCAGTCTTATGTTTAATTTACTACTAGTTTGAAAAATACCTACATTCTGGGAAGATCCAAGAAGAAACCCCGTAGGAAATTTTAAAAAACAACAGCTTACAATCATGTTACAAATTATACAATTAACTTTACAAATTATGAAAAGAAATAGCTTGGTAGCGATCACTACATTCGCAGGGGTTATTGTCATTCATACTTAATTGTTTATGTAGTCAGAAGGTTATCATGGTGTTTTCTTAGATACCACAACTTTAACAATATTTTTGTAGTATTCTCTATAATTTTTTACATTATACATTTTAAATTACATTGTTAAATATATTATTGTAACTGGGTATTTAATCTCCATGAATATTGTGTCGTGTCTACTTTTTAGTTTTAAATTTGCATGTTGACCTTCTGCCGACAAAATTATTCAATTTAGACATTAAAGATATGTATTTAAAACGTTTATTTGTTGTATTACCACATTGTTGTATTACATGTCTTTGTAAATAAATCATATCAATTCATTTAACCTTTTATCTACTACATCGTACCAAAGCATGATGTAATTAAAAAATATTAATAAAAATGTAAGTCTTATCAAAAGTATTAAAAAGCAAGCTCAGCAAATAAAGCCTTTGTATAATAATACATAAACATTAATGAATAATGCCTTAGACGATATAATAAACGTTTCAATACATACATTTGGGTTAGCGTTAAGTCTGAATTGGCCGCAGAAATAAAAGCTCTCACAACTAGAGTACGTAGGCCTTTCATCACTTAGTGCAGTACTTCTCTCTGACATTCATTCATAATTCATATCCCTGTACATAAAGAGGCTTTTATGACTTTACAATTATTTCTGACTTTAACTTGCTGTATGTGAAGCGACCCGTGTGATGCACCTGCATTATTTCGGTGAAGTAAGTTAAGGTTGTATAGAGATTTTAAAATCTTTTATGACTTAATCTTGAATTATTGTAAAATATTTATAAACAAGCGGTGTTAACGCAACACGGGTAGCTCAACGGTAAGCACTTGCCTTTCAATAGCATAGTACTCTAGCGAACCGAGTTCGATCCCCGCCCACACCAACGAGATTGTTGTGTTCACTGAATAGACTAGAGTTGAATATTATTTATTCAATATTGTTTTGTTACTTACAGTAGAACGCCGATTATCCGAATCGGTCCTAAGCGTAATATAAAAAATTAAAACCATCTACTGTACGTAAGTAATGTTACTTACTTACTTACACTTGGTTAACCGGTATTAAAAATAACAATGAAAAAACTTTAAGTTTTGTGACTACATTGGAAACTGGTGATGGATGTTCGTCGCGAAAAGTAATGAAAATGGAAAAGGATGAACAGCCTGAGAATGCTGTTTTTACGTGGTTCCTGCAGCAACGATCTATTAGATAACCGATTACAGGATCGATTCATTCACAATCATTAAGAGTACAGCGCGAATGTTCAGTGAAAAAATGGGTGTAGCTGGCTGTAACTATTTATAAAAAAAATATATATTTATTTTAATTTATTCTATGTGTGAAAGTTCGTTTTCTATATTACGTACCAGTCTATGTCCAACTATCCGAATTTTCGATTATCCGAATCGACCCTGGTCCCAATGAATTCGGATAATCGGCGTTCTACTCTATTAAAATTCATTTGTGCAACATTTAAACATTCGTTTTTAATAAATTATTCTATACAATTAATTATAAAATAGTATGATAGCGATCTCCTCATTCCCAGGGAAAACTTAAAATGCTAAATAACACTTAAAATATGAAGTATATGCCCCAACCATAAAGCTTTTTTTAAACAATCAATTGCTTTAAGTAATGACGACAAAAAACACATTAACATTGGTTAAGCTATAAGTCAGACATCACTGTTTCATTTTTCTGCCGACTTCCAAAAAGGAGACGGTACTCAATTTGGGTGTGTTTTTTTTTTATGTGTGTTACCTCATAACTTTGTACTGGGCGAACCGATTTAGATAATTCTTTTTATATATGAAAGCTGATAGTTCTCGTGTGGTCCCATATGAATTTGATCAAGGTCAGACCAATGGTTATTGAGTTATTCCCAAATAACCTATATTGAAATCGCTTATATTGAAGTCGGCTGTACAAAATTTTTAATTTTAAATTATATTCAATCCATTCATCTCGGTAAAATCGAGAAAAGAGAAAAATGTTGAACATTAATTCCGTTAATGCCTTATTCGCTTTTGTAAAAACTTGAGAACAAAGGATAATTATCTGAGATTATAATGATTGGCGAATTACTAAAATTTTGTAGCTTTTATAACATGCTTAAATTACTAACGAATTTTCTTATATCAAGAATACACATTTTAATGTAGCAGCATAATTTTGAATAAATAAGCAAGGATTTGCTATTGATATTAAAGTTTTGTAATCGCCATTGAATTTAATACTACTACTATATATTATCCTTTCTAGTCCAGTAGCTTGAAAACGTCTTCCAATGCAGCGGTGAAGACCTTCGGGGATATAACGTCACCAGGTTCGGTACTTAATGGATAGCAATCATAGCCCTAACTGTATAAACATTTCTGCACTTCAATATACCGACAGTCAACTTGGCACCGCTGAAGATACTGAAGAAGCATCGCCCAAATTTCAACCGAATCTAAGGCCTTCTTATAGTCCACATACGCAAGACAAAGTGGTAGATTGTTTTTATAATTAGATTTTAGGGTTTGTAAGTATTTTTAGGATTTTTAGTATTGTTATGAATGAATATATATATATATATATATATTCATTTATGTGAGGTGTTCTTGTTCTTCACGGAAGGCGACAACACACTCTTTAAGAACTGCATATAGATTTCCCTTCTAAACTGCGTCTACGTGCTCTTTTGGAGAGTCATTACGAATCGTCTATTACGCAGACTCGACGATTCCAGCCACCCGAACAAGCTGCGTTTTCGCAAAAGGCTATATATATATCATCATCATCATCATTACAGCCCTTCACAAGTCCACTGCTGAACATAGGCCTCCCCCAAAGAATACCACAAAGCACGGTCCTGAGCCACCTGTAACCATCGACTTCCTGCATATCTTACCAGGTCGTCACTCCATCTAGTGGGGGGACGCCCTACACTTCGCTTGCCGGTACGAGGCTGCCACTCGAGAACCTTTCTTCCCCATCGGTTGTCGGTTCTTCGAGCTATATGGCCGGCCCATTGCCACTTCAGCTTACTAATCCGTTGGGCTATGTCGGTCACTCTGGTTCTACTGCGGATATCCTCATTTCTGAGTTTATCACGCAGAGAAACTCCGAGCATAGCCCTCTCCATAGCTCACTGAGCGACCTTGAGCTTCCTCATACGGCCAGCAGTGAAGGACCACGTCTCAGTTCCGTAAGTCATCACTGGCAACACGCACTGGTTGTACAATTTCGTTTTAAGGTTTTGAGGTATGTCTGACGATAAGATGTGTCGTAGATTCCCGAACGCTGCCCAGCCGAGTTGAATCCGTCGATTGACCTCTCGGTCGAAGTTGGACTTACCTAGTCAGACTATTTGTCCCAGGTAAACATACTCGTCAACAACTTCGAGCTTAGTGTTCCCAACAACTACCGGCATAGGTGTGACATGGACATTAAACATGATCTTTGTTTTGTCCATGTTCATCTTAAGACCTATCCGTTGGGAAACACTATTGTGGTCATTGAGCATAGTGCTTAGGTCCTCCAGCGATTCTGCCATAAGGACTATATCGTCGGCAAATCGAAGGTGAGTGATGTACTCGCCATTGATGTTGATACCGTATCCTTTCCAGTCCAGAAGCTTGAAAACGTCTTCCAATGCAGCGGTGAAGAGTTTCGGGGATATGACGTCACCCTGTCTTACACCTCTCTGCAATTGGATAGGTTTCGTACTCTGGTTCTGTACTCGGATAGCCATCGTAGCCCTACTGTACAAGCACTTCAACACTTCGATATACCGAGAGTCAACTTGGCACCGCTGAAGGAACTGCAGCACCGCCCAAATTTCGACGGAATCAAAGGCTTTCTCATAGTCCACATACGCCAGACATAGTGGCAAATTGTACTCCTCGGACTTCTGTACAATTTGCCGTAGGGTATGTATGTGGTCTATGGTGCTAAAGCCCTTTCGGAAACCGGCTTGTTCGGGAGGCTGGAAGTCATCAAGTCTGCGCGCGAGACGATTCGTAATGACTCTCGAAAACAGCACGTAAACGCGGCTCAGAAGGGAAATCGGTCTGTAGTTCTTCAAGAGAGCGTTGTCGCCTTTCTTGAAGAACAAGACCACCGCACTTCTGCTCCACGCCTCCGGTGTAATGCCACCATGGAGGACGGAATTAAAGAGCCCCTGAAGGACTTCCGATACCGGCTTTCCACCCGCTTTCAGAAGCTCCGCTGTAAATCCATCCTCGCCTGGGGCCTCGCCGTTTTTAAGATGCTGGAGAGCCATTCAAATCTCGCTCATACTGACGTCCGGGATATCATCGGAATAATGTCGGATAAGACTCGCTCTTGGATCGTTACTCACACTTGCGTGTGGCTCCAACGATGACGTGTACAGCTGCCCATAGAACCTCTCAATCTCACTCAAAATCTCAGGTGCCCCGGAAACGATGCTGCCACATTCGGTCTTCAGCTTTGACAGTTGGCTCTTTCTGGCAGACAGATCTCTGGCAAAGACTTTGGAGCCTTGGTTCCGCTCGATCGCTTCTTCAATACGAGCTGTATTGAAGTTGCGTAAGTCCCGCCGCATGCATTTGGAGATCTGTCTGTTCAGTTGTCTGTATGCTGTCAAATCTGTTGAAGAATGTAGCTTCATCTCCCGTCTAACAGCCATGAGATTAAGAGTGCCATCGGAGAGTTTTTGTGTTCTTCTGCGGCGGGTCTTGCAGAACTTAGCTCCGACCGCATGGACAGTTTCCACGAGCTTGTCATTCAAATCGTCCACTTCATTGCAGTCTTCTAGGCACTGAAAACGGTTTTGTAACTCGAGCTGAAAGGTTTCGGGACTTTGGATTAGAGCACGAGGGGGACGGAACGTTGACTTCATTAGACGAGACCTCTCCAACTTAACGTTTAGGTTCAGTGTGCCTCTAACCATTCGGTGATCGCTGCCGGTTTTCACCCTCGCGATCACTGAGACATCACTGAACAGTTGTCGTTTGGTCGTCATAATGAAGTCAATCTCATTTTTTGTCGAACCGTCGGGGCTCGACCAGGTCCAATTCCTGTGGGGCCGCTTCTGGAAGAAAGAGTTCATCATAAAGAGTCCCTCTTTCTCCATGAAGTCGGCCAGCTGCTGGCCCCTTGGGTTCCGTTGCCCTATTCCAAATTTCCCCACTTTCAGCTCACCGTTCTCTCTTGTGCCTAGTTTTGCATTGAAGTCTCCCATTAACACCGTATATTGGGTTTTGGAGGAATGCATGGCTCTAGAGATATCCTCATACATTTCCTCCACCTCCTCATCGGGGTGTGCCGAGGTTGTTGCGTAAACCTGTATGACCTTCAGCGAATACCGTTTGGTGATTCTGAGTATAAGGTACGCAACCCTCCTCGACACACTCTCAATCTTTACAACGTTGTTAACGAGAGACTTGTGGAAGATAAATCCGACACCTCCTTGGGACAGATGGTCGCCCTCCCGGTGATAGAACAAGTTGCCGGATTCGAGGATTACCGTGTCCTCCCCCTCTCTTCGGACTTCGGATAATCCTATAATATGCCAGCGTAACTTGTCTATCTCTTCTTCCAGCTCCACAATCTTCTCGTCAGTCGTCAGGGTCCGTGCGTTGTATGTTGCCAGGTCAAGTCGTTGTAGGTGGCAACCGAACCTCCACCGGAGATTCTTAGCACCCCCTGCCCCGCCGTTACCATGGTCGCCACCGTAGCCAGGAATAGCGGGGCCGCCGGGGACTGGGGGCCGTCTCTTCGTAACTTTCATTATGGGGGGTATATTGCCATAGTTGCCACGCTTGGCGAGCGGGTTGGCAACCGCAGTTTTTATTGTATTTTGCCGTTACCAGAAAGATGCTGCTGCCCATCTCCTGCCTGTGTCCCTTTGTCGCCTTTTACGACACCCACGGGAAGATATGGGGTAGTGGATATTCTTAACCGCCACTACACGGCAAATATATATATATATATATATATATATATATATATACCCACACACACATAATATACCATAGTAACGACGTTACTACAATTAGTCTTCAGCATCGACAGTTGGCTCTTTCTGGAAGACAGGTCTCCGGCAAAAACTTTGGAGCTCTGGTTCCGCTCAATCGCTTCTTTAATGTAATTATTAGTGTAATCAAAATGTAATATATTATGAATATAAATATTCTATTCTATTCATACTATTTAAAACGAGCTGTATCGATTTTGCGTAAATCCCGCCGCATGCATTTGAAAATATGTGTTAAGTTGCCTGTATGCTGTTATATCAACTGAAGACTGCAGTTTCATCTTCCGTCTTACAGCCATGAGATTCCGAGTGTCATCGGAGAGATTTTGGGTTCTTCTGCGACGTGTCTTGCAGAACTTAACTTCGACAGCATGGACAGTTTCCAGGACCTTGTCATTCATATCACCCACTGTATTGCAATCTGCTAAGCACATAAAACGGTTTTGTAATTCGAGCTGAAAGTTTTTGGGACTTTGGATACATAACCCTAGACCAGCCATATAACTAGAAGAAATGACAAAGAATAGGGAAGAAAGTTCTAGAAAGGTAGCCTCGATCGCTTAACCGAAGAGTCTTTTAGTCTTTTGTCAAATAGAAGTACTATTAACAAGTCTGAACTTTAACGTAGATATAATAGTACTCACGGAGTGTTGGTTGAAAGGTAACTCGGATCCACCAGCTTTGAAGCATTATAAATGCTATTATACTTTAGAAAATAATACTCAAAACGAAGGAGTTGTAATATACGTCAAAGATTCAATTACTGCTGATATAACAGAACCACCGTTTCTTGATGCAAACTGTCTAATTGTTAAATTGCCAAATCAGACTTGTATAATAGCTATCTATCGCCCACCCTCTCATCGGAACATAGATAACTTTCTTCACTCTCTTAATAACACTATAGAGATTCTTAAGGAATACAAAAATATATATCTAACTGGAGATATAAACATAAATATCATAGAAACGAATATGCACTCTAACGATTATCAAAACCTTCTAGCTTTTCATGGATTTCTCCCGGGTCACATGATCCCTACCCGCGAACAGAGCTGTTTAGATCATATAATAATCAAGTCGGAACTAAAAACATCAATAGCTGTTATTCATACAACCATAACAGATCATTATACTACTATTTTTAGCGTTAATAAAATAGATAAAATATCAACATCTTCATTATCACAGAAAATTATAGATTTTAATAGTATAGCTACCGATTTAGAAAATACAGATTTTAGCCCTATTTTGGAATGTCAGGATACTAATAAAGCTACGAAACTATTAGTTTCTAAAATTACGGATGTTGTGAATAAACACACAAAAATAAAATGTATATAAAATCGTAAACGAATTATCCAACCATGGGTCACACCGGGATTGTTACGGTGCATAAGAAATCGTGATAAACTTCATGCTAAATCTAAAAAGTTTCGTGAAAATAATGCAATAAATATTACCTATAAGCGATACAGAAACTTTTGCAATGAAATTTTAAAAAAAGTCGAAAACAATTATAATAGAGATAAATTTATAAAAGCAGGAAAGAATATTAAAAAAACGTGGGATGTAATTAGATCTGTTGCCAAGTTAAACTTAAAAGCACACTACAGTAATAGTGAGTTGCTTCATCTTGCTGAAAATCCTAATCTCTCAATAAATCAAGTAAATACATACTTTGCGAATGTAGGAAAAAACCTAGCAGAGAAGATTCCTAGAGATATTCAGTCTATCCCGAACGAAATGGACAGTTCTATAGCTAACTCATTTGTGTTGACTGATACTGATTTTCCTGAAGTGTATAATACTATTACTGAACTTAAAAACAGCCCAGCAACTGGAGTAGATGATATACCTACCAAGGTGCTAAAAATGTCGAGCCATGTTCTTGTACCTCCAATTACACATATATGTAATAGAAGTTTTAGAGAGGGCGTATTTCCTGACTGTTTCAAGACGGCACTCGTTAAACCAATTTATAAATCTGGGGACAGAGCCAGTATCAGTAATTATAGACCAATCTCTATTTTACCGTCATTGTCGAAAGTACTAGAGCGACTAATAAATAAAAGACTTACCCAATTTTTAAATAAATATAATATTATTTCCAATAATCAATACGGCTTTACCTGCGGAAAGTCAACCGAAAACGCTGTTAGTGACTTAACATCGCATATAGTCACGCTATTAGAACAAAAAAACAAATGTCTAGCAGTGTTCTTGGACTTGGCTAAAGCATTTGATACTGTCTCTGTCCCGTTGTTGTTGAATAAGTTGGAAAGAATAGGGATAAGGGGAACCGCTTTAAATTTATTTGGTAGTTATCTAAAAAATCGAACCCAACGTGTAAAAATTGACGATATGATAAGTGACTCTCAATATATTTCTTATGGCGTTCCCCAGGGAAGTATACTTGGACCTAGCTTATTTTTGATCTATGTGAATGATTTGTGTAACCTGAAACTAGTTAAAGGAAAATTGTTCGCTTTTGCAGATGATACAGCCTTAGTATTCCATAGCTCATCTTGGGATCAACTTACACGTAACGTAGAAAATGGACTGGGACAAGTTATGAAATGGCTACAGCATAATTTATTGACTCTTAACTAAGAAAAAACTAAGTACATTACTTTTACCAAACTACAGCGTCTTCAACCATCTAATATTAAAATAGTTGCTCATACCTGTCAACATTCCACCCATCATGATTCCTGCTCACATACGTGTACCACTATTGAACAGTTACAAACAATAAAATACCTCGGTGTATACATTGATTCAACACTTTCCTGGAAATATCACGTTGAGACGCTCACCAAAAGGATCCGCAAATTAATATATGTTTTTAAACGTCTAAAAGCTGCTACTGACTTTAAATGGCTTAAAGTAACTTATCTCGCATTATGCCAATCAATAATTACATACTGCATAATGTCATGGGGAGGAACGTTTAAGAATAGTATTCTGCAAGTTGAAAGGGCACAAAGAGCAATATTGAAAGTAATTCTTTTTAAACCCTATAGTTATTCCACTTCTCTGATTTACTCAAATACGGGAGTCCTTTCAGTTCGACAATTGTATATCTTAAAGTCAATATTACACAGCCACGCTAAGACTACTTTCGATCACGTTATTCACATGAATAAAAGACGTAAAGATATAATATTCAGGATTCCTAAAGAGACATCACCGTTTGCAAAACGACAACATGTCTTTTTGGGACCTTTATTATACAATAAAATTAATCAGGCTGTGAATATTTACTCTAAACCACGCTACACTTGTAAAGAAACAGTTACGAAATTCCTACATTTAAAATCTTACTCCGAAACAGGAGATCTCCTAAAAACAATGCAATAAAGAATGGAATATAAATAAAATTTTCATATTATGATAAAATATTTGAAAAGTTATTAACGATAAGTATGAATTATTAATGTAGTAGTCTCTATTTCGTGTGCATATAATTAAATAACACACACACACACACACTCACACACACACACACACACACACACACACACACACACACGCACACGTACACGCACACGCACACGCATACACACACACACACACATACACGCACACACACACGCGCGAGCGCGCGCACGCACACGCACACAGGCACACACACATTCTTTATCTACTTTTACCTACTTTAACTAACAATTATGGTACTAAGTAATATATGAATTAAGTCCGAGTGTGGGGGTCGGAACACTGTAACACAGGGTATCCTAGTACAGGTTCCGCTCTCTCACAATGGTCAAATGTTGAAATAAGTATTTCATAGAAATTACACAATAAACTAAGCATGTTTTATTTAATGTACCATTGTGATTGGAAATAAATGATTATTATTATTATTATTATTATTTTAGGCCATGAATGAACTCATTGGATGCAAGTGGTTCAGGACGGTGCTTTGTGGCTTACCTTGGGAGACGACTAAATTTATATCACTATCATCATAAGAATCTATCATAAGTCCACTGCTGAACTTTGTTCTTAGATTCATATCACACAGCTTTGTCTGACATAGGGCTTCCAGTATGTAAGGCTGCGAGTAATGCATTGGGAGAGATGATAATGATATTAATGATAATGATGATCATTTGGATTATAATCATTTACCACATCACTGAAGGATGTTTGTAAGTTATCTAACCGCCGTCAGAGCATCGGTTACTGATGATCATAGCACTCCCAAAACTACAGACAATTCAGCACTACGATATTTTTAAGAAAGAAAGTTGCAGATTGTATGAACTGTTTGATCTTCTATAAAATTTACTGAAGATATTTAGTTAACGATACTATAGCCTTTTCGGAAAGTGTGTGGTTTTTTCACCACATTTCCATCTGGTTATTCAGCCCCGTTATATTTCAATATCACCCGAGTCCTTGCTACACTTATAGTCCTACAGAGCCATCCTAATTTCACTCAAACTAACGTGCGCGAATTACTCTTGGAGCATTATTTATAGCCGCGCTGCAGTTTTATAGATGTTGCTGTCTTAGAATACCAGCTTGAAATAGCAGCTTAACACTGCTGTGCCTCGTATGATGAGTTTAGAGGACCGCAGACCCTTTTTACTACTCTACTAAGATGTATCTCGTTGGAAACGTAGAACCTTAGTCCTCAGGGATGCTCGTTTGCCCCCTTATACTATTTATTTATTTATATATTTATTCATAGGACACCAGCAGTGCACATATTATTACATTTTATTGAAGGTGGGTTTAATCTAGTGACTGATATGTGCACCCTTATAGGTGACACAGCATTACAGAATACTATAAAAATTAAGACAGGGCTGAGCTACAATATCTTATAAAGAAATATGTCGCAAAAAATAATACTTGAAGATAATGTATAACCAAGACAATAAAAAACATGCACATAACGAAGCAGCAGCTGTAGGGAACATGGATATTAACTTATAATTAAATCATTCATAAATTATTTATAATAGTGATCTATTACATTTTTCCTATATTTAGGGAAAGTATCATGAAAAATATCGACAGTAGGCAACACACCACAGAGCGAATTATAGGTGTCACACATTCGCGGTACCGGGGCGTATGACCCCATATAAGTCCTGGATTGAGGTGTGTAACAGTTTTGTTATTGGACGACAAGGGATATTGTAGTAGTTCACAGCAGGTAGTCTGTCCATTTACTATTTTGCATAATACCAGCAGGTCGGAAATTTTCTCCTACTATTCAGGGAAAGTATTTCAAAAATTGCCAATCGTTGTTCGTAGGGACCTATGTGAAATTCCACTGCATATGAACTACTACTACAATAAAAACTATAATAAAATCTATCCTCAGTTAAGAATCAAAATATTCGTTAGACGTAAAATACTAATACCAGCGACAACGACGAGAAGTAGCATCGAAAGTGGGCTGCTATCGTCGTCAACCCTCCTGTTAATAATGGAAACCCATGTACAACGGATTTTTACGGACTAATAAAGAAGGTGTTTAAGTATCTAATAATTTTTTATATTAAGGTTATATTTATTATTTATATACTTAATATATAAAAGCCCATTTTGTGTAAAGTAATAATATTCCTTATTCTATATTCCCACAGGACGTGTGAAAGTAATTAATTAACAGAACATGGTATTGTTTTATTAGGATTAAAACGTTTGCACGGTTTACACTTTGCATTTTAAATGCCTTTATAATTATTTCCTTTCTAACAGCTGTCAGCAGACGTATTGTGCTTTAAAGGCAGTTCTATAATTATGTACCTACAATGTACCTCTATTGCAACGTCAAGTACCAGTGTAGAGCGCACACGCGACTTGTCAAAATAACAAGGTCCGTTAGTAGTAAGTCCCCTTTTCTACTTATATTTTCATCTGTCCTGTTTGTTTTAACTACTTTTGTCCAGGAGATGACATTCATATGAATACAGATCTATTATAATTATTCTCATTAACAGTATCAGAGATACAGACCCGTATGAAACTACTCATACTATTTGATACAAAAACTAACAATTTCTGTCTTTACATAGATATTGTTTCTACTAGAATTTAAACCCAGAAACTAAAATAAATAACAGAACGATGTTCGTTAGAACTGACACAGCGTAACTGTTAAATTATGACTTTAAAACATGATGTGTGTAGATCTAGAGCTGTGGAAGCTCAAAGATATTCAACGCTATCAAACTGAATTCGAGCGTAGCCGCCTCTAATAAAATTGTTAATGGCAACTTTAAGCGCCGAATTTCCATGTGGTTAGTTATGAAAGGAAATATTATACAGATTAATGTGGCAGGAATTTGACAAATAGGACATATGAACTCTTACGAATTCTCCTTTTTTTATAGGAGAGGGGTCAAACGAGCATGCGGCTCCCCTGATGGTAAGTGACTACCGCCGCCTATAAACAACTGCAACACCAGGGGAACCAGGGAAATTGTAGATGCGTTGCCGACCTTTTAAAAAGGAGAAGGCTCTTTTGTTGAAGGTCTCTAAGTCGTACCGTAATCGCTGATGGTAATCGATTCCACAAGGAAGTTGTGCAAGGAAGAAAACATCTTCTAAATCGCACAGTGGTGGACCGCCAATCATTCAGATGGTATCGGGAGCTCTGCCGCGATGTGCGTTCGTGAAACTTGGCGGCTGGAATTAATCCGAAAAATTCCTCAGAGCACTCCCCGTGGTAAATTCGATAGAAAATGCAAAGGGATGCAACATCTCTACGCAGTGCCAGTGTATCGAGCTGATGAGAAAAAACTCGGTCGTCGACGATTCAAACCGCTCTGCGCTGGATGCGGTCAAGTGGAAGGAGCTGGCACTGGGGTGCCCCGGCCCAGAGATGAGCAGTATTCCATGTGAGGACGAATTGAACTGAACCTGAAGAATTTTTATCATACGGTATTCGTAACTTGCGATTTACAAGTAGTAAAAGATACCTTAGTAGTAAAATCGTTAATTATTTGTTAAGTTAACACAAACGTTATATAACAGTTTTAATTTTAAGATTTTCATACAATAATTTCCTTCTAAATTTTTGCATGCTCAGAAATCGTCCAAAGGTCAGAGATACAGCAGTATTAAGCTGTTTTTACGCTTTTATTACTTGAGAGCGTGGCTCTTGCCCGGTCGAGCCGACCCATTCGTACTCGCTGGGGCTAACTAATATAGCTGTAGCGGGGCTCTACCACATTAAAAACTTTTTCTTCCTTGCGTATTTTTAATTTTATTATATATGTTTAATTTATTATAAATTTCCATTATACCACTTTTAGCCATTACGCATAGTTTACAAAATATTAAGGTCTTTACCATATTTTTAGTCTTGGATGATGCTCTAAACCGTTATTTTACAGCAGTTGTGTAAAAATACCCTCTACTCTATATCTTCCTGTACGTGAGAAAAAAAATAAACCAGGAGATGAGCAGCAGCGTCTTTCTAATGACAACTTGAAAGTAAAAACTGCGGTTGCCAACCCACCAGCCAAGAATGGTAACTATGGCATGTATCCCTCCCCCTACCATGGAGCAATCTGTGTGGTGGGGCTGTTTCCAGCAGTAAGCTTTTGGTAGGCTGTAACAGTAACGGTGATGCAACTAAAATCTGGAAAATAACTTTGTTTTTTTTTTGTTATCTATACAAATAAATAAAATTGAAGTGTCTGTTTCTAATGTCAAAATACCAACTTTTTACTAAATGCATTTGAAAGTATATACGGTACTTATAACAAAAACATAATTTTTAAAAATGTTGTCTATCTGTCGGTCTGTCGTCTGCCTGTCTGTCTGTTTGTTCCGGCTAATCTCCGAAACGGCTGGACCGACTTTGACAGGACTTTCACTGGCAAATATCTGATGTCATAAGGAGTAACTTAGGCTACTTACATTTTAAAAAAAGAATTAGGGTTCCGCGAAACATAATTAAAAATCCAAATAACACGCGGGCGAAGTCGCGGAGAACAGCTAGTTTTTAATATGTATCTGACCTTATAACATATTTTAATAAATTGAAACATATTGTAACTAACAGCTTTTGTAAATATTACAAAAGATTCTTTAATGCTTTTAATATCTTTACATAGTATAAAACAACGTCGATTTTCATGAAATTTTTGTGTGTGTTTTTATTTGAACCCGTTAGGTGGCGCTGTTGTCGAGATCCCAATATTGCCCATGTGAATACGGGGTTGATTGCTAGTTAGTAATATTTTAAATAAAATATATTGGTAAATCCAATTGGGCATACCTTAAGCGCATTAGAAAAATTACGTATATCATGATTATATGGAATTTTTAAAGTAGTTTAAATACATTTCGACAGCACTATCGGCTTCAACACCCTCGAAAACCATGAAAATGACACCCATAATGAAAAAATTGATACCTATTGCAGCCGCCATCTTGGATTTACATTTCGACAACCCTATCGGCTTCAACTCTCTCGAAAACCATGAAAATAACACCCATGATGAACAAATTGATAGCTATTGCAGCCGCCATCTTGGATTTACATTTCGACAACCCTATCTCTTTATACTATGACCCTATTGGTTTCAACACCCTCGAAAACCATGAAAATGTCACCCATGACAAAAAAAAAATTATACTACTTGCTTTTAGTACGTACTACTGGTACTACTATTATTTATTCTGTACTTTTAAATATTGTAATAAAAAATGTCTTATTATTATTATTATAATTAAGTATTTAAGAAATTTGGTTATTCGAATATTGTGTATTTGTACAGCGATCTTTTTGAGCCGCTGCAAACAACCGAAACAATGTCCACTCGCGAAACACGAAGGCGACTGAAGCTATTCCCTATATATAATGTACTCTGTGAGCCAAACCAATGGCATAACAGTCCATACTATAATTTTTCTTAGAGGTATTATTATGTCATAACAGTTTCTCCATGTTGCAGTAGATGTCGCTTTTTTAAATTTAGCCATGCTAGGCTAATTAAGAATCAAAAAAATAATGAATAGTTTAAAATACAATCGAACCTTGCTAACTTATTATTTTGTTACAAAACAAATTTGTAATTAAATTTTTAGTATAATTTATTTATTTGACATTATTCCCTATATATAATGTACTCTGTGAGCCAAACTAAACTACTCATTACTACTCTGTGGCTGTAGCTCCCCATTTACAGAAATAATTTATATATACGAGGCTACCAAATCAACGAAAATTTCGCCATTTTGGAGCCGGAAAAAATTAATTATAGCTAAGCAAAACAAAATTACACTGCCATTTACATTCAGTGGCTTCTCACATGATAGATGAAGAGATTAAAAAATAGATTGAGTTAAACAATTGATATTTTCAAAAGTTATTGTGTTTACAAGCCACAGGGACATGATAAATCCACACCATAAGCCGCTAAAACCCTTTTTTTATTTAAAAATAGCAATTAATCGATTTAAAAAAATTATACATAAGTTCAATAATCATTTATCTTTCTAACAATGTGCTTTTTATATCACTTATATGTATAATATGATTGCTAGATACGATTTTATTCAATAAAATGTTGGAATCTTAATTTTTAGGCGATAGTAGAACATACCTTGCGTTTTCGCTTAAGGTATGCAATAATAGCCATTACTTCCATACAACACAATATATGGAGAAATATATTACCTAAGCTATTTTACTTCTAAAACATTATCCTTAAAGAGTTGCAAAGTATTTAAATAATGGGTGACGTGTAAAATTACGACACCTAATTTGAAACACTTGAATATTAATGTGCTTTTAAACAAGAGAGGGTTTAGTCTTGTTGATTCTACTCTGTAGCATGCAGACTAGGCTCCGCAGTATAATATGTTGGAAAAAATATTTAAAGGCTCACTAATGTTAAAACAGCTAGATAAGTTTTTCAAAGGTATTTCTATAGCTTAATGCCAATCTAATTTTGCTCTGGGGAAATGCGACTTATTTAGAAAGAAGACTATTTATGTTTTCCCAAAAAAGTCCATAAAAACAGTTTAATCTCAAATCCCATAGAATCTCTAGAACACTGGGTGTAGCTACCATCCTCTTACGGAATTCTGCAGTCAAATAGCGGCGCTGTAGTTTTGCACTCTGAACGGTTCAGAGAATCAGTTTTAAATCTAAAATACGCCACGTTAACATACCCCACCCAGAGCTGGGAAAAGCCGGGGCACACATTCGTCAAATAGAGAAAGCTTTCAAGTGATACCCCAGCTATTAAACCATCATATTTTTAACTTCCCATTTTGCTGCCGAAAAGAGCCCCTAGCCCAAAATTTAAGTCAAAAATTCGAATTTCAAATCTATACCTGTACCTCAAGTACTAAGCGCTCACCGTATATTTCAGAGAACACGAGCAACCCGGGTTCGATCTCTGCTGACACCAATAAAATTGTTAATGGCAATTTTAAGTACTGAAGACGCGCATAACTATGACAAAAAACATCGTGAGGAAATCTATATACAATATATATACATATAAATGCAAATAAATTAAATTGAAGTGTCTGATTGTAATGTCAAATTTACAGCTTTTTACTAAATTCATATGAAAGTATATACGGTACTAATAACAACAATACAATTTTTAAAGTTTTTGTCTGTCTGTCTGTCCGTCTGTCTGTCTGTCTGTTTGTTCCGGCTAATCTCCGAAACGGCTGGACCGATTTTGACGGGATTTTCACTGGCAGATAGCTAATTTCACAAGGAGTAATTTAGGCTACTTTTATTTTGGAATAAGAATTAGGGTACCGCGCAAAAAAAATAAAACCCCAAATAACACGCGGGCGAAGTCGCAGAAAACAGCTAGTCTGCAATAATCGCAGGAATAAAAATATTTTAAAAACAGATGAAGTGAAGAACACCACCACATACGCACTGGAGCAACGCGACGTACTGCAACTTTGATTTTAACTGTAATGAGAACTATGTCAAGTAATTATCATTTAAGCGGAATTTTTATTTTATTAGTTATCTCTGTGGTGGACACTAATAATATTCTATAAGTGTTCCCTTTTTTAGTACGAACCATTAAATGTAGTATGTGATTATGAGCATGGGCAAATATTGAAGAATATTCGCCCTATCTTGATTGTGCTCCACATCCAAGTCTTTGCATTTGAGCAACAAAATTAAGACGGCTTCTAATAAAATTAAAATGACATGGAGTATAATTAATAGCGAAACTGGTAAGATTAACTCTCGCAATTCAAACTACCAGTTAAGTGTTAATAACAAATTAACCGAATCAGATCAGGACGTTGCAATGGTTTTTGAGAAATATTTTACTGATATTCCGATATTAACCACTAAGTCACTGAATTCTTCTCCTGCGGTCGCCGAATCATTACTTAAACAAAATGTAAATGCGTGTACAAAGAATTTTACATTTCATAAAGTATCATCAAAAGATATTGTAAAATATTTTAAAACTATTGATGTTAAGAAAACTGCGGATCTGTGGGGGATTTCCGTTAAAGTTATTGCGTCTATAATAGATACAAACGCGCCTCATTTAGCTACTATTTTTAATACTAGTATCGAATCTGGTGTGTTTCCTGATTTAATGAAGTATAGTAAAGTAATACCTTTATTTAAATCTGGTAGTACATTAGACCCCGCTAATTTTAGACCTATTTCTGTACTACCAACACTTAGTAAGATTTTTGAAAAAATTATTCTTCATCAAATGTTAAATTTCTTTAATATAAATAATTTACTTCATAAAAATCAATTTGGTTTCACAAGGGGTCGCTCGACAACTGATGCCGGTGTTGAGCTGATTAAATATATATTTAATGCATGGGAGAATTCACAGGATGCTTTGGGTATATTTTGTGACCTATCCAAAGCCTTCGATTGTGTTCACCATGAAACACTAATCAGGAAACTTAAACACTACGGTGTAAGAAGTGATGCTCTTAAATTAATTATTTCATATTTAAGTAAGAGAACGCAAAAAGTTGTCATTAACAGTATGAGTTCTTCCGGGTCGATGGTACAGATGGGCGTGCCTCAAGGCTCAATTCTAGGCCCCTTTCTGTTTCTTGTATACATTAATGACTTACCTTACATAGTAGGAGATAACCATGATATAGTATTATTTGCAGATGACACTTCTTTAATTTTCAAATTAAGTCGACAATTGCTAAAATATGACTAAGTAAATAATGCTATATCTAAATTAGTAAATTGGTTCAATGTTAATAATTTACATTTAAATGGCACTAAAACGAAATGTTTAAAATTTATGACTCCAAATGTCAAACAATTAAATACTAATGTAATTTTAAATGGGGAGAAACTGAGTCTTGTAGATACCACCATTTTTCTTGGAATCACACTAGACGCGAAGCTTCAATGGAGCCCCCATATATCAAAACTAGCAAGCAGACTTAGTTCTGCAGCATATGCCGTAAAAAAGATTAGAAGTCTAACTAGTGTTGAAACAGCTAGACTAGTTTACTTTAGCTATTTCCATAGCATAATGTCGTATGGTATTTTGCTATGGGGACACGCAGCTGACACTGAAATTATATTTGTTTTACAGAAGAGGGCCATAAGAGCAATTTATGATTTAAAGCCTAAAGAGTCGCTGCGACAAAAATTTAAGGAAATTAATATATTAACTTTGGCCTCTCAATACATTTATGAAAATGTAATGTACGTACACAAAAATAAAAGTAGTTTTACAAAAATAAGTGATATTCATTCTGTAAATACTAGGAACAGACACAAGCTAGTAGTACCGGTTACTCGACTCCATCGAGTCAGTAATTCATTCTTGGGGCGATGTATACGCTTTTACAACTAAATTCCAGAAAATATACAAAATTTGACCTGCTCAAAGTTCAAAAACTTTATTAAACTAAGTTTGTATAAAAAGGGTTATTATAGTATTAAAGAATTTATAGATGATAATAACCCCTGGAAATGAGGTGATCGCTACCAAGCTATTTCTAATTTGTTGTGTTGTTAATTTGTGTAACATACATGATTGTAAGCTGTTATTTTTAAAAAAAAGTCCCGCTGGGTTTCTTGCTGGTTCTTCCCAGGACAGAGGTTTTTTTTTCGAACCAGTGGTAATTATACAAAGGAGTGACTTTCAATAAGCATTATTTATAATCTATATTGAATAAAAAAGTTTCTGTTTCTGTTTCTGTTTCTGTTTGAGAACTAGCATCTTAGACGCTGCTTTCCGGTCTTATGTTGTATTTTTTTTATAGGATAAGGGTGACAAACGAGCACACAGTCCACCTGATGGTAAGTGGTTGCTGCGGCCCATAGACATCTACATCTATCCTCTATTACAAATCAAAATGTAGATGCGTTGTCACCCGTGAGGACTAAGATGGAATGCTTCATTTCCAGTAAAAAGGGCCTCCGGCCACCTGCACTCACCAAGCGAAGCGCAGAGGTAAACCTCTACTTCACGCTGGTTTTCTGTGAGGTCGTGTTACCACCCCGGTTCGAGCCGGCCCATCCGTGCGACAGCAAAAGCTGCCGCGTGGCTCTACCACTGTTAAAAATTATATTTTTTTAGGATTATCTTTATATGTGTACTACATAATTCTTCTGTTCGTGTGAATGGGACTGAACTTCTCCTAAACGGCTGGACCGATTTTGATGAATTTTTTTGTGTGTGGTTATGCTGGTGCGAGAATGGTTCAGATTCACAATTGGAGATCCAGAAATCACCCGTCCGCGGATCGCCAGTGGATTTGTAAAATATTAATATCTATTATTACTTATTTTATGAGAACGAGTCAAAACAAGAGCACAACAAAACCAGCTGAAGTAATCATGATTTTAAAAAAATATTAGTTGTAAAATTGTAAAATTGTGATAAACTGTGGATAAACGTATAATAATCTATATAAGCAATTTTTTTATGTTATTCTAAACCAGCGATTAACTACAATCCCATCTGATGGTAAGTGGTGATGTAGCCTAAGATGGTGAAACGCACTGAATTAACATGAGCCTACACTTTTGCCTTGAAGACACCCACATTGTAATCGGATGGAAACCAGATGCTGGCAACTTATTCCACTCCTTTACAATAAGCATTGTGGAGAATGTAGCAATCCGTTTGGGTCGAATGCGTGGTAAGTCAACAGCAAAAGGGTGAAGACTGGCCGTACGGCTGGTTGTCCGCTAGTGGAAGGGAGAAGGAAGAATTAAATTATGCAATTCCTGCACACACGCTCTAAAATGCATCCTGTAGAAAACCGAAACGCTGGTTACTTTGCGCCTTTGTTAGAGGCTGGTAAGATTGGGTTTAATCGAATTCGGGTCACTTATTGCGAAAGGACGGACTGTCATGAATTAAAGAACAAAGATTAATTGGTGCTGTCATAAAAACAAAAACGTTTTTAGTTCAAATACTTTCTGTTATTTGCGAAAAATTTTATCAATTGGATCGTGTGGTTAAAAACGTAAAAATTTTAAATTAAATGTTACTATAACCCCAATTTAAAAAAGGACAACCTACTTAGCTTTTTAATTTTAAATTATTAATTTACATGTCATAAGTACACACAATATACATTATTATAATTAAAAAAAACTAAAAATCCTGTAAGATAAGTGCCACCTTGGGATTAAACTATATTTTCAACTAAATAATGTGACTAGTTTAGCCATAAAAAAGCTTTTTAATCGAAACAGTTTGATGGTAAGTTTAAATCTTAAAATTATCGCCACTTTTGTATACATTCTCATTTGAGCTTTCAAAAAGAAAAGAAGAAAGAACAAGAGGATCATCAATCGTGCATCATGATCATCCAACTCATCAAGCGGTAGTCAGTCCGGAGAGTGAAGATTCAGAAACATTGTGTGAACTCACTAACACCAGTAGGTCCTACATATTCTCTCTATCCCCTATGCTTGCCTCCTTAAGACATTTTACTTTATAATTGTCATTCATGAACTTTCTACAGAATTTGAATATTTTGCCGGCCACTCTTGGTAGCCCCCTTTGTTAAAAGAGCACATTGAATAGTGGATGTGGATATGTATAAAAATAGAACATATTACTCTTCTAAGATTAATCATTGTTATAAAAAGTAGCCGAGATAGCTCAACGGGTCAGTAAGCAGAAGTGGCAATGGGTATAGCTCAAAGATCCGACAACCTACCAGGAAGAAAGATTTTCGAATGGCCATAAGTACCGGTAAGCGAAGTAAATGGCAGCTCTCTAGCAGATGGAGTAGTACCTAGCTACGATACGCATACGATACGATGCAGGTAGCTCAGGAACGTGTTTTGTGGCATTATTTGGGGAGGTTGGTATTAAACAGTTGACTCATGAAAGGATGTAATGATGATGATGACACAGCTTATCAGAGTCTTCTGGATCTATCGAATTCTGTGACATGGTTTATTTGGTATTCCTTTCAGCTGTTCAAACTACATATAATTAGATTTAGTTTCATATAATTTATTTTATTCTGTTCCAAAGTAAATAAAACAAATTTTCTACACTTCGTAGCTCAATGTCTAATTGAATTTAAAGTACCACTTTAAGAATCCTCATCGAGCGTACTCCGTGTTTAGCGTTTGTGATTTAGATAAGCCAAAATTGCAAGTTTATCCTCGACCGCGATAACACAAGGATTGTTTTGCATAATTTTAAATGTTTAATTTTTCATGAATATTAAGTAAAGTAAAAATAGGTTACCAGAAAAAAATGTTTTTAATTGAATACGTACCTACGTATTAATGTTTATTTTTTACATTTGATATTTTTATTCTAAATGACAAAAAGGGTTTTTATATATTATTTTATACATTCCATATTAATAATAATCTTATTTCTATTAATAATGACGTCTCCGTGGCGCAGTGGCTTCGCCATGAGTTACAGCGCTGAGAACCGCGGATTGATATTCCACACGGAACAAGTATTTGTATGGTTAAAATGGTTGTTCCTAATCTGCCTCCACAATACAGCAAAAGATCCTAGTGTGGGTTTAACGTTTTTGAACAAAGAAAAAAAATAAACTTTTGCCGTGTGACTATGGCGTGTGATTGTGTGTGAATTTGCACGTGCTCTATGCAACGCATAATGTGAATTAAGATAGAAGTTATATATTAAGCTGCCATGTTATGCCCGCTCTGTTATGGTGGAGTGTTAGTATCCATGATATGGCCTCCCATAGTGAACTAAGAAGAACTCACATGGCTTCCTCTACGAGACCGCTCTGAGTGAGCTTGGACTTACGGTGGGAGGGTTGTCCTTTCACTCTGTTCTCCGTAGCCCAGTTGGAGTTGTTATAGCGACATAGGACATTTAACATATTCAATATACAGAGAGTTTGCCTTAATCGTCACGCTTGGAAGATGGATTAAAGACCGCAGTACTAGACGTTCCGCACCTTCGACATTGCTTTGCAGTATTTTAAAGCATATTATAATGTAATAGTATTTAATTATATATTGAAATGTTTATCGTTTGTTTTTAAATAACTACCATTCGGGTCAAGAGTATTTTATATTATCCAGAAGTGTTCCGCAACTCTGTCGAGGTCTCACCGCTGATGCGGCTATGGCTGGACGCGGAGGGTAGGAGTGTCAGAATTACGATTCGGCTCTCCCAACCACTGACGGTCGAAACATGGTTGGTGACAGAGTCATAGATTTAGCCAATAGGACCGGAAAGGCTTTATTACCGAGAATTTCACTTACGCTATTTGCTAACGGCACGGCTACCAGGGGCAGAGGTCCGCAGGTTGCGCAGGTAGAGTTCGCGACCCTTGCCCTTTACCTCCCCCGAGGAGAAAGGCCGATGGGTGGCTGGCGCTGGTCAAACCGCGGATGTATGCAAAAGCATTCTTGTGGCCCTGCTTACAAGTGGAACACTTTGGGGTTTTAGTAGTAGCGAGTCCGACGTCACCAATCCTTGCCCACGAAAGGCATAGTATATGCGTTTCGTGGGCAAGGATTGGTGGACAAGTATCATAGTAGGCATTTCCTTAAGAAAGGAATTACAATGACAGAGATATGGGGACCATCATAACACAACTAGGCCCTAAAAGGAAACAATTAGTGTTTTTAACTTTTTATGTTGTGTATGTTTATTTTGTATATATCTCAGAATCTTGGCGAATTGACGTGGTACTTAGACCACTAGGCCACGAGTTCGTGAAATAAAGTATTTTATTCATATAATATATGAATAAAATACTTTATTTCACGAACTCGTGGCCTAGTGGTTATGTTCATTAAATTAAAAGAATTATCATAAAATGCCATATTGTATTCACGAAGGTCAATTCAAAGTAAAGTTTTATTTTTTTATGTAAGTGGACAAACGAGCATATAGTCCACCTGATGTTAAGTCCAACATCTATCATCGATTAAGATTTTCCCCCTTGCCGACTCCGGTTGCTCGCGTATTACGAAATTTTAGGGTCAGTGGTTATATTGTAGGCTAGCACGTCTCAGTATCCAAATAAAAGATGATTAATATTAAAGTATTACAAGTTGTAAAATTAAAAGTTTTGTACAACCGACTTCAATATAAATTATTAAGGATAACTCAAAAACTACTGATCGAGCCTTGATCAAACTGATATCGGACCACATGAGAAGCAGCAGATTTCAAATGAAAAAAGAGTCACCAAAATCGATTTACTTAAAAAAAGTGATGAGGTAACATACGTAGAAAGAAAAACAAAAAAAAATACAGTCGAATTGAGTAACTCCTCCTTTTTGAAGTCGATAGATGTCAGAATATAATTTTAACTCATTTGTATCTTTATAGATCAAAGGTGACAATTGAGCACATATTCCACTTGATGCTAAGTAGATGCATGGATATATATCTTCATATATTATCGATTAAAATCAAAATGCAAATGCGTTGTCACCCCTGACAGAATGCCTCGTTACCAGTAAAAAGGTTATCCGATACTTTGCAATCACCATACGCATACCATACACAGCAGCATTCTTCTGCTGTTTCACACTGGTATTATATGAGAGCGTGGTCCATAATATAGCTACAGTGTGGCTCTACCTACTAGAAAAAAAGTTTTTTTTTATATAGATAAGGGTGACAAAGGAGTACACAGTCAACTTGATCGTAAGTAGATGCTGTGGCTCATATTAACAGTGGTAGAGCCACGCGGCAGCTTTTGCTGTCACTCGGATGGGCCGGCTCGAACCGGGATGGTACCACGACCTCACAGAATACCAGCGTGAAGTAGAGGTTCACCTCTGCGTTTCACTTGGTGAGTGCAGGTGGCCGGAGGCCCTTTTAACTGGAAATGAGGCATTCCATTTTAGTCCTCACGGGTGACAACGCATCTGCATTTTGATTCATGATAAATGTAGATGTCTATGGGCCGCAGCAACCACTTACCATCAGGTGGACTGTGTGCTCGTTTGTCACCCATATCCTATAAAAAAAATATACATCTACATACATCCTCGATTAAGAATCAAAATGCAGATGGTTTATCACCTCTAAGGACTAAGATGGAATGCTTCTTTACCAGTAAAAAGTGTCTTCGATTCTCTACGTTCACCATACGAAACACAGCAGCATTTAGCTGCTATTTTACGCTGATATTCTGTGAGCACGTGCTACTACTACTACTACTACTACTACTACTACTAGTCGAGCGGATCCACTCGTGCTACAGCTATAATATAGCTGCAGCATGGCTCTACCAAGTCTTAAGCTATCTTCAAAAATATCGTATTTAAAAAAAGACTTACCTATTATCCAATATCGTAAAAAACAAAACATATTTCCAGTTAATCAAAATATTTTACCAATGTGTGAAAATTTAGAGGTAAATCTGGTGGACCATGTGTTTAAGTTTTGTGTTTAAGTTTAAAAAGCAGTTCCGTGTACGGCGTTATAACTGCGACGCAAATGTCACATTAATCAAGGAACACGTGATTACAATGAAGAGTTAATGAGAAAAATACTTACGAAGAATAATATTGTGTAACTTTTTTGAATGATTTATTGTTGCAAGAATATGTTACTTATCTTTCAAGAATTGTAGTCACTGCTTTATTTCTGTTCGTAAAATGTTGATTTTTGAAGCCTGAAAAATAGCGTATGAAGGTAAGTGTAAGCTTTGATTTGAATAAAACTATTTTTACAGATTTTATCGCGATTAATTTAATTTATTTATAATTCCCGACGCTTGGGGTACGTTGCAGCATTTATAGTTACTGGAAGACAAAAGTGATTGACGTCCCGATGTCAAAGAGAGAGAACCGAAGAACTTTCAGCTTCTTAATTATTATTTTTGGTTCGATCTACGCAGAATGAGCTTACCGTGTCTTGAAGTCTTGCCGTGGTATGCCTGTATTTAGTTCTGATTTTATTAATTACAGGATCCGAAGCAGGTGGTAGTACCCAGCCTCCTTTTCTATTGAAATTAGGATGTCTTTTATTTCATTAGCCTCACGTATCATCTTGGTAGGAATCGATATTCTTTCGCGAGAAATAGTGATCTAGCAAATCTGATATAATTGCGGGGACCATCTAATATTTACAATCGACGTACAAGTCTACAAACTGTAGACTTTCGAAGCGTTGATGTTTCACGTCAGCTATATGTTAAATTGATATAGAAAATATCACAATTGTTTAAAATAAGGGTACTATTTTTGTATGTGGAAGACATTTTGTCAAATATTGGTTGGCATCCATTTATTTCTTGTTACTTATACGATAAAAAATCAAAAGTATAGTAAAATAAATAGAAATAGAACGAAAGCATGCTACAATTATTTATAAAGCTCGAAAATGTTTAATATGTACCAAAGGAGCACACCAGCCGCCACAAGGGGCATTTTATTTGTTATCGTCAATTTCAACCTGTTTTAATCTACTGCTCCACAAATACTTTTTCAAGAATGGGCCATTTTTTGCATAGATTTCGTAAAAGTAAAGGTAATTTACAGTCTTTATACGTCTTACTGGTGGGCTTTGCAAGAGCTCCGTACTGTGAATCACCGAGTTGCCAGCACTTTGCTTCTGAGCAACAACAACTCTTCGCGGATGTCTTAAAAGATTTGCTCATTCTTACCACGCTTCAAAAAAAAAAGAGTCTTTTCTTTTTAAATAGACCAGCAACGCACCTGAATTTCCCCTTGTGGGTATATCAGTTGTTCTAGAGCGGCAATAGTCACTTACCTAACTACTCTTATATATATATATATATATATATATATATATATATATATATATATATATATATATATATAAATTAATACCGCGGGCCACGTTGATAAGATTTGGTGAATAATCTTATAGCGATACACACATATACAGGAAATAATTACTAATTTCTAACCACGCGAATATTATGTGGCAGCGCCAGTCGTGACCTCACCGGGAATGTTGTTAGTTGTGGTCAAATGTAATAGAGTCGAAACCATGTGACTAAATAAACAATATTCATCCATTCATTATGAATGAATGAATAAAATATAGCAGAAATCTAATCTAATTATCTAGATACAGCTTATTACAACAACGTATCAAAATCCACTCTTGAACATAGGCCTCAACTAGTTGCCAGACTTGGTAGATAGGTTGGGAATCGCTCTTTTTTATTTTCTTATTGTTTTAGGAAGACGCTACTGCCCCTCTCTTAGTTTGTTTTCCTTTGTTGCCTCACATCTCATGATACCCACGAGACATATTGGTATTCTATGAATGACTATGGGCAATGGCAAAAAGTCCTTCCGATAGGTGATGGTACAACCGTCTCTGTCACATCGAATACAGTCCGCCTGACAAGCGTGGCAATGATGACAGCCTAGACAGTATACAACGAGGAAAGTTTACGTGGACATTTCTAGACATAAACAAGTTATAAGCGTGTATATTTCGATGTTTTTTTTCTTTTCTTATAGAATAGGGGTGACAACGATCACTCAGTCCACCTGATGGTAAGTGGTTGCTGTGGCCCATAAAACATCTAGATCAATCCTCGATTAGGAATAAAAATGCAGATGCGTTGTCACCCCTAAGGACTGAGATGGAAGGCGTCGTCTCCAGTTAAAAGGGTCTCCGGTTCTCTACACTCACCATACGATACACAGCCGGGTTAAGCTGCTATTTCACGCTGGTTTTCTGTTATCTTGGTCGAGCCCACCTATTAATGTTACAGCCATAATAAAACTGCAGCATGGCTGTACCACGTATAAAGTCCCTTAATTTATACGTGATCAAGCCATCGAAAGTAACATGTTTACTGTTAAAAAATTTACTAAAAAAATAATAATGTATTTATAACAAAATTTTATAATTATTTACTCTTTCTACATAATACATAGTTTAAAAATTATAGGTGTATATAAAAACCGTATGAGGAAAAATGTACGGCGCTAACCGGCAGTGCGAGACAAAATAACTGACCGGAACGTGTCCAAATTAATGTGTGGTTTTGTTACTCACATCCGTTCCCGAACTTCCGTATTCGGAACTCGAATAGCTTTGTTAAATAATGAATGATAGAGCTGCTTTATATTTGCGTGCTTTAATTTAATTTGAAAAATCTGAAAAGAAGTTAAAACACTGTGAACATATTAGTAATAATATGAATATAATACCTTAACCCTTTCGCTGTCCCGTGCACTACATATAGGTCACTGCTATTGTCTTACTATTGTGTCTCAAAACCGGACAGTGAAAGTGTTAATATCGTCATAGTTGTAAAAGAAATATTATTTATTTATTAAATCTAAATTATTTTTGTAATTATCTCGCAGACTATTTTCATAAGCCAATTAGAACAGAGTCTATAAATATTATTTTAAAAATCTGTTATCTAAGATTAATTGTATTCTAAAATTCTATAACGATATTATATCGTAAACTATCCAACATAAAATACCTTTGGAATGCATGATTAATTTAAACTCCCAAGAAGTTAAAACGTTTAAGCTTCCAGGTGGTTATAATATTCGGGAAGTAAATTTATAATGAGAAACTTATGAACATTATATAACTTGGGTGTAAAAGTTACTGTCTATTAAGTTTTAAGAGGTTTCTTATGTATTGCAACATTCCAAAGATCCATAAAATTTCATAAATAAAAGTTCAGATCATTAAAAAAGGTCTTAGAAGAAAGTTCTTGAAAGAAAATTAATAAATGAAGTGACTGTAGTCTAATGGATTAAGGTACGGATCGCGACATTAATTTCACGATATTAAAATTGAGAGAACCAGAGACCCTTTTTACTGGAAAAGGGGCATTCTATCTTAGTCGTCACGGCTGACAACGCATCTACATTTTAATTCACAACACCCACTTGGGTAGTTCTCATCAAAATGATATTTTTCGCAAAAAAATTATCAATTTTTTAAACCTTCATACAGGCTTTATGCGTAGATAATTGTTTTGTTGATAGTTTGCAGTTTTATCTAGGAGGCATTCGAAACTATTTTTCTAATACCAGTAGTATTAGAAAAATATGTTATTATTTAAAATTTGCTGTTACCGAGAATGATAACTTGTGAGAATAATGACATTAGTGCAAAGGAGAATGATGCTATGTTACAAATCATGGCAATTTCATTAAGAATAATGAGGAATATAATCAATAAATTGCATGATAATTTGTAATAATATTTATTTTTATGAAATTTTATGAAAATAAAGTATCTATTAGGAACTTATAACAATCTACTTACTTTAAATCACATCTTTTGTTTTTAATGAAAATTAAAACTAACATTCGTAATCAAAGAACTTATAAAATTTTTACAATAATGAACAAAGCGAAAATTATTATATTAAGAGACTTTTAAATCTTCGAAAACTGTTGTAACTTATTTGAATTCGACAGTATACCTTTAGGCGCAATGAAAAATCTCGATCAAAATTAACATACAAGTATTGATAATAACAAACATAATCACGATTAAATAGAAATATAAGTCATTTAGTATGAATTGTGAAATTCTACAAAATCAAGCAGTCTTATAAACTTAAATTAAAATATGATAAAACGAGCCACAAAAAAATAAACCGAACAGAAAGACATTTTAATTATATTGATGTTGATGGTTTGCTGATGTCCTCTGTTTTCTCAAGAATGCTGGTCACATTAAGATGTTTAGAGATGCGTCCTCCTCGTTTTTTAGGTACATTGATCTCGTTTAACATTATATCAGAGAGAATTGTCACTTTCTTATTCCTGGTGTGATTAAATTTTGTCTTCGCAAGTAGTGTTAGATCAGATTCGACAAAGTTACATTCTACGTTTTCTTTTAGCAACAGAGGTATACATCCTAAATGTTTGCCATGTTCAAAAATTTTGAAGGACTGCAGTCAAAGCAACTTAACTTTCTTAGAGTGGTTTTTGGTTTAGACCTATCCCACAATGCTTGATAGACTGAAAAGGTGCCTCTAAACGGTTGTAGGTTATCTGGAATTACGCTGGCTTTAAGTTGTATGTCACTATTCTCGACTTTTTTGACTATCACCTTTATTCTTTCATCTTCAATGTATTTCATAATTAATTCGTAAAACTGATCGAATGACCGAACGGCTTGTCCATACATGACCATTCGAACTGCCGTTCTTCTTATAGTATCCCCAACCCCGTCAGGAGCATCTTTTCTGTGACCAACTTCTGAACAGTTCCAGGTTATTCTGTTCAGCTGCGGGAAGTCATTCTTTAACTGAGTTATTAGATAAAATATATACTTATTTCTATACTGGGAGGATGGTGAATCCGATAAAAAATGTATAGTGTCAATAAACGGGTTTAATTTAATCACTTCTTCTATTAATACATACAGCTTGAGCATCATGACGTAAACAATCACTTATTGTGCACATGGAAGTTGCTCCAACTTGACCATGAGAAAAATTATGTGTATAGATAACTGCAGTATGCAAGGAAACTTGCTGCCTACTTCCACCAAAGTGGAATGACTGAACTTCTGCTCCATATTTTAAGGCATAATTTTCAGAAAAATCGAAATGTACTAATGCTTCTTGAATATGTAGATTTTCTTTAAGATTTTTAATAGATTTGTATTGGCTCATAATTTTATAGTTGTGTTCAAAAGAATTTGCCAAATCTCTCTTGAATTTATCTAAAGCTTCTATCGTTGTAACTGTAATTTTCGTCTTTTCAATAATTGATTGTTTCTTCTGGTTTCCATTCGTAAGTGTTATTTCTTTTGTTACTTTTTTCCATTCGTAAAACGTTTAGTAATTCCTCGAAAGATCATATACTATGTCATTTGATTTACATGCGTCACAGTTTCTTCGCAATCAATCAGAATTTTTGCTATCACAGCACATTTCGGAGAGCACTGCTTCGGAATTTTTCTCTGGTATTATAAACATTTTATTTAGACCTTCAATTAATAACTCAATATTGAGATGAATTATGCACAAATAAGTATCTTTATCGACTTTTTTTTTTCAAAAAACCACCCATCATTGCATCATCTAAATAGAATTGTTTTACACGTTCGTTTATAGAAGACCTTACACTGGGGCAGTTTTCTGATTGTAGGCTGATTTCGGAACAGTTATTTCCTAGAACTGGCATATCATTTTTTGCCTCCATTTGTGTCTTCTGCTGTTCGTTGAGTAGCATTTTTAGTCTTTGAATTTGGTTGCAACGAGCTTTATCCCCTTTATTATAAGCCGTGATGATATTGAGCAATTTTTCCTTTTTCTTAATTCTACGTAGCGAACTTTTCTTATAGCAGCTGCAGCATCAGGCTTATTCTGTTGCATCGGATCTCCTCCAAGATCATGCGTCGAAGTGTTTTCACCTTGAATACTGCAAACTGCAATGGCTTCAAAATTTGGCGGCTTTGCTTCTTTTTTTTAAACAAACGTTACCCCCACACTAGGATTTTCTCCTGTATCGTGGAGGCAGTTAACAAACATAAATTGCACAAGGACAAACATCCAGACCCGGAAAAATTATTTGTAGGCCATACAAATACTTGTTCCGTGCGGGATTCGAACTCGCAGCCCCAAGCACTGCAACTCATTGCTAAGCTACTGCGCCACCGAGCCGTCACGTCATGGAGCTTGTTTTTAGTTTTGTCGGTACCTAGAAAAATGTCATGTGAATTACTCAAATAAATTATGAATTTTGACAATTAATATATTAAGAATGATAATCTAGGAAATAGAAAGATGTCATTGAAAATATAGTTGTAGATATAAAATCAAACTGAACCCTTTAGAATTTTCTTTTCACTTCTTTCTTTGCTCTCTTTGACTGCGCGGCGCTTTTTCCGAAATACTTCTTTTTTTTTTGCTTCCTTATCTTTTAAATACTTTATACTTCTTTTTTCTTTTGCAAGAGCTAGTAAATCCAGTTCATTTTTAATTTCTGCATACTGCCTACGTTTGCATAGTCTTTGTTGAGCTAGTCTTTCTTCTTTAGTTTTTCTTTCCGCAGGCATTTTGGAATATTTAAATAACAAACAATAGCACTACCACAGTTGTGTGTAATTTTATTTCTTAACTAATAAAGTAACTGATAAGTACCTGCAATAATATAATTTCGTTATTACGCACTATTTTGTTTGAGAGGATTTGAGCTGAGCAGGAACATTTATTGTCAGTATCGGTCATAATTTGGACAAAAGAGTGTTTTAAGATTACCTAATTTTGTGACTAGTTCTCAAGAAATTTCATTTTCTTAGCTTAATTTTTTTTTCATAGCGTACGTTTTATGGTAAGACTCTTTCTTCGTTGTCGTCAGAGTCACTCATTATTGGCACAAACTCTAAACATTCATCTAAATTTTAATCAACCCGAAAAATCCTTATAATATTTAGAATTTGAGGATACAAACTTGATCGTTTTTCTATGGGAACTTTTTCCAATTCAAAAGCTACAAGCCTCGCAAAATTTTCATTTCGCTCATCTATAGGACGGTCATCGTGAAAGTTCACTTTTTTTCGATTATAATCGATTATATCGGTTATAATCGAAAACGTAGTTTTATCAATGTGTTTACGATAGATCATGGCATCTATTATCTTTTCGTTAATGGTTTGAGTGCCAACTTCTTTTTTCGTTGAAATATCGTCGTTTTTTTTAAATAGCTGTCCAGATAATATTGAGGGCGAAGTTGATCTCTTCCTCTGCATGGTTATTATTATTACTTATTATCTGTAATCTAATAACAAGATCCAGCTTAGAACAAATTTACGACAAAAGCTAGTAGGCAAATATGAAGAATTTGGTTCTGGTTTTGAAATACAAAAATAAACAACCTAACAATTAACAGAAGTAACTATGTACCAAATTTTCTTAAAATCTGACTGGAATCAAAATCTAAAGTAACACTTTCGTTTTGTGAATATTTTAACTTATTGGAAAACTGTCTATATATCAAACATCGCCCAGCTAATCACATCTGCACATCAATCGAAATGATCAAAATCATTGTTCTCATCAGTAATCATTGTCGTCTAATTACAAAATCATTATTCACAACTTGCGTCATTGTCTACTCCGCCATTTTTGCTGACAATGGCGTTGCCAATAATGATATATTCATAAAAATCATGTCGAAACTTGTTAAAAAATGTATACACAGAAAACGTTGTTATGGTCAATGAACAGTTACTCAAAAGGTAACTTAATTATCTTATTAAGATTATAGAATCAATCCTGACTTCAAAGTTAAAGTTAAAAAAACAAATGACGATTGAAATGACACAATGAGGAGAATTAAATTCAAAGCTCACCAGTTCGAAATCCATGACGTGTGTTCCATGCAACGGCTGCCGGTCTAATGAAGGGCGGGGCGTTTGCCAGTATCAACTCAAAACATAACGAAACAAATAGTTTCGAGTCATGGTATTTTATTAAACAATATATGGGGCGACAAAGACGCAAATTTTGAGAACATTTTTTGATTAATTTTTTTATTGATTTCCAGCCATATTTTTAAAATGTTTTATTGTGATAAAGCTGAATTATATCAATATCAAGCTCGAGCTAATAAAATAATTTAATATGAATTCAATAAAAATATTTTATGTGGGAAAGTTGCTGAGAACTACGTAAAGCGACATGCAAAATAGTGGAATTTTTGATAGTTTTTTTTTGAAGTATTTTTGTTACTTCTATGTGAACGTGACTAAGGTTGCTTTTTAAAGAATCATTTAAGTATATAAAACAAAATTCTTTAAATTAATTTAAAGATAAAAGATTAAAGATAAATATTAAGCCGTTGATGAGTATTATCGCGAGACACAAATTTCTAGCCTCTAGAATATTCACCCTTTTACCATCAGGTGGACTGTGTGCTCGCTTTTCACCCTTATCCTATTAAAAAAAAATAAGTTGTATTTCCGAATCTACCGTTCCATTAACATCGTGAACCACTTCTGAAGAATGTTAAGCTTATTTAGAGTAATCAACGGAAGATTAAAGAAATAATACTATATAGATTGCAAAAAAGCTTTTTAAGTTAAGTTTTTATAATCAATGTTTTTTGCATTATGCTGTCATATAGTATATTCTTCTTCTTCTTCTTGAACATCATCAGTCCTTTAAAATTTACTTCTGGACTTGGGCCTCTAACTTTGTAGGATAAACTTTAATAGATAGATTGATAATTATAGTTCCAGATATCCCATCGCCGGTCGCGTTATTTTACGTCTGGCAGGATAGAGGTATTCAAGCCATCGTCTATCGAAAGCCATAAATTTGTTCCAAGATTTTTAATAGACAGTTGTTTTAACACCACAGAATCAAAATTCAAAATTAATGTTTGGAAAAGACCATCATCTTCAACTCCTAAGAGATTCAAGGCAAGTCCTTCATGCAGGTAAGGACATGAGCTCCCTTTTCTAGGATATTCAAAATATAGTATCGATAGAATATCTCGATTGTGGAGTCATTGTTAAGGGCATTTGGTACGCAGAACAAATGAAATAATCGCGAAATAAGTTCGCGAGAAACGGCGTGTCAAATACACAATGTTTGTTTTGTTTCACCAAGATAGCACTCTGATTCACATGTCAGCCGTTACAATGTCCCTAGTTTGAGGTGCTGACTCCATTTCTAGAAATCATAATCCATGTTCACCACTATCTGTTCTGTCCTTCCCCATAGATCATTCGGTATAGTTGCACGTCATTTTCTATAGTTGCCACGCTACACAGGCGGGTTGATAATCAGAGTGTTTTAAATTAAATTCAAATTAAAAATACATTTATTTCTTTCTCAAGACATACTAAATAATAAAGTAATAAAAGAATACCTGTGTCAGGAGGCACTGCTCTTCCTAATAACATTAAATATTGAGATAAGCCGAGCAAGATTACCTACGACTAAGAGTAGGTGTGTGTGTGTGTGTGTGTGAGTGTGTGTGTGTGTGTGTGTGTGTGTGTGTGTGTGTGTGTGCGCGCGTGCGTGTGCGTGTGCGTGTGTGTGTGATTGTATGTGCTTAAAAGCGTTAGCATATCTATTATTATTATTTTTATGTAATTTTATTTAATTCTTTTCTAGTCTGATAAACAAATATATTATTTAATTCCGTGACGTAGAATGTTTTCTGTGGTGTAATAAGATAATTTATTAAGATGATCGGTAAATATTTTTTTAATTCGCGATAATTAAGCCGTTGAAAGTTATGTTTTATTTAAATAATTTTACATATATCTTGATTGGGCACAGTATTGTCTCTCAGCAAATTTAGATTTTACATAAATTCGTTATGACCCCCGTGTACTTTTTTTTTGGATCATATGGCGAGTTAGTATGTGTTTTTAAAATTGACTCTAAGACGTATAGTTTCCTAACCGTAAGAACATCACTAATATTATACAGTTGTTTGGTATTAAATCTAATAGGCTTAAAATACATAACTTTGCCTTTTTTAAATCAAGAAAAACTGTAATACATTTTTTCCGTGATGAAAATTTTTAATTATTAAATAAGTAAGTAATAAAACCGCGTCTTCAGTAAAAAATTTTTGTCTAAATCCAAATTTATTTTTTAATAATTTGTTATATTTAGTTAAATACTAAATATATTATAGTTAAATACTAATTATTCGAATGTTTTTTATTTGTTCTAAAATTTTTGAAACAGATGTAAGGACTGAGATAGGCCTATAGTTGTTGACATCGTCTCTCTTACCACTTTCATAAACCGGAGTAATTCAAAAATGTTTATGTGAGACTGGGAATAATCCTGTAGGAAAACAAAGATTAGCCAAGTGACTAATTACAGGGGCGATGAGAAACTTACACCATTTCAAAAACTTAGTAGGAATATTGTCCCAACCAACAGCACTAACAGTTTTGAGACTATCAATAGTAAGGACAACTTCCTGTGGATAAGTGTCAAAAAGAACAAATGATGTCAAATGAGGACTTGTATTTTGTATAGGATTTTTAGGTATATTGATGTCATTAGCTAGTTTTTTCCAATGTTAGCAAAAAATTCACCAACAAAATTAATTGATTCCTTAGAAGATGATTTTATTGTAAGGAGTTCATTACTATGTGTCTTAGAGGGTTTGTATTGAGTAAAAGTATTTATAGTTTCCAAAGATTTTTTGAATTTTTAGAAGCATTAGTAAGTTGTTTCCGTTCGTATTTTCTCTTTAGTTTTTTTATCAAATTGTTGGAATGATTACGATATCTTTTAAATGTTATTTTTAGAATATTATATCTGGGTCAGATCTTAGTTTAAGCTGCATTTAGTTTCTACTCCTTATACATCGCAAAATACCTGTACTGATCCAAGGCTTTATAGTTTGCTGAATTTTTGGAAGATACTTAGTAATTTTAGTCTCATCCACTGATTCTTTTAACTTTTGAGTAAGCTTTTTAATAAGTAAGTTAGGGTCTTCACACAAGAGTAGATTCTCTAAGTTTCTTTCAAGCAAAACATTGTGGGCTTTCTCGTAATCTATTATTAATTTAGTTTTAGTCTGAATAGATTTATGTTTACTTTTTGATAGAATTAGTAATAGACTTAGATGATCAGCAATTGTTGTGTTAATAATTGCTATAAATGCTGACACTTTAGATTCATTTAATTTTATAATTATTTGATCTAGGCGTCTATTTTCACGAGTAGGAAAATTATATCCATTTAATAAACCGTAACACGTACAAATAATTTATTCTGTTATTGCATTCATATAATTTTTCATTAGATTTAGGAATTATATTTATATTTATGTCACCTGTGATAAAAACATTAGCAGGATTTATAGTTGACAAATGGTTATTTAGAGAATCTATAAAATTTGACGCGTTACTATTGGATGAAGAGCGATATATACCAAGTACAACATGCTCAAAAATATTTACTTGTAAGCATGACGCCTCTTTTAATACAAATTCTGTAATATTAGCTTTTAATAAGGATTTTGTATATATCACTATATCATCATTTTGATTAATATGATGGCTTGTTGCAAGATGAGTATAGTTTGGAAGAATATGAATAGCTTTGCTTTTATCTAGATGACACTTTGTTAGGACGAATACAGCAGAATCAAATTCTAGTTGCGCAATAGTTACCAAAAGATCATCAAAATTACAATTAACGCTTCTCATATTTTGCGAGGACTGACGAGAAAATCGTGGAGCTGGAAGAAGAGATAGACAAGTTACGCTGGCATATTATAGGATTATCCAAAGTCCGACGAGAGGGGGAGGACACGGTAATCCTCGAATCCGGCAACTTGCTCTATCACCGGGAGGGCGACCACTTGTCCCAAGGAGGTGTCGGATTTATCGTCCACAAGTCTCTCGCTAACAACGTTGTAAAGATCGGGAGTGTGTCGACGAGGGTTGCGTACCTTATCCTCAGAATCACCAAACGGTATTCGCTGAAGATCATACAGGTTTACGCACCAACCTCGGCACACTCTAATGAGGAGGTGGAGGAAATGTATGAGGATATCTCTAGAGCCATGCATTCCTCCAAAACCCAATAAACAGTTTTAATAGGAGACTTCAATGCAAAACTAGGCACAAGAGAGAACGGTGAGCTGAAAGTAGGGAAATTTGGAATAGGGCAACGGAACACCCAAGGGGCCAGTAGCTGGCCGACTTCATGAAGAAAGAGGGACTCTTTATGATGAACTATTTTTTCCAGAAGCGGCCCCACAGGAAGTGGACCTGGTCGAGTGCTGACGGTTCGACAAAAAATGAGATTGACTTCATTTTGACGACCAGACGACAACTGTTGAGTGATGTCTCCGTGATCGTGAGGGTGAAAACTGGTAGCAATCACCGAATGGTTAGAGTCACACTGAACCTAAACGTTAAGTTGGAGAGATCTCGTCTAATGAAGTCAACGCTCCGTCCCCCTCGTGCTCTAATCCAAAGTCCCGAAACATTTCAGCTCGAGTTACAAAACCGTTTTCGGTGACGAATGTAGAAGACTGCAATGAAGTGGACGATATGAATGACATCAGCTCGTGGAAACTGTCCATGCGGTCGGAGCTAAGTTCAGCAAGACCTGCCGCAGCAGAATACAAAAACTCTCCGATCACACTCTCAATCTCATGGCTGTTAGACGGGAGATGAAGCTACATTCTTCAACAGATTTGATAGCATACAGGCAACTGAACAGACAGATCTCCAAATGCATGCGGCGGGACTTACGCAACTTCAATACAGCTTGTATTGAAGAAGCGATCGAGCGGAACCAAGGCTCCAAAGTCTTTGCCAGAGATCTGTCTGCCAGAAAGAGCCAACTGTCAAAGCTGAAGACCGCGTGTGGCAGCATCGTTTCCGGGGCACCTGGGATTTTAAGTAAGATTGAAAGGTTCTATGAACAGCTGTACACGTTATCGTTGGAGCCACACAAAAGTGTGAGTAACGATCCAAGAGCGAGTCTTATCCGACACTATTCCGAAGATGTCCCGGACGTCAGTATGAGCGAGATTTGAATGGCTCTCCAGCATCTTAAAAACGGCGAGGCCCCAGGCGAGGATGGATTTACAGCGGAGCTTCTGAAAGCGGGTGGAAAGCCGGTATCGGAAGTCCTTCAGGGGCTCTTTAATTCCGTCCTCCATGGTGGCATTACACAGGAGGCGTAGAACAGAAGTGCGGTGACAATGCTCTTTTGAAGAACTACAGACCGATTTTCCCTTCTAAGCCGCATCTACGTGCTGTTTTCGAGAGTCATTACGAATCGTCTCGCACGCAGACTTGACGACTTCCAGCCTTCCGAACAAGCCGGTTTCCGAAAGGGCTTTAGCACCATAGACCACATAAATACCCTTCGGCAAGTTGTACAGAAGTCCGAGGAGTACAATTTGCCACTATGCCTGGCGTATGTGGACTATGAGAAAGCCTTTGATTCCGTCGAAATTCGGGCGGTGCTGCAGTCCCTTCAGGGGCGCCAAGTTGAATGTCGGTATATCGAAGTGCTGAAGTGCTTGTACAGTAGAGCTATGATGGCTATCCGAGTACAAAACCAGAGTACGAAACCTATCCAATTGCAGAGAGCTGTAAGACAAGGTGACGTTATATCCCCGAAACTCTTCACCGCTGCATTGACAGACATTTTCAAGTTACTGAACTGGAAAGGTTGCGGTATTAACATCAATGGCGAGTACATCACTCACCTTCGATTTGCCGACGATATATTCTTTATGGCAGAATCGCTGGAGGACCTAAGCACTATGCTGAATGACCTCAATAGTGTCTCCCAACGGATAGGTCTTAAGATGAACATGGACAAAACAAAGATTATGTTTAATGTCCATGTCACACCTATGCCGGTAGTTGTTGGGAGCACTAAGCTCGAAGTTGTTGACGAGTATGTTTACCTGAGACAAATAGTCCGAATAGATAAGTCCATCTTCGACCGAGAAGTCAATCGACAGATTCAACTCGGCTGGGCAGCGTTCGGGAAGCTACGACACATCTTCTCGTCAGACATACCTCAAAACCTTAAAACGAAATTGTACAAACAGTGCGTGTTGCCAGTGATGACCTATGGTATTGAGACATGGTCCTTCACTGCTGGCCGTATGAGGAAGCTCAAGGTCGCTCAGCAAGCTATGGAGAGGGCTATGTTCGGAGTTTCTCTGCGTGATAAACTTAGAAATGAGGATATCCGCAGTAGAACCAGAGTGACCGACATAGCCCAACGGATTAGTAAGCTGAAGTGGCAAAGGGCCGGCTATATAGCTCGAAGAACCGACAACCGATGGGGAAGAAAGGTTCTTGAGGGGCAGCCTCGTACCGGTAGGCGAAGTGTAGGGCGACGCCCCACGAGATGGAGTGACGACCTGGTAGGACATCCAGGAAGTCGATGGATGCAGGTGGCTCAGGACCGTGCTTTGTGGCATTCCTTGGGGGAGGCCTATGTTCAGCAGTGGACTTATGAAAGGCTGTAATGATGATGATAACAATGATGATAATTTGCGTAAAGATAGTAAGATCTGATTTATTAATTTTAATATGTTTACCTAAGTGCTGGATATTGCATTGTATGGAGTTAGCAATTTTAGCATAATCTATGTCATTTAGTGTTTGCAAAGAAATAACTATTTAATTTAATATAAATAGAAAGATTGAAATGATCGAGGGGTTTGTTTAATATTGAATATTTGAGAATAAAACGGAATGGTCATTGTGCTAAATTTTATAAAATTTAGTAATTATAGATATTTTTCCATTATATCTACGCCATGGTAAACTTGGGAAATGTTTAATTGATTTTGTGTGTTGTGTGTGTAGTATGAGAGTAAGTGTAAGTGTAAAAACAGTAATTAAAATTGAAATCGTAATAAAACCTTACCAAAAACGCGCGTTTACCTCCCAACGCAGCGTACAGCGTAATAAAATAGAAAACCATAAATAAAAAACCATAAAAGAAACCAACATAACAAATTGTTTGTATTCTTACAAACAATATGCAAACATAAACACCAAATCTAGTCATTTTAGATTAAACAGATTATGAATTTGGGGTTCTGAAGTCAATGTAATAATGGCGGATTCATCATCCTTTCTAACGTAATGTCTACGTCATGCCATAATTGGTCCAGCAATATTTATAATCCGTAGATTTAATTAAATCCCTGACAATAAAATATAGTCTGGCAGCTTTAGCAGTTAGTTGCTCAGATACAAATATTGGGGTCTTCTCAGAGATAGTCATACCAAGATGTTTCGCACGGAGCTTAGATTTGTTCATATTATTAAAGATCTTGCATTTTTTGAGGAAATCCATTTTCTGAAGGGATGATGTTGTTTCTACAACAATAGGTATATTTGGAGACTTTCCTTTTTTCCCGCGTACTCTATAGAAATCCTTTACATCGGACGTAGTCAAATCTTAACCGACGTTTTTATACAACATCTTTACCATATTTATAAGATCTGATTTATTTTCAAATTCGTTTTTCGAAACATTTTTAATTTCAAAATTAGCTTTCCTATGTTCCTTCTGCAGATTGTCTATTTTATTTTCCAGAATCTCAATATAAGCTCTATCTTACTTAGACTGTGATTCTAAAGTAGTTATTTTCTTCTTGAACTTTTTTCTTCATTTTTCTGACTAAGGAGTTCGATCGAATTTTTAATTTTAGCATTTGTTTCTTGTATACAAGTAAGGGTAAGATTAATCTTTTTAAGTTCCTACTGTTGTTCCGTAAACAATAATTTAATCATAGATTTCACTGTAGTGTTATGCTACTTACATATCATTTTACACTATTTTTCCATTCTGTTTTTGATTTTCTGCATTCATATTTTGCATCACCTTTATTTCCATAGGATCCTGTAACGTTTTTACACAATAACAAATCATTTTCACTTCGTATTTTCACGCTATCAGCACTTTTTAAATCGCTGTCAATAGAGTCTTACCTTTTTCGATCTTTTATTTAGTTCTCCGTAACTCTGCAATTTCGGGTTTCGTGCGCGCTGTTACGCTATTTTTTTCCTATATAAATGATAACTCATTTCTTACATAAAACTTGCCAATTCTTAATAACAAGCCTAAAACCAAAAATTTACATATTTCACAATTGTTATTTATTTGGTTGTCATTGCAATTTTTATTTAAATTCGTTAACGGTCTGATGTTTTATCACGATATTTCCACATAAATACTCTTTTGCTTTGGGTCATTTACAAAAAAATTCCTTTTAATTTAAATAATATCCCGTTCTCTCTTAAAAGGTATGAAAGCCGAACCATCGGTGAATACAGGGGTCTCGCTTCAGTTTTCAAACGAAAAGCATCTACTAAAGGCCTTATCCCGGGGCCGCACTGCCCCGGGATCCTGCAGGCCAAGCGCTGCTGACGTTGAGAAGATCCTGCAAGCCTCCGGGATCCTGCAAACGTCTATCAACACCTGAAGTCGTCGGCGTAGTCTACTTCAAGCGCGGGGCCGCACTACTCCGGGATCCTAAAAGCCTTTACTTTCATCTGGAGTCATCGCCTGCGCCTCCACCTGCTAGTGCCCGTGCTACCTTTGGGCACTGCGACTGTTTGCTCCAGGCGCTGAGAACACCTACTCCAGACGCTACGAGTGCCGGCTCCAGACGCTGCGTGTGCCTAGACCAGGCGCTGCGTGCCACCGCCGCCAAGAAACTCCAAGCTCAGCGTGTGCCTACTCCTACTCCAAGCGCAGCGTGTGCCGCTTTGACCTTCAGGCTCCGCTACCATATTCTCCTAATCTTTATTTTCTATCTAATTGTAATTTCACGTCACCCATCACCATCATCATATTTCATTTTTTTATAAAAAATTGTAAATATCTTTTTAAAAATTTAAATATATTATTTTCTTGTTCTATTTTTGTTGTTTTGTTGTTCTTAGGTTAGGTTTTTTTTTAATTGTCGCTTCACGACATCACTTCTTGTTTAAATTTCACGAAATCACAAACCAAAGTTTCTATCTTGAATTGCAGAGAGGCGTCTTCACTGTCCTTCTTTCTTTTGTTAACTCTTGCCGTTCAGATATTTTAAAATATGATGAAGTGTCTTTTGGATTTACCCTCTAAATCTGATTTGTCTCGGAAAGTATTCATTTAGTGGTCGATATACCAGGGTACTATAGAATTCAAAGAGGTTTAAATTAGAAGTTAGCTAGTGTAGTTGAAGGATGTCAGATATCAAATTTTAATAAGGTTTTGCTGGATGTACTAGAATCCCATAAATTTGAGGCAGGTAACTTTTTTTTTAATTTTGTCGATACCTAACTACAAAGAAGATTCTAATGCAAAGAGAATCACTACGTTTATTCTAATGTGTCAATGAAATCAGTGAAAACAAGTGACTACTACCAGAATTCCATAAGCATTCAGAAGTTACTAATGTCCTTAAAAACCTGTTTGCTACGAACACCTGATCTACAGTGTCAAATCTTTCACGACTAATATTAGCAAAAAGTACCAGAATCACATGAATTCGTAGAAGTCAAAATTCGTGCATACGTACGGCTTGCACGCACACTTATGCACTGTCAAGACAAAATTTTACGCACACACGGATTGCATGCTCCGTACACTCAACACCTAAACAGTGGTTTAGGCAACTTCCACTACCTCTTGAGTATTTATGATCTCCTATTTTTTTAACTGGATTTATTTCCAAAAATTAGATTTAAAAAATATTTTGAAATAATACAGTAACGTAGTTACTGTGTTACGTCTACTCGCAACCGAGGTCCGGGGGGAAGAGAAATATCTAAAATCTTTATTACTTGAGTTATAAACATTGATGATTAAAATAATCATGCGTGGCTTGAACCCAATGACTGAATAACATTTTCTGATAATACGTCCTTGTATTTAATCCTCAGCTGGAGAGGAATAATTACGGATCTTATTCCTATTATTGACTAGCATGTATGATGTCATCAATTTTAATTATACCCATGTAGAAAAGTAGATTTAGTAAAGATAAACATCCAAACACTGAATTAGATTTTGATCAGGCTAAATTTAAAACTCTCAGGAATAGTGTACCTGTTGCTTCAAGGTAAATGTATTTTAAATGTTATTTCAGGACTAAAAAATCTCTATACCACAATTTAAAAATCCGGTCAACTATTTGAGCTTGAGGGAATGCAATGAAAACGCTAAATGCCAAGTTAGTTTACAATAAAAAGATAACCTACACGAAACGTGCATTTATCCTGGATTAAAAGTGTTTATACCATTACAGTCCATCACAGTCCACTGCTGATCGTAGGCCTTCCCCATGGATTGCCTCACAGGGAGGATATTTGCCATAGTTGTCACCGTGTGGATTGACAACCTCAGCTTTTCTATTCAACTGTTATCAGAAAGATGCTGCCGGCCATATGGATGTCGAAATGGGATGATATGGGGATGTGGATACTCCTCAACTACACAATTATTAAGTATCTATCTTTATGTGTTATTTCTAAGATCTAAGATATAACCATATTAAATTTAGTTCAGCCATTTTAGCATGAAAAGTTTATTACAGAATTATACTCCAGATCTATCCTACAGCAACCATCCATTTCTTCTATGGTCGATGTACAGTTAGTAATTGTTAATCAAAATAAATATAATGTAAGTAAAAAAATATAAACTGTTAAAACGGGAAAAGCAAAACAAAAAGGCCATCACCACAGTTGACGGATCATCTCAGTAAGCAGTCGTTGATGGATGTAAACATTAAAACGGAACATACGCATGAATTCAATTTTCCTGTTTTATTTGTGCATGTAATTTATTCTCGTCAGTTGCCCATGTTTAAATGTAAATAAAATGTCAGCACGAGTTTCAATCATGAGTTAAAATAGATAATAATTAAATTTAAAGATGCTTATTCTTCGTCATAAACATTTTTGTAAACTTAGTAGCACTGTAAAATTCATTCAAGTTTTTTTTTTTAATTTACTGCCTAAGTTAACTTTAAATATATTTTATTTTGAAATATTTGATTAGTCATATTTTAAAATTTACTCACGTAAAACAACAAAAAAAGTTTGTAGAAGTCATTAATTTGTGGTCAAAATTTTATAGCCTAGTTATAATTAACTTTAGTACCGAGTACTTGTATATAATTTTTGGAATATTTTTAACGGTCACTAGTTCGGCTACAAGACGTTTCACGGTTATCAATTATTTACAGGTTACTCGACATCACCATTATTACCTGCATCAATCCGTAAAAGTCACCCCCTGGCGTATTCTAGTTTAGTATTTTTGATATGATTATGTATTTGATCTATTAAAATTGATTGAAAACTGATTGATGATTACAAAAATGTTTATGAATATTATTATAATAATTTTATATGACATTATTTCTCTTTCTTCCTTTCAACATAATATGACAAATATTACGAATTACCAAATTAGGGCATACCAACCAATACGCGAATCTTCGCTGAGGTCAAAGCTGCTATTCTTTATAATATGTAAACTAAGAAAACCCTGTTACTAGTAATAAAACCCGCCAAGTGCGAGTCAGACTCACGCATGAAGGCTCCCTACCATCGTATAAAATTTAAAACTAAATAGTAAAAACACGTTGCTAATAATGGACCCCGTTTAATTTTTACTTTATTTTTATTTTTATTATTTGTTATTATAGCGGCAACAGAAATACACATTCTGTGAAAATTTCACGTATTTACCTATTACGGATCATGAGATACAGCCTGCTGATAGACAGATGGACGGACAGGACAGGACTTAATAATGGGGCCCTGGGGGTCTGGGGGTTGGTTACCCTTCGGGTAACCCTAAAAAAGGTCTCTTATTCTCGTAATTTATCAAACAAATAAGCATTATGCTGCTACATACATTGAATTAAAAGTAAGAAAGAGTATTTTGCGGATAATTTTTATTGCATTTTAGTTTTCGTAGCCACAGTGCCGTTTAGTTACATTTGAAATGTTTTCCAAGCTAGTATAATATCCATTACTCTATTAGGTTCTGACACTAAAGTAAGAGGTGGCAGATTGAAACAAAGTAGCATTTTCCTAATAAAAAATAGAAAAAAGTACAGTGGTCGTCAATCTGCCTACCGTGGCAAACATACTCCTGTGAGGCAAACTATGATGGAGCTTGGATGAAGATGATAAAGCTTAAAAAAATCCCGTCTTAAGGAACTCGTCATCCTAAAGATTCCTGTACTGTAACGACTCTTGCTTCATTATCTCGAATCTCTGTCCTCCCCGACACCATTTCGTCCTCGGAAAAAAAGAAAGAAATAATAAGGTGCAAGACCTCGTTAATATGAAGGTTTTTCAAAAAATTTAAAGCCATCATATTGAGCAGTTTGCAAAAACGAGTTTTTTTATAGGATAGGGTGACAAACGAGCACACAGGCCATCTGATGGTAAGTGGTTACTATGACCCATAGACATCTACATCTATCCTTAATAAAGACTCCAGATGCGTTGTCACTCGTGAGGACTAAGATGGAATGCCTCTTTGCCAGTAAAAAGGATCTATTAGTATAGAATAGAATAGAATAATTTTTTATTCAAAATTGATTATTACATAATTCTTATTGACAGTCATTTTTTATTTACCACTGGTTCGGAAAATACCTCTGTCCTGGGAAGAACCAGCAAGAAACCCAGCGGGACTTTTTCTTTTCAAACATATTTCACTTAACAATAATTTCATTTATACAATTTTTAAATGATTTTTAATATTTATTTATTATTATTTATTTATTTATTTACCATATTACAAAGCATTACAAAAAAAAATTACTAAAAAGTCGCATACAGAAAACCACTAAGGTTTGTGATGACGCGACCAGAGTCGACGTTACATTAAGTATATTTAATATAGTTTGTAAAAAGGAAACATTACAGCCTAATTAGGAGCAAACGCATATACGCTGTTTTAAGTATTATTTTTTTTTATAAATTATTCAAAAAGTACAATTTAAGTTTTTTTTAATGTTTTTTATATTTAAGTTATCGCGGAAATCTGGGGGTAGGTTGTTTATAAGTCGTGGAACAATGTAACTTGCCGTTCGTTCCCCGTACATATTAAACCGTAGAACCAGCATGGTGGCGATCACCTTATTCCCAGGGGTTATTTTCATTCATGTATTCCTTGATATTATAATAACCCTTTTAGTACAGTTTTTCTTTAATAAAACTATTAAACTTGTTTATTGATAAACTTTGAATATGTTCTGGGATTTTGTTGTAAAAGCGTATACATTGCCCCATAAATGAATTACTGATTCTGTAGGTCTAGTAACTGGTATTACAAGCTTATGTTTGTTCCTAGTGTTTAAAGTATGCACATCCTTATTCTTATTAAAGCTATTTGTTTTTATGTACAGACATTACATTTTCATAAATATATTGCGATGCCAAAGTTAATATGTTTATTTCTTTAAATTTTTGTCTGAGAGACTCTTTACAATTTAAGTTATAAATCGCCTGAACGGCTCTCTTTTGCAAAACAAATATTGCTTCAATATCAGTCGCATTACCCCATAGCAAAATTCCATAAGACATTACGCTATGAAAGTAACTAAAATACACTAATCTAGCTGTCTCAACATCTGTGAGACTTCTAATCTATCTTACAGCATATGCTGCAGAACTAAGTCTGCTTGCTAATTTAGATATGTGGGGGCCCCATTGAAGTTTCGCGTCAATAGTAATACCGAGAAAAACAGACTCCACAAGACTCAACTCCTCCCTATTTAATAGCACATTGGTATTTGAATGTTTTACATTAGGTATTGCAAATTTAACACACTTTGTCTTATTGCCGTTTAAGAGCATATTGTTGGCGTTAAACCAATGTACTAATTTCGATAGAGCATTATTTACATCGTCATAATTAATTAACTGCCGTTTAAGTTTGAAAATTAAAGAGGAATCGTCAGCAAATAATACTATATCGTAATTGTCCCCTACAAAGATAAGGTAAGTCATTAATAAAGATTAAAAATATGAATGGGCCAAGAATCGAGCCCTGAGAAACGCCCATTGATACTACCAATCCGGAGGAACCTTTACCATTGATCACGACTTTTTGAGTTCTGTTACTTAAATATGAAGTAATAAGTCTAAGCGCCAAATTTTTTTACACCGTAATGTTGTAGTTTCCTGAATAATGTTTCATGATGAACACAATCAAAAGCCTTGGAAAGATCGCAGAAAACACCTAAGGCATCCTGTGAATTCTCCCAGGCATTAAAAATATATTTCATAAGCTCAACACCGGCGTCAGACGTCGAGCGACCCCTTGTAAAACCAAATTGGCTTTTATGAAGTAATTTATTTGTATTAAAAAAAATTAAAAATTGATCCAAAATTATTTTTTCAAAAATTTTACTGAGAGTTGGTAGTACAGAAATAGTTCTAAAATTAGCGGGGTCCAATGTAATACCGGATTTAAATAAAGGTATTACTTTACTATACTTCATTAAATCAGGAAACACACCAGAATCGATACAAGTATTAAAAATAATAGCAAGATGAGGTGCAATTAAATCTATTATGGACGCAATAACTGTCACGGAAATCCCCCACGAATCTGCGGTTTTCTTTACATCAATGGTTTTAAAGTATTTTACAATATCTTGCGGTAATACTTTTTCAAATCTAAATTCTTTTAAACTGATATTAACATTCTGCTTGAGTAATGACTCGGCGACAGTTGGAGAAGTATTCAAAGACTCTGTTGTCAAAATAGGAATATCAGTGAAATATTTCTCAAACACCTCTGCGACTTCTTGATTTGATTTAGTCAATTCATTGTTAATTTTTAATTGATAGTTTGAGTTACGAGGTTTTTCTTTACCGGTTTCGCTGTTAATTATACTCCACGTCATTTAAATTTTATTCTTAGCCGTCTTAATTTTGTTGCTAATATGTAACGATTTGGCTGTGGAGTAAACTTTTTTAACCATTTTAGAATATTTTGACATATTCTTTAAAAGTGTCAGAAGGATTATATGATCTTTCAGGGTATAAAAAGTCTGCATTGTTCTTATAAGAAAGCGATGGAAGGTTTTTTACCATATTACTTCTAAATCTCTCCAGGCGTTTTGCATTAATAGGAACAAACACAATTTTCTCAATTTCCTGTTTTTTGTGCATATAAGGTAATGAAACCAGTTGTCCACAGTGATCTGAACTAAGTTTTTGAATTATTGACTTGTTGATTGGTACAACACCTGTAAAAATATTATCAATACAAGTTGCAATACACCCTGTAATACGTGTAGCTTCAAATAATAAATTATCAAGATTATAAGATTTGAACAAAGAGCAAAATTTAATACTGATGGAAGAAGTTTCCAGGAGATTGATATTAAAGTCTCTACACACTACAAGAGATTTATTCTGTTTATTAAGCTTAACTAAAACTTCTCCATAATTTTTTCAAAGGTATCATAATTTGAACATGGGGGTCTGTAAACACTGACAACAATAAGGTGCTCAAGCTCAACACATGCCATTTCTACAGTACGCTCAACAGAGAGGCTCACAACGTCTTTACGTTCTTTACATGATAATGATTTATTAGCTAATATTAAGGAGCCACCACGTAATTTAGTATCTCTATTGAACGAACTGACCACCTGGTGATTACTGAAATTAAATATGGAGTAGTAAATTTTTTAACCAATGTTCAGTAATACATAAAATATGAATAAGGTTACTATTTAAAAATAATTCAATTTCTAGTTCTTTGCCTAACATACCTTGTATATGTTGATGCACCAGGTTAATACAGTTTTTATTATTGCTATTTTGTGAAATTACACAAGGAAGTATTGTTGAATTGTATTCTAAGGTATTTAAGTTATCTTTGCTAAAGATTACCTCTATTATCTTATTATCTAATTTAAATTACTTGGAACTAATTCCAAAGCATTTGTGAAATTATTTTCTGCTCAATAAAAGCAGGTGTTAAGGTAGCCAATAATTTGGCTGGGTTATAATATAAATAATGAGATAGCGTATTTGCTACCAGTCTTAAACAAAACTTTGATAGGTAATACCTATCTCTTGTCAAAAACTTCTTAATTAAATTATTAATATCAACTTAATGAAATTTATCATTATTATTCTTACAATTAAATGTCAAATTTAAGTTATTATTACATGTCGAATTATGCATCATTAAATTTAAATTATATCTTAGTTTATTTTCCTGTGGCCACCCCTCTATGTAAGGCAATGTAAACAAGATAACTTTAACCACATTTATATTATTGAGATATTTAATATATTTTAATAATTAATTCTTGTTCATATTGCCTCTTCTCCCAACAAAAATTATTAATATACTATTAGGGTTAAATTTACTAGTTAAAATTTTATTCATAATATAACTGAATGATGCTCCAGGCATGCAGTAATTACTTATCTGTTGCCTTTTTAAACAGTTATTCAATGATATACCCAAATTTTTGCCTATGTCATCACTATACACAATTACATTATTTTTTTCATTACTTTTTAAATTTATCTGCTTTGTTATGGTACTATCATAGAGTGCAGGTAAAGAAAATGAAGTATTACTGCTTGTCATATTATTAATACACACTGTCTCTAAAGAACCTGGCATTGAGCACCGATATTAATTTTGATATTTTAATAAGGAATCAAAACGTTCCTCGTTATATTTACATGACTTTACCAGATTATCCATGGCCAGTATGTGTTATTTTATCTCATTCCCTGCTGATTTATACTTATTTGACATTATTTGTAATGAAGTTTGAATTGATGAAATTTCTGAATTAAGACACTCTATTTCAGTCTCATAACAATTTTTCATGTTTTCCACCTCAATTGAATATAATTTAATTTTACTAATTAACTCTTGCTTTTCCTTACATACAGTTGTATAATTTTTAATATTAATTTTAGTTTTAACTAATTTTTGAACTTTCGTAATATATTTATTGATTTTTATATATTTTCTTAATTTCCTTCTGCTGCATGTAATCCTTTCTGCTGTTCTTGATGAGGTAGAATCTTTAGTCAAATCTATTGTTGTGGAGGGTTGCAATGTGTCATGAGATTTACATTCTACAAGCTCATCGAACAGACTCTGAGTTTGAAATGCTTGCACGTTATCAATGTATTGTTTAAATTGTGAAATCTGCTCATTAGCTTCAGTTAATTGTAATTTTAATGCAGAAATTAATCTGAGGGCTTCCTCATATTCTTTGCTGCATCGGTCAAACTCATCGACTGTCCCCTGGAGCTGATCCCTTTCCTTTAAAATATCTGTATAGTCTCTATGTATCTTAACCCTATCACTTTTCAACTGTGTATTTTTCGAAATTATATTTATTATTTCCTTTTCGTTATCATCCTTTTCTTCAAGTAACAGCTTACACTGCTCCCAGGACGCCCTCAGTTCTTGGAGCGCTAGATGAAGTTGGTTCTCCATGTGGCGCGTTTTGGCGTTGCGAGTATTCATTTTACTATATATTTTAAATAGTAAAAGAAAACAAAGATGGAAAATCAAGGGAACAGAGTAAGCAAATATCCAATTGTAGGACTGTAATAACAGATCTCAAATTAAATTATCAAGAAAACAATTCAAAATGAAATCCGAAAACAACAAAACTTAAGATATATCGTAAATATTAAAAGGGATAACAAGAATTACAATAACTTTTAAACGATGTTCGTTACCTGTTGTCACTTTAAATTGAGAGGCACTAAAAGTTTATTTATTTAGATATTTACCACTTTTATTTATTACACAATACAATTTGTTCCAAATTAACAACTGTAACTTAAATTTGAGGTGGAAATTATCAATTACAATATTTATTTTTACAAAATTATTTGGGAGCAAATTATTTAAGTATTTGTCACCGGGGTTGCCACAGCAAAAAAAGTATAGTTATGTAGTCAATTAGTATAGTATATATAGTTATATAGTTTATTATTTATTTTATTATTAAAGCTTACTGTATCTTAGACTGCAACATCATTGTAGCTAATTACGTGTCCAACACCGAAAACAAACTGCACTCTACTAACGACTGACGTATTATATCACGGTCATGAGCTGCCTGCATCTATCGACTTTATGTATATCATATCAAATCGTTACTCTATTAATCGTTATCTAGAAGGAATTTAACCATGCTTCACCTAACTACGAGACTTTGTTTGCATCTCAGACCATTGCCGTTTATGCCTGATTCGTATATTAAAGAAACATTTCGGTTTCTGTGACGATATGTTTTATTATGTAAACGGTTTATGTAAATAGAATTCTTAATACACAATTTACGATCGATAACTTTAGACGACTTAAAATGGAACCACTTCAAGTGATTTGTTAGTAAATGAACCAATGTTTTGGATTAAAAAAGCTAAAAAAGTTATAACGGCTCGTAAAGGAAAACGAGGCGATTTCCAAATATATAAATTGGACTTTAGTCGTATTGAAAATACAGTGTTAATTTGAAATAGACGTAGCGTTGATACATTATAAGCTTACTCATTATTTTGTTCCTTGATATAATTTTGTCATTTCAGTACAGCAAGCAGCAACTATCTTATGTAATATGTGACCTACATTTCGTTTACGAGTCCTTAACCAGTATTTTACGAGCTTTAATACTGTATTTGTACTTAGAGTATATTTATATGACAGCGAATGTAATGAATTTAACTTTATGTAGTATCTTTGTCCATTTATATGCTTTAAAGTTTTTTCTTTTTAATTTCAAACAACTTTCATTCAATCATTCATTACAGCCAATTAAAAGTCCACTGCTGAATATAGACCCCATCATAGAATGACGGATATGCCTCCGTCGCCTCTTACGACACCCACGGGATAATATTGGGTAGTGGATATTCTTACGCCGCCACTAAACTGTCAATAAACAACTTTTTTTATAGGATAGGGTGACAAACAAGCACACAGTCCACCTGAAGGTAAGCGGTTGCTGTGACTCAATAAAGAATCAAAATGCAGCTGCGTTGTCACCCGTGAGGACTAAGATGGAATGTCTCTTTTACAGTAAAAAGGGTCTCCAGATCTCTACATTCAGCATACGAAACGCAACAGCAGTAAGCTGTTATTTTACGCTAGTATTCTGTGAGAGCGTGGTCCTTCCCCGGTCGAGCCGAGCCATTCATGCTACAACTATACTATTAATATACTCGTAGCTGCAGCATGGCTCTACCATCTTTCAGTTATGTATATTTAAAGCATTTTGTTTTGTGATTGTTTTAATTTTTTTTCTATTCGGTGCTCAAGAAACGTATACGGTTTTTAACGTGTAGGTGACATTTGAAACGTTGCATAACTAACAGTCCCCTGACGATAAATAGCTAATTCCATTGCCTACCTGCATCTCACTTCAAAGTTTCAGTTTTTGCTTCAAGGCTACAGGCACGTTCACACCTCTTATATCTGAGGTGGAAAACTTCTCAGCTTGTTGTTAGTTTGGTTTTCCATAACCAGAAGAAATAGGCAGAAGAGAGAGATATATATATCGTAGATTATTTGAATAGAAAGGGAACACAACCAATGTTTAAATTAAAACTTTAAGAAAGGGAAGAAAATAATTAATAATATATCATTAATCAATTCCTATGTTTTAAAATCAGAATAATTAATTATTTTTTAATAAATTTCTTATTGAAGGAGCCATTGGAGCCGAGCAGTCCAAGTCGATCCCCGGCACTACTGAGGTTATTTACTATTTAACTGTTATGCATATAACGTAGAAAAAAACCTGTCCGATCCGCAAGAATGCTTTAAGGTACCGTAAGGTATCGTATGATTATGTTAATGTAACCTTCTAGAGAAAAAATTGAAGCAATAACCCAAAAAAAATAAAATAAAATTTAATTTAATGTAGAAACTTTCATGGAAATACATGCGGTGCGGACGGCCTTCTGTTAACAGTAATAGGTTCAAAGTAGTAACTTTAGGCATATTATAATTAAAAACGTGCATTAAAATAAGTGTAAAATTTTTATGTTTATTAATAATACTATGTTTAAATTTTTTGGTAATGTCATTGCCGTACTTATGTGCCACTTACGTATCGGACAGGGTGTTGTTCACATAATTTGTATAATAATAATCACGTCCTCCGGATCGATTTTCGGTCACAGTGGCCAGACTCACCGAAAACGAGCCATCTGCGTAGGGCAGTGTTATAATGCATGCATGCATGCACGCTCAAGGGACGGTAATCCGACACGACCGGAGAGAGTTCAGGTGCATGACCAATAGTCCAGTCAAATAAGGTCTGAAATCAAGACTTGCCACTCAAAATTGCATTTTGGATACAATGTAGTTTTAATGATACAAAAACAGTGTGTAAAGGTTTTTGTGTCTGCAACCACTGGACTTGGAATAAAATGTCAAAAGTGTTTTTCGCAATTACACAAAAACGGTGAAAATGAGACAAAAAAGTTCCAATAAGAATATGTTGAGCTTAAAATTTTACATAAATAAGGTTAAAAAAAGGCTAATCTTGTAAAGTTAGTTTGCCTTACGCCTAATCTTTCTCCGGTCGTGTCAGATTACAATCTCCTTGGGCTTTGAGAGTGAAGAATAAATAGGGATTGCAAATGTGCTTGCGCTCACACTCGTATAATATTGAAATCCCGTACTGCGCAGATGACTGAACTCCGTTGGAACTGGCCGCCGTAATCAAAATTCGGTCACGGGAAAATTGATAATATTATTTTAGTTATTGTGATAGAGTAAATATAATTATAGAAGTTGAGCTTAATGAAACCTGGCACCTTTTACTTTAGTCGGAGTTCTATTTTCCATATGTTATATCGTAACTTGTAATTTAAATTAGTTCATATTGATTTCGGACTCCGAATTAAACGCATCGGTGCAAAGCTTTTTGTCAAACCATCTGGCAGTAGAGCTTTTTGGTCTCACGCCAAAGCGATCGAGACAAACTTATGTCGGTCTAAACTGTATCCGCTGGTAAAACCAGAGGGCTCATCACTGGCGCCATAGGAGAAAGCGGACTTATTTGCTTGTCTTCTTGCTTGCAATTTTCGTCTGGATAGTAGCAACAGTGTACTATCTCAATTGTTATACTCATCATAAACTCACTCATGTCAGAAGTCCGTATCACCAACAAGGAGCAAAACGTTGCAAAATCTAGACGTGAACAAAGCTAGTGGATCTGATGGTATACCAGCTATAGTTCTAAAAGTCTTTGCACCTGAGTTGTCTCCTGTGTTGACGCGCTTGTTCTGCCTCTCATTCAAGACTGGAATAGTGCCAAAACCTTGAAAGCAGGCCAATGTGCAGCCTGTGTCTAAAAAATGTTGTACCAACCCTGCCAACTATCGGCTAATTTCAAATACCTCCATAACCTACAAAATTATGGAGCATATATTGAACGACCGCCTCATGGTACAGCTAGAGCAGAATGATCTCTGAAGTGACCTCCATTACGGGTTTCGCCGAAATCGATCAAATGGGGACTTTCTAGCGTATGCCACTCACAAATGGGGCGAAGCCCTCGTGAACAGTGGTGAAGCACATGCTGTTTCCTTTGATGTTTCGAAGGCCTTTGACAGGGCTTTGCACGCTAGCCTATTAGGCCAGCTTTCAGTGTACGTCTTACCTGTTCTGATTGACTGGGTGAAGAACTTTCTGAGTGAGCAATTTCTCCGAGTCGTCAACGATGGCTGCTCCTGCTTTCCTATCGCGACAAACGCCGGAGTTCCCTCAGGTGTCCGTCCTCTCCGCAACATTCTTCCTGCTGCATATAAATGATCTGCTCATTTCCCGGTATCTATGGGTGATCAGACGACAGCGCAGTTGTGGAGAAATACCAACCAAGTGCCCGGGCCAGTCGGGATCAAATCCAGTACAAAAGAGAAGCTATGGTTGAGCGTGTGAATCTCAAACTACAGGAAGTCTTCGAACGGGGCGAAACCAATCTCGTGAGATTCAAAGCCTCCAAAACACAAGCGTGTCTTTTTACCGCTAAAAGGAGCCCGATCACTCTGGCTCCTACTTTCCGTAACGTATCCTTAGAGTACACTGTCCACCTTCAGTTGTAAGGTGTTGAATTTTCTCCGAAACTCAACTATGGGCGGTTCCTTGAGTCCAGAGCCAAAGCAGCCGCAAGGAAACTTAGTGTCACATTGTGTACATTATGTAAAGCACAAGTCAGGTCGTGCATGGAGTACTGCTGTCACATTTACGGAGGCCCTTTTTACTGGAAATGAGGCATTCCATCTTAGTCCTCACGGATGACAACGCATCTACATTTTGATTTGTAATAGAGGATTAATGTAGATGTCTATGGGACGCAGCAACCACTTACCATCAGGTGGACTGTATGCTCGTTTGTCACCCTTATCCTATAAAAAAAACATATGGGCTGGTGCTGCAAAATGCCATCTGGCAGCATTGAACTCAGTGGACAGACATGCTAAGAGGCTCATTGGTGACCTTGATTTAGTTGAAACCAATCTTGTAAGCCTCGACCACAGGCGCAGAGTTGCCAGCATCTCGGGATTCTATAGAATGCATTTCGGTGAGTGTGCAGGAATTACAATTTTTTATTGCTCCCTCTCCTTTTCACAATCGAACATCCAGGCGTTCGTCAGGTGGGGTGCGAAGTCAGAAGTCCTCCACGTGTGCTTGGTAGTTGCGGGTCCCTCTCGATACGTCTGGAGGGAAGAGCAGCTACTGGGCCGGTGCACCCTGGGCGCGGCAGTAATCTTCCTCGAGAAATGAGAAGAAATTCTTACTCCTTGGGGAAGGTTACTGCCGCGGCTAATTATTCTGACATGGGTGGGGTCCGTCCCGGACCAACGGCGCGTTCCACTGCGTGACCCTCTGATCAGCAGAGGGCATAGCAGAGGAGTGAGGGCGGGCTCGGTGTGCACTTACCCTGCCTCCGGGCAGACAGTGAAGGATTCATCCTTTGCTGTCACCGCCGGTCTCGTAATCCCATCGAAGTGTCGTGGATCATGTCTCGCGGCTTTGATAGGGACCGAGGGTCTTGGCTTAACCGCCCGGACCGCGAGGGAGAAAACCTCTATAAAAAGTTACCCCGAATCTCAAGCGGCGACGCACCGCGAGGGGATGGATGGCTGACGGGGTTCTATGAACAAATCAGTCGATAGTGCGCTCCTCGCCAGGGTACCTGCAGACCCCCTGGCGAGTAATAAATCCTCTAAATCTGCTTACCTTGGTAAGGGGTCACTGCCAAGGTGGACCTTTAATTACTCCCATACTCGTGGGTACAAAAAATGGAACATGAAATACAAAAAACCAAAACCGCCGGCAACGGCAACGTAGAGGAGAGGAGGAACGATGCGGGGACAGAGTCCGACGCCGCATCGAGCAGCGTGGGAGGCTCAGAGAGCTCCCGATGCGTGGAGCCTGGGACCGCGGAGACTAGTAAGTTCTTCTTCCGCAAGCGGTCCAGGCGGGATGGCGACCAGGGGTCGTCAGCCGGTGAAGAGGAGGCTTCGGCCCGGAAAATCCCCACCAACAGGCGGGGCGGGCTGAGAGGCAAGGAGAGGGGGCCCTCTGACAATCAGAGGGCCGAACAAGCGGCAAAGCATGCCGAGGAGGGGCGCCACCCGGGCGATACGGCTCGGGTATCAGGCGAAGAGACGGATGCGACTGGCGGCTCCGATGTGGAGCGTAAGGCCAGATTCGTAAAGGAGGTGGAGGCCGCGATCAAGGTCGTGGCCCACAAGCAAAAGGCCTCCTCAAAGTTAAAGGCCATTCCCGCGGCCTCCGCCTCCATCATGGCGGCTGCGGAGGCCAACTTTGTTGGGGCCGAGCCTAATGCAAACGAGGTAGCGGAGCTGCGGGCGGACGTGGCCCGCCTGACGTCCGCCATGGAGACTCTCCAGAAGGAGAACGAGAAGCTCCGCGCAGACCTGGCCAGTCTACGTGAGCCTGCCTCTCGCGCGGCGCCCCAGACGCAGCGCCCAAGCCGGCCCGTGCCGGTAGAGAACCAGGTTCTGAACCTGGTCCGGCAGGAGCTGGCTGCCTTCCAGCACCGGTTCTCCGTGCTGGAGGGTATCGTCCTGCGCCCCCCCCTAGGGGCAAACAAGACGGCGGCGAGGCCGGCAACGGTCTCGTACGCGGCGGCCACAGCTGCCGCATCCAGGCCGGGGCCGTCCAGCCAGCCTTCGGGCGGGGCTGCAGTTGCCCCTCCTCCCCCTGAAAAGCCGGCTCCGGCAAAACCGGTACCGGCTGAACCGGCTCCGGCTAAGCCGGCAACGGGAAGGAGAGGCAAGGCGAAGGCAAAAAAGGGCAAAGCGGCAGCACAGGTGGTGGCTGCGCCAGTCCCAGTGCCTGCGGCGAATGTGCCAGCGCCAGCGGCAAGCCAGCTGCCGCCGCCGCCACCGCCCCCTCAGCTCCCTACACCTCCCGCGGCTGAAGCCGGTTGGCAGGTGGTCGGGGACAAAAATAAGGGGAAGAAGGCAGCCAAAAAGGCCAAAGAGCAGGAGCGGCAGCGCCAGTTCAGGGCGCGCAAGATCGCGGCTAGGCTCCGCGCCCCGAAGACCGCAGTGATTACACTACAGCCGGACGCGGAAAAGAAGGGCGTTACCTACCGCGATCTGCTCGCGAAGGCGAAAGAGGCGGTCGATCTCGGGGAGCTCGGGATCACCGGGGGCCTCCGGCTCAAAGTCACCCAGACGGGGGCCCGTATGCTGGAGATCCCCGGGGAATCCAGTGGCGCGACCGCGGACGCTCTGGCTGCGAAGCTCAGAGCGTCCCTGGACGCGGACGAGGCCCGAGTGTCCAGGCCCGTCAGATGCGCAGGCCTGCGCATCATGGGTCTGGACGACTCGGTATCGGAGGAGGAGTTGGTGGCCGCCGTCGCCAGGTCCGGGGGGTGCACTAATGACCAGGTCAGGTCAGGCGCCATACGCCCGGACCAACAGGGTATGCATGCCGCCACGGTGTGCTGCCCTGTTACGGCGGCCAAAACCATAGTGGAGGGCCGAAGGCTTCTGGTGGGCTGGGTCTCAGCGCAGGTTAAGCTGCTGGAGCCCAGACCTCTGAGGTGCTACCGCTGTCTCGTGGGGCACCACGTATCGGTGAAATGCGCCTCGGAGGTTGACCGCAGTGGCCTTTGCTTCCGCTGCTGTCAGCCCGGACACATATCGGCGACCTGCTGCGCCACGCCGCACTGTGATGCATGTGCGGCGGCCGGCAAGCCAGCCGATCACCGGGCCGGAAGCAAGGCCTGCGTGCCACCCGCCAAGGTCAAGGCCGCGGGTAGGGGAGGGCCCTCCGCCGCCACCGCCTCTGTGGCCACCGCCGCAGTCGCGACTGCCGCCGCCGCCGCTGTCACTGTCGCTGCCGCCGCCGCCGCGACACCGACGCGCGCAGAGAGGCGCCCCGTGGAGGAAGCTGAAATGGAATGCCTATAACGGCCCCATTAAGCTTCCTCCAGGCGAATATCAACCACTGCGCCTGCGCTCAGGATCTGTTGCTCCAGAGCATGGCGCAGTGGTCGATTAACATCGCTGTGGTCGCTGAGCCGTATTTTGTCTGGCCTAGGGAGGACTGGGTTGCGGACCTTAACGGCTCAGTGGCCATCATTTCTTCAGCCGCCGCCGGTACCCCGACCCTTGAAGGTGTCAGGAGGGGTCAGGGGTGCGTAGCAGCACGGTTCGGGGAGTTCGTCGTTGTGGGGGTGTACTTCTCCCCGAACCGATCTCTCGCCGAGTTTCACAACTCTCTTGCAGAGCTGAGAGCAGTCGTCGTCGGAAGTTATCCCCTCCCCGTACTTGTCCTCGGGGACTTCAATGCCAAGAACTTGGCTTGGGGTTCTCGTCGTACAGATGTGCGGGGTAGGATGGTGGAAGACTGGGCTCTGGAGACAGGCCTGGTCGTCCTAAATCGGGGTTCTGTCCCCACGTGTGTGCGGATGCGGGGCGAGTCGGTGGTGGACATTTCGTTCGCTAGCCCCGCTCTGTCGCCGCGTGCCATTGACTGGCGTGTCATGGAGGGGGTGGAGACCTACTCCGACCACCGGTACATCCGGTTTGACGTCTCCACCCAGCCCTCGAGCGCGCCAGTCCTACAGGCCCCGAGTGGTCCGCGTTGGGCGCTGAAGCAGCTGGACCGGGAGCTCCTCCTGGAAGCCTCGATCGTGCAGGCCTGGGTGTCATCACCGGACAGGCCTGCCGACGTCAATGATGAGGCAGGGTGGTTCCAGGAGGCCATGTCCGAGATATGTGACGTGGCAATGCCCCGCGTCCGGCCAGGAAGCGCCCGGCGTCAGGTGTATTGGTGGTCGCGTGAGCTGACGTCTCTGCGCGAGGCGTGTGTCGCCGCGCGGCACCTGTACGCCAGGCATCGCAGGCTCCGCATTCGTCCACCGAATGCGGCAGCCATTGAGGCGGAGCTGTACGAGGGATACAGAGCGGCGAAGACCGCCCTCCGGGAGGCTGTCCTGCGGGCCCGGGATCGGGCCCGTGAGGAGATGCTGGAGACTCTCGATAGAGATCCGTGGGGGCGCCCTTACAAGATGGTGCGGGATAAACTCCGCACCTGGGCCCCCCCGCTGACGCAGAGTCTCCGGCCTCAGCTCGTGGAGGATGTGGTGAGCGCTCTGTTTCCTGCGCGCGGGGAACATCCGCCCCCGCCTATGGCTCCGCTACCTGCGGTGCCGGAAGCGGACCACCAGGACGACGACGACGACATCCCGGAAGGGACCGGGGTAGACCTGAGAGTGGCGGTACGTAGGCTCAAGGCCAGGAATACCGCCCCAGGACCCGATGGCTTGCCTGGCAAAGCCTGGGTTCTGGCCTCGGAGGCTCTCGGGCCCCGACTGGAGGGGCTCCTAAGCGCATGCTTGGAGAGAGGCCAATTCCCGCTTCGTTGGAAGACGGGGAAGCTGGTCCTCATTCGGAAGCCGGGGCGCCCTGCGGACTCTCCGTCCGCATACCGGCCCGTGGTGCTGCTCGACGAGGTGGGCAAGCTCTTTGAAAGAGTAATTGCAAACCGCCTCGCCGAGCACCTTGCGGGGACGGGGCCGGATCTTGCGGAACACCAGTTTGGTTTCCACAAGAGGCGCTCTACGGTGGACGCCATCATGCGCGTGAGAGCCCTCACGACGGGGGATGCAGTGGCCAGGGGGGGGGTTGTCTTGGCGGTGTCTCTCGACATCGCCAACGCCTTCAACTCCATGCCCTGGAGCTGCATTAGGGAGGCACTCCGGTATCACCGGGTGCCGACCTATCTCCGTCGTATAGTCGGGGACTATCTGACGGACAGGGCCGTCATCTACCCCGGTCGCAACGGTGAGTGGAACCGGCGAGAGATGTCGTGCGGTGTCCCACAGGGTTCGGTTCTGGGGCCGCCCCTGTGGAACATCGGTTACGACTGGGTGCTGCGCGCCGACCTCCCTACCGGCGTCAGCGTAGTTTGCTACGCTGACGACACGCTGGTACTGGTACAAGGGGGGTCGTACGAGGCGGCGGCGGAAACTATGACACGCGGGGTTGCGATAGTCGTGGAGAGGATCCGGCAACTGGGTCTCGAGGTGGCTCTGCACAAGTCCGAGGCCATGCACTTCCATGGTCCTCGGAACAGGCCACCACCGGGATCCTCAGTGATGGTAGGAGGGGTATCCATCGGCGTCGAGTCGACGTTGAAGTACCTAGGACTCGTCCTCGACGGCCGATGGAACTTCGTTGAGCACTTCCGACGTTTGGCTCCCAAACTGGAACGGACCGGGGCTGCCTTCAGGCGGCTCCTGCCGAACCTGGGGGGGCCAAATGCCTCCTGCCGGAGGCTCTACGCGGGGATCGTGAGGTCCATGGCCCTTTACGGGGCCCCGGTGTGGGCGCGTGGTTTGGCGCGGCTTGCCGTCCACCACCTAAACGTGCCCCAAAGGGTGGTTGCCGTAAAGATGGTTCGCGGCTACCGCACGATCTCCCGCGAGGCGGCGAGCCTCCTTGCCGGATTGCCGCCATGGGATCTGGAGGCGATAGTCCTCGCGCGCCTGCACGAATGGCGCGCGGAGGCACTATGCCGGGGGGAAACCCCGCTGCCGCGGCAAGTTGTCGCGCAGCGGACAGACTTCCGGCGTGATCTCATGGCGACATGGAGAGAGCGTCTGTCGCAACCCCGTGCTGGGCACGCCACTATAGCGGCGATAAGACCCCTCTTTGAAGAGTGGCTTGAGAGACGCCACGGCGTCCTCACCTTCCGCCTGACGCAGGTCCTCACCGGACACGGTGTGTTCGGGAGGTTCCTGCACCGAATCGGGCGGGAGGAAACGCCCGGGTGCTCCCACTGCGAGGATCGACCGGAGGACACGGTGGAGCACACCGTGGAGGTGTGCCCTGCTTGGGCGGAGCACCGCCGTGTCCTCGTAGCGGCGATAGGCGGCGGCGACCTCTCGCGTCCGGCCCTGGTCGAAGCCATGGTCCGGAGCGAGACGGAATGGGATGCCGTCACCACCTTCTGCGAAGCAGTGATGCTAGCGAAGGAGGTGGCGGAGCGGGAGAAGGAAAGAGCAACAGCTTTCCTTCCCGGCCGCCGCGGGAGACGCCCCGGGCGTCGGGGGCTACGTCGTGGCCCCCGGCCACCGTAGGCGCGGGCCTGTGGACGGCGAGCAATGGGTAGCTCGCCGTCCGTCCGTCTAACGACGACAGGCCGTGTCGACGGCGCGTTTTGTTCCACGCGCGCCTCAAAGAGCTGTCAGCAGCGTGAAGGGGCCCGCAAGGGCCGACGCCTGCCGGGGCTGCGGGCTGTTCGAAAGAGATACCGCGGCTCCGGAACGTAAGGGCACTGAAGGAACACGGATGGTTTTTAGTCAGTAAAAGTCTGACACTCCCTTCCGCTCCACCCAGAGCGAAAGGCGTCATTTGATGATTTTCCATCCGCAAAAAAAAAAAAAAAAAAAAAAAAGGCGTTCGTCAGGTCTTCACCCCTTTTTTGTCGATATTCCACGCATTAGAACCGAACGGTTTGCTTCGTCTTTTGTCATGCGTACAGCGAAGGAGAAAAATAACTTGTCGGCATCTATCTTTCCGTCCGAATACAATCTGAGCGTCTTCAAGGCAAGAGTGAATAGGCTTTTGTTACGCTAAGATAGTGCGATTTGCTATCTAAGGCTGCACCACCACTTAACACCAGGTGGGATTTTGGTCAAGCACTGGCTTATAATAGTAAAAAAATCAAGGTTAATACTTTTTTAAAAACCCGACAGCGTAAAACTTTTAATTAATAATAATATCCATTATACGATTACATAAGAACTTAATAACAGCTTTATTATAAATTTCGAAAACCTAAGCGTAAATGGTCACTAACCAACATTAAATCGTTGTATGTAGATCCTAAATGGTCATTTAAAATGAAAACTAACTAAACAAACCTAAATATGATTTTAAAGGCCTAATCAGTGATACCGCACTTGACATAGTTCGTCAACTTTCCTTTTTTTCTTTAAAGCAATATGGCGTCTGGTTGTCGAAATATTGAATTTTGATTACTGTCATGTCTTTGGTCATACAAGATTAAGGGAAATTGATTGACGTAAGAATCCTCAAAATCAGCCCATACGCTTGGCCTCTAGAGCGTTACAAAGGAAAAAATATACATACATAATCTAACACACATCAACAGAATCTAGGGATATTTTATATTTCATCAAATTTCTAAAAATCTATGAAGAGTTTTCTGATATAGCAAATGGAAGAATGATAGGTTATTATAAGTTCTTTAATAAAAAATAAAAACAAAATTAAGTAATTTTTTTTGTTTTAAATAGAAATGTTATTTTATTTAATCGCCGTAGAAAATTAGTGACGATAAAGTTTTCAAAGGTTTTCGTTGTAACATGTTCTAGGCATTTTCAATAGAATTGAAGTCGCGCGACTGTGCAGGCCAATCCAAAACCTTAATATCGTGGTCTCGGAGAGCGGCCGACACCAGCCGCGCCGAATGGTAAGGAGCATTATCGTGCATGAGTAGAAATTCCTGGCTCATTTGGATTCTGTGTGGGACAATAACAGGTTCTACTACCTCCTTGTGCTATTTTTGTGTAGTTATACTCCCTTGGATCCAAACAAGACGGGTTCGTCCGCCAAGACGACTTTCTGCCCACACCATGATTGTCCCGCCTTGGTATGAGTGGACCTCCTGAGGGTGCCGTAGACGGCTAGCTTTCCCAAGAGTTTTCCAAACGAGTATTCTTCGTGAATCCGGATGAAACCCAAACCGGGACTCATCGGTGGACAGCTCCAAAGACCATTGTTCGTCTCGCCATAGTAAATGCTCTCAAGCCCACGAAAGCCGCCGACCGCGATTGCCATATCGCAATGCTGGAACACGTAGTGACTCTCGGGCATTAAGACCTACTTCATGCAACCTCCTTTGCACGGTTTGGTCGCTTACCAACAGCTGGTGGTCCTCTTGGAGTCTTTGTAGTAGTTGCATCGCTATAATATTGGGTTGTCTTCTGATGGTCATTTGGAGAAATCGATCCTGTATCCGCGTAGTAACACGATATCTACCCGTGTGCTGTTCATATCCCCAGTACTACGATAACGTGACCACAACCTTGATATCACGTTTTGGCTGGTGTGTAGGGTCTCAACAACGACGTGTTGAATATATAACAACCCCCCCCCCCCCCCTCTTCTATTCCATCTCTATATATACTTGTACTTGTATTTATTTAGAATCTTTATCTATAAGATATATAAATATATCTAATTTAAAAGTCCAGTATATTTTGATCTTTCTAAAGGTTTAAATATAGGCCGTGTTTGCATAGTAACTTAGTTCTTTTAGGTGTATCTTGGAAGAGTGAATATTCACGAGAGCAATCAAGAGCTGTTGGTAGCGTCTTATAAGCTAAAGAATCCCGTTCACGAAGACAGAGCTCAAAAAAGTTAAGAACAATAAATTGTCCCTATTCCACTTGTATCAGGTTCAAAACAGTCAACTCCTTATTAATTAATCCCTTCCCCCTTGGAAAAGGCTCACAATATTTATATTAAATACCAGATACAAGGGCTTTGCTCTCCCACATTTAAAAAAATGTGGAGAAGGTATACGGCTCCGCACACGCCGTGCACGGTGAGCGCCAAATATTTTAATGCGCTCCCACCGAAGGGTACGCTAAGTTGGGAACTGGACCGTAGTCCACAGCAAAATAACTGGCGAACAAGTAAAATAGGACTTGGTCCCTTGATAGTGCGTAAGCACAAACATCGACCGAAGTCGCGCATGTCAATGCGTGTAAACGCCGTACAGAATACGATCAAATCCAGCCACAGTGAATGTACGTCACACGGGTTAGGCAACAATAGGCACACTGGCCATAAAAGGCCCTCCGTGAGCGCCACTACCTGCCAGACCGCCGTTCCTGCAGACGTGATGTAAGTGTAAGGCATCACCACCAATTGCTTGGTCAGCACGGCCAATTGGCCGCAGAGCATGTCATGAGTCTACCGCTCACCTCAAAGGAATGTGGTCCCACGTTGCGCGGCTTTCGGCCGCAGCCTTGAGAGCCTCCTCAGATTCTTCCTCCAGCTACCACCGCATGAGGTCGACACATATGCTCCACCAACCAATACAATGGCAGATATAGCCAATAGGCAGTTATAAGATATTAGTAATAATTCGCCATCAGAAAGGGTTTGTGTCACTGTGTGTGTTTGAGTATATGCATTTTTCGATCATGTTTGTCTCACCCACCAACAAGTTGCCTTCAATCTTTCAAAGGTGGGAACTTTATAGAGATATAATTATTATGTTGTTATATGAAACATCTTGAAGGACAGACAGTCTGCAGCCCGGCAATGAAGGGACCCAACTTGGGCAAAGCTACTTAGGTTGTGAGTCAAACCAAGACGCAGGGAGCGCCATTGAGAATAGCGACCCGCCAAACAACCATCGCAGAGACGTAATGATGGAGAATGCAACAAGCATCAATACGACTATCGTCGGGCTTACACCATCCCAAGGTCCCCCATACAGTCCCAGCAGACAGCACCACCCGCAAAATACCACTAACGTGTCATAGTAACACGCCACTAAGACGTCAGTAGCCAAAACTCCACGTATCATAGCGCTATTGCACTAAGACATGAAGTTGAGTATGCTTGCTGCACTTAAAAGTACTACCAAACACGCTCACCCTAATCCGAAAGATAGCCGATGATACATCTATCATAACGTTATGCGCTAAGACGCCTCCCAAAAACGGTAGGGGCGTGCGATGTCCACGGGCAAGTCGTATTGCTACAACAAACCCGCTTACCACCGACACTAAGATGATATGTCTAGGACACATCGGTTAGCGAGTCCAAGTTTACCTCGGTCTCGGAAGCTGCGAAGCAACCTACACGCCACTATAATAATCCTTTTCAAGTCCCATTTCTTTCAATATAATGCTTTTACATATTTGAGACCTTCCACATATTTGCTTTATTTCATAGACCATACTATTGTATGTCTTATTCATATGGGACTTCAAGTCATAACTCTGCTATCACAATGCTTATGCAACATAGAGATCTTCTATATAAATGCTTTGGTTCGTTAGACCTTACTGTGATAAGTTCCTAATATAGAACTAGTCATTGTGCAACATTACTTCTAGCAGCCGATCAGCCGACCACCCCATATATACATACAACCTTGGGTATGTGTCTCCCTCCGGCAACGCCCCCATATGAAGTAACATTACAAGAACACGTTCATCAACTTTTGACAAATTTTGATCCATTTTTTTTATTATATTACCAATGTTATTTATCTTTATTATTGCAATATAATCGACTTGTATTTACATGATTTAATATATTTTGAATACATATTTTAAGCAGAGTTTTAATAAATTTTGAGATTTTTAGAGACAATTTATGCCTTTACTAATACTATAATATTCAATATTCCAAATGAATATATTTGAACTTTATGCTTATTATTTGCATTTTAATTGTTTAAAATATAATTTCTAAGATATTTTTAAATGTCTTTATAATGAATTTAATTATTATTTATTAATAATAATTATGAGGCGTCACAAATAGCACCATTTTCTAACATGCCCACGGCTCGTAACATTTCATTTCGAATCAAATGACGATGTGACATGACTCTTAAAGCTCACACGGCATGTTAAATTAAAAAGGAAAAACAATCAAATCCCTTTTCATAAATTAAATTCGGTAGAACAATTTAAATTTTCCCTGACGTAAAGAATTACTACCAATTTAGCCGCCACTTATTTTGTTTTTCTTTTGTTTTTTATACTTACATTTTAAAATTTTAAAAAGAGAATAAAAGAGGTTTCAATCTGCATATAAACTTTTTATGGAAACTTAAAAGATTGTAAACTATAAAGGTGCAAATAATTTAAGATTAAGGTATCCCTAGATTCTGTTGATGTGTGTATAGGCTGATAAACACATCACCCTTCGCAGTCGGATAAAACATACAACTGTAACATTTAAGTTTTATGTTGTATTTTATCCCATGAACAACTTTTATCTGTTGATAGAATGATCAGCATATTATAGTATTATATTCTTATAATTTTATCGTTTAGTTAACTTCTGTAACATGCAAATATTTTGTTTGAAACTAGACAGAAGTTGAACCGCTCATTTACATGAAACAAGTTTGTACGCTTCAAGTTAGTTAAATGCTTTTACGTTAGAAGAACTAAAGTTACTCTTGACAAAGTGATAAATGTACCGGTCCAAATTAACTTGACAAAATTACGTATATAGTAAAAACTTGTAAAGTACTTTGTGTGACTCGTAAGATAAGGTTCCAGAGCCTTTCTTAATAACTACTAAATAACTACCTAATTATTAAATGAGTCAAGAAATGACTGAAAATTTCATAGTTATTAAACAACTCGCGAAAATATTTATCATTTTTTTATACATTATCTTTAAATTGAGACACAAATCGAAAGGATAAATTTTATCTGAATTAATATAAGATACTAGCTGACCCGGCAAACGTTGTTTTGCCATATACATCATTTCTAGGAAATAATTTTTAGTTTTAAAAATCGCGATTAAAAAAGAGGGGTTGATCATAGAAGAGTGAAAATTTTAAGTTTTATGTATTTTTCAATACTAAATTATAATAATATTTAAATTTAAATTTCTATCAAAAAATAAATAAATATTTAGGGGTGGGTTACCCTTATCGTTTAGCGGTTTGTAAAATAGATGTTAGCCGATTCTCAGACCTACCCGATATGCACACAAAATTTCATACAAATCGGTTCAGCCGTTTCGGAGGAGTTTGGTAACAAACACCGCACCACACGAAAATTTTATAATATATTTATTAACATATACGGACAGACTGAACATTATTATAAGGATTCATAAACAAGCAGAGATAATAAGATTAACTTGTGCAAAATACAGTGGTAAGAATTGAAATAGAAATAGATATTTTTAATCAATATATATATATTATTATAAATAATAATTACATATTTAAATTCAGCCTTATGTTTAATTTACTACTAGTTTGAAAAATACCTATATTCTGGTAAGATCCAAGAAGAAACCCTGTAGGAAAGAACAATGCCCATTTTTCACCTGAAAATGTATAGAAATGAAATAAATCTTAAAATTTAGCTAATTGAATTGTAAATTAATAACGCTTATCACAATGTTAATAGAAACGCAGGAAAAAAATATTTTTACATATTTCTATAAGCTTTTTCTACGTCAAGGGCAAACGTATTATATATTTTGAACGCATCGCATCTCAATTAATCATTCAGTATGTCATCGAGTGCGGACGAATGAAACGGATTTTTTTGACATTTGACAGTTCTGCAATTGGCATCGGCGCAGTTCTTCGTCATTTTTCTCATTGTGTACTGTGCCATTTTGTTTGTGTTATTTCTTTTTACAACCCTATATGATATCAAGAAAATGTTTCTGCTCCAGCACAATTTCTGGATGACGTAGTGGCGAGAGATTTAGGTGAAAATGATGATAATTAATAAACCATGCCACTTTATCACAATGTTTTATTTGTTTATCCCATTTTGTTCATCATGTAAGTATGTACCATAGGCCAAAGAAATGTGTTTGGTTGATAACTGATCATTTTGACAATACATGATGAACTAAATGTAGTTAGTAAGTATTTATGTGTGCTGAAGAAATAGCAGATAGAGCTAGACACTCAATTTATGGTGAAAATCATCGAGAGTAAGTGGTGACTTAGGGGCAGTTGGTTTCAAGAAATTCACAAAGTAAAAAAGACGTTTTATTCCATAACAAGATAAGTATTGCTATCTTAACTTCGAGTGTTAATAATAAGTTATACCACATTTATTTCTTTATTACCTATTTGATTACGGCAAATCCTAACCTAAAAATTAACATTAGTATTTTTTGGGATTTGTAGCGTTGAAATCGTAAAATGACTATATGACATTATGTCTTAAGCTTACTGTACGAGCTGGTGTGCTGTACAATCTTAGAAGTTGATAAAAATGATAAAGACTTGAACTGATTATGTAATTTATTCTGATATTATTGATAGTGAGTACAATGCGCGACGGCGAATGATTGCGTACTGAATGGATGAGAATGAAAAATGATACAATATGGTAAAAATGCTTAAGTGCAAAAATGTGCGGTTTGTAAAGACCGTACATGCTGCGGGGAGAGAGAGAGAGAACAGATGATGATTGATAGGCGATTACAAATTGATACTAATTGATAACGATGATTATACTATAAAAATTAGCTTATAAATTTCAATTAAAAAACTTATAAATTTCACACTTCACTACACTGCGCTAAGATCACAAAAACGTTTGCAAACTGTAGGCGACGTCGACTTATCCAGTGCGCGTGCACTCAGTTCACCCGATGACGTAACTGCGATACCGCGGGGCTCGACCGATGTTGCTTGCTCTGTGTTTCGGTTCGTGCCAGTGAACTGTACATTCAAGCCAGCTGATCTTTCGCTTTGAGAGGGACCTTGTATACGTGCGGCGCATCTGCGGCGTAGACTCCGCAAGGCGATTAATGTTGATGCTAGTATAGCTGCTCCCAGCAGAAGATAAATAAGCACATATTGATGTAGGTCGTGGTTTGATAACTGATTTACCATCTCTGTATCAGCGTTGCTTGTCTTCAGCTGCTCTATTTGGTGTCCAATACTTGACAAGTGTTTTCGATTCTCCTCATTTTCTGACTCGTCGAATTTCTCGAGCCTTTGGAGAGGAATAGATAGGTTGATGACATCATTGATTGGAGGTATGTCTATCTTTGCAAGGTCGGGCTTGATATTATAATTAGTGACCTGCTTTCTGTGTGAAAATATTGTCAATGTTTCACTTTTAATGAAACAGCCGTCCTCGAGAATGATAATACCGGCCTTGCTAAGTCGTTGCGCTGTAACATGATGCTCGCATATTATTCTTATCATCCTTTGATTACAGCAAAAGTACAGGTACGTATTTTGTTTGTTAAGTTCAACCCATATATCCTTGCAGGGCGAAGTTTTGATTTCACACTGACCTGTGTCTTCATTTTTGATGCAGAGAATATCGTCCGAATTCATATGGAAAATAGGTTTCTGTAGCGGGCAAAGGTGAGTCTCAGCGTTGAACTGTGTACATCTTCGAACTTCTTCTTCTGATAATGGTACGTACGAGTCCTTTTGGATGTTGATCGCGATATGATCTGCGATAGGAGTGATGCGGACCATCTGTTTTTGTACTTGCTGCGGGATAGATATAAGCCTGTAAATCTCGTAGGTATCCCTGCTTACCAACGGGATTTTGATCTCGAAAATAAAGTATTGGCTTGTCATCCTTGCTTTTACTTCCAGTAAATGATAGAGTCTGGATAAGTTGTTTTGGATGTTGTTTATAGGCAGAGCTAATTCCTTTGATAATTGGCCAGAGATAATATTTAACTCTTCATTCAGTTGTTCAGGCGTTAATAAATAAACATTAAACTGCCCATAGTGGATGTCTGTGATGGTCTCCACCAACGTTTCTTGAATGTTTTTAAGATTGGCCAAAATGTTGTTTGCTATCATGGATGAGAGAATAAATTCATTGATGATTTTTTCGGTCTGAATTTCCTTTGTTATGATGTTGGCTTCTTTTTCTAGCTCTATGATGTGGGCATTGAAGATCTTGTACTGCTTGTTAATAGACTCTTCGATTCGACTCAAAAGGTTATATTCAGCTTCAACCACGGATGTTTGATTTTTCCATAAAAGAGCAAGATGTTTCTGATTCATCCTGATTATATTGATGTCTCTCTCGTATTTTTGAGCAAACTCTTCGTCTAACACACCGAACAAGCTGTGCGCTAGGTATCCGACACCGTTGATAAGCCCGCGCCGGCGTCTCGAGCGCGTGTATTGCTGACCGAGCAACATATGATGATAGTAGTCCAGTTCAGTGGCCTCATGACGTAGTTGTGACAACATTACGTCACATTTTGTTTGTTTGGATATCTTGGAGCATATGTTATCCAAATAATCGAAGTACTTGCGATACAATTCAATGCCTTGCCAGTACGGATTCATTTCGTAGTAGACAATGAGTTTCCACTGATCTCTGACAAGGTGCATGTTGGAAATTTTGTCCAAATAAATGCTCTGATTATTGCTTAGACTAAGTAGGTTGAAGGCACACTGAACGGGTGAAATGATGGTAAGTAAAGTCAACATTGCTAAAGCTATGAAGTTGCATGATTTTTTGCTTCGCGTTCTTTTTGCTTTGGTGCTTTTTGCTGTAGACTCCTTATTGCTTGATTCCGAATTTTGCTCGCTACCAACGTAATCATCTGATAGAAGTGGTGATATTTTTGTAATAGGCCTCTTGATAATGTTGTTTTTAGTTTTCAGGGACACCACTCGGACCAGATCGTCCTTTCCAGGGTGAAGTTCAACAACTCTAGCGAGCGCCCACTTGCCGGGAGGTAAGTTGACGTCATGTATGACGACAACGTCACCAATTTTCATGTTTCTTTGCTTCTGTTGCCACTTGCTTCTAGCTGATAATTGGCACAGGAACTCGGACTGCCATCTCTTCCATATGTCGTAGAAGATTTTCTGTACCAGTTGCCAACGTGTGCGCTCGTCCCTTTCGGTTTCGATGATGGTGAGGGTGGGGCCACTCGCCAGAAAATGTGACGGGGTGAGGAAGTTGATGTCCTCGGGATCTTCGCTCAGGGCGCACAGTGGCCTTGAGTTCAGGCACGCTTCCAGCTGTGACAACAATGTTGATAGCTCCTCAAATGTAAGCTTTTGTGCTCCGATGACTCTTCGTAAGTGGAATTTTAGGCTTTTCACCGCCGCTTCCCATAGACCTCCTGCACTAGGCCACGAGGGGGCGTTGAAGTGCCATTCGATCTCCATGTCTGATATTGCTGCGAAGAAATCATCGTCCAAGGCTTGTCGAAGATTGATGAATTCCTGCTGTAAGTGTTTGTAGGCGCCGACGAAGTTGGTCCCGTTGTCGCTGTACAGGTGACGCGGTGCTCCACGGCGCGCTGCCATTCGTCGGAGTGCTGCGAGGAATGCTGATGAGGAGAGGTCTGATACCATTTCCAGGTGTACGGCCTTAGTGACCATACACACAAAAACTGCGACGTATCCTTTCGTCGTTTTTATGCCTCGTCCTTTGTTTGCTTTCACGTCGATGAAACCAGTGTAATCGGTACCAACGTGGTAAAATGGCCTGGTTGGGTTACATCTTGCTGACGGTAGGTCTCCCATGATTTGAGTCTGTTTGATTGGGTTGTGTCTTCTGCAGACAACACATTCACGGATGCGTTTTTTGACAGCCCTGTTGCCGCCAATAATCCAGTAATGCTGTCTCAGATGCGATAGAGTCAGGCGGGCTCCACCGTGGAAGGTGGCCTTGTGTGCCTGATCGATTATGAGCTCAGTGAAGTGTCCGCTGTGTGGCACGATGAGAGGATGCTTCATGTTTTCATCGATGCTTGCATTATTGATCCTGCCACCAACTCTTAGAAGATCGTTTTTATCCAAGAATGGATTAAGGGACAGCAGTTTGTTGTTACGCTTCACTTTCCCCTGCTTCTTGATGGTAAGTATTTCTTCATAAAAATACTTTTCTTGTATGTGCTTTATAATAATGTATTTTGCTTGTTTGATTTCAGGTGCAGTTAGATACGGCGTCTTCGGTTTGGAATTCGACACCGCCCGCAATACCCAGGTAAGTATACGCGTCACTCGCGTCATACAGCTATGTTTGTTTATCAACGCTTCGATTACGTCAGAGCTGTGACGTTGAATAGTGACGTTGGTTTGCATTGCTTTCTTCACTTCTTGATTCGTAGTGTATGTTTTTGTGGTGGTTTCTTTTTGATATGTTTTCAGCCATGATGGGCCTTGCCACCACAAGGGATGATTTTTGAGGATTGCTGTTGATACCCCACGGCTGGCGCAGTCTGCTGGATTATCAGTCGACTTGACATACTGCCAACAGTCCGCAGGTATGATTTCTTTGATTTGTTGTACACGGTTGGCGACGAATGGCTTCCAGCGATTGATGTCGCCTTGGATCCAGCCGAGCACAGCTGTTGAGTCTGACCAGCCGAAGGTCTTGATGTTTTGCTCTGATAGACTGTGTTTGACTGTCTGCATGAGTCTTGATAATAAGTGAGCGGCACACAGTTCTAATTTCGGCAATGATATGATTTTTGATGTCGGAACTAGTTTTGATTTTGCTGCTATCAGAACTACTGCTTGTTCACCTTGTTTCTTGCTCTTGATTTTGCTGTAGATAACACAAGCGTAGGCACGTTCTGAGGAATCGCAGAACCCGTGTAGCTCAATGTCGTCGTTCTCATAACTTTGAAGCCATCTTGGTACTTGGATTTGATTGATGCCTTCGAGGTCATGTTTGATCTTAGACCACTCTTCTTCAATGCTTAGTGGAAGTTGGTCATCCCACTTCAAATCTTCTTTCCAGACTGATTGGAATAAGAGTTTCAATCTTGTTGTTACAGGACAGAGCCACCCGGCCGGGTCGAAAACCTTTGAGATGTCTGAAAGTAGTGACCTTTTTGAGGCTGGTTTGTCTGTTGATGTGTTGATTTTGAGCTCAAAGGTGAAGACGTCCTTCTGAGGGTTCCAGCGCAGTCCCAGGGTCTTTGTTGATTCTTTCTGCTTGAAATCAAACCCAATTTGATGATTGCTATCTGTGTCTGATCCTGCTGCTTGTAGTAACTCATTGCTGTTTGAGCACCACCTTCGTAGATTAAACCCCCCTGATCTGAGTAGGTTGATCAGATCTGTTTTTAATTTTAGAGCAGCTGGGATGCTGTGCTGACCGCTTAAGACATCGTCCATGAAAAAGTCTCTCTTCAACACCTTAGCTGCTTCAGGGAAATGCTGTCCTTCGTCGCGTGCTAATTGCTTTAGTGTGTTCATTGCCAGGAACGGCGCTGCTTTCGTCCCGTACGTCACAGTTAATAGTTCGTATTCTTGAAGTGGCTGATTTGATGATTCACGCCATATGATTTTTTGTAGATGTTTGTCGTTATTATTGCAGAGGATCGCTCGAAACATTTTTTCGATGTCTGCAGTGAAGGCGACCTTATACTGTCTCCAACTTATGATCAATGATAGTAAGTCTGCTTGCAGATTGGGTCCGTTGTACATCAAGTCGTTTAGGCTGTAGCCTGATGACGTCTTTGATGACGCGTTAAATACGACGCGTAATGCAGTTGTAAGCGATTCGGCGCGCTGTACACAATGATGTGGCAGGTAGCAACTCGTTGCCGGGATCGTGTTTCTGTTACGGGTACATTGCTGCATATGTTCTAATTCAATGTATTCGCGCATAAAGTTTTTATACATTGCTGCGAGGTCTTCGTTTTTGGCGAATTTCTTTTCCAGCTGATAAAGTTGTGCCACGGCCTTCTGCTTTGAATCACCCAGCTTTTCTTCGAAGCCTGGTTTCATGGGCAGACGTACAACATATCGACCGTCTTCTCGTCGTGTTGTTGTGTTGTTATAATGCTCCAAGCAGTATTGATCCTCGGATGATATTGTTATTTTGTTGTCTGCTATGTCTTCGATTGTCCAAAACCTCTGAATATTTTGTAAATCGTGCAGAACAACATTACACTGATAAGACTTCAGGTTGCCGCAGATGATCCAACCGAGTCGTGATTGCTGAACAATCGGTTGATTTTCATCTTTTCTGATGATTCCACTCATGATGATGTTCGAGTAGATGTTCGCACCCAGTAATATGTCTATGGGACGGCTGATATTGAAGTCTGGATCAGCAAGCCGTATGCCTTCAAGACGTTTCCATGACGGTTTGTCAAAGGATCTGTTCGGTAGATTGTTTACCAAACTTTTCATGATGATGACGTCAGTATTGAATGTGTATTCTGAATTCATAGATGATGCTGTTATAGTGATGATACCTTTGCAGTTATTTTCCTTTGTGCCAATCCCGAAAATAATACCCTTGCAACGTTGTCGTGGAAGGCCAAGTCTTTGAGCGGCATTTTCGCTTATAAGTGATGTTTGTGACCCTTGATCAATCAGCGCTCGCATCGTCAGATAGCTTCCATCAGCTGATAGCACCTTGATTTGGGCTGTTGCCAGGAGGATTTCGGCGACGTTTTCTTGTGAAACATGTGTCACGTTTCTTTGCTGTGTAACTCTTTTGTTGCTGTCTCGCTCGCTCGCGTTGATATTTGATGCGTATGCTTCGTGCAATAAAGTATTGTGACCGCATTTGCAATGCGCGCATCTTTTGTCGGAAAAACAGTCCTTGCCTTTATGATCAAAAAGACAGTTTTCGCATAAATTCAATTTTGCCACTGTTTTTCGTTTTAATTCTGGTGTCTGACCTAGAAACGATTTACAGTGGAAAATTCCATGTTGTTCATTGCACAATGGACACGTGTATTTATTCCTTGCTAACGATTTCAATGACTTCACATTTGTATGATTGATAAATGCCTTAGTTGATGCACCCGGGTATGCCTTGGAATATTGAGCTTTTTTGGAATCTTGATAGGTAGCTTGCTGATTGCTCCGCGGCGCTTCTTGCTTGCGTCGAGACGATTCTAATGCTGTGAATCGCATTTCCAAAAAAGTTAGAAATCCTGATAGCGTAGGCAATTCCCTCGGATCTTCAAGATATTCGAAGTAGTCATTGTGTGTATCAGTGTCCAATTTCTGCATCAACAAATGTACCACCAAAGGATCCCAACTTGATGTATTCACGCCTAAGTTTTTTACGGCACTTAGACACTCTTTTGTGGTGTCGTGCAATTTTTTCAGGGCAAATGATGATTGGTGTTGTATTGTTGGCAAGCCAAAAAGCGTGTTCATGTGAGAACTAAAAATCAATCGTTTGTTGTTATACCGATGATTCAGAATTTCCCAGCATGTTTCATAGTTTTCTGAACTAATATTTAGATGTTGTATTAGTTTCTCGGCTTCTCCCTTGACCTTGCTTTTTAAATGTTGCATTTTTTGCACATTTGAAATGAATTTATTCTTGTGGATCATTTCCATGAAGAGATCTTTGAAAGATGACCACTGCTGATAGTTGCCGCTGAACGTAGGGATTTCCATTTTTGGCGTAGAATGCTTTTGATGAGATACGGACCACATCTTGCTGTTGATTGATTTTTTGATCTTTTTGTAGCTGTCTTCGAACATGTAGTATGTTTTTTCGTACTGCACATCTTCTGTGGTAAGCTCGCTGTCGATCTCCCAGTGTAAGGAGTCCACGGCATTCCAGCGAAGTTGTAAGTCACGTAAGCTGTCCTCGAGCTCCCACTTTTCGGTAAGTAACTCGAGATTAGTGGCATTGATTGCTCGTTCTAGTGCTTTAAAATTGCTTTTTTGTTTCCGGTACATCTCGTCAAGTTTGCTGTGGTTACCTCTGTCTACTCGGCTGGTGCTGGCCTGACCTGATGGGGACGCTGTTGCAGCCGTTGATGGTGGACGCCAATCTGTAGTCACGCCGGCTAAAGGAGTAGCAGGTCTCAGAACTGACTTCTTTTCTTGATCAGTAGATAGGTGTTGCTGAATAATTCTCCGACAGTCGGTGTAATATGACTTTGCTTTTTCGAAGTGATTTTCCAAGAAATAAGTGTAGTCTTGGTCCTCGTACTCACACAACTTGACATGATTGGCTTGGAACTCTCTCCAGTACTGATCCAGAGTCTCTAGTCGCCTTGATATGTAAGATGGGGTTTTTCTTTCAGCTCCATCTTTCTTGAAGTTGGTGAATAACTGCTCCATTGCTTGAAGAAGTTGTTGCTGAGTTGATAGTAAATCTTCCATTTTTATTTGATTAATGGACGATTTGATTGATAATCCGGTGACGGATGCTTCCGAGTCACGGAGGTGATGCTGTTGCTAAGTGCTCCGGTATCCTAATGCAATATATGCGCCTTCTCAATCTCGTCGGTGAGACCCGCTTGTGGGAGGCCGACTCGACCGATTCGCTATTGCACTTCAGACACAGAAACACAAGACAAAAAATGTTTTTCGTGAGTGATGGCATGATGTTTACCAATCACTGCTGCTGGTGATGATGTATGCGGTAGCAGAAAATTGTTCACTGCGCAATAGCTTTTAAAAATAACTTGTAGCGTTTTTGCTAAGTAGGCGGTAATACGTGGGCAGCACTAAACGGCGAAACGAAGTCACGTTGTCGAACCGCGTGGTCCCGCTTTTCTCTTACCGGCACTAGATCAATGCTCGAAGGACCATTAAGATGTACGAGCTGCTGTGCTGTACAATCTTAGAAGTTGATAAAAATGATAAAGACTTGAACTGATTATGTAATTTATTCTGATATTATTGATAGTGAGTACAATGCGCGACGGCGAATGATTGCGTACTGAATGGATGAGAATGAAAAATGATACAATATGGTAAAAATGCTTAAGTGCAAAAATGTGCGGTTTGTAAAGACCGTACACTTACATGTAATTTTTCTACTATATATTTATTTATTTTTTCTTATAATTATACATCAACTTTCACTATCAGGTTTTTAAATGTATGGAAAGTGGGCATGATTCTTTTAAAAAACAACAGCTTTCAATCATGTAATAAATTATACAATTAACTTTACAAATTATGAAAAAAAAATAGCTTGGTATCGATCACTACATTCGCAGAGGTCATAGTCATTCATACTTAATTGTTTATTTAGTCAGAAGGTTATCATGGTGTTTTCCTAGATACCACAACTTTACCAATATTTGTGTAGTATGCGCTATAATTTTTTGCAATATACATTTTAAATTGCATTGTTAAATATATTATTGTATATTACTTGTTGTTATTATATATAATGTTAGTACAAAAAAGCTAGGTATTTAATATCCATGAATATTGTGTATTGTTTACTTTTTACTTTAAAACTAGCTGTACCCCGCTACTTCACCCGCGTGTCATTTAGGGTTTTAATTATATTGCTCAGAACCGTAATTCTTTTTCTCAAATATAAGTAGCCTAAGTTACTCCTTAGAACGTCAGCTATCTGCCAGTGAAAGTCTCGTTGGAATCGGTCCAGCCGTTTCAGAGATTAGCCGGAACAAACAGACATACAGACAGACCGACAGACAGACAAAAATTTTAAAAATTGTGTTTTTGTTATAAGTACCGTATATACATTCATATGCATTTAGTAAAAAACTGTTATTTTAACATTACAAACAGACACTTCAATTTTATTTATTTGTATAGATTTGCATGCACCTTCTGCCGACAAATTTATTTAATTTAGACATTTAAGATATGTATTTAAAACGTTTATACATTGTATTACCACATATCTTTTTAAATAAATCATTTCACTTCATTTAACCTTTTATCTACTACATCGTACCAAAGTATGATGTAATTAAAAATATTAATCAAATTTAAGTCTTATAAAAAGTATTGAAAAGCAAGCTCAGCAAATAAAACCTTTGTATAATCTTTATATATAAAAATTACGTGTCACGTTGTTTGTCCGCGATGAACTCCTAAACTAATGAACTGATTTCTATGAAATTCGCACACTCTGTGCAGTTTGGTCCAACTTGAGAGATAGGATAGGTTTTATCCTGATAAGTGACAGTCAATGTTTTTTTATTACTAATTTAAGGATTTTTTATATGAAGGGTCGTCAAAAAGGCAGAACAACGTCTGCCTGGTCAGCTAGTAATACATAAACATTAATGAATAATGACTTAGACGATATAATAAAGGTTGCAGTAAATTAATTTGGGTTAGCTTTAAGTCTGAATTGGCCGCACAAATAAAAGCTCTCACAACTAGAGTGCGTAGGTCTTTCATCACTTAGTGCAGTATTTCTCTCTGACATTCATTCATACCCCTGTACATAAAGAGGCTTTTATGGCTTTACATTTATTTCTGACTTTAACTTGCTGCATGTGAAGCGACCCGTGTGATGCACCTGCATTATTTCGATGAAGTAAGTTAAGGTTGTATAGAGATTTTAAAATCTTTTATGACTTAATCTTGAATTATTGTAAAATATTTATAAACAAGAGGTGTTAACGCAACATGGGCAGCTCAGCGGTAAGCACTTGCCTTTCAATATCATAGTACTCTAGCGAACCGAGTTCGATCCCCGCCCACACCAACGAGATTGTTGTGCTCATTGAATACACTAGAGTTGAATATTATTTATTCAATATTTTTTATAAGAATTCTTATTAAAATTCACTTGAGCGGCATTTAAACATTCGTTTACAATAAAATATTCTATACAATTAATTATGAAATAGTATGCTAGCGATCTCCTCATTTCCAGGGGAAATTTAAAATGCTAAATAACACTTCAAATATGGAGTGAAAGAATGAATCAAACCATAAAGCTTTCTTTTAACAATAAATTGCTTTAAATAATGACGACAAAAATCACATTAAAATTGGTATATAAGCTATAAGTCAGACATCACCGTTTCATTTTATTCAATCCTATCTCGGTTAAATCGAAAAAAGAGGAAAATGTTGAACAGTAATTCCATTAATGCCTTATTCGCTTATGTAAAAACTTGAGCACAAAGGATAATTATCGGAGATTATATGATTGACGAATTACTAAAATTTTGTAGCTTTTATAACATGGTTAAATTACGAACGAAATCCTCATATATCACGAATACACATTTTAATGTACCAGCATAATTTTGAATAAATATGAAAGGATTTTCTTTTGATATTAAAGTTTTGTAAGACTTTTTACTCATTCCAGAATTATTGTTGATAATTGTTAACGCCGATAGGAGTGATATAATCGCCAATGAATTTAATACTACTACTATATAGTATCCTTTCTAGTTCAGTAACTTGAAAACGTCTTCCAATGCAGCGGTGAAAACCTTCGGGGATATAACGTCACCAGGTTCCGTACGTAATAGATAGCAATCATAGCCCTAACTGCACAAACACTTCGATATATCGACAGTCAACTTGGCACCGCTGAAGGGATTGAAGCATCGCCCAAATTTCGACCGAATCTGAGGCTTTCTCATAGTCCACATACGCAAGACAAAGTGGTAGATTGTATTTATAATAAAATTTTAGGGTTTGTAAGTATTTTTAGGTATGTATTTTTTAAGGATATGTAAGTGGTATATATATATATTTCGAAAAGGCTATATACATATATAGCCAGGAGAACCAGGGGAATTGCAGATGCGTTGCCAGCCTTTTAAAAAGGAATAGGCTCTTTTCTTGAAGGTCCCTAAGTCGTATCGGTCCGTTCGCTGATGGTAATCGATTCCACAAGGAAGTTGTGCGAGGAAGAAAACATTTTCTAAATCGCACAGTGGTGGACCGCCAATCATCCAGATGGTGTGGATGGTATCGGGAGTTCTGCCGCGATGTGCGTTCTGTTATACGGGGCTTCACGAAATGTCTTTTAAAAAAACTATTTAGGAATTACAACTGGATTTATTATAGAATGATACAATTTTGGAATTGAAATTGAGAGGCGAGTATTTCGGATGAGAGTGAATGACGGACTGAGCGGTATTCCTAGTGTTGAAATAAGAAAGTACTGAAGCTACTAAGAGAGTGCTGACTGTGTGCTTTGAGTCAGCGGATCCCCATTCAAAGGGAATCTATAACAACCCCCCCGTTGAGAGGAAACTCACCCTTGAGTGAGTTTACGGCTACTCTATGCGTAGCTGTGGTTGATCGGCGTGATGATGATCTTCTGTATTTTCCTTGTTAAAATTAAAATACTCTCTGAAATACTTTCCTCTCTTACAAATTATATAGGTTATAATAGATATGCAAAGTGTTACAGATATAAGACTTATTATAGAGAAACTAACATTATACAAATTTGGACTTTCTAGGGTGTCTAGTCGTTTGATAATCTGATCGGAATCAGTGTTGTAAGATTTAAATTTTTCTAAATTCAAAGTTTTTACATTTATAGAAGACGTAAGGTTAACTGAAAATTTGTTTAGGTTACTTAACTTACAACAACTATCATTAATTATATTAAAATCCGAATATATTCCGGGAACATTTATACTAGGGTAGAGCTTAGTTTCTAATTTCAGATTCTTATGGAAAGCTACGCAATTAGGTGGAATTGTGAGTATGCCTGTCCCGGATAGAGTGTATTCGGTTAAATTGTTACTGCACTCCACCGATAACTTAGTGGGTTTGGTTTGAACAAAAATCCATTTATTGTTGTATAGTTTATGCCATATATCCAGATCACCGGAAATTAGTCTAAATGGACAGTTATCTGTGATTGATATCAAGGCTTTCGTCATAATTTCTATTTCACAGGGTACATTATTGGATACCGTAGCTACATCTACAACATCACAAAGGTAGGTATTTGTCGGGATACTTTTACAATTATTTATGTCTTGTAGATAAACATAACTTATTTTACCTTTGCTTAGCGCTACAAACTTTTCAGAAGGGATGATCATGGCAAAAGAATTTGCTCTATCTTGAGCATGTGGAGTTGGCAAAGGTAAGTTCTTATATATATTATATTCTAACAAACTAACTAAAGGTAATTTTATGATAAAAATAAGCTTATTGTCTAAATAATAACATACTAAATCGACAATGTTAATTAAAGTATGAATGTTGCTTAATTATAGAGATATTGGAAAATTTTTGTATTTTGGCATAATTCTTAGGTTACTAATTATATCATTATACATTTGAGTTGGGCTTAGTATAGATGGATGTAAGGTGTTGGTTTTTACAAATAAAATTGAGTTTAACAAATCTTCGACTTTGAAGGACATTGTAAGTAAATTAGATAGCAAGGTATTTAAAACATTGGATAGTTTCGTTTGAAAACTGAGTATATTTAACATTTCAGATGCATTTTTAACAGTAGAAGATAATAGTTCAATGACGCTATTTAACTTTATTTGGTTGTCATTTAATTCCTCCAGGGATTTATTAACATTAGAAATAGCGGATTTGGAAACTAAGAAAAGCCTTTTGATAGACTCTTCTAGTTTGTTTTCGTTATTAAATAGAGCATGAATAGCTTTGTTGTAGTTTTCAGCGTCATCTTCATCCAGTGTGCCAAAAATGTGTTTAAATACCGTGCCAATACCTGAGAACCAGGCAGATCTCTTGGACATACCGTTTAGGATAATGTGGGAAACCGCATTAAAATCTCTTAAGATGTCTTTGTAAAGTGCTTCTAGGGGTTGTCACATATTTTCACACTGAGTATAATCTATGTCGGCACTCTCACGACACTGAAATCGGATTATTTTAAATACTTCATGAATGTTTTCCAAATGGTGTCGGATTGGATGTTCGTTTACCAGAATAACGATGTGAAATTCATCATTAATTATCGTCAATGTACCAACAGGGTCGAAGAATATACCAGGGCTCTTGTCGATGCGTTCAATATATTGACCATTGCCGGTTGCAAGAATAATAGCACAAAATACGGTGGTGGTTCTGTAAATAATAATTAAGAGCTTAATAAGTCTAGGTTGTATAATTACGTGTATATAAATTTATGTATAGTAAGTATTTATGTTAAAATATATGTCTTAAAACGAATGTAATTTTGATATTTAAGAACTTATGTCATGAGCGTGTTTCACTTCATCGAAGTGGTGTTTAACATGGCGTCTGTTAATGAGGAGAGTAAGAGTATTATTACTGTGGACCTTGACAACTTTGTAAGACCCCTTCCAAATGGGGGAGAGGGCTTTGCGAAGACGAAGATGATTTTTGATATAGACGTAATCTCCTATTGCATACCTTAAGCGGAAGCGCAAGGTATGTTCTACTATCGCCTAAAAATTAAGATTCCAACATTTTATCGAATAAAATCGTATCTAGCAATCATATTATACATATAAATGATATAAAAAGCACATTGTTAGAAAGATAAATGATTGTTGAACTTATTAATATTTTTTTTAAATCGATTAATTGCTATTTTTAAATAAAAAAAAAGGGTTTTAGTGGCTTATGGTGTGGATTTATCATGTCCCTGTGGCTTGTAAACACAATAACTTTTGAAAATATTAATTGTTTAACTCAATCTATTTTTTAATCTCTTCATCTATCATGTGGGAAGCCACTGAATGTAAATGGCAGTGTAGTTTTGTTTTGTTTTTTATATTTGACCGTGCGAGAGTTTCTGTCGTAGTATGTTTTAGACCTTTCTTTTGAAATTTGTATATTTTGTTGGGCTTTCTCTCGAGAAATCTTTAATCGATGCTGAAGCATTTTGATGTAATCAGGATAGGTAACGTTACTTTTTGATTCGAAAATAGCATCGGGAATATACGGCTTATGACCAAAAACAAGTTCGTAAGGGGTGAACTGAGTTGTTGTATGGACGTTACTGTTGTAGGCTAACATCGCTGTATAGACGTATTTGTGCCAATCGGTTTGGTTTTCGTTCACGAAGGACTTAAGATACTCTTTCAAGGTGGCATGGCTCCTTTCGAGAGCACCTTGAGTCTGCGGATGATACGAAGAAGACCATATCTGTCTTATTTTTAAAAATTCACATGTACGTTTAAAAAGGTCAGCCGTGAAATTTGTTCCTTGATCGGTAATTATGGATTTAGGGATCCCAAATTGCGAAATGAAATGAACTAGAGCTTCGCATGTTTCTTCTGCGGTGACGTTGGAAATTGGATAGGCTGTAGAAAATTTGGTTAGATCATCTTGGAGAGTGAGTATAAATCGGAGTTTGTGAAAACCCGCTTCGGGTAAGGGGCCTACTATGTCTAGGCTTATTTTCTTAAATGGGCGAGTAGAAGTGGTTGTGATTTGCATAGGAGACCGGTTAATCTTGCGTAACGGCTTATTTGTTTGGCAAAGTTTGCAATTTTGTATATACCTCTCTATATCTGCGCGCATGTTTTTCCAATAATAACGTTCTTTAATTCTATTATACATTTTATTTGATCCTAAGTGACCGGCTATTGGTATATCGTGATTTTCTTTCAGAATTTTCGATATCTCTGTTGGTACAGGGTATATTATGGAGTTATGGTGTATATTTATTGTTACATTTGTATTGTTATATAAATACATAAGCATGCCGTATATTTTGACAAACGAATGTTGTTCGAACAGGTTCTTAAAATCAGAAATTGCGATTTCACTAATATCACCTGAAAGTATAATGTCGTCCCTGGCGGCTTTTAAGGTTTTAAAGATTTCGGGATAGGAGCAGTCATCAAAATAATATACTTTTGTTAAGAGAAGATAATAAATTTTGCCCTTTGACTCTATCTTTTTAAATGAGTGAAGTTCTCGTTCTTCGTTTAAGACTTTTCTGTCACTTAAACCGGAAAGAATTTGATTTCGACAAATTAAATCCCTACCTTGAGGATACTCAAGGTAGGGATTTGATTTGTCAAAATCGATAGATACGGGAACTAGGATTATTTTGCAGTTGCTTTTTAAAAGGCTCTCATTATATTATTTTATGTAAGTATTAAATGTCTCATCCTTTTTAGAAAATGTTTTAAGGAATGTAGAGTAATCGTCGTTGCAATGGGCCAGGTTGTTTTCAGAGTCTTTATTTGATTCGTTACAGGAATTTTGTGGGGAATTTGCGTCTTATGGAATTGAACCAGCGTGTTCGGGATTCAACAGTTCTGATGGACTGAGATTCAAGTCACCCAGCTCAATGACTTCTTCGAGAATGTCTGAAGGAAGTTCAGGATCTTGAGTAGTTTGAGGTTCTTCGTGGGAGGTGGAAGGTTGCGGATCTGAGATAGTATCATTTTGTACAAACGTGGAATTTTTGAACAAAAGGAAACGGGATAATGCGTCTGCGTTACTGTTAATTTTGCTTTTTTTGTATTCGACCTCGTAGTCGAACTCTTCTAATTTTAGCCTCCACCTTACTAGTTTTGACCCCCGGTCTTTGCAGTTAAATAACCATATAAGTGGGCGGTGGTCGGTAATAATTTTAAAACGACGGCCATATAGGTATGGCCTAAATACTTTAGTACCGAAAAGAATTGCTAAGCATTCCTTTTCTGTTATACTGTAGTTACACTCGGGTTTATTTAAAGTTCTTGAAGCATAAGCGACAGGTCTATCATTCCCTATGGGACCTTGCGATAATATGGCCGAAATAGCAAAATTTGACGCATCACAAGTCAACACGAAAGGTTTTGTGAAGTCTGGGTAGGCTAATATTGGAGCAGTAGTCAAACAATTTTTTAGTGTTTTGAAGGCTAGTTGTTGCTCATTTTGCCAATCGAAAGGAACATTTTTCTTCCGAAGGTTTGTAAGAGGTTTTGCAATTTTGGATAGATTTGGTATAAATCTTCGATAGTATGACACTAATCCCATGAAAGATTTGATATCTTTTGGACATCGAGGTTGGGGAAATTGTTGAACAGCTTTTGTTTTCTCTGGATTTGGCTTTACCCCCTCGTTGGAAATGATATGACCAAGATATGATACTTCCTTTCGGAGAAATTCGCACTTATCTGGTTGGAGCTTAAGATTGAAGTGTCGGAGTCTGTCAAAGACGTTGGAAAGATTATTTATGTGTGTTTGAAGGTCATATGAGTAAATAACGATATCATCTAGGTAGACGAAGCACTGGAGTCCTTGTAGGCCAGATAGGGCAGTATTCATCAACCTTTGGAATGTTGAAGGGGCGTTCTTTAGGCCAAAAGGCATCCTTGTGAATTCAAAGTGTCCCTGCGGGACAGAGAAGGCAGTTTTAGGAGCGTCCTTTTCAGACATTCTTATCTGGTGAAAGCAAGATCTAAAGTGCTAAAGTATTTACATTTCCCTAATTGATCAAGAATTTCTGTTATGTTGGGTATCGGATAGGAATCTCCTATAGTGATGTCGTTTAGACGGCGGTAATCTATGACTACGCGCCATTTACGTTGCCCGGACGTATCGATTTTCTTTGGAACTATCCAAATTGATGATGACCAGGGTGATGTCGAGGGTTTGATGATGCCATCGTCAAGCATTTTATTTATTTGGCGTTCTACTTCTGGTTTATGAATGTCAGGGAAGCGGTAAGACTTAGTGTTGATTGGTATGGAAGACGAAGTAAGAATTTCGTGTTGCAAGACGTTTGTGTTAGTTAATTTGTCGCCAGGCAGATGAAAGATATCGGAGTAAGTACAGCAAAGATCGCATAGTGCTTCTTTCTCTTCTTTGTTTAGGTGTGACAATCTTAAGAGATTTAATGTTTGATCGGTGCGAGTAAGGACGTTATTTCGTGAACCGTCTGAAGAAGTATAAAAGATTTGATGATTATATTTATTTTCCAAAGGTTGTAGCGTTAGTTTTAAATCGGAATCGACGATTAATTCGCTTTCGGAAGTTTTACAACGGAGATATTAATTCTTGAATTTGATTTCACTTTTACGATTCAGTTAGCTATTAGGAGTGAATCTACGGGGTTCTTATCGAAAACAAGTCCTTCTTTAATGTCCGGATTTCTTACAGAACACTCTATGATAGTTTCACATCGAGGTGCAATAGTATAGACAGGCTTAGTGAAACAAAGCCCTATTTCATCTTTATTTACTTTTAAGGTGTTGTTATCATAATTAATTTTGCAATTTAATTCGATAAATAATTAATTAACAGAACATGGTATTGTTTTATTAGGATTAAAACGGTTGCACGGTTCACACTTTGCATTTTAAATGCCTTTATAATTATTTCCTTTCTAACAGCTGTCAGCAGAAGTATTGTGCTTTAAAGACAGTTCTATAATTACGTACCTACAATGTACCTCTATTGCAACGTCAAGTACCTACTAGTGTAGAGCGCACACGCGACTTGTCAAAATAACAAGGACCGTTAGTAGTAAGTCCCCTTTTCTACTTATATTTTCATCTGTCCTGTTTGTTTTAACTACTTTTGTCTAGGAGATGACATTCATATGAATACAGATCTATTATAATTATTCTCATTAGCAGTATCAGAGATACAGACCCGTATGTACTACTCATAATATTTGATACAAAAACTAACAATTTCTGTCTTTACATAGATATTGTTTCTACTAGAATTTAAACCCAGAAACTAAAATAAATAACAGAACGATGTTCGTTAGAACTGACACAGCGTAACTGTTAAATTATGACTTTAAAACATGATGTGTGTAGATCTAGAGCCGAGGAAACTCGAAGATATTCAACGCTATCAAACTGAATTCGAGCGTAACCGCCTCTAATAAAATTTTTAATGGCAATTTTAAGCGCCGATTTTCCACGTGGTTAGTTATGAAAGGAAATATTATACAGATTTAAGGTATTAGGAATTTGACAAATAGGACATATAAACTCTTACGAATTCTCCTTTTTTTATAGGAGAGGGGGCAAACGAGCATGCGGCTCACCTGATGGTAAGTGACTACCGCCGCCCATAAACAACTGCAACACCAGGGGAACCAGGGAAATTGTAGATGCGTTGCCGACCTTTTAAAAAGGAGTAGGCTCCTTTCTTGAAGGTCCCTAACTCGTATCGGTCCGGCAAAATCGCTGATGGTAAACGATTCCACAAGAAAGTTTTGCAAGGAAGAAAACATCTTCTAAATCGCACAGTGGTGGACCGCCAATCATCCAGATGGTATCGGGAGTTCTACCGCGATGTGCGTTCATGAAATTTGGTGTCTGGAATTAATCCGATCAATTCCTCAGAGCACTCCCCGTGATAAATGCGAAAGAAAATGCAAAGGGATGCAACATCTCTTCGCAGTGCCGATGAATCGAGCCGATCGGAAAGGACTCGGTCGTCAACGATTCGAGCCACTCTACGCTGGATGCGGTCAACTGAAAGGAGCTGGCACTGGGGACCCCCTGCCCAGACATGGAAACAGTATTCCATGTCAGGCCGAACCTGCGCCTTGTAAAGTTGCACTAGGCGGTGTGCCGGCATGAAATACTGTCCCGCTCTGCTGAGCACGCAAAGCTTTTTAGAGGCCAATTTGGCCTTCTCTTCCAAGTGACCACGAAACTGCACGTCACTCGATATGTCGACGCCGAGGATTCCGATACTGCTGAGTCAACAAAAGGAGTGCCTTGAAAATGAAGAGATACGACAAAGAGGTGTTCCTTTAGTGCTAAAAAGCCCTCTCAGAAAAACGAGAAACCCTGTGTCCATTACTCTATGAGGTCACCGGAAGTCACGCAGCACATAGGGTGGTATCATATGTGCTACAGTATCGTATGTAGGACCGTTTATCCCGTAAGAATATCCACAACCCCATAATATCATCCCTTGAGTGTCGTAAGAGGCGACAGAGGGTAACAAATCAGAAAATGGGCAGCATCATCTTCCTAATAATTACTAAACATAAAAAATAGGAACATGAATCCCGCAAGTGCTGTGTTGTCCATTTATGGGGTCATGCCTTACCCATAGAAGCTCACACGAATATTACCTACCTTTACTAAGTATAAGATGCATTTATAAAAGTTTAGCATTAAACAGAGTAATGTGCGGTAGTGACGTAAGAAAATCTTTCAACCGTATAATATCATCTCCTCCCGTGTGTCTAAAGAGATATCTATAATACTGAAATATGATTTAAATACATGATTTTATTTAACTTCGTTGTTCTCACCTTTAATTTTAATTTCATTTACTGCAAGATCAACAAAGTGAGTAAAAAGTATTCCAGTTCGTTTCGTCTTAAACAAGTCAATAAAAACGTACGTTATACACTAGCAGTTAGAAATATATCTGTATATAGAAATCACTTGCTGTCCGTTAAACTCCAAAACGGCTCAATCGATCTTAATTAAATTTTTTGTGTGTGCTTGAATGGGTTCGTAAATGGTTTAGATTCACATGTGAACCCGTTAGGTCGGGCTGTTCTCGAGATCCAGAAATCACCAGTGCGAAACTGGGGTGGATAGCTAGTAACAAGATAAAAATATATTCACTAAACACGGTGCGTGTCTTATCAACACGTCATGTTGTTTGTTTTATTTTCACGCAGCATCTCAACGGCTGTGTCATTAATCAGGCCGATGTAAGTGGCATTCAAAAAAGGCGCAGATAAAGATACGGCACGATGCAATACGGATAGGTACCTGAAGAACTTTTATCATACGCTATTCGTAACTTGCGAATTACAAGCAGTAAAAAATAAATATTGGTAAATCCAGTTGAGCATGCCTTCGCATTCAAAATAACGTATAGCATGATTATACGGAATTTTTTAAAAGTAGTTCAAATACACTTCGACAGCACTATCGGCTTCAACACCCTCGAAAACCATGAAAATGACACCTATGATGAAAAAATTGGTACCTACTTCAGCCGCCATCTTGGATTTACATTTCGACAGCACTATCGGCTTTAACACCCTCGAAACCCATGAAAATGACACCCATGATGAAATAATTTATACCTATTGCAGCCGCCACCTTGGATTTACATTTAGACAGCACTATCGGCTGCAACAACCTCGAAAACCATGAAAATGATATCCATGATGAAAAAATTTGGTACCTACTTCAGCCGCCATCTTGGATTTACATTTCGACAGCACTATCGGCATCAACACCCTCGAAACTCATGAAAATGACACCCATGATGAAAAAATTGATATCTATTGCAGCCGCCATCTTGGATTTACATTTCGACAGCACTATCGGCTTCAACACCCTCGAAAACCATGAAAATGATACCCATTATGAAAAAATTGATACCTATTGCAGCCGCCACCTTGGATTTACATTTCGACAGCACTATTGGCTTCAACACCCTCGAAAACCATGAAAATTTCACCCATGATAAAAAAATTGATTCTACGTACTTTTAGTACGTACTACTATTATTTATGCTGTGCTTTTAAAATATTGTAATAAAAATATCTCTTATTATTATTATAATCAAGTATTTAAGAAATTTGGTTATTCGAATATTGTGTATTTGTACAGCGATCTTTTTGAGCCGCTGCAAACAATCGAAATAATGTCCACTCACGACGGCGACTCGACGGCGAACTGATATATACAGTAATCTATGGCGATGGCGAACTGAGTTAGTGAGTAAACTACTCTGTGGCTGTAGCTCCCCATTTACAGTAATAATTTTATACTAGGCTACTAAATCAACGAAAATTTCGCCATTTTCGAGCCGAAAAAAATTAATTATAGCTAAACAAAACAAAATTACACTGCCATTTACATTCAGTGGCTTCCCACATGATAGATGAAGAGATTAAAAAATAGATTGAGTTAAACAATTGATATTTTCAAAGGTTATAGTGTTTACAAGCCTTGGGGACATGATAAATCCACACCATAAGCCACTAAAACCCTTTTTTTATTTCAAAATAGCAATTAATCGATTTAAAAAAAATATTAATAAGTTCAACAATCATTTATCTTTCTAACAATGTGCTTTTTATATCATTTGTATGTATAATATGATTGCTGGATACGATTTCATGCGACAAAATATTGGAATTTTGATTTTTAGGCGTTAGTAGAACATACCCACGCGCTTTGCGCTCGACATGCAATACCTGAGTAGTAAAATCATTAATTATTTGTTTAGTTGACACAAGCGTTGTAAATGACTTTAATTTTAGTGTTTTGTCATACAATAATTTACTTTTAAATTTTTGCATGCTCAGAAATCGTCCAAAGGTCAGAGATACAGCAGTATTAAACTGTTTTAACGCTGGCATTATCTGAGAGTTCGGCCCTTGCCCGGTCGAGCCGATCCATTCATGTTCGCTGGGGTTTACTAATATAGCCACTTTAATATAGCTGTAGCGTGGCTCTACCACATTAAAAACTTTTTTCTTCCTCGCGTATTGAATACTATAGGTACTATTAGACAGTTTTAAATTATAAATTTCCATTATACCACTTTTAGCCATTACGCATAGTTTATGAAATATTAAGCTTTTTACCATATTATTAGTCTTAAATAATTCTACTAAACCGTTATCTTATAGTGCCAGTGTAAAAATATCCACTACTCCATATCGTCCCGTACACGTCGTAAGCGGCGACAGAGAAAAACAAACCAGGAGATGGGCAGCAGCGGCTTTCTAATGACAACTAGAAAATAAAAAAACTGCGGTTGCCAACCTACCTGGCAAGAATGGTAACTATGGCACATATTATCGCACATATAATGAAGCAATCTGTGTGGTGGGTCTATTTGCAGCAGTAAGCTTTTGACATGCTGTAATAGTTGTGATGCAACTAAAATCTGGAAAATAACGTTGCATATTTTTTTTATTATTTTTAATATGTGACCTTAAAACATATTTTAATAAATTGAAACAACATATTATTGTAATTAAGAGGTTTTGTAAATATTACAAAACATTCTTTTAATGCTTTTAATATCTTTACGTAGTATAAAACAACATCGATTTTGATGAAATTTTTGTGTGTGTTTTCATTTAAACCCGTTAGGTAGCGCTGTTGTCGAGATCGCTATATCGCCCGTGCGAATACGGGGTAGATCGCTAGTTAGTAATATTTTTAAATAATTGCCATTACTTCCATACAACACAAGAGAAATATATTATCTAAGCTATTTTACTTCTAAAACATTATCCTTAAAGAGTTGCAAAGTATTTAAATAATGGGTGACGTGTAAAATTACGACACCTAATTTGAAACACTTGAATATTAATGTGCTTTTAAACAAGAGAGGGTTTAGTCTTGTTGATTCAACTCTGTAGCAAGCAGACTAGGCTCCGCAATATAATATGTTGGAAAAGATATTTAAAACCTCACTAATGTTAAAACAGCTAGATAAGTTTTTCAAAGGTATTTACATATCTTAATGCCACTCTAATTTTGCTCTGGCGAAATGCGACTTACTCAGAAAGAAGACTATTTATATTTTGCTAAAAAGGTCCATAAAATCAGTGGTAGAGCAGTGGCAGTTAACAGTGGTAGAGCCACGCGGCAGCTTTTGCTGTCGCACAAATGTTCCGGCTCGAACCGAGGTGGTACCACGACCTCACAGAAAACCAGCGTGAAGTAGAGGTTTACCTCTGCGTTTCGCTTGGTAAGTGCAGGTGGCCGGAGGCCCTTTTTACTGGAAATGAGGCATTCTATCTTAGTCCGCACGGGTGACAACGCATCTACATTTTGATTTGTAATAGAGGATAGATGTAGATGTCTATGGGCCGCAACAACCACTTACCATCAGGTGGACTGTGTGCTTGTTTGTCACCCATATCTTATAAAAAAAAATAAAAGCAGTTTAATCTCAAATCCCAAAGAATCTCTAGAACACTGGGTGTAGCTACCATCCTCTTACGGATTTCTGCAGCCAAATAGCGGCGCTATAGTCTTCCACTCTGAACGGTTCACCAATTCGCACTGGAGCAACGCCATGGACTGCAACTTTGATTTTAACTGTGATTAGAACTATGTACCTACTCGGACTGGTTTGGCATCCATAAAGGTGTCAGACAGGGCTGTGTGGCTTCCCCGTGGCTGTTCAACCTATTTATGGACAGTTGTTTGGAAAATTTTAAAGTAGAAGAATGCGGGTTAAGAATGGGTGAGTTAACCGTCAAATGCCTTTTGTACGCCGATGATCAAGTCATACTTGCGTCTTCGGCAGCCGAATTGCAAATGATGGTTACATTAATAAACAGGACATTAAAAGAAAAGGGAATGAAAGTGAACGCAAGTAAGACGAAAGTTATGGTTTTTGAAAGAGAAGAAAGTAAAACGATATGTGAAATAAGAATAGAAGGGGAGTTGGTAGAGCAAGTAGATGAGTTTGTGTATTTGGGATGTGTGTTTATCAGGGATGGTAGATATGATAAGGATATAGAACGACGAGTGAATGCAGGAAATAGAGTGAATGGGGCTTTACACTCTATTGTGAAAAGTCAGAATGTGTCCAAAAAGGCACGTATGGCAATTCACAATGCTGTGTTAGTGCCTACTTTAATGTATGGTAGTGAAAGTTGGGTGTGGCAGAAGAAGCACGAGAGTAGAATAAATGCTGTAGAAATGCGATCCTTAAGGAGTATGTTAGGGATGAATCTGAATGACAGAGTGAGAAATTGTTTAATAAGAGAAGAGTCTGGTTTGCAAGATGATGTTGTGACCAGGATTAAGAAAGGAATGCTTCGGTGGTTTGGTCATGTGGAAAGAATGAATGAGGAAAGAGTGACAAAGCAAATTTATGTTGCAGAGGTGAACGGCAGAGTCGGGAAGGGTCGCCATAGGCGAAAGTTTATCGACCAAATTGGCGATATGTTGAAAATGGGCCAAATCAAGTGTACCTTTAACCGACGAGCGTGTATGCGTAGGTATATGGATGTGGAGGAAGCGAGAGAGGTCTGTCAGGATCGTGCCAAATGGAAGTCCATAGTCTCTGCTTACCCCTCTGAGTGACAGGCGTGAGTGTTTATAGATATAGATTATAGATAGAACTATGTCAAGTAACTATAATTTATGCGAAACATTCTACACGATGGACAAATAGACACTAAGAAAATTTTATGTGTTATGTTTATGTGTTCGTACGAACCAGTAAATGTAGTATATAATTATGAGCATGGGCAAATGTTTAAGATTTTTCACTTAATACTAGATAATTCTTCTGTCCGTGAGTATGGAACTGAAGTTTTCCTAAACGACTGGACCGATTTTGATGAAATTGTGTGTGTGTGATGAAGTTGATTTAAGAAGGGTTTAGATTCATAATTGGAGATCCAGATATAACTCGTGCGCGGATCGCTAGTGGGTTTGTAAAATATTAATATCTATTATTACAAATTGTATGAGAACGTGTCAAAACAAGAGCAGAACAAAACAGCTCAAGTAAGAGCGATTTAAAAGAAATATTAGTTGTAAAATTGTGATAAACTGTTGATAAACGTATAATCATATATATAAGCAATTTTTTTACGTTTTTCTAAGCCAGCGCTTCACTGCAATCCCATCTGATGGTAAGTGGTGATGTAGCCTAAGATAGTGAAACGCACTGACTTAACATAATCATATTCAATCTTGCCTTGAAGACACCCACATTGTAATCGGATGGAAACCAGATGCTGGCAACTTATTCCACTCCTTTACTGTACAAATGATGGAGAATGTGGCAAACCGTTTGGTTCGAATGCGTGGTAAGTTAACAACGAAAGGGTGAAGACTTGCCGAACGTCTGGTTGTCGAATGTGGAAGGGAGAGGGTAGAATTAAATTATGCAATTCCCGCGCACACTTTTCAAAATGCATCCTGTAGACAACCGAAAGGCTGGCTACATTGTGCCTGTGTTCGAGGCTGGTTAGATTGGTTTTAACCGAATTCGGATCACCAATTTATCTCGCAATTACTGCCTTGCGAAAGTAGTACTGGAAAAAAAAGTAGACTGTCACGATTTAAAGGACAAAAATTAACTGATTCTGTCATAAAAACAAAAAGTTTTTAGTTCAAATAACAGAAAAAGTTCATAAATAACAGAAAGTTAGTCTACTTTCTGTTATTTGTGAAGAATTTCATCAACTATGTTCTGTGGTTAAAATCGTAAAATTTTTAAATAAAATGTGACTATAATCCCAATTTCAAAAAGGACAACCTGATGAGTTTTTAATTTTAAATTATTAATGTACATCTCATAAGTTTACACAATATACATTATTATAATTAAAAGAAAACTAAAAATCCTGTAAGATAAGTGAAATCTTGGGACTAAACAAGATTTTTAACTAAATGATATGACTAGTTTAGCCATAAAAAAGCTTTTTAATCGAAACTTACTTACTTACTTACTTACTTATCGTCACGCACAATCCCTGACGGGGTAGCCAGAGAGAACAGATCGCCAAGTGTCACGATCCTTACATACCTCTTTCGCTTCTTTCAGATTCATCATCTTCTTCATACATGCACGTCTAGGTATCCGAGTACTCTTGACCCTCCCCTCTTCGAGCAATTTGCTCACATGGTCTTCGAAAGTTAGTCTCGGTCTACCTCGACACCTTTTAATATTAACTTTCGCGCTATATATTTTCTTCACCATTCGGTCTTCACTCATTCGCTCAACGTGCCCAAACCATCGAAGCACGCCCTTATCAATTTTTGTGATAAGGTCATCTTTCAAACCTGCCATATTGCGAATCTCTTCGTTTCGCTTTCGGTCAGCCATGGTGACGCCGCACATTTTACGAAGAGATCGCATCTCCACTGCATTCAACTTGCTTTTATGCTTCTTCTGGCATACCCAGGTTTCGCTGCCATATAACAAAGTCGGTACCAACACTGCGTTATGTATTGCAAGGCGTGCACTCTTCACTACGCCTTGCTTTTTGACTAACGCTGTCAGGGCACCATTGACTTTGTTCCCGGCAGCGACACGCCTGTCCACATCTAAATCACATCTTCCATCCCGGCTAAAAGCACTCCCAAAGTATACAATTTCATTGACCTGTTCTAGACATTCCTGATTTACCCATATTTCACACTTCGTTCTCTCTTCGTCCCTTTCAAATACCAGAACCTTAGTTTTATTAGCATTCAAACGGAGACCTTTAATTTCACATTCCTCTTTCATACACGTGACTAATGCCTGCAGTTCTGCCTCTGATGGTGCAATAAGCACTGCATCATCAGCATACAGCAGACAATTTACTTTAATGTCACCCAATTTCACACCCAAACAGCTATCTTTCAGTTTCTGTAAACAGCTGTCGAGATACAGTATGAACAGCCAGGAAGACATGACACAACCCTGTTTTACGCCCGTTTGGACGCTAAACATGGGTGACAGGTCATGCCCTACCCGCACACAGGCTTTACAGTCACAGTAAAGTGACTGCACAGCCCTTAGCAATCGACCATCCACACCATACCCCGGCAACAGTTCCCACATTTTCTTCCTTACAACCTTATCAAATGCTTTCTCAAGATCCACAAAAGCACAGAAAATGCTCTGGTTAGCAGCCAGAAGCTTTTCCGTGATCATGCGGAGAGAAAACATTTGATCCGTGCATCCTCTTCCAGGTCTAAATCCGCATTGTGCCTCCCATAGAAATCTTTCCGATTTCTCTTGCATCCTACGTGTCAAAACCTTCGAATAAACTTTACTTGCTAAACTGGTCAAGCTGATCGCCCGATAGCACCCGCAGTCAAAATGTGAACCTTTACCTTTATATAAAGGCACAATGACTGCGGATCGCCAATCATCCGGGACATCCCCCGTCCGCCAGCACAAATTGCACAGCAGATGAAAGCTGTCCCAGACGCGAGGCCCACCATACTTGACCATTTCAGCAGTAACTCTGTCTAGTCCCGCAGCCTTACCACATTTCAAACTTCGAATCGCACGTTCAATCTCTTTCATACTGATGACCTCAGTGTCATCGAGGTCCGGGTCTGGCGTACCAGTCTCGACGTCATCCCCGGATCCCTCACTAAGATCATCACACGCATACATTTCTCTATAAAATTCGCTCCATCGCTGCATGACGTCCGATTTTTCTGAGAGGACGTCATTAGTTCTCGAAAGCACTTTGTTCATTCTTAAGGCCGTCGCACCACTTCGGGTCCTTCCAACCTCTTTCCAGAAGAGTTTGGAGTTCTCCTTAAAGTTGTGCGACAACCTTTCGTCCGCTTCCATTCTACACCTTTCACGCACTTCCTCAATCAATGCTTTCGTGTGAACTTTCTGCAGCTTATATCTTTCTTTCATCTTCTCTCTCATATCCTTATCATTACTAGAGGCCAAGTAGTCTAACCATGCTTTCTTCTTCTTCTTTACAGCTTCTTTCACTTCATCATTCCACCATGCATCTCTTCTTTTACTACTGCCTCTTTTAATCGTTCCACACACTTCTTCCGCTGCACTTACCATTCCATCCCTAAGGTTCTGCCATGTTCTTTCAACACATTCTTTTCTGCTATCGATGTTGTCAAGCTTTTCGGCTACCCTCGCATGATATTTGTCCCTAGTATCCGCTTCCTGAAGCTTCCAGCTTCGGATGCGACAGACCGACTGTGGTTCTGTTACTGCCGTCCGGTAGCGCCAACCCGCGAACAGACCCCTAAATCTAGTAATCACTAGATAGTGATCCATTCCCAGGTCAGTACCCCTGAACACTCGCGTATCCATCACCTGTTTTCGCAGTCGGTCATCCACCAGGAACAAATCGATCATACTTCTCTCGTTCTTACTTTCTCTAGTATACATATGGATCTTCTTGTGATTAAACATAGTGTTTGTCACAAGAAGACCCTTTTCCTTGCATACCGCCAGTATAAGCTTGCCAGCATCATTAACCCTTTTATCGCCAAATTTTCCAAGCACCGACTCGTATCCTGGTCGAGCGGTACCAACCCATCCATTCAAATCACCACATACAACAATTCTTTCGTTTCCCTTAGCCAAATCTAGAACTTCTCTTACATTCTCCCAAAACTCCTCCAGCTCAGCCCTGGACGACGAAGCTACCGGCGCATAAACAGCCAAAAGGAATAACTTCGTCAGTCCCAATTTAAAGCGAACCCAGAGAAGTCTTGAGTTCACAACCTTATATTCAGTCATAACATCGACCAACCGAGACGACAGCAGCACCCCCACTCCCTGGCGGGCGCTCTCGCTCTCCGGGACTCCGGACCATAGAGCTAACGCCCCGCCAGGGAGCTCTTCAGTACCACTGCCCTTCCGTTTGGTCTCCGACATACACACGACATCTAATTCTCTTTCTTTCATTATTTCGATCAACTCATTCGTCTTATCTCTCATGCCTCCTCTAACATTCCACGTGCCAACTCTGCACTCTGTCCTCCACCTTCCGCCGTGTCGGGCTGTGCGTGACGGGTGGCGGTCCCCATCGCCGCTTTGCGCGCTGCATTCCACACCAACGGGGACGAGCTGGTGTGCGTCGCCTTGGGGGGACGCCCTAACCCTCGTTGACATGGGTGCGCAGCTAAGTAGAATTGCAGCCCTGAAAAGGGCTGGCAGGGGTCGCGACGAGCACGCTTCTACAGTGACCCCCAAATCGAAATCGAAACAGTTTGATAATAAGTTTAAATCTTAAAATTATCGCCACTTTTGTATACATTCTCATTTGAGCTCTCAAGAAAAAAGAAGAAGAACAAGAAGATCGTTAATCGTGCATCATGATCATCCAACTCATCAAGCAGTAGACAGTCCGGAGACTGAAGGTTCAGGAACATTGTGTGATTTCACTAAAACTAGTATTAGTAGTGCCCCCTATGCTTGCCTCCTTAAGACATTTTACTTTATAATTGTCATCCATGAACGTTCTACAGAATTTGAATATTTTGCCGACCACTCTTGGTAGCCCCATTTGTTAAAAGAGCATATTGAATAGTGGATGTGGTTATATGTATAAAAATGGAACTTATTACTATTCTAAGATTAATCATTATTATAAAGAGTAGCTGAGATAGCACGAGGGGTCAGTAAGCAGACGTGGCGATGGGTTTATATCAAAGATCCGACAACCTATCAGGAAGAAAGATTTTCGAATGGCCTTAAGTAACGTGAAACGAAGTGAATGGCAGCCCTCTAGTAGATGGAGTAATACCAAGATACGCGGAAAGTCGATGGATGCAGGTCGCTCAGGAACGTGTTTTGTGGCATTATTTGGGGTGGTTGATATTGAACAGTTAAATCGGGAAAGAATGTGATGATGATGATGACACAACTTATCTGAGTCTTCTGGATCTATCGACTTCTGTGACATCTTTTATTAGGTAATCCATTTAGTGGTTCAAACTACATATATTAGTTACTACATAGATTTAGTTTGAAATAATTTATTTTATTCTGTTCCAAAGTAAAACAAATTTTCTACACTTCGTAGCTCAATGGCTAATTGAATTTAAAGTACCACTTTAAGAATCACCATCGAGCGTGCTCCGTGTTTAGCGTTTGTGATTTAGATAAGCCAAAATTGCAAGTTTATCCTCGACCGCGATAACACAACAAGGATTGTTTTGCATAATTTTAAATGTTGCATTTAAATATAAATATTAAGTAAAATGAAAACAGGTTACTAGAAAAAAATGTTTTTAATTGAATACGTACCTACGTATTATTGTTTATTTTTCACATTTGATATTTTTATTCTAAATGACAGAAAGGGTTTTTATATAATATTTTATACGTTCTATATTAATAATGATCTTATTTCTATTAATAATGACGACTCCGTGGCGCATTGGCTTAGCAATGAGTTACGGCGTTGAGGGCCGCGGGTTGATATCCCACACGGAACAAGTAGTTGTATGGCCTACAATCGATTGTTCCGGATCTGTATGTTTATCCTTGTGCAATTTGTGTATGTAAACTGCCTCCACGATACAGGAAAAAATCCTAGTGTGGGTTTAACGTTTTTAAACAAAGAATAAAAATAAACTTTTGCCGTGTGACTGCCGTATGATTGTGTGTGAATTTGCAGGTGCCCGATGCAACGCATAATTTGAAATAAGATGGAAGTCATATATTAAGCTGCCATGTCAGCTCCGCTCTGTCATAGTGGAGTGTTAGTATCCATGATTAAAGCCTCCCATAGTGAACTAAGAAAAACCCACATGGCATCCTCAAGGAGACCGCCCTGAGTGAGCTTGGATCTGACCGCGATGGGAGGGTTGTCCTTTCACTCTGTTCTCCGTAGGCAAGGTAGAGTTGTTATGGGGACATAGGGCATTTAGCCTATCCAATATACAGAGAGTTTGCCTTAATCGTCACGCTTGGAAGATGGATTAAAGACCCCAGTACCAGACGTTCCGCACCCTCGACATTGCTTTGCAGTGTTTTAAAGCATATTATAATGTAATAGTATTTATTTAATAATATTTTGAAATATTTATCGTTTGCTTTTAAATAACAAACCTTGCCTACTATATATATATATATCCAATCCTTCGTGGGCAAGGATTGGTGGACAAGTATCATAGTACCCATTTCCCTAAGAAAGGAATTACAATGACAGAGACACGGACGATCATAACACAACTAGGCCCTAAAAGCAAACAATTATTTTTTTTTACTTTTTATTTTCTGTATGTTTATTTTCTATATATCTTAGAATCTTGCCGTATTCGCGTGGTACCTACTTAGGCCACTAGGTCACGAGTTCGTAAAATAAAGTATTTTATACATACGAGTATATGTTAATTAAATTAAAAAATTTATCATAAAATGCCATATTGTATTGACGAAAGTCACTTACAGTAAACTTTTATTTTTTTATGTATGTGGACAAACGAGCATATAGTACATCTGATGATAAGTCCAATATCTATCATTGATTAATGTTTTCCTCCTTGCCGATTCCGGTTGCCCGCATATTCCGAAATTTTAGGGTCAGCGGTTGTATTGTAGACTAGCACGTCTCTGTATCCAAATAAAAGTTGATTAATATTAAAGTATTACAAGTTGTAAACTTAAAAATTTTGTACAACCGACTTCAATATAAATTATTAAGGATAACTCAAAAACTACTGATCGAGCCTTGATCAAAGTGATATCGGACCACATGAGAAGCAGCAGCTTTCAAATGAAAAAAAGAATCATCAAAATCGGTTTACTTAAAAAAAAGTAATGAGGTAACATACATAAAAAGAAAAACAAAAAAATAAAGTCGAATTGAGTAGCTCCTCCTTTTCGAAGTCGGTAGATATTAGAATATTATTTTAACTCTTTTTTAACTTTTAACAGTGGTAGAGCCACGCGGCAGCTTTCCTGTCGCACGGATAGGCCGGCTCGAACCGGGGTGGTACCACGACCTCACAGAAAACCAGTGTGAAGTAGAGGTATACCTCTGCGTTTCGCTTGGTGAGTGCAGGTAGCCGGAGGCCCTTTTTGCTGGAAATGAGGCATTCCATCTTAGTCCTCACGGGTGACAACGCATGTACATTTTGAATTTTAATAGAGGATAGATGTAGATGTCTATGGGCCGCAGCAACCACTTACCATCAGGTGGACTGTGTGCTCGTTTGTCACCCTTATCCTATAAAAAAAAAACTCAATTGTTTTGTTTATAGATCAAAGGTGACAAACGAGCACATATTTCACTTGCTGCTAAGTAGATGCATGAAGAGACATCTTCATTTATTAGCAATTAGAATCAAAATGCAAATGCGTTGTCACCCCCGACAGTTAGAATGTCCCGTTACCAGTAAAAAGGGTATCCGATTCTTTACAATCACCATACGCATACCATACACAGCAGCATTATTCTGCTGTTTTCCGCTGATACTCTCTGAGAGCGTGGTCCATAACTTAGCTGCATAGCTAGCATAGCTGCAGCGTGGCTCTACCTCCTAGAAGAAAAGAAGAAAGAAGAAGAAAGCTTTTTTTTATAGAATAAGGGTGACAAATGAGTACACAGTCAACCTGATCGTAAGTAGATGCTGTGGCTCATATACATCTATATACATCCTCGACTAAGAATCAAAATGCAGATGGTTTGTCACCTCTAAGGACTAAAATGGAATGCTTCTTTACCAGTAAAAAGGGTCTTCGATTCTCTACATTCACCATACGAAACACAGCAGCATTTAGCTGCTATTTTACGCTGATATTCTGTGAGCACGTGCTACTACACTAGTCGAGCGGATCCACTCGTGCTACAGCTATAATATAGCTGCAGCATGGCTCTGCCAAGTCTTCTAGCTATCAAGCTATCTTCAAAAATATCGTATTTAAAAAAAGACTTACCTATTATCCAATATCGTAAAAAACAAAACATATTTCCAGTTAATCAAAATATTTTACCAATGTGTGAAAATTTAGAGGTAAATCTGGTGGACCATGTGTTTAAGTTTTGTGTTTAAGTTTAAAAAGCAGTTCCGTGTACGGCGTTATAACTGCGACGCAAATGTCACATTAATCAAGGAACTTACGTGATAACAATGAAGAGTTATTGAGAAAAATACTTACGAAGAATAATATTGTGTAACTTTTTTGAATGATTTATTTTTGCAAGAATATGTTACTTATCTTTCAAGAATTGTAGTCACTGCTTTATTTCTGTTCGTAAAATGTTGATTTTTGAAGCCTGAAAAATAGCGAGTGAAGGTAAGTGTAAGCTTTGATTTGTATAAAACTATTTTTACAGATTTTATCGCGATTAATTTAATTTATTTATAATTCCCGACGCTTGGGGTACGTTGCAGCATTTATGGTTACTGGAAGACAAAAGTGATTGACGTCCCGATGTCAAAGAGAGAGAACCGAAGAACTTTCAGCTTTTTAATTATTATTTTTGGTTCGATCTACGCAGAATGAGCTTACCGTGTCTTGAAGTCTTGCCATGGTATGCCTGTATTTAGTTCTGATTTTATTAATTACAGGATCCGAAGCAGGTGGTAGTACCCAGCCTCCTTTTCTATTGAAATTAGGATGTTTTTTATTTCATTAGCCTCACGTATCATCTTGGTAGGAATCGATATTCTTTCGCGAGAATTAGTGATCTAGCAAATCTGATATAATGGCGGGGACCATCTAATATTTACAATCCACGTACAAGTCTACAAACTATAGACTTTTCGAAGCGTTGATGTTTCACGTCAGCTATATGTTAAATTGATGTAGAAAAGATCACAATTGTTTAAAATAAGGGTACTATTTTTGTATGTGGAAGACATTTTGTCAAATATTGGTAGGCATCCATTTATTTCTTGTAAGTAACAACGATAAAAAATCAAAAGTATAGTAAAATAAATAGAAATAGAACGAAAGCATGCTACAATAATTTATAAAGCTCGAAAATGTTTACTATGTACCAAAGGAGCAAACCAGCCGCCACAAGGGGCATTTTATTTGTTATCGTCAATTTCAACCTGTTTTAATCTACTGCTCCACAAATACTTTTTCAAGAATGGGCCATTTTTGCATAGATTTCGTAAAAGTAAAGTTAATTTACAGTCTTTATACGTCTTACTGGTGGGCTTTGCAAGAGCTCCGTACTGTGAATCACCGAGTTGCCAGCACTTTGCTTCTGAGCAACAACAACTCTTCACGGATGTCTTAAAAGATTTGCTCATTCTTACCACCATAGACCTGCAACGCACCTGAATTTCCCCTGGTGGGTATATCAGTTGTTCTAGAGCGGCAATTACCTACCTACTCTTATATACACAGTCAGGTCATAAGTATTGTCACACAGTAAAAACTTTTCTTTTAGAATGCTGGCCACAAAAAAGTTTATTGAATTCGAATTTCAAATTGTTCATGAAAATAAAACTGTATACTTTTTAGAATTTTACTCATTTTTAAAAATGGAGTGGACGCTTAAAGAAGACCATGTTGCAGTTATTACGTTGCATCGTTGCGGTTACGCGCCAATTCAATTTTTTGACATACTGAAAAATTTGAATATAACCAAAAGATTCGTTTATCGTATTATCAAACGATACAATGAAGACTCTAGTATAGATTGTAGTGTTATGCTACTTACATATCATTTTACAATATTTTTCCATTCTGTTTTGATATTTTGCGTCACTTTTCACGCTATCAGTTATGCTACTTACATATCATTTTACACCATTTTTACATTCTGTTTTTGATTTTCTGCATTTATATTTTGCATCACCTTTATTTCCATAGGATCCTGTAACGTTTTTACACAATAACAAATCATTTTCACTTCGTATTTTCACGCTATCAGCACCGTTTAAATCGCTGTCAATGGAGTCTTACCTTTTTCTATCTTTTATTGAGTTCTCCGTAACTCTGCAATTTCAGGTTTTGTGCGCGCTGCCGCTCTATAGTTTTTCCTATATGAATAATATCTCATTTCTTACTTAAATGTAACTGTTTTTCAATTATATACCTAAAACCAAAAATTCATATTTTTGACAACCATTATTTATATGGTTGTTATGGTAACTTTTATTCAAATTCGTCACTGGTTTGATGTTCTTAGTTCGATATTTTCACATAAATACTCTTTCGCTCTAGGTCATTTACAATAAATTTCCTTTTAATTTAAATAATTTCTCGTTCTCTCTAAAAAGGTATAAAAGCCGAACAATCGGAGAATACAGGGAGTCTCTCTTCAGTTTTCAAACGTGAAGCATCTACTAAAGGCCTTATCCCGGGGCCGCATTGCCCCGAGATCCTGCAAGCCTCCATCTACATTTGAAGTCGTCGGCGTAGTCTACTTCAAGCGCGGGGCCACACTACTCCGGGCGCTACGACTGCTTGCTCCAGGTGCTGAGTGCACCTACTGCCCGTGCTACCTTTGGGCGCTACGACTTCTTGCTCCAGGCGCTGAGTGCACCTACTGCCCGCGCTACCTTTGGGCGCTACGACTGCTTGCTCCAGGCGCTGAGCGCACCTACTCCAGGCGCTACGTGCGCCGGCTCCGGACGCTGAGTGTGCCCAGACCAGACGCTGCGTGCCGTCGCCGCCAGGAAACTTCAAGCTCCGCGTGTGGCTACTACTACTCCAAGCGCAACGTGGTCACTTCGACCTTTAGGCTCCACTACAACACTATATTCTCCTATTCTCCTATCTTTGTTTTTTTAATCTAATTGTAATCTTACTTCATCCATCATCATCAACATATTTCATTTTTTTATAAAATTGTAAATACCTTTTTAAAAATTTAAATATATTATTTTCTTGTTCTACTTTTGTTGTTTTGTTGTTCTTAGGTTAGGTTCTATATTTTAATTTTTTTTTAATTGTCGCTTCACGACAAGATAACAGGTCAAAAAGTGGTCGCCCATGGTCTGTTAGGACTCCAGCAGTGATAAAAGCTGTGAAGGCGCGAATTCAAAGAAATCCCAAACGTAAGCAGAAACTGTTAGCCCTTCAGATGGGGATAAGCAGAACCACGGTGAAAAGGGTGTTAAATGAAGGCTTAGGGCTTCGGGCATATCGAAGAAAAACAGGACATCGTTTGAATGCTCGTCTAATGGACCAGAGACTGAAGAGATGCCGCGCTTTGTTGAAGCGGTACGCGGGAAAAATATATCGGGAAATTCTTTTTTCGGATGAAAAAATTTTTACCGTAGAAGAGAGCTACAACAAACAAAATGATAAGGTGTATGCTCACAGTAGTGAAGAAGCGAGCAACCGTATTCCGCGTATCCAACGAGGTCATTTTCTATCCTCGCTCATGGTATGGTTGGGAGTTTCTTATTGCGGCTTAATAGAGGTACATTTTTGTGAGAAAGGTGTAAAAACGAATGCAGTTGTGTATCAAAATGCAGTCCTGACGAACCTTGTGGAACCTGTTTCCAATACCATGTTCAATAACAGGCACTGGCTATTCCAACAAGATTCGGCGCCAGCTCATAGAGGGAAGAGCACACAAAACTGTCTGGCGGCGCGTGAAATCGACTTCATCCAGCACGAAGACTGGCCCTCCTCCAGTCCAGATTTGAATCCGTTAGATTACAAGATATGGCAACACTTGGAGGAAAAGGCGTGCTCAAAGTCTCATCCCAATTTGGAGTCACTTGATTACGGCAGCCGCCGATATTGACATGGACATCGTTCGTGCTGCGATAGACGACTGGCCGCGCAGATTGAAGGCCTGTATTCAAAATCACGGAGGTTATTTTGAATAAACTTTAGTGTCATAAGAATCTATGTTTTGTTAAGTTCATTTTGGTATATAAATGGTAACATAATGAATAAACTTCAATTATTTTATATTAAACATGTGACACAATTTATGACCTGACTAGGTACATATATATATATATATATATATATATATATATATATATATATATATATATATATATATATATATATATATGTACCTAACTAATGCCGCGGGCCGCGTTGATAAGATTTGGTAAATAATCTTATAGCGATACACACATATACAGGAACTAATTACTAATGTACTAACCACGCGAATATTGTGTGGCAGCGCCAGTCGTGACCTCACCGGGAATGTTGTTAGTTGTGGTCAAATGTAATAGAGTCGAAACCATGTGACTGAATAAACAATATTCATTCATTCATTATGAATGAATGAATAAAATTATCTAGATACAGCTTATTACAACAACGTATCAAAATCCACTCTTGAACATAGGCCTTAACTAGTTGCCAGACTTTGTAGATAGGTTGGGAATTGCTCTTTTTTATTTTCTAATTGTTTTAGGAAGACGCTACTGCCCCTCTCTTAGTTTGTTTTCCTTTGTTGCCTCACATCTCATGACACCCACGAGACGATATTGGTATTCTATGAATGACTATGGGCAATGGCAAAAAGTCCTTCCGATAGGTGATGGTACAACCGTCTCTGTCACATCGAATACTACAGTCCGCCTGACAAGCGTGGCAATGATGACAGCCTAGACAGTATACAACGAGGAAAGCTTACGTGGACATTTCTAGACATAAACAAGTTATAAGCGTGTATATTTCGATGTTTTTTTTCTTTTCTTATAGAATAGGGGTGACAACGATCACTCAGTCCACCAGTCAGGTAAGTGGTTGCTGTGGCCCATAGAACATCTACATCAATCCTCGATTATGAATCAAAATGCAGATGCGTTGTCACCTCTAAGGACCAAGATGGAAGGCGTCGTCTCCAGTTAAAAGGGTCTCCGGTTCTCTACACTCACCATACGATACACAGCCGGGTTAAGCTGCTATTTCACGCTGGTTTTCTGTGTTATCATGTTCGAGCCCACCTATTAATGTTACAGTCATAATAAAACTGCAGCATGGCTGTATCACGTATAAAGTCCCTTAATTTATACGTGATCAAGCCATCGAAAGTAACATGTTTACTGTTAAAAAATTTACTAAAAAATAATAATGTATTTATAACCAAATTTTATAATTATTTACTCTTTCTACATAATACATAGTTTAAAAATTATAGGTGTATATAAAAACCGTATGAGGAAAAATGTCCGGCGCTAACCGGTAGTGCGAGACAAAATAACTGACCGGAACGTGTCCAAATTAATGTGTGGTTTTGTTACTCACATCCGTTCCCGAACTTCCGTATTCGGAACTCGAATAGCTTTGTTAAATAATGAATGATAGAGCTGCTTTATATTTGCGTGCTTTAATTTAATTTGAAAAATCTGAAAAGAAGTTAAAACACTGTGAACATATTAGTAATAATATGAATATAATACCTTAACCCTTTCGCTGTCCCGTGCACTACATATAGGTCACTGCTATTGTCTTACTATTGTGTCTCAAAACCGGACAGTGAAAGTGTATAATCGTCATAGTTGTAAAAGAAATATTATTTATTTCTTAAATTAAAAATTATTTTTGTAATTATCTCGCAGACTATTTTCATAACCCAATTAGAACAAAGTCTATAAATATTATTTTAAAATCTGTTATCTAAGATCAATTGTATTCTAAAATTCTATATACGATATTATATCGTAAACTATCCAACATAAAATACCTTTGGAACGCATGATTAATTTAAACTCCCAAGTAGTTAAAACGTTTAAGCTTCCAGGTGGTTATAATATTCGGGAAGTTAATTTAAAAGGAGAAACTTATGAACATTATATAACTTGGGTGTAAAAGTTACTGTCTATTAAGTTTTAAGAGGTTTCTTATGTATTGCAACATTCTTTAGTTACATAATTAAACAGTAAAGCTTATCAAATATTTCTAACACCATTTTATGTGAAGAAAACTAAAAATTATTTAATATGTCTTGAATTAAATAACATATGACGTATGACTTTGTAGACTGTGTTTTTTAATTTATAGATTTTGGAATTTACAGTAATAAAAATGCCTGTGTACACATTTATAGACATTGAACAAGTTAGACGTTAATTCAGTAACACGCCCCAAATATTAACAGAATAAATAAATGTTCGAATCTTAATTTTAGACCTTAATAGAACATACCAACGCGTTCCAATATATGCAATAACAGTAATTTTTAATAAATATAGATTACAAAAAACTTATAGAAAGTTCTTTATGCTTTTACCGCAGGTTCCTTTTTAAACTTTTTGTAATTAAAATTTAAACTCTGATATCCTGCATATTAAAAAAAAACAAAAACTTTACCTATTTATAAAAACGTGTACATTGCCCCATAAAGAAATTACTGTGTTCCTGATATTTACAGAAAATGCAACACTATTTTTAAATTTTCCTTATTAAACTGATAGGCCAGAGATAATATATTTATTTCTTTAAATTTTTCTCTAAGATACTTCTTAGAACTCAAGATAAGAATTTCTCTTAAAGCTCTCTTGTGCAAAAGTTTCAATATTGGTCACCTTACCCCATAACAAGATTGTATGCGTCAGTATAGAATCTTGCTATGGGGTAGCTATGGAAAAAACAATAACTAAAATAGCTGTTTTAACATATCCAATGTTTTTATCTTTTTACAGCATATGCTGCAGAACTAAGTTATAACTAGTTTAGACATATCAGGGTCCACTGTAGGTTCGCCTCAATTGTAATTTCGAGAAAAACAGTGAATTCAACAAAACTCAGAACCTAATCCTAATAATAAAGCAATGTATATTGGGCTTCACAAAATATATCATGAGATTGCTTAATGAATAATAGTTTTTAATGTACGAGGGTGGATTGAAAAGTACTCGGCCTAACCAAGAAAATAAACACATACTAAATCAGTTATATTTTTATTTTTCTACATAATCACCATCAAGTTCAATACACTTTTGCCACCTCCCCTTCCAAGCATTTAGACCGTTGAAAAAAAATGATTCTTCCTTAGAGTCAAAATATGCGTCTACAGCTGCTTTGACCTCGTCGTTTGTCGAAAATCTTTGACCACCCAAGTGCTCTTTTAGGTTAGGGAACAGAAAGAAGTCTGATGGTGCCAGATCAGGTGAATACGGCGGATGCGGTAACAGTTCAAAGCCACAGTTGTGAATTTCAGCCATTGACTGTACTGACGTGTGAACACGGGCGTTATCTTGATGAAACAGGACTTTTCTTCTGAGCATTCCTCGACGTTTTTCTTTTATTTCCTCTCGTAAACGACGTAGTAAGGTGCAGTAGTAATCAGAGTTTATAGTCTGACCCCTTTCAAGATAATCAATCATAATCACACCTTTCGAGTCCCAGAATACTGAAGCCATCACCTTATTTGCCGACAAAATCGACTTAGCCTTTTTAGGGGGTGGTGAACCAGGTCTTCTCCACTGTTTTGATTGTTGTTTTGTTTCCGGTGTACAGTAATGAACCCATGTTTCGTCTATAGTAACAAAACGATTCAAAAAATCATCTGCATCGGCTTCAAATAACTCCAAACAGTCGCGTGAAATAGTCAATCGCGTCCTTTTTTGTTCAACTGAAAGCAGTCGCGGAACCCACCTCGCAGACACCTTGTGGAAACCCAACTCGTTGACAATGATGTTTTGAGTTTGTTCATAAGAGATGCCTATAATCTCGGCTATCTCTCTAATTTTTAATCTGCGGTCTCCCATTATTAAATCAAGTACTTTTTTAATATTTTCGTCAGTAGTTGACGTCGAAGGCCTTCCAGAGCGGGGTTCATCTTTCACACTCTCTCTACCACGCTTAAATTCTGCTATCCATTTTTTGACGGATGAATATGACAGAGCACAATCGCCTAATGTACTGACCATGTCATCATGGATGGCTTTTGATGATAGCCCCTTCTTATGGAGGTACTTAATGACGGCACGCTGCTCGATTTGCTCCATTCGCGGAAATTATGTCCGATTACTTTGTTAATAAATTTATAAAATCACAACTAATTATCGCACACGTTTCGAACTTCACACAATGAACTAGTCTGAACTGAACTAAATAATGTGGGTAGATTTGATTTTTAGAATTGAATGGATCTGTGTTAGGCCGAGTACTTTTCAATCCACCCTCGTATGTTAAAAACTTTCCAAAGATCCATAAAATTTCATAAATAAAAGTTCAGATCATTAAAAAAGGTCTTAGAAGAAAGTTCTTGAAAGAAAATTAATAAATGAAGTGACTGTAGTCTAATGGATTAAGGTACGGATCGCGATATTAATTTCACGATATTAAAATTGAGAGAACCGGTGACCCTTTTTACTGGAAAAGGGGCATTCTATCTTAGTCGTCACGGCTGACAACGCATCTACATTTTAATTCACAAACGAAGATAGATTGTAGATGTCTATGGGCCACAGCAACCACTTGGGTAGTTCTCATCAAAATGATATTTTTCGCAAAAAAATTATCAATTTTTTAAACCTTCATACAGGCTTTATGCGTAGATAATTGTTTTGTTGATAGTTTGCAGTTTTATCTAGGAGGCATTCGAAACTATTTTTCTAATACCAGTAGTATTAGAAAAATATGTTATTATTTAAAATTTGCTGTTACCGAGAATGATAACTTGTGAGAATAATGACATTAGTGCAAAGGAGAATGATGCTATGTTACAAATCATGGCAATTTCATTAAGAATAATGAGTAATATAATCAATAAATTGCATGATAATTTGTAATAATATTTATTTTTATGAAATTTTATGAAAATAAAGTATCTATTAGGAACTTATAACAATCTACTTACTTTAAATCACATCTTTTGTTTTTAATCAAAATTAAAACTAACATTCGTAATCAAAGAACTTATAAAATTCTTACAATAATGAACAAAGCGAAAATTATTATATTAAGAGACTTTTTAAATCTTCTAAAACTGTTGTAACTTATTTGAATTCGACAGTATACCTTTAGGCGCAATGAAAAATCTCGATCAAAATTAACACACAAGTATTGATAAAAACAAACATAATCACGATTAAATAGAAATATAAGTCATTTAGTATAAATTGTGAAATTCTACACAATCAAGCAGTCTTATAAACTTAAATTAAAATATGATAAAACTAGCCACAAAAAAATAAACCGAACAGAAAGACATTTTAATTATATTGATGTTGATGGTTTGCTGATGTCGTCTGTTTTCTCAAGAATGCTGGTCACATTAAGATGTTTAGAGATGCGTCCTACTCGTTTTTTAGGTACATTGATCTCGTTTAACATTATATCAGAGAGAATTGTCACTTTCTTATTCCTGGTGTGATTAAATTTTGTCTTCGCAAGTAGTGTTAGATCAGATTCGACAAATTTACATTCTACGTTTTCTTTTAGCAACAGAGGTATACATCCTAAATGTTTGCTATGTTCAAAAATTTTTGAAGGACTGCAGTCAAAGCAACTTAACTTTCTTAGAGTGGTTTTTGGTTTAGACCTATCCCACAATGCTTGATAGACTGAAAAGGTGCCTCTAAATGGTTGTAGGTTATCTGGAATTACGCTGGCTTTAAGTAGTATGTCACTATTCTCGACTTTTTTGACTATCACCTTTATTCTTTCATCTTCAATGTATTTCATAATTAATTCGTAAAACTGATCGAATGACCGAACGGCTTGTCCATACATGACCATTCGACCTGCCGTTCTTTTTATAGTATCCCCAACCCCGTCAGGAGCATCTTTTCCGTGACCAACTTCTGAACAGTTCCAGGTTATTCTGTTCAGCTGCGGGAAGTCATTCTTTAACTGAGTTATTAGATAAAATATATACTTATTTCTATACTGGGAGGATGGTGAATCCGATAAAAAATGTATAGTGTCAATAAACGGGTTTAATTTAATCACTTCTTCTATTAATACATACAGCTTGAGCATCATGACGTAAACAATCACTTATTGTGCACATGGAAGTTGCTCCAACTTAACCATGAGAAAAATTATGTGTATAGATAACTGCAGTATGCAAGGAAACTTGCTGCCTACTTCCACCAAAGTGGAATGACTGATCTTCTGCTCCATATTTCAAGGCATAATTTTCAGAAAAATCGAAATGTACTAATGCTTCTTGAATATGTAGATTTTCTTTAAGATTTTTAATAGATTTGTATTGGCTCATAATTTTATAGTTGTGTTCAAAAAAATTTGCCAAATCTATCTTGAATTTATCTAAAGCTTCTATCGTTGTAACTGTAATTTTCGTCTTTTCAATAATTGATTGTTTCTTCTGGTTTCCATTCGTAAGTGTTATTTCTTTTGTTACTTTTTTCCATTCGTAAAACGTGCAGTAATTCCTCGAAAGATCATAAACTATGTCATTTGATTAACATGCCTCACAGTTTCTTCGCAAACAATCAGAATTTTTGCTATCACAGCACATTTCGGAGAGCACTGCTTCGGAATTTTTCTCTGTTATTATAAACATTTTATTTAGACCTTCAATTAATAACTCCATATTGAGATGAATTATGCACAAATAAGTATCTTTATCGACTTTTTTTTTCAAAAAACCACCCAGAAAGGTCGAAGCTTACAAAAAAAAAGAATAGCTAATTCTAATATTTGTTTCCATTCGGAACTTTTTGTTCAAGTCTTTCAGAGGTAGACAGAACCTTTTTTGCATTCGTACTTGATTTTTTCGAATTAATTCCTTTTTTCCAGCACATAAGATGCTATTTGCATCATCTAAATATAATTGTTTTACACGTTCGTTTATAGAAGACCTTACACTGGGGCAGTTTTCTGACTGTAGGCTGATTTCGGAACAGTTATTTCCTAGAACTGGCATATCATTTTTTGCCTCCATCTGTGTCTTCTGCTGTTCGTTGAGTAGCATTTTTAGTCTTTGAATTTGTTTGCAACGAACTTTATCCCTTTTATTATAAGCCGTGATGATATTGAGCAATTTTTCCTTTTTCTTAATTCTACGTAGCGAACTTTTCTTAGAGCAGCTGCAGCATCAGGCTTATTCTGTTGCATCGGATCTCCTCCAAGATCATGCGTCGAAGTGTTTTCACCTTGAATACTGCAAACTGCAATGGCTTCAAAATTTGGCGGCTTTGCCTTATTTTTTTTAAACAAACGTTACCCCCACACTAGGATTTTCTCCTGTATCGTGGAGGCAGTTAACAAACATAAATTGCACAAGGACAAACATCCAGACCCGGAACAATTATTTGTAGGCCATACAAATACTTGTTCCGTGCGGGATTCGAACCCGCAGCCCCAAGCACTGCAACTCATTGCTAAGCTACTGCGCCACCGAGCCGTCACGTCACGGAGCTTGTTTTTAGTTTTGTCGGTACCTATAAAAATGTCATGTTAATTACTCAAATAAATTATGAATTTTGACAATTGATATATTAAGAATGATAATCTAGGAAATAGAAAGATGTCATTGAATATATAGTTGTAGGTATAAAATCAAACTGAACCCTTTAGAATTTTCTTTATACTTCTTTCTTTGCTCTCTTTGACTGCGCGGCGCTTTTTCCGAAATACTTCTTATTTTTTTTTGCTTCCTTATCTTTTAAATACTTTATACTTCTTTTTTCTTTTGCAAGAGCTAGCAAATCCGGGTCATTTTTAATTTTTGCATACTGCCTACGTTTGCATAGTCTTTGTTGAGCTAGTCTTTCTTCTTTAGTTTTTCTTTCCGCAGGTATTTTGGAATATTTAAATAACAAACAATAGCACTACCACAGTTGTGTGTAATTTTATTTCTTAACTAATAAAGTAACTGATAAGTACCTGCAACAATATAATTTCGTTATTACGCACTATTTTGTTTGAGAGGATTTGAGCTGAGCAGGAAAATTCATTGTCAGTATCGGTCATAATTTGGACAAAAGGGTGTTTTAAGATTACCTAATTTTGTGACTAGTTCTCAAGAAATTTCATTTTATTAGCTTAATTTTTTTTCATAGCGTACGTTTTATGGTAAGACTCTTTCTTCGTTGTCGTCAGAGTCACTCATTATTGGCACAAACTCTAAACATTCATCTAAATTTTAATCACCCCGAAAAATCCTTATAATATTTAGAATTTGAGGATACAATTTTTAACGTTTTTCTATGGGAACTCTTTCCAATTCAAAAGCTACAAGCCTCGCAAAATTTTCATTTCGCTCATCTATGGGACGGTCATCGTGAAAGTTCACTTTTTTTTGATTATAATCGATTATATCGGTTATAATCGAAAACGTAGTTTTATCAATGTGTTTACGATAGATCATGGCATCTATTATCTTTTCGTTAATGGTTTGAGTGCCAACTTCTTTTTTCGTTAAAATATCGTCGTTTTTTTTAAATAGCTGTCCAGATAAAATTGAGGGCGAAGTTGATCTCTTCCTCTGCATGGTTATTATTATTACTTATTATCTGTAATCTAATAACAAGATCCAGCTTAGGACAAATTTACGACAAAAGCTAGTAGGCAAATATGAAGAATTTGGTTCTGATTTTGAAATACAAAAATAAACAACCTAACTATTAACAGAAGTAACTATGTACCAAATTTTCTTAAAATCTGACTGGAATCAAAATCTAAAGTAAAACTTTCGTTTTGTGAATATTTTAACTTATTGGAAAACTGTCTATATATCAAACATCGCCCAGCTAATCACATCTGCACATCAATCGAAATGATCAAAATCATTGTTCTCATCAGTAATCATTGTCGTCTAATTACAACATCATTATTCACAACGTGCGTCATTGTCTTCTCCGCCATTTTTGCTGACAATGGCGTTGCCAATAATGTAATATTCATGAAAATCATGTCGAAACTTGTTAAAAAATGTATACACAGAAAACGTTGTTATGGTCAATGAACAGTTACTCAAAAGGTAACTTAATTATCTTATTAAGATTATAGAATCAATCCTGACTTCAAAGTTAAGTTAAAAAAACAAATGACGATTGAAATGACACAATGAGGAGCATTAAATTCAAAGCTCACCAGTTTGAAATCCATGACGTGTGTTCCATGCAACGGCTGCCGGTCTAATGAAGGGCGGGGCGGTTGCCAGTATCAACTCAAAACATAACGAAACAAATAGTTCCGAGTCATGGTATTTTATTAAACAATATATGGGGCGACAATGACGCAAATTTAGAGAACATTTTTTGATTAATTTTTTTATTGATTTCCAGCCATATTTTTAAATGTTTTTTTGTGATAAAGCTGAATTATATCAATATCAAGCTCGAGCTAATAAAATAATTTAATATGAATTCAATAAAAATATTTTATGTGAGAAAGTTGCTGAGAACTACGTAAAGCGACATGCAAAATAGTGGAATTTTTGATAGTTTTTTTTGAAGTATTTTTTGTTACTTCTATGTGAACGTGACTAAGGTTGCTTTTTAAAGAATCATTTAAGTATATAAAACAAAATTCTTTAAAAAAATATTAAGCCGTTGATGAGTATTATCGCGAGACACAAATTTCTAGCCTCTAGAATATTCACCCACTTACCATCAGGTGGACTGTGTGCTCGCTTTTCACCCTTATCCTATAAAAAAATAATGAGTTGTATTTCCGAATCTACCGTTCCATTAACATCGTGAACCACTTCTGAAGAATGTTAAGCTTATTTAGAGTGATCAACGGAAGATTAAAGAAATAATACTATATAGATTGCAAAAAAGCTTTTTAAGTTAAGTTTTTATAATCAATGTTTTTTGCATAATGCTGTCATATAGTATATTCTTCTTCTTCTTCTTGATCATCATCAGTCCTTTAAAATTGACTTCTGGACGTGGGCCTCTAACTTTGTAGGATAAACTTTAATAGATAGATTGATAATTATAGTTCAAGATATCGCGCTATTTTACGTCTGGCAGAATAGCGGTATTCAAGCCATTGTCTATCGAAAGCCATAAATTTGTTCCAAGATTTTTAATATACAGTTGTTTTAACACCACAGAATCATATTCAATTTCAAATTCAAAATTCAAAATTAATGTTTGGAAAAGACCATCATCTTCAACTCCTAAGAGATTCAAGGCAAGTCCTTCATGCAGGTAAGGACATGAGCTCTCTTTTCTAGGATATTCAAAATATAGTATCGATAGAATATCTCGATTGTGAAGTCATTGTTAAGGGCATTTGGTACGCAGAACAAATGAAATAATCGCGAAATAAGTCTGCGAGAAACGGCGTTTCAAATACACAATGATTGTTTTGTTTCACCAAGATAGCACTCTGATTCACATGTCAGCCGTTACAATACCCCTAGTTTGAGGTGCTGACTCCATTTCTAGAAATCATAATCCATGTTCACCACTATCTGTTGTGTCCTTCCCCATAGATCATTCGGTATAGTTGCACATCATTTGCTATAGTTGCCACGCTACACAGGCGGGTTGATAATCAGAGTATTTTAAATTAAATTCAAATTAAAAATCCATTTATTTCTTTCTCAAGACATACTAAATAATAAAGTAATTGGAGCCTCCTAGTAAGTATAAAAGAATACCTGTGTCAGGAGGCACTGCTCTTCCTAATAACATTAAATATTGAGATAAGCCGAGCAAGATTACCTACGACTAAGGGTAGGTGTGTGTGTTTGTGTGTGTGTGTGTGTGTGTGTGTGTGTGTGTGTGTGTGTGTGTTTGCGCGTGAGTGTGTGTGTGTGTGTGTTTGTGTGTTTGTGTGTGTGTGTGTGTGTGTGTGCGTGTGCGTGTGAGTGTGTGTGTGTGATTGTATGTGCTTAAAAGCGTTAGCATATCTATTATTATAATTTTTATGTAATTTTAATTAATTCTATTCTATTCTGATAAACAAATATATTATTTAATTCCGTGACGTAGAATGTTTTCTGTGGTGTAATAAGATAATTTGTTAAGATGATCGGTAAATATTTTTTTAATTCGCGATAATTAAGCCGGTGAAAGTTTTTTTTATGTTTTATTTAAATAATTGTGCATATATCTTGATTGGACACAGTATTATCTCTCAGCAAATTTAGATTTTACATAAATTTGTTTAATGACGTTATGATCCCCCGTGTACATGGTTTTTTGGATCATATGGCGAGTTAGTATGTGTTTTTAAAATTGACTGTAAGACATATAGTTTCCTAACCGTAAGAACATCACTAATATTATACAGTTGTTTGGTATTAAATCTAATAGGCTTAAAATACATAACTTTGCCTTTTTTTGAATCAAGAAAAACTGTAATACATTTTTTCCGTGATGAAAATTTTTAATTATTAAATAAGTAAGTGATAAAACCGCGTCTTCAGTAGAAATTTTTTGTCTAAATCCAAATTTATTTTTTAATAATTTGTTATATTTAGTTAAATAATAAATATATTATAGTTAAATACTTATTATTCGAATGTTTTTTATTTGTTCTAAAATTTTTGAAACAGATGTAAGGACTGAGATAGACCTATAGTTGTTGACATCGTCTCTCTTACCACTTTCATAAACCGGAGTAATTCAAAAATTTTTATGTGAGACTGGGAATAATCCGGTAGGAAAACAAAGATTAGCCAAGTGACTAATTACAGGTGCGATTAGAAACTTACATGATTTCAAAAACTTAGTAGGAATATTGTCCCAACCAACAGCATTAACAGTTTTGAGACTATCAATAGTAAGGACAACTTCCTGTGGATAAGTGTCAAAAAGAACAAATGATGTCAAATGAGGACTTGTATTTTGTATAGGATTTTCAGGTATATTGATGTCATTAGCTAGTTTTTTCCAATGTTAGCAAAAAATTCACCAACAAAATTAATTGATTCCTTAGAAGATGATTTTATTGTAAGGAGTTCATTACTATGTGTCTTAGAGGGTTTGTATTGAGTAATAGTATTTATAATTTTCCAAAGATTTTTTGAATTTTTAGAAGCATTAGTAAGTTGTTTCCGTTCGTATTTTCTCTTTAGTTTTTTTATCAAATTGTTGCAATGATTACGATATCTTTTAAATGTTATTTTTAGACTATTATATCTGGGTCAGATCTTAGTTTAAGCTGCATTTAGTTTCTGTTCCTTATACATCGCAAAATACCTGTACTGCTCCAAGGCTTTATAGTTTGCTGAATTTTTGGAAGATACTTAGTAATTTTAGTCTCATCCACTGATTCTTTTAACTTTTGAGTAAGCTTTTCAATAAGTAAGTTAGGGTCTTCACACAAGAGTAGATTCTCTAAGTTTCTTTCAAGCAAAACATTGTGGGCTTTCTCGTAATCTATTATTAATTTAGTTTTAGTCTGAATAGATTTACTTTTTGATAGGATTAGTAATAGACTTAGATGATCAGTAATATTTGTGTTAATAATTGCTATAAATGCTGACACTTTAGATTAATTTAATTTTATAATTATTTGATCTAGGCAACTGTTTTCACGAGTAGGAAAATTATATCCATTTAATAAACCGTGTGTAGATAACATGTACAAATAATTTATTCTGTTATTGCATTCATATAATTTTTCATTAGATTTAGGAATTATATTTATATTTATGTCACCTGTGATAAAAACATTAGCAGGATTTATAGTTGACAAATGGTTATTTAGAGAATCTATAAAATTTGACGCGTTACTATTGGATGGAGAGCGATATATACCAAGTACAACATGCTCAAAAATATTTACTTGTAAGCATGACGCCTCTTTTAATACAACTTCTGTAATATTAGCTTTTAATAAGGATTTTGTATATATCACTATCCCATCATTTTGATTAATATGATGTCTTGTTGCAAGATGAGTATAGTTTGGAAGAATAGGAATAGCTTTGCTTTTATCTAGATGACACTTTGTTAGGACGAATACATCAGAATCAAATTCTAGTTGCGCAATAGTTACCAAAATATCATCAAAATTACAATTCACGCTTCTCATATTTTGCGAGGACTGACGAGTCGTGGAGCTGTAAGAAGAGATAGACAAGTTACGCTGGCATATTATAGGATTATCCGAAGTCCGAAGAGAGGGGGAGGACACGGTAATCTTCGAATCCGGCAACTTGCTCTATCACCGGGAGGGCGACCACTTGTCCCAAGGAGGTGTCGGATTTATCGTCCACAAGTCTCTCGTTAAAAACGTTGTAAAGATCGGGAGTGTGTCGACGAGGGTTGCGTACCTTATACTCAGAATCACCAAACGGTATTCGCTGAAGGTCATACAGGTTTACGCACCAACCTCGGCACACTCCAATGAGGAGGTGGAGGAAATGTATGAGGATATCTCTAGAGCCATGCATTCCTCCAAAACCCAATAAACGGTGTTAATAGGAGACTTCAATGCAAAACTAGGCACAAGAGAGAACGGTGATCTGAAAGTAGGGAAATTTAGAATAGGGCAACGGAACCCAAGGGGCCAGTAGCTGGCTGACTTCATGGAGAAAGAGGGACTCTTTATGATGAACTCTTTCTTCCAGAAGCGGCCCCACAGGAAGTGGACCTGGTCGATCGCTGACGGTTCGACAAAAAATGATATTGACTTCATTATGACGACCAGACGACAACTGTTCAGTGATGTCTCCGTGATCGTGAGGGTGAAAACTGGTAGCAATCACCGATTGGTTAGAGGCACACTAAACCTAAACGTTAAGTTGGAGAGATCTCGTCTTATGAAGTCAACGCTCCGTCCCCCTCGTGCTCTAATCCAAAGTCCCGAAACATTTCAGCTCGAGTTACAAAACCGTTTTCAGTGACGAATGTAGAAGACTGCAATGAAGTGGACGATATGAATGACATCAGCTCGTGGAAACTGTCCATGCGGTCGGAGCTTAGTTTAGCAAGACCTGCCGCAGCAGAATACAAAAACTCTCCGATCACACTCTCAATCTCATGGCTGTTAGACGGGAGATGAAGCTCGATATACCAGGGTACTATAGAATTCAAAGAGGTTTAAATTAGAAGTTAGCTAGTGTAGTTGAAGGATGTCAGATATCATATTTTAATAAGGTTTTGCTGGATGTACTAGAATCCCATAAATTTGAGGCAGGTAACTTTTTTTTGCATACCTTAAGCGAAAGCGCAAGGTAATGTTCTACTATCGCCTAAAAATTAAAATTCCAACATTTTATCGAATAAAATCGTATCTAGTAATCATATTATATATATAAATGATATAAAAAGCACATTGTTAGAAAGATAAATGATTGTTGAACTTATTAATAATTTTTTTAAATCGATTAATTGCTATTTTTAAATAAAAAAAGGGTTTTAGTGGCTTATGGTGTGGATTTATCATGTCCCTGTGGCTTGTAAACACTATAACTTTTGAAAATATCAATTGTTTAACTCAATCTATTTTTTAATCTCTTTATCTATCATTTGGGAAGCCACTGAATGTAAATGGCAGTGTAATTTTGTTTTGTTTAGCTATAATTAATTTTTTTCGGCTCCAAAATGGCGAAATTTTCGTTGATTTGGTTGCCTCGTATATAAATTGTTTCTGTAAATGGGGATCTACAGCCACAGAGTAGTTTAGTTCACAGAGTACCTTTGTATTAAGTTTAGTTCGGCTTCAGTCGCTGTCGTGAGTGGACATTGTTTCGGTTGTTTTCAGCGGCTCAAAAAGATCGCTGTACAAATACACAATATTCGAATAACCAAATTTCTTAAATACTTGATTATAATAATAATAAGAGATTTTTTTATTACAATATTTAAAAGCACAGAATAAATAATAGTAGTACGTACTAATAGTAAGTAGTATAAGCTTTTTTGTCATGGGTGACATTTTCATGGTTTTCGAGGGTGCTGAAACCGATAGGGTTGTCGAAATGTAAATCCAAGATGGCGGCCGCAATAGGTATCAATTTTTTCATCATGGGTCTCATTTTCATGGTTTTCGAGGGTGCTGAAGCCGATAGTGCTGTCGAAATGTAAATCCAAGGTGGAGGCTGCAATAGGTATAAAATTTTTCATCATAGGTGTCATTTTCATGGTTTTCGAGGGTGTTGAAGCTGATAGTGCTGTCGAAATGTAAATCCAAGATGGCGGCTGAATTAGGTACCAATTTATTCATCATGGGTGTCATTTTCATGGTTTTCGAGGGGTTTGAAGCCGATAGTGCTGTCAAAATGTAAATCCAAGATGGCGGCTGCAAAATATATCATTTTTTTCATCCTGGGTGTCATTTTCACCCATGATGAAAAAATTGGTACCTACTTCAGCCGCCATCTTGGATTTACATTTCGACAACCCTACCAGACCATTGCCGTTTATGCCTGATTCGTATATTGAAGAAACATTTCGGTTTCTGTGACGATACGTTTTACTATGTAAACGGTTCATGTAAATAGAATTTTTATTACACAATTTACGATCGATAACTTTAGACGACTTAAAATGGAACCACTTCAAGTGATTTGTTAGTAAATGAACCAGTATTTTGCATTAAAAAATGTAAAAAAAGGTATAATGGCTCGTAAAGGAAAACGAGGCGATTTCCAAATATATAAATTGGACTTTAGTCGTATTGAAAATACAGTGTTAATTTGAAATAGACGTAGCGTTGATACATTATAAGCTTACTCATACTAACCCATTATTTTGTTCCTTGATATAATTTTGTCATTTCAGTACAGCAAGCAGCAACTATCTTATGTAATATGTGACCTACATTTCGTTTACGAGTCCTTAACCAGTATTTTACGAGCTTTAATACTGTATTTGTACTTAGAGTATATTTATATGACAGCGAATGTAATGAATTTAACTTTGTGTAGTATCTTTGTCCGTTTATAAGCTTTAAAGTTTTTTTCCTTTTAATTTCAAACAACTTTCATTCAATCATTCATTAGAGCCAATTAAAAGTCCACTGCTGAATATAGGCCCCATCATAGAATGACGGATATGCCTCCGTCGCCTCTTACGACCCCCACGGGATAATATTGGGTAGTGGATATTCTTACGCCGCCACTAAACTGTCAATAAACAACTTTTTTATAGGATAGGGTGACAAACAAGCACACAGTCCCCTGATGGTAAGCGGTTGCTGTGACTCAATAAAGAATCAAAATGCAGATGCGTTGTCACCCGTAAGGACTAAGATGGAATGTCTCTTTTCCAGTAAAAAGGGTCTCCGGATCTCTACACTCAGCATACGAAACAAAACAGCAGTAAGCTGTTGTTTTACGCTAGTATTCTGTGAGAGCGTGGTCCTTCCCCGGTCGAGCGGAGCCATTCGTGCTACAACTATACTATTAATATACTCGTAGCTGCAGCATGGCTCTACCTTCCTTCAGTTATGTATTTTTAAAGCATATTGCTTTGTGATTTTTGAAGTTGAACCGCTCATTTACATGAAACAAGTTTGTACGCTTCATGTTAGTTAAATGCTTTTACGTTAGAAGAACTAAAGTTACTCTTGACAAAGTGATAAATGTGCCGGTCCAAATTAACTTGACAAAATTACGTATATAGTAAAAACTTGTAAAGTACTTTGTGTGACTCGTAAGATAAGGTTCCAGAGCCTTTCTTAATCATACATGCTACAGTGCTCACATAATTTTAATTTAGTGTTGTACACACCTAAGTCACCAGTAAGACCAATATTTTATTTACTTTCAAGTTTATGGTTGCATTATTTGTAATGTTAAGAATATATTACTAGCTCTGCTACTACTAACTACCTAATTATTAAATGAGTCAAGACATGACTGAAAATTTCATAGTTATTAAACAACTCGCGAAAATATTTATCATTTTTTTATACATTATCTTTAAATTGATACATAAATCGAAAGGATAAATTTTATCTGAATTAATATAAGATACTAGCTGACCCGGCAAACGTTGTTTTGCCATATACATCATTTCTAGGAAATCATTTTTAGTTTTAAAAATCGCGATTAAAAAAGAGGGGTTGATCATAGAAGGGTGAAAATTTTAAGTTTTATGTATTTTTCAATGCTAAATTATAATAAAATTTAAATTTAAATTTCTGTCAAAAAATAAATAAATATTTAGGGGTGGGTTACCCCTATCATTTAGCGGTTTGAAAAATAGATGTTAGCCGATTCTCAGACCTACCCGATATGCACACAAAATTTCATACAAATCGGTTCAGCCGTTTCGGAGGAGTTTGGTAACAAACACCGCGACACGAGAATTTTAAATATTTATTAAAATATACGGACAGACTGAACATTATTATAAGGATTCATAAACAAGCAGAATAATAAGATTAACTTGTGCAAAATACAGTGGTAAGAATTGAAATAGAAATAGATATTTTTTAATCAATATATATATATATATATATATATATATATACATATATATATATATATATATATATATATATATATATATATATATATATATATATATATATATTATAAATAATAATTACATATTTAAATTCAGCCTTATGTTTAATTTACTACTAGTTTGAAAAATACCTATATTCTGGGAAGATCCAAGAAGAAACCCTGTAGGAAAGAACAATGCCCATTTTTCACCTGAAAATATATAGAAATGAAATAAATCTTAAAATTTAGCTAATTGAATTGTAAATTAATATCGCTTATCACAATGTTAAAAGAAACGCAGGAAGAAAATATTTTTACATATTTCTATAAGCTTATTCTACGTCAAGGGCAAACGTATTATATATTTTGAACGCATCTCAACTACCCTTTTTCTAGGACGTTCCATTTTATACACTGCTACATTACTTTACTTAACTCTGTTTCTGAGTTTTATACATTATTTTATGTTTCATTTAATCAATAAGTATTTATTTATTTATTTGTATTTGTATATTACATATTAATATAAAATAATATAATAATAAAATAAATTAATCATTCAGTATGTCATCGAGTGCGGACGAATGAAACGGATTTTTTTGACATTTGACAGTTCTGCAATTGGCATAGGCGCAGTTCTTCGTCATTGCGTTTGCGTCTCGTTGTGTACTGTTCCATTTTGTTTGTGTTACTTTTTCTACAACCCTATATGATATCAAGAAAATGTTTCTGCTCCAGCAGAATTTCTGGATGACGTAGTGGTGAGAGATTTAGGTGAAAATGATGATAATTAATAAACCATGCCACTTTATCACAATGTTTTATTTGTTTATCCCATTTTGTTCATCATGTAAGTATGTAAGTATGTACCATAGTCCAAAGAAATGTGTTTGGTTGATAACTGATCATTTTGACAATACATGATGAACTAAATGTAGTTAGTAAGTATTTACGTGTGCTGAAGAAATAGCAGATAGAGCTAGACACTCAATTTATGGTGAAAATCATCGAGAGTAAGTGGTGACTTAGGGGCAGTTGGTTTCAAGAAATTCACAAAGTAAAAAAGACGTTTTAGACCATAACAAGATAAGAATTGCTATCTTAACTTCGAGTGTTAATAATAAGTTATAGCACATTTATTTCTTTATTACCTATTTGATTACGGCAAATCCTAACCTAAAAATTGACATTAGTATTTTTTGGGATTTGTAGCGTTTAAATCGTAAAAATGACTATATGACATTATTTCTTAAGCTTACATGTAGTTTTTCTACTAAACTTTATAATTATACATCAACTTTCACTATCAGGTTTTTAAATGTATGGAAAGTGGGCATGATTCTTTTAAAAAACAACAGCTTTCAATCATGTAATAAATTATACAATTAACTTTACAAATTATGAAAAAAAAATAGCTTGGTATCGATCACTACATTCGCAGAGGTCATAGTCATTCATACTTAATTGTTTATTTAGTCAGAAGGTTATCATGGTGTTTTCCTAGATACCACAACTTTACCAATATTTGTGTAGTATGCTCTATAAGTTTTGCACTATACATTTAAAAAATTGCATTGTTAAATATATTATCGTATATTACTTGTTGTTATTATATATAATGTTAGTACAAAAAAGCTAGGTATTTAATCTCCATGAATATTGTGTATTGTCTACTTTTTAGTTTTAAACTAACTGTACCCCGCTACTTCACCCGCGTGTAATTTAAGGTTTTAATGATATTGCTCAGAACCGTAATTCTTTTTCTCAAATATAAGTATCCTAAGTTACTCCTTAGAACGTCAGCTATCTGCCAGTGAAAGTCTCGTCGAAATCGGTCCAGCCGTTTCAGAGATTAGCCGGAACAAACAGACATACAGACAGACCGACAGACAGACAAAAATTTTAAAAATTGGGTTTTTGTTATAAGTACCGTATATACATTCATATGCATTTAGTAAAAAACTGTTATTTTAACATTACAAACAGACACTTCAATTTTATTTATTTGTATAGATTTGCATGCACCTTCTGCCGACAAATTTATTTAATTTAGACATTTAAGATATGTATTTAAAACGTTTATACATTGTATTACCACATATCTTTTTAAATAAATCATTTCACTTCATTTAACCTTTTATCTACTACATCGTACCAAAGTATGATGTAATTAAAAATTTGAATCAAATTTGAGTCTTATAAAAAGTATTGAAAAGCAAGCTCAGCAAATAAAACCTTTGTATAATAATACATAAACATTAATGAATAATGCCTTAGACGATATAATAAACGTTGCAGTAAATTAATTTGGGTTAGCTTTAAGTCTGAATTGGCCGCACAAATAAAAGCTCTCACAACTAGAGTACGTAGGTCTTTCATCACTTAGTGCAGTACTCCTCTCTGGCATTAATTCATATCCCTGTACATAAAGAGGCTTTTATGACTTTACAATTATTTCTGACTTTAACTTGCTGTATGTGAAGCGACCCGTGTGATGCACCTGCATTATTTTGATGAAGTAAGTTAAGGTTGTATAGAGATTTTAAAATCTTTTATGACTTAATCTTGAATTATTGTAAAATATTTATAAACAAGCGGTGTTAACGCAACATGGGTAGCTCAGCGGTAAGCATTTGCCTTTCAATATCATAGTACTCTAGCGAACCGAGTTCGATCCCCGCCCACACCAACGAGATTGTTGTGTTCATTGAATAGACTAGAGTTGAATATTATTTATTCAATATTGTTTATAAGAATACTTACAGTAGAACGCCGATTATCCGAACGCCGATTATCCGAATCGGTCTTAAGCGTAATATAAAAAATTAAAACCAACTACTGTACGTACGAGGGTGGCACTGAAAATTTCGGGAATCAAGGATGTGACACAACATTACTATTTAAAAATGTATTTATTGCTTTTCGAAGTATTCTCCGCGAAATTTGACACATTTTTCCATGCGATGGAACCAATCATTGAAGCAACCATTCCATTCGGAAGTTGGGGTCTCCAAAATGGCCGTTTTGTAGGCGTCCACACTTCCTTCAGGTGATGAAAATCTCTGTCCACCCAATTTATTCTTTATTTTAGGGAAAGTATAGCAATCATTAGGGCTTAGCTCGGGGCTGTACGGTGGATGGTCTAATAATTCTATGTTTTCTTGCTCTAAAAACTCTTTTGTTCTGTGTGCAGTGTGAGAACTCGCATTGTCGTGATGGAGGATGATGCGGCGGTTGCAGTTCTCTTTACGGAGTTCAGAAACAACGTGTGGCAAACAAATGCTAGCATACCATTCTGCATTAACCGTTCTTTGTCATTCAAGAGGAATAGTCGTAACATGGCCGGTTTTGGAGACAAACGTGTCCACCATTTTTTTTACAACACTCCGTGAACGAACAATTTTTGTTGGCTTTAACTCATTTTCGAACACCCAAACTCGTGACTGGTTTTTTGTTTCGGGTTCGTACGCATATATCCAGGATTCGTCACCTGATACGATATTATATACAGCATTTGAGGATCCTGTGTGGAATCTTTGGAGAGTTCTGACGCACCAAGTAACGCGAGCCGCTTTTTGCTCTTCACAGAGCGAATGCGGTATCCATCGGGAAAACAACTTTTTTACACCTAATTGTTCATGCAAGATTATTTGTATTTGACTCATGCCAATGTCTAAAGTTGCCTGACGCACAGCATCAACATTTTCTTGGGTGACTGCAGTTTTTGTACGACTTTGACGGGGATCATCACTGAGCTTGACACGTCCACGTTGAAATTCAGCAAACCAGCGATAAATTGTGGATTTGGATGGGGCTTCATCACCAAATGCAAACTCCAAATTTTTAACAGTGGTAGAGCCACGCCGCAGCTTTTACTGTCACACGGATGGGCCGGCTCGAACCGGGGTGGTACCACGACCTCACAGAAAACCAGCGTGAAGTAGAGAATTCCCTCTGCGTTTCGCTTGGTGAGTGCAGGTGGCCGGAGGCCCTTTTTACTGGAAATGAGGCATTCCATCTTAGTCCTCTCGGGTGACAACGCATCTACATTTTGATTTGTAATAGAGGATAGATGTACATGTCTATGGGCCGCAGCAGCCACTTACCATCAGGTGGGCTGTGTGCTCGTTTGTCACCCTTTTCCTATAAAAAAAAATGCAGAAATCACCTGGTCATCACACTGTTTTTATGTTAAACCACTTCGAAAGTCACAATAAATCATCGCTCTTGAATTTTCTCGAGTCAATTTTATTTTCTCAACGACTAAACAAGTTTGACAAAACCTTGTGACAAGACCGAGAATCTTTTTTTAAATAAATAAATGGTATTCGATTTTTAAAACTAAGGAGTTTTCAATTAAAACGATTTTAATATGACAGGAACAGTGGAAATAATACATTCCCGATACTTTTAGTGCAGCCTATGTAAGTAATATTACTTACTTACTTACACTTGGTTAACTGATATTAAAAATAACAGTGAAAAAATTTTAAGTTTTGTGACTGCATTGGAAACTGGTGATGGATGTTCGTCGCGAAAAGTAATGAAAAAAGAAAAGGATGAACAGCCTGAGAATGCTGTTTTTACGTGGTTCCTGCAGCAACGATTTATTAGACAACCGATTACAGGATCAATTCATTCACAATCATTAAGATTACAGCGCGAATGTTCAGTGAAAAAATTAATGTAGCTGGCTGTAACCATTTATAAAAAAAATATATATATTTTATTTTATGCTATGTGTGAAAGTTCGTTCTCTATATTACATACCAGTCTATGTCCAATTATCCGAATTTTCGATTATCCGAATCGACCCTGGTCCTAATTAATTCGGATTATCGGCGTTCTACTGTATTAAAATTCATATTTGCAGCATATAAACATTCGTTTACAATAAGATATTCTATACAATTAATTTTACAATAGTATGATAGCGATCTCCTCATTCCCAGGGAAAACTTAAAATGCTAAATAACACTTCAAATATGAAGTATATGCTCCAACAATAAAGCTTTCTTTTAACAATCAATTGCTTTAAATAATGACGACAAAAATCACATTAACATTGGTACATAAGCTATAAGTCAGACATCACCGTTTCATTTTATTCAATCCATTCATCTCGGTTAAATCGAGAAAAGAGAAAAATGTTGAACATTAATTCCATTAATGCCTTATTCGCTTTTGTAAAAACTTGAGCACAAAGGATAATTATCTGAGATTATAATGATTGACGAATTACTAAAATTTTGTAGCTTTTATAACATGTTTAAATTACGAACGAAATCTTTTTATATCAAGAATACACATTTTAATTTAACAGCATAATTTTGAATAAATATGTAAGGATTTTCTATTGATATTAAAATTTCGTAAAACTTTTTACTCATTCCAGAATGATTGTTGATCATTGTAACGCCGATATCATCATCATCATCATCATTAACATAGGCCTCCCCCAAAGAATGCCACAAAGCACGGTCCTGAGCCACCTGCATCCATCGACTTCCTGCATATCTTACCAGGTCGTCACTCCATCTAGTGGGGGGACGCCCTACACTTCACCAGCTGGTACGAGGCTGCCACTTGAGAACATTTCTTCCCCATCGGTTGTCGGTTCTCCGAGCTATATGGCCGGCCCATTGCCACTTCAGCTTACTAATCCGTTAGGCTATGTCGGTCACTCTGGTTCTACTGCGGATATCCTCATTTCTGAGTTAATCACGCAGAGAAACTCCGAGCATAGCCCTCTCCATAGCTCGCTGAGCGACTTTGAGCTTCCTCATCCAGCACAGTGAAGCACCACGTCTCAGTTCCGTATGTCATCACTGGCAACACCCACTGGGTGTACAGTCTCGTTTTCAAGTTTTGAGGTATACCTGACAAAAAGATGTGCCGTAATTTCCCGAACGCTCGGGAGCCAAACGCCGATAGGAGTGATGTAATCGCCATTGAATTTAATACTACTACTATATAGTATCCTTTCTAGTCCAGTAGCTTCGTGAAAACGTCTTCCAATACAGCGGTGAAGACCTTCGGGGATATAATGTCAACAGGTCCCGTACTTAATGGATAGCAATAATAGCCCTAACTGTACAAACACTTCGATATATCAACAGTCAACTTGGCACCGCTGAAGGGACTGAAGCATCGCCCAAATTTCGACCGAAGCTGAGGCTTTCTCATAGTCCACATACGCAAGACAAAGTGGTAGATTGTATTTATAATTAGATTTTAGGGTTTGCAAGTATTTTTAGGTATCTATTTTTTCAAGGATATATATATATATATATATATATATATATATATATATGTATATAAGGTATATTATTGAGGATTTTTAAAATAAACCACAAATTGTTTCTCTGAAAATACAAAGATTTGTTTTATTTAACACGCCTTTACAATATTACAATAATTATCAAGTTATGACAATTACACTTCTATCTCACCTGAAAATACAAAGAAACGACATTTAAAGTTTACTAATATCGCTTCCTCAATCGTATCCTTCAGTTTATCTCTCTACAAGTTTACATAACAATAAAATGCACAAAATAATCTAAACATCATCCGCCATTGAATCATAGTTCAAACGTCACTTCGATGAGCCCTCTACCATCTTCCACAGACAACATAGATAAGCGAATCGAAGCAAATTCAAATTAATGAAATGTCATTCATTTCATTACATCTCCCCCCCTAAGAGCGAAAATTCTAAGCAACATATCTATAAAATGTACCTATAAGTTATCTTCATATTCGTTTTCTTCTCCTTCATCTTCTTCTGTTACGACAGGTTGTAATTTTGTTATGTGAAATAATGTTGATTCTGTTTTCCTGTTGCCTGTATCAAGCCTATAAATGGAATTCGATATTTTCTCTATTATCTTGAAAGGGCCTATTTTTAATTCGTCTAACTTCTTTCTATTCAGTCTATTTCCATTTTCTACGTATACACTGTCTCCTACATTAAACTCTTGCATTTTTCTATTTCTATCAAATATTTTCTTGTTGTACTCATGGGATTTTATTGTATTCTCTAATGCCAATCTTCTATCAGCGATCCACTTGTCTTCCTTTTCTATTGTTTTAAATTCATTTGGTAGAATACTGACATTTGTACCATCCAGTAAATATTTTGGTGCAAAACCTGTAACGGAGTGTTCTGTTTCATTATATTTCTGTATACATTCTCTTGCTAGTGTTGTCCATGTTCTCTTATTATTTTTCTCATTCATTTTACACCTTATTTTATTTACTATTGTTTGATTTAATCTTTCATTCAAGCCGTTCGAGAATGGTGCATTCACAGCTGTAAAAATTAGTTTAATATTATTTTCCTGCAAATATTGCTTAAATTCTCTTGAATTAATGCCCGGATATTGATCTGTCAGGATAATTCCAATCTCATCTGTCTCTAGTACTTTCTTTGTTAGATTTATAAAGTCACTTGCATTCTGAGTTTTTGAAGTCGCAATAAATGCATATCTTGTGTAGTGGTCTACTAAAAGATGTAGGTATTTCTTTGTAGATCTAGATCCTCCAAAGCCACCAATAGTATCCATTGACATTATCTCAAATGGTTTTGTAGCTGGCCCCAGTTGTGACATTAATCCAATTTTTTTTGACATCTTGATTTATTTTTTATGCATATTTCACATGTTTTACAAGTATTTATAATATTTTTTGTTAGGTTAATAGCTGTATATATAGGACTTATTTTCTTCTGCAATTGTCTGATCCCAATATGGCATAAATTTTCATGCACCTTTTTTATAAGTTTCTTACTAAATTCTTCTGAGAGGATAATCTTTTCCTGTTTGTTTATTTTTTTATAATAGATTTCATTTTTGTGTATTAAATTTTGTTTCTTTTCTTTTATTGTTTCATTTTTCTCCTGGGCTTCAACTATATCTTTCATTTGTATTAAATTAACTATTCTCAATAGTTCCTCTCTGTTGTCTTCTGATTCTAGTACAGGATTTCGGCTCAAACAGTCTGCTTCTACATTTTCTTTACCAGGTATATATTTTACTATAAAGTCATACTGAGATAGGTAATATGTGAGATCACCCAATTCTTCATCTGTCCTGCATTTAATGTTCATGTTCTCTAGAGGTTTGTGGTCTGAGTAAATAGTGAATCGTTTTCCAATGAGCCAGTGCTGCCAATATTTAATGGCTTCTTTCATAGCAAGACATTCTAAATATATAGCTTTTTTCCGTTTTTGATGTTCGTTCAGTTTTTTTGAGAAATATGCCACCGGTTTGTCTTTACCATCTAGTTGTGTCTGTTTTAATATTGCTCCAATGCCCTCCAAAGATGCATCGGTATAGATTTTGATTGGTAAGTCTTTGTCGAATATTTCCAAGACCGGTTGAGAACATAAATATCTTTTTATCTGATTAAATGATTCTTCACACTTCTCTGACCATACAAACTTCTCGTTTTTTCTTAATAAATTATGTAATGGATCTAGGATAATTGCACTTCTTGGTATGTATTCATGGTAGAAGTTTATTTTTCCCAAAAATTGTCTGAGTCTTAGGAGTTGGAAAATTCCTTATTGAAATCAAATTGTCTTTTAGTGGTCTTACTGAATTGTTCTGAATTATATGGCCAAGGTATTTCACCGAGTCTGAAGCAAATGTACATTTCTTAAACTTCAATCTAAAGCCTTCTTTAATTATTGCCTCTAATACATTTCTTATGTGCCTTATATGTTCTTCAAAGGTAGACGAGTATATCAAAATATCGTCAATATAGTTTACAGAGTATCCTGTGAGATTGTGTTTTCTTAGAATATTGCTTAAAATTCTCTGGAAAATTGCTGGTGATGTTTTCAAACCAAATGGGAGGCAGGTCCACTGGAAGTGGCCATCTTGTGTGACAAACCCTGTTTTACTTCTGTCTTCCACCCGTAATGGTATTGCCCAAAATGCTGAGTTTATATCCATTGTAGTAAAATACTTGCAATTTCTAGTTTTAATAATTAGATCATCTATCAAAGGAAAAGGTTGAGCTTGTGGTACAACAATCTTGTTCAATTCTCTGAAATCTACACATAAACGGGATTTTCTATTTTCACCTTTTTTAAATGCCAATGTCACTGGAGCAGCAAAAGGACTGTAAGATTCTTCTATTAAATTATTTTTTAGTAACATGGATATTTGCTCTTCAATTTCTAATTTATCTTGTATTGTACATCTGTATGGTCTTTTACTACAATATTTATTTACTAGTAAATCTATGTGAGCTTCATAATTTCTAACTGATCCTATATCATACTTGTCCTTAGCAAAAATTGTTCTATATTCCTTTATAATTTTCTCTATCTCAATTTTCTTTTCATTATCTAAATGGTCTGTCATACTTATAAATTCCTCTGTTTCTATATGTTCATTGAAATTTACTGTATATGTTTTTATATTCTTATCTTCATTTCTGTTATCTTTAGACATTTTGTCTATTTTATTTGTTATTTTCTTTTGTTCTATCTCCAAGTTCTCATTTTGAGTTAATCTGAATTTCTTTATCATATCCAATCCGATTATAAAATCTTCAAAATCTTCATTTTCTACTATGTATACATCTACCTCTTCTTCCAAATCAAATATTTTTATTTTTATTGTTATCAAGCCATCTGTCTTCTTCACACCATTAACCGTTTTCATGTATGTTATATTCACATCATCTTTTTTTTCTTTTACTTTTATCAATCTTGAATTTATTAAAGAGATTTGTGAGCCTGAATCATAAATGCCGCTCACTTCTAGTTTATTTTCTAATAAAAGCTTGATTTTGATTAATGGTGTACTTACTAGTTTTTTTTACCAGCATTTATGTCTACTTCAATGATGGAATTATTATTTACATCTTTAGTTTTAAGAACCTTTTCAGGTTCATTTTTATTTTTCTTGAACCAACATGACTCCTCCGGATGATATCTAATTCCTTTGTCCAAAGATTCACAAGTCTTACATGGCTTCTTCTCATTAGTTTTATTTTTATTATAAAATATACCACTCTTTATGTTAGTTGAGTGTTTTTTGTACATCATACCTTCATATTTTCTTATCTCGTTGAACAAATCAGTAGTGTTGTTGAGTTCGTCCCTGTTTAACTTATTTAAGATAAATCCAGGTAAACCAGTTGCAATAAGATCTATCATTGTTTTGGAATCTATAGATTTGTTTATATCTAATATAAGTCGTTCTTTTCTTATGGCATAATCAATTAACAGTCCTTCTTTATACCTAAATGCGAGAGCATATGTAACTATGTCCCATCCTCGGTTTTTAAAAGTTTCTAAAAATTTGTCTTTCCATTCACTCCATTCAGAATTAACTGTTAGTTTTATGATCATCGAGCTATACCAATCCAAACAAGGTTTATCTAAAAATAACCTCAATATATCTATTTTTGTTTCATCTTTTGTTATATTGAAGCGCGCACACTCTTTTTCAAAAGTCTCTATCCATTGCATCGCATTAGGATTCTTGGTTGTAAATTTTTCAATAATAAATTTTTCTGAAATATGTTTTAAGTTATGTTGACTTTCTTTCTTAGTTGTAGTTTCTATTAATTGTTCCAAGATATGTTGCAAACTGTCATCTTTGTCTCTTGCTTGTTTGGTGCTCATTTCCTCTAAATATTGATCTAAAAATTGCATATTACCTTCCTCATCTACATATGTCTTCTTTAGATTTTCATCCAATTTTATCCATACTTTTCTACTTTGGTGTCTTTTCTTTATGCTATTTTTTACTTTTGTGAAAGTGTTCATTTTAACAATATATGTATGATGACTCACCGGCTTCAGCTCCTCGGGTAAAACATAACATTTTCCTTCTTCTGTAGATATTGAGGTTATGGCTAGTACATTCGATTTGCCATCATTTGAGGCTATCATCGTAAACTCAAATTGCAGCCGGTCCATCTTCTCTTAGTTAACAAAAATGTCGTTTTATAAGGTATATTATTGAGGATTTTTAAAATAAACCACAAATTGTTTCTCTGAAAATACAAAGATTTGTTTTATTTAACACGCCTTTACAATATTACAATAATTATCAAGTTATGACAATTACACTTCTATCTCACCTGAAAATACAAAGAAACGACATTTAAAGTTTACTAATATCGCTTCCTCAATCGTATCCTTCAGTTTATCTCTCTACAAGTTTACATAACAATAAAATGCACAAAATAATCTAAACATCATCCGCCATTGAATCATAGTTCAAACGTCACTTCGATGAGCCCTCTACCATCTTCCACAGACAACATTGTTGAAGCGCCTGTCAAATTATATTAGCAGTTCTCATGCCAATATTAGTCCGTAAGCTGTGTAGGTATGTTTAAAAAAATGTTGTACCTGTCGTCGTTGTAAAAATTAAAGATCAAGTAAAGGTCGATTGAGCAAATTACTGCATTTTATTATTAAAAAGAGATCAAATTCCTATCCATGGTCCTAAATCGAAGCCGGATTTGAAAAAACGTAATTGGACAAGATATTATTTAGTGGAATACGCTTGGGAAGTCTTAAATATTCGTTGTGGAAATACCACCGAGGGAGTGAAGATATTTAACCAAGAAATCTGGAGTCTTAGCCTCTTAGATATTGGACTATTATTTAATTTATTTAACCCAGCACTCATTATCAGGTAGTATTTTGTGTAAATCGACTGCTAATTTATCAGGTTAGTACCAAATTACCTATAAAATAATTACGTATAACCTAAAGTATTTAATCGGCTAAAATTCATTTAATATTGTTTTATATAGTTTCTAATAACCGTCAAATCATAATTAAATTAAATTATAAAGCTTGGTTAAATTATATTGACGATATTATAATTTTTTTTTTCTTTATTGGTTTAAACTGTTTTTTAAAAAATAAGTCAAGAGAGTGTATAATTGAAAAAATTGCATAATATTATTTATTACATACTAAGGCATACCTGTGAAGCTGTTTGATTGTCTGAATTGTATTTGTTACCCTTAATTGTTGTTAATTATAAAGTTAAATATCAAGGTAGTACATGTACCATTTTGTTTAATTATTTAAGAGTTTGAAAAATAAGTAAGGGAATTAGTTTTCATTTCTTTATAACTGTAAGCAAAATTGTATAAAACTACTTATGAATTATATTTTATAAAATATAAACTTCTTGTTTGTATAAATTTCAGGCATTTGCACTAGTCTCCCAATACCAGCCAACATGCCAGAAGATAAGGAGCAAATTAGGAAACGAGCTAGCTACAAGGGACAAATAACTGCTTTTTCAAATTATTTAAATTCACTGAAGGTATCTTCATTGGCTGCTACTGAGGTAAATGAGTTGCAATTACGTATTAGTAGGATTGAGTCAATGTATGAACGATATGATGAGGTACAATTATCCATCGAGTGTAATACTGATAATATAGACGCCCAGATATCAGAACGAACTGAGTTTGAATCCCTGTATTTTAAATCGCTTTCTCTTGCAAAAAGGATCTTAGCAGATTGCATTAAGTCAGATGACGTAAGCAGTGACGGTGGCTCTCATTCCGGCAATCATAAATTTGTTAAACTGCCCACTATTCAACTACCTAAATTTAATGGTTCTTATGATAATTGGTTAGAGTTTCATGACACGTTCATGAGCCTCATACATTCAAATGACGAGATAGATGACATAAATAAGTTTCACTATCTGAGAGCGTCGTTGGAAGGGCCCGCTGCTGTGGTAATACAGTCAATCGAATTCTCGGCAGCTAATTACACCGTCGCATGGACTATATTATGTGATAGATATGATAATAAAAGACTACTAATTCAAAATCACGTGACAGCCTTATTTAATATAGCACCAATTAATAAAGAATTGTCTGTCAACTTAAAACGTCTCATTGACCAAATAAATAAAAATTTACGTGCACTAGAATCTCTCGGTGAGCCAACCAAACAATGGGACACACTTCTCATTCATATTATTACTCAAAAATTAGATGCTAAGACATATCGTGAATGGGAAGAGTCTAAAGGTCGTTTGGAGAAAGATACACCTATTACGTTCGATATATTTTTGATGTTTTTAAAAAATCGAGCCGATTTAATCGAAACACTAGAAATGTCTAATTCTGGTGCTACTAACCGTTAAAATTCTTCTATAAAATATGCTCCAAAAGTTAAGGCAATGGTTTCAGTTCGGGATACCGGTAATAAAAACGGTTCGGCCTTTTCCGCCAAACTGTGTCCTAAATGTAAGGGTGACCATAAGTTAAGCAGTTGTCCTCAGTTTCTTGGATTAAGTAACGATGTGCGTCTACAGTTACTGCCAGAGTATAAAGTATGTTTCAATTGTCTTAATTCAGGACATTATGCAAATCACTGCAAAAAGCCAGGATGCAAAATATGCCACCGAAAGCATAACACTCTCGTGCACGTCGCAGATTACCAGTCAAAACCAATTACAGATATTAATACATCTAACACGAGTAGTGGTAATAATAAGCCCGTTATGCAAGGTCATTTCGAACAAACAAACAGTTCGACAGGCTCACAGTTGTCATCCAATTCTAACGCACATCTGTCATTATCCGCAAAGGTAGGCACTGCATCGTGTAGTGAACAAGGCGACGTATTGTTGTCGACGGCATTAATTAAAGTTATAGGTAAGAATGGTTGTCCATATATTGCTCGTGCTATTCTTGATAGTGGCAGTAACGCTTGTTTAATAACTGAAGAGTTATATCAAAGGCTAGGTTTGCCCGCTCAAAATGTAAATCAGTCGGTAGTCGGTATTAATAATGCTTCGGCACACATCAAGAAGATTTGTAAGGTATCGATAAAATCATTGAATGATAACTTCTCTAGTAATCTTCATTGTTTTGTCCTACCATCAATAACCCAAAATGTACCTACTAGATATGTTAATTTGTCAAACTTAAAAATTCCATCTAATATTTCTCTGGCAGATCCTAATTTTCATTCACCTGCTCCCGTTGACATGCTTATAGGTGCTGATGTCTTTTGGGACTTAATAGGAACGCAGAGATTAAAATTAGGGGACGGTCAGCCGATTCTTTGTGAAACTAGCTTAGGATGGTTAGTATCAGGTCCGATTGATTATAGATATGTAAAGAAAGGGGTTAACTCTATTAAATGTAATTTTACAAGAATATTTCAAGATGAAGCTAGTAAAGATTTAGATGAAGATATACAAAAACAATTCGTACGCTTCTGGCACCTCGAAGAGGTAAGCCCTGCGTCTCTTTATTCAAACGAAGAAAAATTATGCGAAGAACACTTTTTAAAAAACACCACGCGACTGGCAAATGGTCGATTTTGCGTGAGGATACCCTTAAAACATAATCCTGACGTATTAGGTGATTCTTGGCCACGAGCTAAGAAGTGTTTACTATCGCTAGAGCGCAGGTTAGCAGGTCAATCTCAGGTCTATGAAATGTATAAAGAATTTATGTCAGAGTATGAAAGTCTGGGTCATATGGAGAAATGTGAGAATGATAATTTACCACGTAAGATGCATTTTATACCACATCACGGTGTGCTGCGGGAAAGTAGTACTACTACTAAATTAAGAGTCGTTTTTAATGCTAGCAGTCCGACTTCTTCGGGTGTTTCCTTGAATAATATACAGATGGTAGGTCCCGTGGTACAGGACGACCTTTTGTCCATTCTTTTACGCTTTCGGCTACACAAATACGTTCTCACAGCTGATGTTGAGAAAATGTACCGGCAAATAGTCATTCATCCCGATGACCGCTATTTGCAACAAATTGTCTGGCGTGATAACCCTTCAGAACAGCTTCAAGCTTATCAGCTTAACACCGTGACTTACGGCACCTCTAGTGCTCCCTTTTTGGCAACTAGGTGCCTCCAACAATTAGGCTTAGAGTGTACCGATGACAAGGTTGCTCAAGTGATCATTTACGATTTTTACGTTGATGACTTGCTAACGGGAGGGGATGATATTAACGAGGTTACAGATTTGCGCCGTAAAGTGACTTCCACACTTGCATCAGCTCATATGGTTTTGCGAAAGTGGAAGTCGAATGAATCTCAACTGGTTAGTGAAAATGATATTTCTCCGCTTGATTTAAATATTGGTGGCTTTGAACCGACTAAAACTTTAGGCATGGGTGGCAATCACATACTGACCAACTTTGTTTCCCTATAGGAGGGCTATTCTCAGGTAGAACAAAGCGTGATATGTTATCTGTGATTTCTCAGATTTTTGATCCACTAGGACTTCTATCTCCCTGTGTAATTAAGATGAAAATGCTTCTTCAACAGTTGTGGCTGCTCAAGCTGTCATGGGATGAGCAGTTGACGCCAGAAATCAGCAAGATGTGGGCTGAGATAATAGTCGATTTACCTAAATTAAATACTCTACGTATTCCACGTCGTGTTATTTGTGACTCGCCTAGTTTGTTTGAATTTCATATTTTCTCGGACGCTTCTGAGCGAGCATATGGCGCCTGTTTATATGTGCGTAGTGTTAATGATCAGGGTGAGGGTTTAATTCAATTATTGATGGCGAAAAGTCGTGTCGCGCCGCTTAAACCTATAACAATCCCAAGACTGGAACTTTGTGGTGCACTTGTTGGAGCTCACCTTTACCAAAGGGTTGTAGCATCGCTGAGACAACAAGCTAAGCGCACTTTCTTTTGGACAGATTCGTCCATCGTGTTAGGATGGTTAAAGGTGTTGCCTAGCAAGCTACAACCCTTTGTTAGAAATAGGGTTGCTGAAATATTAGAGAAGACTGGAAATTGCGAGTGGAGGCATGTCCCAACAGAGTGTAATCCGGCCGATCATATTTCTCGCGGTGTGAGTTGTAAGGATATTTCATCCATGAGTAAGTGGCGGTCAGGACCTGAATTTTTAAAGAAAAAGGTCTCTCACTGGCCTGCAAATTTCTTAAGTATTAATCACGAGTTGCCTGAGATTAAATCGTCAAATGTTATCCTCCACGGAATACTTCATTCTAACAACAATGAAGATTTAGGCGGGAATAAATTAATTGAATTTAAACGCTTTTCTAAATATACTAGATTAAATCGGGCCGTTGCTTATGTGCTGCGTTTTATTAATAATTGTAGAAAGCAATCCGTTCACGGTCCTCTAAGCAATCAAGAGTTGCAAACCGCACTCAATGTTATTATAAGAATATCTCAGAGTGAATCATTTGAGGAATACACCATGTTAATTAAAAATAAAAGCTTACCCACTAAAAGTCCGTTGCATAAATTTAATGTATTTCTCGATGATAATAAAATAATGCGTGTTGGAGGGCGTCTTGAAAATTCCGATTACTGTTATGAGAAAAAACATCCCATACTTATACAGTCCACTCATTATTTTACCAAATTGCTCTTCAATTATGAGCACATAAGGTTAATGCACGCGGGACCACAGCTAATGTTGGCCACTATAAGAGAGATGTACTGGCCGATTAGAGGTCGTAATTTGGCCAGATCTTGTTATCGACAATGTGTAAGATGTAATAGAATGAAAGGAAAAACCATCTCTCCAATAATGGGCAACCTACCACACCAACGCATCCTTTCTGGTTTTCCATTTCAAAATATTGGACTAGACTATGCGGGACCAATTCAATCTGTTTCTCGCCATGGCCGTGGTTGTAAAATTGTAAAGGTGTATATAGCTATTTTTATTTGCTTCGCGACTAAGTCAATTCATCTTGAATTAGTGGGTGATTTAACTAGCAATACCTTCATATTAGCTTTGCGCAGATTTATGTCAAGAAGAGGGAAACCTCTTAATATTTATTCGGATAATGGTACCTCCTTTGTAGGCGCATACAATGACATTTCAAAATTTATTAGGACGTATTGTAATTCTTTATCTGAGGTAATGGCAAATGAAGGAATTAATTTCCATTTTATACCGCCTTATTCTCCCCATTTTGCTGGGCTTGCGGAGGCTGGTGTCAAATGCATTAAATATCATTTAGTTAGAGTGCTGGGCAATTGTAATTTGACTTACGAGGAACTAAATACCACATTAATACAAATTGAGGCTATACTTAACTCCAGACCACTCACACCTTTGTCAACGAATCCTGAAGACTTGCTACCACTAACGCCCGGTCATTTTTTGATTGGACGCCCCTTGACTTCCTTGCCGACACCAGACTATAAAGATCATTCCGTAAGCTCTTTAACCCGATTTCAACGAATAGAACAATTACGTCAACATTTTTGGGCTAGATGGAGCAAGGAATATATATCAGAGCTTCAACTGCGGATGAAATGGCGTTCCTGTAAAGGCTCTTTGAAGTGAAATTCACTGGTACTCCTAAAAGAGGAGAATTCACCGCCATTAAAGTGGAAGATGGGTCGCATCGTCGCAGTCCATCCAGGCTCGGACGGCGTATCAAGGGTGGCGGATATCAAAACAGCGACTGGTATAGTTCGCCGATCATTTAGCAAAATTTGTCCGCTTCCTGAACCTGAAGAATCTGGTTGAAAGGTAGACTTTCAACGCCGGGGGGCATGTTGAAGCGCCTGTCAAATTATATTAGCAGTTCTCATGCCAATATTAGTCCGTAAGCTGTGTAGGTATGTTTAAAAAAATGTTGTACCTGTCGTCGTTGTAAAAATTAAAGATCAAGTAAAGGTCGATTGAGCAAATTACTGCATTTTATTATTAAAAAGAGATCAAATTCCTATATTCCTTCGGTTAAGCGAATCGAAGCAAATTCAAATTAATGAAATGTCATTCATTTCATTACATGTATATATATATATATATATACCTAGTCAGGTCATAAATTCTGTCACATGTTAAATATAAAATAATTGAAACAAGTTTATTCATTATGTAACCATTTATATACTAAAATGAACTTAACAAAACATAGATTCTTATGACACTAAAGTTTATTCAAAATGACCTTCGTGATTTTGAATACAGGCATTCAATCTGCGTGGCCAGTCGTCTATCGCAGCACGAACGAGTTCCATGTCAATATCGGCGGCTGCCTTAATCAAGGATGCCTTGAGTGACTTCAAATTGGGATGAGGCTTTGAGCACGCCTTTTCCTCCAAGTGTTGCCATATCTTGTAATCTAACGTATTCATATCTGGACTGGAGGAGGGCCAGTCTTCGTGCCGGATGAAGTCGATTTCACGCGCCGCCAGCCAGTCTTGTGTGCTCTTCGCTCTATGAGCTGGCGCCGAATCTTGTTGGAATACCCAGTGCCGGTTATTGAACATGGAATGGGAAACAGGTTCCACAAGGATCGTCAGGACTGTATTTTGATACACAACTGCATTCGTTTTTACACCTTTCTCACAAAAATGTACCTCTGTTAAGCCCCAATAAGAAACTCCCAATCATACCATGAGCGAGGATGGAAGATGACCTCATTGGATACGCGGAATACGGTTGCTCGCTTCTTCACTACTGTGTGCGTACACCTTATCATTTTATTTGTTGCAGCTCTCTTCTGCGGTAAAAATTTTTTCATCCGAAAAAAGAATTTCCCGATATTTTTTTCCCGCGTACCGCTTCAACAAGGCGCGGCATCTCTTCAGTCTCAGATCCATTAAACGAGCATTCAAACGATGTGTCAGTCAATTTATCAGTGTTAAATAAAAAAAAATCACTTTTAATAAGAATAACATGTAATATATTAAGAATAAAAATATTCTATTCTATTCTATACTATTCAATACGAGCTGTATGTATTGAAGTTGCGTAAGTCTCGCCGCATACATTTGAAAATCTGTCAGTTAAGTTGTTTGAATGCTGTTATATCAACTGAAGACTGTAGATTCATCTTCCGTCTTCCAGCCATGAGATTCAGAGTATGATCGGAGAGTTTTTAGATTCTTCTGCGACGTGTCTTGCAGAACTTAACTCCGACAGCATGGACAGTTTCCATGACCTTGTCATTCATATCACCCACTGTATTGCAATCTGCTAAGCATTTAAAACGGTTTTGTAATTCGAGCTGAAAGTTTTTGGGACTTTGGATACATAACCCTAGACCAGCCATATAACTAGAAGAGCTGACAATGAATAGGGAAGAAAGTTCTAGAAAGGTAGCCTCGATCGCTTAACCGAAGTGTCTTTCAGGCCGTGAAGGAAGTCATTGGATGCAAGTGGTTCAGAACGGTGTTTTGTGGCTTTCCTTGGCAGACGACTAAATTTATATCACTATCATCATAAGAACCCATCATAAGTCCACTGCTGAACTTTGTTCTTAGATTCATATCACACAGCTTTGTCTGACATAGGACTCCCAGTATGTAAGGCTGCGAGTAATGCATTGGGAGAGATGATATTGATATTAATGATAATGATGATGATTTGGATTATAATCATTTACCACATCACTGAAGGATGTTTTTGAGTTATCTAACCGCCATCAGAGTATCGGTTACTGATGATCATAGCACTCTCCAAACTACAGGCAATTCTTTCAAATTCAATTTAAAGAAAAAAACGAAAACCAATAAAAAATTCAGCAAAACGATATTTTTAAGAAAGAAAGTTGCAGATAGTATGAACTGTTTGATCTTCAATAAAATTTACTGAAGATATTTAGTTAACGATAATCTAGCCTTTTCGAGATCTGTGGGGGTTTTTCACCACATTTCCATCCGGTTATTAAGCCCCGTTATATTTCAATGTCACCCGAGTCCTTGCTACACTTAAAGTGCTAGAGAACCATCCTAATTTCACTCAAACTAACGTGCGCGAATTACTCTTGGATTGTTATTTACAGCCACGCTGCAGCTTTAGAATATATGTTGCTCTTACTATATTTTAGAATACCAGCTTGAAATAGCAGCTTAACACTGCTGTGCCTCGTATGATGAGTGTAGAGGACCGGAGACCCTTTTTACTACTCTACTAAGATGCATCTCGTTGAAAACGAAGAAACTTATACTATGAAAAAAATTTATCATCTTCAGTAAAGAATCAAAATATTTGTCAGACGTAAAACACTAATACCAGCGAGAACCACGAGAAGTAGCATCGAAAGAGGGCTACTATCGTCGTCAACCCTTCTGTTAATAATGGAAACCCATGTACAATGAATTTTACGGACTAATAAAGAAGGTGTTTTAAGTATCAAATAATTTATTACATTAAGATTATATTTATTATTTTTTTACTTAATATTTAAAAGCCCATTTTGCGTAAAGTAATAATATTCCTTATTCTATATTCCCACAGGACGTGTGAAAGTGGTTAATTAACAGAACATGGTATTGTTTTTACGTTTACACGGTTTACACTTTGCATTTTAATGCCTTTATAATTATTTCCTTTCTAACAGCTGTCAGCAAAAGTATTGTGCTTTAAAGACAGTTCTATAATTACGTACCTACAATGTACCTCTATTGCAACGTCAAGTACCAGTGTAGAGCGCACACGCGACTTGTCAAAATAACAAGGACCGTTAGTAGTAAGTCCCCTTTTCTACTTATATTTTCATCTGTACTGTTTGTTTTAACTACTTTTGTCCAGGAGATGACATTTATATGAATACAGATATATTATAATTATTCTCATTAGCAGTATCAGTGATACAGACACCCTTAGGTACTATATAATCTCATACTATTTGATAAAAAAACTAACAATTTCTGTCTTTACATAGATATTGTTTCTACTAGAATTTAAACCCAGAAACTGAAATAAATTACAGAACGATGTTCGTTAGAACTGACACAGCGTAACTGTTAAATTATGACTTTAAAACAAGATGTGTGTAGATCTAGAGCCGTGGAAGCTCAAAGATATTCAACGCTATCAAACTGAATTCGAGCGTAGCCGCCTCTAATAAAATTGTTAATGGCAATTTTAAGCGCCGATTTTCCCCGTGTTTAGATATGAAAGGAAATATTATACAGATTTAATGTGTCAGGAATTTGACAAATAGGACATATGAACTCTTGTGAATTCTCCTTCTCTTTTAGTGCTAAATAGCCCTCTCAGAAAAACGAGAAACTCTGTGTCCATTACTCTATGAGGTCACTGGAAGTCACGCAGCACATAGGGTGGTATCATAAGTGCTATAGTATCGTGTGTAGGACCGTTTATCCCTTAAGAATATCCACTACCCCATTATTATGTAGTCACTGACACTGGATGCAATTGCATCCAGTGTCGTAAGAGCCGACAGAGAGAAACAAATCAGAAGACGGGCAGCAGCGTCTTCCTAATAATCACTAAAAATAAAAAAATTGAACATGAATCCCGCACATGAATGCCGTTTTTTTTGTCCATTTATGGCAATGACATTATATATAAATATCATTGATTTATGGGGTCATGCCTTACCCGGAGGAGCTCACACAAATATTACCTACCTTTACTAAGTATAAGATGTATTTTTAAAAGTTTAGCATCAAACAGAGTAATTTGCAGTAGTGACGTAAGAAAATCTTTCAAAAGTATCATATCATCGCCTCCCGTGTGTCTAAAGAGATATCTATAATACTGAAATATGATTTAAATACATGATTTTATTTAACTTCGTTTTTCTCACTTTTAATTTTAATTTCATTTACTGCAAGATCGACAAAGTGAGTAAAAAGTATTCCAGTTCGTTTCGTCTTAAACACTTCAATAAAAACGTACGTTATACACTAGCAGTTAGAAATATATCTGTATATAGAAATCACTTTTTTAACAGTGGTAGATCCACGCGGCAGCTTTTGCTGTCGCACGGATGGGCCGCCTCGAACCGGGGTGGTATCACGACCTCACAGAATACCAGCGTGAAGTAGAGGTTTACCTCTGCGTTTCGCTTGGTGAGTGCAGGTGGCCTGAGGCACTTTTTACTGAAAATGAGGCATTCCATCTTAGTCCTCGCGGGTGACAACGCATCTGCTTTTTGATTTGTAATAGAGGATAGATGTAGATGTCTATGGGCCGCAGCAACCACTTACCATCAGGTGGACTATGTGCTCGTTTGTCACCTTTATCCTATAAATAAAAACTTGCTGTCCGTTAAACTCTAAAACGGCTCAATCGATTTTGATTATTTTTTTTGTGTGTTTTTGAATGGGTTCGTAAATGACTTAGATTCACATTTGAACCCGGTAGGTGGCGCTGTTCTCGAGATCCAGAAATTACCAGTGCGGAACTGGGGCGGATAGCTAGTAACAAGATAAAAATATATTCACTAAACATGTTGCGTCATGTTGTTTGTTTTATTTTCACGAAGCATCTCAACAGCAGTGTCATTAATCAGGGCGATGTAAGTAGCATGCAAAAAAGGTGCAGATAAAGATACGGCACGATGCAATACGGATAGGTACCTGAAGAATTTTTATCATACGGCATTAGTAACTTGCGAATTACAAGCAGTAAAAAATACCTGAGTAGTAAAATCATTAATTATTTGTTTAGTTAACACAAACGTTGTACATGAGTTTTAATTTTAGGGTTTTGTTATACAATAATTTCCTTTTAAATTTTTGCAAAAACTTTTTCTTCCTCGCGTATTGAATAGTGTAGGTACTATTAGACAATTTTTAATTATAAATTTCCATATACCACTTTTAGCCATTACGCATAGTTTTTGAAATATTAAGCTTTTTACTATATTATTAGTCTTAAATGATTCTAGTAAACCGTTATCTTATAGTGCCAGTGTAAAAATATCCACTACTCCATATCGTCCCGTACGTGTCGTAAGCGGCGACAGAGAAAAATAAACCAGGAGATGGGCAGCAGCGGCTTTCTAATGACAACTAGAAAATAAAAAACTGCGGTTGCCAACCTACCTGGCAAGAATGGTAACTATGGCACATATCCCTCCCCCTACCATAAAGCAATCTGTTCGGTGGGCCCATTTAGCAGTAAAATTATGGCAGGCTGTAAAAGTCACGGTGATGCAACTAAAATCTGGAAAATATCTTTGCATATTTTTTATTATTTTTAATATGTATCTGACCTTAAAACATATTTTAATAAATTGAAACAACATAATATGTTGTAATTAAGAGCTTTTGTAAATATTAAAAAACATTCTTTTAATGCTTTTAATATCTTTACATAATATAAAACAATGTCGATTTTGTTGAAATTTTTTTGTGTTTTATTTGAACCCGTTAGGTTAGGTAGCGATCTCGACAATAGCGCCTATTGTCGAGATCGCTATATTGCCCGTGCGAATACGGGGTAGATCGCTAGTTAGTAATATTTTTAAATGTTTGCCATTACTTCCATACAATACAATATGTGGAGAAATATATTACCTTAGCTATTATACTTTTAAAACAACTTAAATAGTTGCAAAGTATTTAAATGATGGCTGACGTGTAAAATTACGACACCTAATTTGAAACACTTGAATATTAATGTGCTTTTAAACAAGAGAGGGTTTAGTCTTGTTGATTCTACTCTGTAGCATGCAGACTAGGCTCCGCAGTATAATATGTTGGAAAAAATATTTAAAGGCTCACTAATGTTAAAACAGCTAGATAAGTTTTTCAAAGGTATTTCCATAGCTTAATGCCAATCTAATTTTGCTCTGGGGAAATGCGACTTACTCAGAAAGAAGACTATTTATATTTTGCCAAAAAGGTCCATAAAAGCAGTTTAATGTCAAATCCCAAAGAATCTCTAGAACACTAGGTGTAGCCACCATCCTCTTCCGGATTTCTGCGGCCAAATAGCGTCGCTGTAGTCTTCCACTCTGAACGGTTCAGAAAATCAGTTTTAAATCTAAAATACGCCACGTTAACATACCCCACCTAGGACCGGGAGAAGCCGGGGCACACATTCGTCAAATAGAGAAAGTTTTCAATTGATACCCCAGCAATTACATCATCATATATTTTACTCCCAAAACTAACCCCTAGCCCCTTAAGTCAAAAATTCGAATTTCAAATCTACTAAGCGTTTACCGTATATTTCAGAGAACACGAGCAACCCGTGTTTGATCCCCGCTGACACCAATAAAATTGTTATGACTTACTATGACGAAAAATATCGTGAGGAAATCTGCATGTCTGAGGAATAAAAATATTTTAAAGATATGTGAAGTGAAGAACACCAATTCGCACTAGAACAACACGACGGACTGCAACTTTGCTTTTAACGGTGATTAGAACTATGTCAAGTAACTATAATTTATGCGAAACATTCTATGCGATGAACAAATAGACACTAAGAAGATTCTATTTGTTCCCTTTATCGTACGAACCATTAAATGTAGTATATAATTATGAGCATGGGCAAATATTTAAGAATTTTTACTCAATCTTGGAAACTAGCATTTTAGACGCTGCTTTCCGTCTACAGTTCGGGGATTATTTAAATTATGGTCTGTTGTACAATTGTTGTATAATCTTTATATGTATACTAGATAGTTCTTCTGTCCGTGAGTATGGGACTGAACTTTTCCTAAACGACTGGACCGATTTTGATGAAATTTTGTGTGTGTGATGAAGTTGATTTGAGAAGGGTTTAGATTCATAATTGGAGATCCAGAAATAACCCGTGCGCGGATCGCTAGTGGATTTGTAAAATATTAATATCTATTATTACAAATTGTATTAGAAAGAGTCAAGCAAAAGAGCAGAACAAAACCAGCTCAAGTAATAACGGTTTAAAAAAATATTAGTTGTAAAATTGTGATAAACTGTTGATAAACGTATAATAATATATATAAGTATTTTTTTCTATGTATCTCTAAGCCAGCGCTTCACTGCAATCCCATCTGATGGTAAGTGGTGATATAGCCTAAGATAGTGAAACGCACTGACTTAACATATTCATATTCAATCTTGCCTTGAAGACACCCACATTGTAATCGGATGGAAACCAGATGCTGGCAACTTATTCCACTCCTTTACTGTACAAATGATGGAGAATATGGCAAACCGTTTGGTTCGAATGCGTGGTAAGTTAACAACGAAAGGGTGAAGACTGGCCGAACGTCTGGTTGTCCGATGGTGGAAGGGAGAGGGTAGAATTAAATTATGCAATTCCTGTGCACACTTTTCAAAATGCATCCTGTAGAAAACCGAAAGGCTGGCTACATTGTGCCTGTGTTCGAGGCTGGTTAGATTGGTTTTAACCGAATTCGGGTCATCAATTTATCTCGCAATTACTGCCTTGCGAAACTAGTACTGGAAAAAAAAATTAGACTGTCACGATTTAAAAGACAAAGATTAACTGGTTCTGTCATAAAAACAAAACGTTTTTAGTTCAAATAACAGAAAGAGTTCACAAATAACAGAAAGTTAGTTTACTTTCTGTTATTTGTGAAGAATTTCATCAAGTATGTTCTGTGGTTAAAAATGTAAATTTTTTAAATAAAATGTGACTTTAATCCCAATTTCAAAAAGGATGTGACTATAATCCCAATGTCATAAGTTTACACAATATACATTATTATAATTAAAAAAAAACTAAAAATCCTGTAAGATAAGTGAAACCTTGGGATTAAACAAGATTTTTAACTAAATGTTATGACTAGTTTAGCCATAAAAAGCTTTTTAATCGAAACAGTTTGATGCTAAGTTTAAATCTAAAAATTATCGCCACTTTTACATTCTCATTTAAGCTCTCAAGAAAAAAAGAAGAAAGAACAAGAAGATCGTCAATCGTGCATCATGATCATCCAACTCGTCAACAAGTAGACAGTCCGGAGAGTGAAGGTTCAGGAACATTGTGTGATTTCACTAAAACTAACTAACACTACTACTACTAACTACTACTAACAACACTAAAAAACATTCTAACAGTGGTAGAGCCAGGCGGCAGCTTTTGCTGTCGCATGGATGGGCCGGCTCGAACCGGGGTGGTACCACGAACTCACAGAATACCAACGTGAAGTAGAGGTTTACCTCTGCGTTTCGCTTGGTGAGTGCAGGTGGCCGGAGGCCCTTTTTACTGGAAATGAGGCATTCCATCCTAGTCCTCACGGGTGAAAACGCATCTGCATTTTGATCTGTAACAGAGGATAGATGTGGATGTCTATGGGCCGCAGCAACCACTTGCCATCGGGTGGACTGTGTGCTCGTTTTTCACCCTTATTCTATATAAAAAAACTAGTAGTCCCTAAATACTCTCTTTCCCCTATGCTTGCCTCCTATTTTATAATTGTCATTCATGAAATTTCTACAGAATTTGAATATTTTGCCCACCACTGTTGGTAGCCCCATTTGTTAAAAGAGCATATTGAATAGTGGATGTGGTTATATGTATAAAAATGGAACTTATTACTATTCTAAGATTAATAATTATTATAAAGAGTAGCTGAGATACATAGGCTGCACTAAAAGTATCGGGAATGTAATATTTCCACTGTTGCTGTCATATTAAAATCTTTTTTAATTGAAAACTCCTTGGTTTTAAAAATCGAAGACCATTTATATATTTAAAAAAAGATTCTCGGTCTTGTCACAAGGTTTTGTCAAACTTGTTTAGTCGTTGAGAAAATGGAATTGACTCGAGAAAATTCAAGAGCGATGATATATTATAACTTTCGAAGTGGTTAAACACAAAAACAGTGTGTTTACCGGATGATTTCTACATTTGGTGTTGAAGCCCCATCCAAAACCACAATTTATCGCTGGTTTGCTGAATTTCAACGTGGACGTGTCTAGCTCAGTGATAATCCCCGTCAAGGTCGTCCAAAAACTGCAGTCACCCAAGCAAAAGTTGATGCTGTGCGTAAGCTGATAAAGAAAGATCGACATGTGATATACCGCGAAATTCAGGCAACTTTAGACATTGGCATAAGTCAAATACAAATAATCTTGCATGAACAATTAGGTGTAAAAAAGTAGTTTTCCCGATGAATACCGCATTCGCTCTGTGAAGAGCAAAAAGCGGCTCGCGTTACTTGGTGCGTCAGAACTCTCGAAAGATTCCACGCAGGATCCTCAAATGCTGTACACAACATCGTATTAGGTGACGAATCCTGGATATATGCGTACGAACCCGAAACAAAAAACCAGTCACGAGTTTGGGTGTTCGAAAATGAGTTAAAGCCAACAAAAATTGTTCGTTCACGGAGTGTTGCAAAGAAAATGGTGGCCACGTTTGTCTCCAAAACCGGCCATGTTACGACTATTCCTCTTGAGGGACAAAGAACCGTTAATGCAGAATGGTATGCTAGCATTTGTTTGCCACAGATCGTTTCTGAACTCCGTAAAGAGAACTGCAACCGCCGCATCATCCTCCATCACGACAATGCGAGTTCTCACACCGCACACAGAACAAAAGAGTTTTTAGAGCAAGAAAACATAGAATTATTAGACCATCCGCCGTACAGCCCCGACCTAAGCGTTTAAGTAGCGTAAGTAAGTAAGTAAGTAAGCGTAAGTAGCGACCTAAGTGATTTCTATACTTTCCCTAAAATAAAAAATAAATTTCGTGGACAGAGATTTTCCTCACCTGAAGAAGCTGTGGACGGCTACAAAACGCCCATTTTGGAGACCCCAACTTCCGAATGGAATGGTTGCTTCAATGATTGGTTCCATCGTATGGAAAAATGTGTCAAATTTCGCGGAGAATACTTCGAAAAGCAATAAATACATTTTTAAATAGTAATGTTGTGTCCCTTCCTTGATTCACGAAATTTTCAGTGCCGCCCTCGTAGCATGAGGGGTCAGTAAGCAGACGTGCAATGGGTATATCTCAAAGATCCGAAAACCTATCAGGAAGAAAGATTTTCGAATGGCCTTAAGTAACGGTAAACGAAGTGAATGGCAGCCCTCTATTAGATGGATTACTACGATACGCGGAAAGTCGATGGATGCAGGTCGCACAGGAACGTGTTTTGTGGCATTATTTGGGGTGGTTGATATTGAACAGTTGACTCGGGAAAGGATGTGATGATGATAATGACACAACTTATCTGAGTCTTCTGGATCTATCAACTTCTGTGACATCTTTTATTAGGTAATCCATTTAGTGGTTCAAACTACATTTATTAGTTACTACATAGATTTAGTTTGATATAATTTATTTTATTCTGTTCCAAAGTAAAACAAATTTTCTACACTTCGTAGCTCAATGGCTAATTGAATTTAAAGTACCACTTTAAGAATCCCCATCGAGCGTGCTCTGTGTTTAGCTTTTGTGATTTAGATAAGCCAAAATTGCAAGTTTAACCTCGACCGCGATAACACAACAAGGATTGTTTTACATAATTTTAAATGTTTCATTTTTCATGAATATAAAGTAAAATAAAAATAGGCAACCATAAAAAATGTTTTTAATTGAATACGTACGTATTATTGTTTATTTTCTACATTTGATTTTTTTTTTTGAGCAAACTCCAGCCCGGGGCACAAACGAGTGTTCTAATTTGTACCCCGGGTAGAAGAGATACGAAGTATCAGCCGGAGAGGACACCTGTGTCTCGGTTAGAAAGAGCAAGGCCGGCTTAGCTATCTCCAGATGGTAGTGGACGGCGTTAAGGTTTGAATGAAGTCCCCTGATATTGCAGAAATCCATGTTCAGCGTAGCAGGGGTTGCCTTTGTCTTCTTGCTCCGCTTGCCCCGAGCAGGTTTCGTCTTAAGCGGAATTTCGCCCCCCCCCCCCCCCCCAAATACGCAAGGCAGCCTGAGCACCCACGCCCAGGAGTGGAGTAGTTTGGTCGTGGATGCTCAGCGAGGGATTCTCCAGGGATGCTGGTACCCTCCTGGGGTAGTCTTTTGTTTAATTCCACTACCATGTTGATGTGGGGGGGGGGGGGGGGAAATTGGGCCTCCGGCCACCTGCACTCACCAAGCGCAACGCAGAGGTAAACCTCTACTTCACGCTGGTATTCTGTGAGGTCGTGGTACCACCCCGGTTCGAGCTGGCCCATCCGTGCGACAGCAAAAGCTACCGCTTGGCTCTACCACTGTTAGAAAGAAAAACAAAAAGAAATACAGTCGGATTGAGTAGCTCCTTTTTTTCGAAGTCGGTAGATATAAGAATATTATTTTAACTCAATTGTATTGTTTATAGATCAAAGGTGACAAACGAGCACATATTCCATTTGATGCTAAGTAGATACATGGAGAGACATTTTCATTTATTATCGATTAGAATCAAAATGCAAATGCGTTGTCACCCCCGACAGTTAGAATGTACCCTTACCAGTAAAAAGGGTATCCGATTCTTTGCAATCACCATACGCATACCATGCACAGCAGCATTATTCTGCTGTTTTCCGCTGATACTCTGTGAGAGTGCGGTCCATAATATAGCTGCATAGATAGCATAGCTGCAGCGTGGCTCTACCTCCTAGAAGAAGAAATAAGAAGGTTTTTTTTATAAAATAAGGGTGACAAACGAGTACACGGTCAACCTGATCGTAAGTAGATGCTGTGGCTCATATACATCTACAAACATCCTCGACTAACAATCTAAATGCAGATGGTTTGTCACCTCTAAGGACTAAGATGGAATGCTTCTTTACCAGTAAAAAGGGTCTTCGGTTCTCTACACTCACCATACGAAACACAGCAGCATTTAGCTACTATTTTACGCTCATATTCTGTGAGCACGTGCTCCTACTCCAGTCGAGCGGGTCTACTATAATATAGCTGCAGCGTGGCTCTGCCAAGTCTTAAGCTTTCTTCAAAAATATCGTACTTGAAAAAAAACTTACCTATTCTCCAATCTCGTAATAAACAAAACATATTTCCAGTTAAACAAAATATTTTACGAAGCTGACTTCTTAAAATTTCGAGGTAAATCTGATGGACAATGTGTTTAAAAGCAGTTCCGTGTACGGCGTTATAACTGCGACGCAAATGTCACATTAATCAAGGAACTTACGTGATAACAATGAAGAGTTATTGAGAAAAATACTTACAAAGAATAATATTGTGTAACTTTTTTGAATGATTTATTGTTGCAAAAATATTTTACTTATCTTTCAAGAATTGTAGTCAATGTTTTATTTTTGTTCTTAAAATGGTGATTTTTAAAGCCTTAGAAATAGCGTATGAAGGTAAATGTAAGCTTTGATTTGAATAACACTATTTTTACGAATTTTATCACGACTTATTGAACTTTAATGATTTCTTATATTTACGCGAACACTACACCTTTAAATAAAACTAATTTTACGGATTTTATCGCGTATATTAACTTATTTTATATTTCCGACGTTTCGATCACTTTTCATCACCCATGGTCACGGGGGGGGGGGGGGGGGGGGGGACTGAGGTGTATGACGTCCCAATGTCATAGCTAACTACGGCTACCTTCAGAATAAAAATTATTATTTTTTGTTCCGATCTACGCAGTATGAGCTTACAGTATCATGAAGTCTTGCAGTTGTATGCTTGGGTTGGGATTTAATTTTATTTATTATGGGATCCCAAGCAGATGTTAGCACTTCAGTCCCCCCCCCGCGACCATGGGTGCTGAAAAGTGCTCGAAATTTCGGGAATATAAAATAAGTTAATATACACGATATAATAATTTAAAATTAAAAATTTTGTACAGCCGACTTCAATATAAGCGACTTCAAAATAGGTTATTTTAGAATAACTCAATAACCATTGGTCTGACCTTGATGAAATTCATATGGGACCACACGAGAACTATCAGCTTTCATATATAAAAAGAATCATCGAAATCGGTTTGCCCAGTACAAAGTTATGAGGTAACACACATAAAAAAAACATACACTCGAATTGAGTACCGTCTCCTTTTTGGAAGTCGGCAGAAAATCCGTAAAATTAGTTTTATTTAAACTAATTTAACTTATTCATAATTCCCGACGTTTCAGATGCGTTGCAGCATCTATGGTGATTGACGTATCGAAATTAACCCAAAGAATTTTCAGCTTTTTAATTATTATTTTTGGTTCGAACTACACAGATTGAGATTACCGTGTCTTGAAGTCTTGCAGTGGTATGCCTAGGTTTAGTTTTAATTTTATTAATTACAAGATACGAAGCAGGTGGTAGTACCCAGCCTCCATTTCTATTGAAATTAGGATATTTTTTATTTAAATAGCCTCACGTATCATCTTGGTGGGAATCGATATTCTTTCGCGAGGATTAGTGATCTAGCAAATCTGATATAATGGCGGGGACCGTCTAAGATATAATCACAAAATGTAGATTTCTCGAAGCGTTGATGTTTCACGTCAGCTTTAAGTTAAATTTATAAAGAAAAGATTAAAGTTGTTTAAAATAAGGGTGCCATTTTTGTATGTAGAAGACATTTTGGAAAATATTGTTTGGTATCCATTTTTTTCTTGGCACTTATACAACAAAAAATTAAAAGTATTTTTAAATAAATAGAAATAGAACGAAAGCATGCTACAATAATTTATAAAGCTCGAAAATGTTTACTGTGTACCAAATTTCGATCAACAATACCAACTAGATAACGAGTCACGTACAAAATCATAGCTAAATGCTGTCCGCGTGAATATACTTACACAGCGAAACAAAGCAGTAAACAAATTTACTAAAGAACTGAGACAAAAAATTAAAACAGTTTTATGTTCAACCCAATTACAACCATGGCATCTAGTAATAAAGTCACAAATCTTAAGATCATTACTTACAAAAAATAACAATTAATTCAATGCATTACTCCTGTCACTTGGAATTGAAAAGACATAGGTTAAATAACATTTAGTGTGAAATCAACCTTAAGTAATAACAAATTAAAGTACTTTCTCCCGTTATTGCCTTGCAAGCTACGTCGTTTTGTTTTGTTTCTGTTTGCTTCTTCGAATTTAGGTACAAAATTATGGAGTCGTGGTGAACACTAAAATAATTTATAATATGATCATAAGTTAAGTTAAAATTATTTATATTTTCGGCATTTATGTTTGTTAGTATACATACTTTCCACACTAGCCATTAAATTTTTTTTATAGGATAAGGGTGACAAACGAGCTCACAGTCCACCTGATGGTAAGTGGTTGCTGCGGCCCATAGACATCTACAACTATCCTCGTTTGCGAATCAAAATGCAGATGCGTTGTCACCCGTGAGGACTAAGATGGAATGCCTCATTTCCAGTCAAAAGGGCCTCCGGCCACCTGCACTCACCAAGCGAAACACAGAGGTAAACCTCTACTTCACGCTGGTATTCTGTGAGGTCGTGGTACCACCCCGGTTCGAGCGGGCCCATCCGTGCGACAGCAAAAGCTGCCGCGTGGCTCTACCACTGTTAATAAACATAATATAGTATGTAGCATAATGATTTCATTTGATTAGATAATTCATTATATATATATTTTAGTTTTTGTATGTATATATGTTTGTAGTATATGTATTATATATACTAGCTGACCAGGCAGACGTTGTTCTGCCCTTTCCGAACAACCATTTGCTTTCCCAAAAAAACTCCTGAAATAAGCAATAAAAAAATTGAGGGTCACTTAACGGGATTAAAACTATCCTATCTCTCAAGTTGGACCCAACTGCACACAGTCTGCAAATTTTTTTTGAAATCGGTTCTATCTGTTGAATACTTACAGCAACACGTGGTGGTTATACTACTAAATTGTATCTAATATTAAACGTTTGTATTTTTAACATAGTGCCATCTATTAAATATTTACTCAATCCAGTCAACAGATATGGTCATCTGACAGAATCATTTGGAGCTAAGAGATAATTGTGACTGTCAAATAATAGACAAATAATTTTCAATAAAATAATATTGTATTGCGACTATAAATTGAGATGTAAGCTATCCTATCTTTTAAGTTGGACCAAACTGCACATTGACCAAAAATTTCATTGAAATCAGTTCAGTAGTTTAGGAGTTCATCGCGGACAAACAACGTGACACGTAATTTTTATATATAAAGACTAGCTCGCCAGGCAGACGTTGTTCTGCCCTTTCCAACGACCCTTCATATAAAAATCCTTAGATTCGCAATAAAAATTTTTGAGGGTCATTTAGCGAGATAAAAACTATCCTATCTCTCAAGTGGGACCAAAATCCACACAGTGTGCAAAATTTCATTGAAATCTGTTCAGTAGTTTAGGAGTCCATCGCGGACAAACAACGTGACACGTAATTTTTATATATAAATATATATATATATATTTATATATATATATATATATATATATATATATATATATATATATATAATATGTATTCCTTTTTATCACACTTATTTACCCTACCCCTGTTATCTTCGTGTAATCCTGTCCATTCATTGGTTGTCTCGAAGAAATTGCTGCCGCCCATTGAGTACTTCTTTGTGTTGGTGTGCAATAAAGAATAATAAATAAATAAATAAAATACTTGAAGGTTTGGTGTATAATATGATTATATAATTTATCAGTGTTTTATGCGTCGTACACAAAATGTAATAAACTGTAAGTACGCTTTTTGTTTTTCAAATGTATGTAATCTCGGCGGCTGGCAAAGGTGTTTTGATAGCCGGATGTTACAAACAAAAATATCACTAAATTCCACATATATATATTTATGTGGAATTTAGTGATATTTTTGTGAGATCCATTCTGTACACATAAACAGATTGCTAGGAAAGCTAAAATAAAAACAAACAAACAAACAGTATCTAATGAAATTACACAAACAGAGACAAAAGTAGCAATTAACATTATTTATTATGTTGATGATAAAAGGATGCTGTGGCCCATAGACATGTACATTAATCTGCGATTAAGAATCAAAATTCAGATGCGTTGTCACCCTAAGGACTAAGATGCATGGCCTCGTCTCCAGTAAGAGGGGTCTCCGGTTCTCTACACTCACCATAAGAAACACAACAACATTAAGCTGCTATTTTAATCGTACGCTGGTATTCTATGAGAGGGTGGTCCTTCCCGGGTCAAGCCCAACTATGTTTAGAGTTAAAAAATTTACTAAAAAAAATAACGTATTATATTTATAACCAAATCTTATGATTTTTTGCGCTGTCCACATAATACATAGTTTAAAAGTTATAGGTGTATATAAAAATCGTATGAGGAAAAATGTCCGGCGCTAACCGGCCGTGCAAAACAAAATAACTGACCGGAACGTGTCCAAATTAATCTGTGGTTTTGTTACTCACATCCGTTCCCGAACTTCCGCATTCGGGACTCGAATATCTTTGTTAAATAATGGGTTATAGAGCTGCTTCATATTTGCATGCTTTAATTGAATCTGTAAAATCTGAAAAGAAGTTAAAACACTGTGAACATATTAGTAATAATATGAATATAATAGCTTAATATCGTCATAGATGTAAAAAAAAATATTATTTATTTCTTAAATTAAAAATTATTTTTGTAATTTTCTCGCATATTATTTTCATAAGCCAATTAGAACAAAGTCAATAAATATTATTTCAAACATCTGTGTGAGCTTATCTAAGATTAATCGTTTTCTAAAATTCTATATACGATATTCTATCGTAAACTAACTAACATAAAATACCTTTGGAACGCATGATTAGTTTAAACTCCCAAGAAGTTAAAACGTTTAAGCTTCAAGGTGGTTAGAATATACGGGAAGTAAATTTAAAATGAGAAACTTATGAACATTATATAACTTGAAAGTAAAAGTTACTGTCTATTAAGTTTTGAGAGGTTTCTTATATATTACAAATTGTTTAGTTACATAAGTAACGAGTAAAGCTTATCACATACATATTTCTAACATCATTTTATGTGAAGAAAACTAAAAATAATTTGATATGTCTTACATTATGTAACATATTATGACGTATGACTTTGTAGACTGTGTTTTTAATTTATAGATTCCAGAATGTACAGTAATAAAAAGCCTCTGTGCATATACGTTTTGAATTAGCAGAGCCATTTTGTTTTCACTTCCATTTATAGACATTGAACAAGTTAGGCGTTAATTCAGTAACACGACCCAAATATTAATAGAATAAATAAACGTTGGAATCTTAATTTTAGGCCCTAATAGAACATACTAGCGCTTTCCAATATATGTAATAATAGTAATTTTTATTAAATATACATTACAAAAAACTAATCGAAAGTCGTTTATGCTTTTACCACAGGTTCGGAAAACACCTCTGTCCTGTGAAGAACCAGCAAGAATCCCAGTGGGACTGTTTTTACCCTCATAAAACAATGTTTGTGTAAATAAAATTTAAACTCTTTGATATCCTGCATATTTAAAAAAAAACAAACAAAAACCTAACTTATTTATAAAAACGTGTACATTGCCCCATAAAGAAATTACTGTGTTCCAACTATTTACAGAATATGCAACAATATTTTTAAATTTTCTTATTAAACTGATAGGCATGAGATAATATATTTATTTCTTTAAATTTTTCTCTAGGATAATTCTTAGGACTCAAGATAAGAATTTCTCTTAAAGCTCTCTTGTGCAAAACTTTCAATATCGGCCACATTACACCAGAGCACGATTGTATACGACAGTATAGAATCTTGCTATGGGGCAACTATGGAAACAACAAAAATAAACTAACCTATAGTTGTTTCAACACATCTGAGGATTTTAATCTTTTTTACAGCATATGCTGCAGAACTAAGTTAGCTAGCTAGTTTAGACATATCGAGGTCCCACTGAAGGTTTGCGTCCATTGTAATTTCGAGAAAAATAGTGAATTCAATCAAACTCAGAACCTAAACCTAACAATAAAGTTATGTATATTGTGGTTCACGAAATATATCATGAGATTGTCAGAGTGAAAGTCATTAAGACTAATAGCTTTCTTATGTACGAGTGTTAAAAACATTCCAAAGGTCCGTAAAATTTCACACCATTAAAAAAGGTCTTAGAAAAAAGGTCTTGAAAGAAAATGAATAAATGAAGCGAATGTAGTCTAATGGATTAAGGTACGGATCGCGATATTAATTTTGCAATATTAAAATTGAGAGAACCGGTGACCCTTTTTACTGGAAAAGGGTCATTCTATCTTAGTCATCACGGCTGACAACGCATCTACATTTTAATTCGCAAACGAAGATAGATGTAGATGTCTATGGGCTACATCAACCACTTACCATCAGGTGCGAGCGCTTATCACCCTTATTCTATAAAAAAATAATGAGTTGTATTTTCGAATCTACTGTTCCATTAACATCGTAAACCACTTCTGAAGAATGTTAAGCTTATTTAGATTGATCAACGGAAGATTAAAGAAACAATACCATATAGATTGCAAAAAAGCTTTTAAAGTAAAGTTTTATAATCAATGTTTTTCGCATTATGCTGTCATATAGTATATTCTTCTTCTTCTTCTTGATCATCATCAGTCCTTCAAAATTTACTTCTGGACGTGGGCCTCTAACTTTGTTGGATCAACCTTACTAGATAGATTGATAATTATAGTTCCAGATATCCCATCGCCGGTCGCGCTATTTTACGTCTGGCAGGAACCAAACTAACAAAAAATCAAACCATCGTCTATCTATAATTTTTTCCAAGATTTTTAATAAACAATTGTTTTACCACCACAGAATAATATGCAATTGCTCCGTGGCGTAGTGGCTTAGCAATGAGTTGTAACGCTTGGGGCCGCGGGTTTGAATCCCGCACGGAACAAGTATTTGTACGGCCTACAAATAATTTATTCCGGGTCTGGATGTTTGTCCTTGTGCAATATATGTTTGTAAACTGCCTCCACGTTACAGGAGAAAATCCTAGTGTGGGGGTAACGTTTTTAAAAAAAATGAATAAGGAATTAATTAATGAATGAATAAATTTCAAAATTAATGTTTGGAAAAGATCATCAGCTTCAACTCCTAAAAGATTCAAGGCGAGTCCTTCCGCAGGTAAGAACACGAGCTCTCTTTTCTAGGATAATCAAAATATAGTATCGATTGAATATCTCGATCGTGGAGTCACTGTTAAGGACATTTGGTATGCAGAATAAATAAAAATAATCGCAAATAAATCCGCGAGAAACGGCGTGTCAAACTCGCAAAGATTGTTTTGTTTCACCAAGATAGCACCCTGATTCACATGTTCGCCGTTACAGTGACTGTAGTTTGAGGTGCTGACTCCTTTTCTAAAAATCACAATCCATTTTCACAACTATCTGTTCTGTCCTTCCCCATAGATAGCCTCATTGGCTATAGTTGCTGCGCTACACAGGCGGGTTGATAACCACAGTGTTTTATTACTTGAGTTATAGACATTGACGATTAAATAATCATGCGTGGTTTGAACCCAATGTGCGGCATTTTCTAATAATACGTCCTTATATTTAATGCCCAGCTGGAAATGAATCAGTGCCGGATTAACCATGTAGCAAGAGTAGCAATTGCCACGGGCCCCGCGCAAAAGGGGGCCACGCGTATCCAAACCCTAACCTATCACCGCCTAAGCGTAATTTTTTCGGTGAAACTTAATAACATGTGGTATATTGAATTTACTTAATGTCACAAAAACGTGAAACGTTACACCTTTCTCGACTAAGACAATTCATGACAGACAATCAGTAATCGATTATTTCATTGGCGAAAATAGTACACAAAATTTTATACGGTAAACGCACAATTTCTTTGATCTGAGTTCTTTAATCGAGGATAAATGTAGGTGTCTATGGCCCACAGCAACCACTTACCATCAGGTAGACTGTGTGTTCGTTTGTCACCCTTATCCTATAAAAAAAAAATTTCAACGCCCACCACGAGGAATGGCTCGGTACTCGTACTACTGATCATGCGGGAAGATCTGCTTACGACTTTGCCTTGACATATGGTCTGACACAACTGGTCACTTCACCCACGCGAATACAAGATGTGGAGGATCATCCGGATGGATATCGGGTCTCCGTTGATCGGGTCTCTTCAGATCACTGCCTATTCCGGAGTACAGCGCCCATCACTTGCTCATTGCAGGCACGATCTGTAGTCTGCCGCCGTCTGTGGTTTAACTCAGTGGATTGGGATTGGATGCGGGCTTTTTTTGCATCCTACCAATGGGGGCGGATTTTATTCTCGCTTGATGATCCAATAAAAATCGTTGTCGAGTCTGTCGCCGATGTGGTGCTTGAGGGGATTGATTTTTTCATCCCGTCATTTGTAGTGGCTAAAAAAAGTAGAGTGTTATAAGGCTTGGGCTGAAGCATCGGCGTCTTGGGATGCAAACACTAGTACACACGAAAAGAAGTACAAATCTGCCTCTAGGTCTTTCAAAAGAGTTATCACTAGGGCAAAGTCGGAGTACATTGGAAGAATTAGCGAGAATTTAGTTCGCCTTCCTTCAAGAACTCGTGCGTTCTGATCCCGGAATTTTGTCAACCATCATTACCATCTTTGAGTTGGGAGGATGGTTCGTTGGCCCACGCCGCAAAGCAGAGAGCAGATATTTTTGGTTCTCTTTTTGCGTCCAACTCGACTCTCGTCGATGTGGGGAACATACCAATAACATGCGTGTGAGTGCTTCATGCAATGTGCTATTTACACAGTTCCCTGGACGCTGTTCCTGGATGTCGACAAGTCGAGTGGGCCTAATGGAATTCTACAAATTATGCTGAAGACGTGTGCTCAAGAGTTGGCACTGATTTTTACACATCTTTTCCGGTTCTCTTTCTCTTTAGGTGTCGTTCCAGGCTCATAGAATGCTGCCTACGTTCACCCAATCCCTAAAAAAAGGTTACCGCTCGAAAACGTCCAACTACAAGCCTTTGGCTACATTCTTTAAAATAATTCCGTCACTTCCTTATTCTTCAAAATAATGGAATCCATTAGTAACTGCCAAAGTAGAGATTTTTTTTACTTTTATTACTTTATACGTGGTAGAGCCCTGCTGCAGCTATATTAGTAGTATAGTTGTAGCACGAATGGGTCGGCTTGACTGGGGAAGTACCACGCTCTCACATAGTACCAGCGTAAAATAGCAGCTTTATTCTAGTGTGTTTCGTATGGTGAGTGTAAAGAACCGGAGATCCTTTTTACTGGAAATGAAGCATACCATCTTAGTCCTCACATTATCTAGTAGTATCTGCATTTTGATTTGTAAGAGGGGATAGATTTAGATGTCTATGGGCTGCAACAACCACTTACCATCAGATGGACTGTGCTCGTTTGTCACCCTTATCCTATAAAAAAGAGATGCATCTGCATGAGCTGGCAGCATGCAAGATCATTAGCTGATTAGTGATCGTCAATACGGTTTCCATCGAGGTTGTTCAGCTGGTGGTCTCCTTGTCTGCCTGACTTACCGATGGGTGGAGGCAGTCAAGAGCAAGGGAGAGGCTCAGGCGGTTAGTTTGGACATAGTGGACGCTTTCGATAGGGTTTGGCACAACGCGCTTCTTTCGAAGCTTCCCTCTTATGGGCTTCCCGAGAAATTATGCAATTGGGTCCCTAGTTTTCTTACATATCGAAATATAAAGGTAGTAAATGGTTCATTCTCCGACAACAAACCTGTGAATGCTGGTGTTCCACAAGGTTGCGTGCTATTGCCTACCCTGTTCCTTCTGCATATCAATGATATGTTGCATACTAGTAACATTCATTGTTATGCAGACGACAGCACTGGCGATGCTTTTACATCACGGCGGTGCTAATATTTCTCTGGATTCTGTCATCGAGTGCTGGAATAAACTCGTGTCTGAAGTCGAGTCATTGTTGAACAAAGTCTCGGATTGGGGGCGACTAAATCTATTCCAATTTAACCCCCAATAGACACAGGTTAGCGCGTTTACCGCAAAAAAATAACCCTTTTGTCGTATCTCCTTAATTTCAGAGCACCCTCTTCGTTGCCTCAGCCAGCATCGGTTTTTTGGCGTCGACATTTCGAAAGAGTGACATCAAAAAAGCTTCGTGTGTTCAGTAGATCAAGACGGTATTTCATGCCGGACCACCGCTTGCAGCTTTACCAAGAGCAGGGTCGGCCTCATATGGAATACTATTCTCGTCTCTGGGCCGGGACACCCCAGTATCAGCTCCATCCAATAGACCATATTCAACGGAGAGTGGCTTGAATAGTCGACGATCAAGTTATTTCCGATTCGATTCCGATTCCGATTCGGCTTGATCCACTGCCCTTGCGAAGAGACTTTGCATCTCTATGCATCTTCTACCGCATACACCACGGGGATTGCTCAGGGGAATTATTCGGATTCATTCCAGCAGCTGAATTCCATCATCGTTCACTGTGACACAACTTGAAATTTCATCCTAATCATCTCGATGGCTGGCGGTCCACTACTGTGTGATTTACGTGGAAGTTTCTGCTTCACAAGACCAAACTGTGGAATTTATTGTCTTCAGCGGTTTTTCCGAACCGATACGACAAACTTATATCCATAAAGGAAAAGAACATTCGTTATATCTATCTAAAACAACGTGCGAGGAGGTTATAAAAATTAATAATATCAAGCAAGCAATGCATCGAATACATGAAATACACATTCTGTGAATATTTCAACTGTCTACCTATTACGGATCATGAGATACAGCCCGCTGACAGACAGACGGACGAACAGCGGAGACTTAGTAATAGGGTTCCGTTGGGGTAACAAACTTGGTAACGGAATTCTAAAAATATTTACAATTAATTGTGTGATATCGTCACTTTTAAATTACCAGGACAATCTCATTTCTGACATTTTATATTTATCAGAGTCTAACAGAACCTGTAGTAATCTACTGTACTATGAAATACCAACAAAATTGTAACCTAGAGATGGCAAAGAAACGCATTGATTATTGAATAGTTTTTTACCACTTTGTATTTAAGAATAGCAGCATAGCACGGCCCTTCAATCAAATTTGCTACGGGCCCCGCACTTGCTTAATCTGGCACTGAGAGGAATCACTACGGATCTTATTCCTATTATTGACTAGCATGCATTATGTCATCAATTTTAAATATACCCATGTAGAAAGGTAGATTTAGTAAAGATACACATCCAAACACTGAATTTGATTTTGATAAGGCTAAATTTAAAACTCTCAAGAAAAAGTGTAACTGTTGCTTCAGTGTATTTTAAATGTTATTTCAGGACTTAAAAATCTCTATATCACAATTCCGTTCAGCTGTTTGAGCTTGAGAGAATGCAATGAAAACACTAAATGCCAAATTTGTTTACAATAAAAAGATAACCTACAGGAAACGTGCATTTACCTGGATTAAAAGAGTATATACCATTACAGTTCATCACAGTCCACTGCTGATCATAGGCCTTCCCCATTGATTGCATCACAGGCAGGATATTTGCCATAGATGTCAACGTGTGGATTGGCAACCGAATTTTTTTTATGCGACTGTTATCAGAAAGATGTTGCAGCCATATGGATGTCGAAATGGGATGATATGGGGTTGTGGAAACTCCTCCACTACACGGTTATATACACGGTTAAGTATTTATCGTTATATTTTATTCTAAGATCTAAAATATCATCATATTAAATTTCATTCAACCATTTTAGCATGAAAAGGTTGTTACAGAATTACACTCTAGATCTATCCTACAGCAACCATCCATTTCTTCTATGGTCGATGTAGAGCTAGTAATTGTTAAACAAAATAAATATTATTTAAGTAAACACAGGAAAATATAAACGTTTAAAACGGGAAAAGCATAACAAAAAGGCCATCACCACAGTTGACGGATTATCTCAGTGAGCAGTCGTTGATGGATGTAAACATTAAAACGGAACATACGCATGAATTCAATTTTCCTGTTTTATTTATGCGTGAAATTTATTCTCGTCAGTTGCCCATGTTTAAATGTAAATAAAATGTCAGCACGAGTTTCAATCATGAGTTAAAATAGATAATAATTAAATTTAAAATGCTTATTCTTCGTCATAAACATTTTTGTAAACTTAGTAGCACTGTAAAATTAATTCAATTTTTTTTAAGTTTACTGCCTATTTAAGTTTACTTTAAATATATTTTATTTTTAAATATTTAATTCGTCATATTTTAAAGTTTACTCACGTAAAACAACAAAAAAAGTTTATAGAAGTCATTAATTTTTGGTCAAAATTTTCTAGCCTAGTTATAATTAACTTTAGTACCGAGTACTTGTATATAATTTTTGGAATATTTTTAACGGTCACTAGTTCGGCTACAAGACGTTTCACGGTTATCAATTATTTACAGGTTACTCGACATCACCATTATTACCTGCATCAATCCGTAAAAGTCACCCCCTGGCGTATTCTAGTTTTAGGTATAGGAGAGAGCCACAGGCTCTGATACATCTCATATTGATATATACATTCCATTTTTATTAATGCGTTTAACAATCTTTCAGTAACCATTTTTGTTTCAAACTTGTTGAAGGCTTATTTATTAACTAATTATAGGTGGACTGAGTTATTAGTCTTTAAAATATAACAACAAAACAGTAATTTTAACATAAGATAACGGTAAAACTTAATGCCATCAAAAACATAACTTGTAAAAAAAGCCAAGTCTCGCAACTCAGTTCTTCTACCGTAAAAAGTTGTAAGATCCATGTAATACCAAGTCGGATAATTTATTCAGTCCATTGATTGATACATAAATTGACTTGGCAATACGGATCTACGGATCTACGGATTATGAGATACAGCCTGCTGATAGACAGATGGACGGACAGGACAGGACTTAATAATGGGGTCCTGGAGGTTACCCTTCCGGTAACCCTAAAAAAGGTCTCTTATTCTCGTAATTTATCAAACAAATAAGCATTATGCTGGTACGTACATTGAATTAAAAGTAAGAAAGAATATTTTGCGCATAATTTTTATTGTATTTTAGTTTTCGACATCGCCACAATGCCGTTTAGTAACATTTGAAATGTTTTTCCAAGCTAGTATAATACCCATTACTCTATTTGGTTCTGTGGCTATCGTAAGAGGTGGCAGATTGAAACAAAGTAGCATTTTCCTAATAACAAATAGAAAAAAATACAGTAGTCGCCAACCTGCCTACCGTGGCATACATACTCATGTGAGGCAAGCTATGATCAAGAGTTGGATGAAGATGATAAAGCTTAAAAAAACCATCTTAAGGAACTCGTCATCCTGAGAATCTAAATATTTCTGTACTGTAACGATTCTTGCTTCATCATCTCTAATCTCTGTCCTTTCCGACACCATTATGTTCCCGAAAAAAAAAAGCAATAATACGGTGCAAGACCTCGTGAATATGAAGGTTTCTCAAAAATTTTAATGACATCATCTTGAGCAGTTTGCAAAAACGAGTTTATTATTTATTTTGTTATTGAAGCTTACTGTATCTTAGACTGCAACGTCATTGTAACTCATTACGTATTCAACACCGAAAAAAAACTGCACTCTACTAACGACTGACGTATTATATCACGGTCATGAGCTGCCTGCATCTATCGACTTTCTTGTATATCATATCAAATCGTTACTCTATCAATCGTTATCTAGAAGCAATCTAACTACGCTTCACCTAACTACGAGACTTTGTTTCCATCTCAGGCCATTGCCGTTTATACCTGATTCGTACATTAAAGAAACATTTCGTTTTATGTGATACTACATTTTATGTAAAATGGTTCATGTAAATAGAGTTCTTATTATACAATTTACGATCGATAACTTTAGACGAATTAAAATGGAACCACTTGAAGTGATTCGTTAGTAAATGAACCAGTATTTTGCATTAAAAAAGCTAAAAAACGTATAACGGCTCGTAAAGGAAAACGAGGCGATTTCCAAATATATAAATTCGACTTTAGTCGTATTGAAAATACAGTGTTAATTTGAAATAGACGTAGCGTTGATACATGATAAGCTTACTCATACTAACACATTATTTTGTTCCTTGATATAATTTTGTCATTTCAGTACAGCAAGCAGCAACTAGCTTATGTAATATATGACCTAAATTTCGTTTACGAGTTCTTAACCAGTATTTTGTGAGCTTTAGTACTGTATTTGTACTTAGAGTATATTTATATGACAGCGAATGTAATGAATTTAACTTTGTGTAGTATCTTTGTCCATTTATATGCTGTACAAGTTGTTCATTTAAATTTCAAACAACTTTCATTCATTCATTCATTACAGCCAATAAAAAGTCCACTGCTGAATATAGGCCCCACAATAGGATATTTGCCATAGTTGCCACGCATGACTGGCAAGTTGGCAACCGCACTTATTTTTATTGTTATGTGCAAGACACTGCTGTTCAACTTCTGGTTTGTATCCCTCGGTCGCCTCTTACGAAACCCACGGGAAGATATCGCGTAGTGGATATTCTTACACCGCCACTACTCTGTCAATAAACAACTTTCAGTTATTTATTTTTAAAGCAATTTGCTTTGTGTTTGTTTCACTTTTTCTCTATTCCGTGCTAAAGAGACGATATACGGTTTTTGACGTGTAAGTGATATTTGAAACGTTGCATAACTTATAGATCACCTAACGATAAATGGCTAATTCCAATGCATACCTGCATCTCACTTCAAAGTTTAAGTTTCCGCTTCAAGGCTACAGGCACGTTCTCACCTCTGATATCTGAGATGGAAAATCTCTCAGCCGGTTGTTATTTTGATTTTCCATATCCAGAAGGAATAGGCACAAGAGATATATCGTAGATTATTTGTATAGAAAGGGAACACAACCATGTTTAACTTAACACTTTAAAAAAGGGAAGAAAATAATTCATAATGTATCATTAATCAATTCTTATATTTTAAAATCAGAATTCTTAATAATTTTTTATAAATTTCTTATTGAAGGAGCCGAGCAGTCCAAGTAGATCCCCAACACCACTGAAGTTATTTAATATTTAACTATTATGTATATAACGTAGAAAAAAACCTATCCGATCCGTAAGAGTGATTTAAGGTATCGTGATATGATTATGTTAATGTAACCTTCTTGAGAAAAAATTTGAAGCAATAACCCACGAAAAGTAAAATAAAATTTAATTTAATTTAGAAACGTTCATGGAAATACATGCGGTGCGGACGGCCTTCTGTTAACAGTAATAGGTTCATAGATACCCTCGTCCTTTCAAATTTACTGAATTTTAAGCAAATTACAATTAAAAACATGCATTAAAATAAGAGTAATTTTTTTATATTTATTACGTATAATACTTAGTTTAAATTTTTTGGTAATGTCATTGCCGTACTTATGTGCCACTTACGTATCGGACAGGGTGCTGTTCACATAATCTATATCTATACATCTATACAAATAAATAAAATTGCAGTGTCTGTTTGTAATGTCAAAATACCAGCTTTTTACTAAATGCATATGAAAGTATATACGGAACTTATAACAAAAACACAATTTTTAAAATTTTTGTCTTTCTGTCGGTCTGTCTGTCTGTCTGTCTATTTGTTCCAGCTAATCTCCGAAACGGCTGGAACGATTTCAATGGGACTTTCACTGGCAGCAGTACTAGTGAGATCTCTAATTTTTTTACAACATAAGCTGCAGAGCTTAGTCTGCTTATTAGTTATGATATATGGGGGCCCCACTGAAGCTTTGCGTCGAGAGCAATGCCAAGAAAAACAGATGATTCAACAGGGCTTAGTTCTTCCAAATTTAAAAATACATTGGTATTCAGATTTTTATTTGTAAATCTAATACATATAGTTTTTTTACCATTTAAATGTAGATTATAAGCGTTAAACCAATGCATTAATTTTGATATAGCATTATACACTTCGTCACATTTAAACGATTGGCGTTAAAGTTTAAAAATCAAGGAAATATCAAACAAGGGAAGGTAAGTCATTAATATACATTAAAAATAGGAATGGACCAACAATCGATCCTTGAGGGAAACCCATTTTTACGGACGACCTGGAAGAACTTTTACCATTGATAATAACTTTCTGCATTCTATTACTTAAATATGAAATTATAAGTTTAAGTGCTGTGTTCCTGACATCATAGTACTTTATATTGCTGAATAATGTCACAAGGTGAACACAGTTGGAGGGAAAGGTGAATTCTCCCATGCGCAAAAAATATGTTTTATAAGCTCAACTCTGGCGGCGGTACTCGAGCGATTCCTTGTAAAACCAAATTGATTTTCATGAAGCAATTTATTTATATTAAAAAAATTTAACATCTGATCGAAAATAATTTTTCAAAAATTTTACTAAATGTTGGTTGTTGTTGTAAAATTGGCAGGGTTTATGTAATACTAAATTTAAATAAAGGTATGATTTTACTGCGTTTGCAGTAAAGTCATACCATCAAACGATTAGATCAGGAAACACACCAGATTTGATGCCTAAGCCCACACCTATTCTAGATGCAATCAATTTAATGGAAATCCCCCATACGTCTACCATTTTCTTAGCATCAATAGTTTTAAAATATTTAACGATATCTTTTGGCAATACTCTAAGGAATTTAGAATTATTTGAATAAGGCTTTACATTTTGTCTAAGCAATGTTTCGGCGACAATAGGAGAATATTTTTTAATGATTTTGTTGTGAAAACAAGAACATCAGTAAAATGTTTCTCATAAGCCATATCAATTTATTGATCGGTGTGTAGAGAATTGGAAACAATCGAGGAGAAATTTAGATGTCTATGGGCCACAGCGTCCACTTACAATCACATGGACTGTGTGCTCGTTTGTCAACCTCATTCTATTAAAAAAGTATTTTTGCTGGTAAGTAAATGCTGTGATCTAACGACATCTAAATATATTCTCGTTTCCAGGCACCTAAATTATTCCTGGGAGACTTATAAGAAGTGCCAAATGGGATGCTTCAGTGTAAATTGGCAAACTTTTTCCCAGATTCGATGTTTACTTCATCACTAAGCACTAGGGCTGAATAATTAAAAATATCCATGATCTAAGATGTACTATACAATATAAGTAACAACAGATAAAAAACATTCAAATAATTAAATTTTAATATAAAACAACACTAATTTTATTTCATTAATATTATTTTAATATTATGTAGTTGGTAAAATCTTTTATGACAAAACTTGACCTAATTCAGCGGAAATCTCGCATTGAATACGTCCGAGGTTATCTACATCGCTTCGAGCAAACGTAATGAACGAATAATCTTCACAAGCTCTCACAATCTACTCAACACTTAGATATTCTAAAGGATTTGTAGAGTACTTTATAAGAGGCTCTCTTATCAAATGAATAGAAAAACCTTTATTTTTATTTGATTACTCGCTTTTAAGAATTCTCGAGTGGCAGCCTCGTACCGGTAAGTGAAGAGTAGGGCGGTCCCCCACTAGATGCAGTGAAGACCTCCTGTTTTATGTTTAGCAGTGAACTTTTGACACGCTGTAATTAATTACTAATGATTTAAACAGGCTGTAATAATAATTAGTTCAACGTAGATGTCTATCTCCCGTTAACATGAATAAATCATCATCATAACAGCCCATCACAACAAGCTCACTGCTAAACGTAAGTCTCTCCCAAGGAATGCCACAAAGAACAGTCCTAAGCTATTTGCATTAATTGAGTTTCTGCATCTTACGTTCAATTTATGAATATGCATTACTTACAAAAAATATTTCATATAATTTTACTTTACAAAACAACCATCACTACGCGTACATACCTTAATATTTTCTTTGTTTAATGTATAGATCTATCCTAAGACTTAAAACTAAGTAAACTTACAAGCACATTATTTTTATAGATAAAGTAGTGTTTTAACAGTGTTTTAAAATATATAGAATAAAGTATTCACTAAGATTTTATTCGCCAAGTCTGTTCGCACTTACATTCTATTCATATCAAAGTGAACCATTCTTTGCAACTTTTTAAAAGCGTACTCATGTCTTGCTCTTTAAGTATTTTGCCGTAACGACCCCTTAAGAAGTTTTTTATATAAAATAAAGAGACCAGGGTACTAAAGTGTACAGTTCACCTGATGATATATGCATATACGTCTACTGCAGCTCATGGCCACCTGCAACCAAGTTCAAACAAAAAGATATAGGGTATAATTATTCGATCCTTTTTCTACATACTAATCATATCTTTCCAAGCCTTTAGGTTTCACTTGTATGTAATCCGTTACATTTTATAGTTACATTTACATGCCCCTTCAGGCATTTTACTAAATTGAACCAAGACGCACGTTGAAACCATTGATTCGGGCCACTCTCACTTTCCGTATGGAGGTGATGTTGTAAGCTATTTTTTGTATAACCACAAAAATAAATAACCATAGCAACCGACATAGCTCAACGGATCAGTTAGCAGAAGTGGCAATGGGCCGGCCATATAGCTATAAAGCTATACGAGGAAACGACAACCGATGGGGAAGGAAGGTTCTTGAGGCAGAGCCTCGTACCGTTAAGCGAAGTGTAGGGCGGCCCCCACTAGATAGTGAGACGACCTGATACGAGATGTAGGAAGTCGATGGATGCAGTACTCAGGCTTCATCTTCGTCGTCATCAGGAACCTATCGGTAACCTATCGTTTCCTATCGAAGTTGATAGATACAAATGACTCAAGAGCATGCTTTGTGGCATTCCTTGGGGGAGGCCTGTGTTCAGCAGTGGATATGAAAGGAAATGTTATGATAATGATGACGATGATGAACGACAATAAACTGCGTTAGGTAGGAAATATAATAATTAAAACTTTTCTGTTTTTACTTTGTTCTTCTTGTTCTTCTGTTTTTACTGTTATCCTTTCAGAATGCCACCAAGATACGATTCTCTAGGTATAAGGATTTTTCACGATTGGAATTATTAACTGCTTACCATGCACTATAATACTTATTAAGTAATATATACTATATACGAGGTTGGATTGAAAAGTACTCGGCCTAACCAAGAAAATAAACACATACTAAATCAGTTATATTTTCATTTTTCTACATAATCACCATCAAGTTCAATACACTTTTGCCACCTCCCCTTCCAAGCATTTAGACCGTTGAAAAAAAATGATTCTTCCTTAGAGTCAAAATATGCGTCTACAGCTGCTTTGACCTCGTCGTTTGTCGAAAATCTTTGACCTCCCAAGTGCTTTTTTAGGTTAGGGAACAGAAAGAAGTCTGATGGTGCCAGATCAGGTGAATACGGCGGATGCGGTAACAGTTCAAAGCCACAGTTGTGAATTTCAGCCATTGACTGTACTGACGTGTGAACACGGGCGTTATCTTGATGAAACAGGACTTTTCTTCTGAGCATTCCTCGACGTTTTTCTTTTATTTCCTCTCGTAAACGACGTAGTAAGGTGCAGTAGTAATCAGAGTTTATAGTCTGACCCCTTTCAAGATAATCAATCATAATCACACCTTTCGAGTTCCAGAATACTGAAGCCATCACCTTATTTGCCGACAAAATCGACTTAGCCTTTTTAGGGGGTGGTGAACCAGGTCTTCTCCACTGTTTTGATTGTTGTTTTGTTTCCGGTGTACAGTAATGAACCCATGTTTCGTCTATAGTAACAAAACGATTCAAAAAATTATCTGCATCGGCTTCAAATAACTCCAAACAGTCGCGTGAAATAGTCAATCGCGTCCTTTTTTGTTCAACTGAAAGCAGTCGCGGAACCCACCTCGCAGACACCTTGTGGAAACCCAACTCGTTGACAATGATGTTTTGAGTTCGTTCATAAGAGATGCTTATAATCTCGGCTATCTCTCTAATTTTTAATCTGCGGTCTCCCATTATTAAATCAAGTACTTTTTTAATATTTTCGTCAGTAGTTGACGTCGAAGGCCTTCCAGAGCGGGGTTCATCTTTCACACTCTCTCTACCACGCTTAAATCCTGCTATCCATTTTTTGACGGATGAATATGACAGAGCACAATCACCTAATGTGCTGACCATGTCATCATGGATGGCTTTTGATGATAGCCCCTTCTTATGGAGGTACTTAATGACGGCACGCTGCTCGATTTGCTCCATTCGCGGAAATTATGTCCGATTACTTTGTTAATAAATTTATAAAATCACAACTAATTATCGCACACGTTTCGAACTTCACACAATAAACTAGTCTGAACTGAACTAAATAATGTGGGTAGATTTGATTTTTAGAATTGAATGGATCTGTGTTAGGCCGAGTACTTTTCAATCCACCCTCGTATAGTTAAAAATGTACATATTACAATAATAATGATGTAAAAATTATAAAGTAAGTTGCGAGTTACGATTTTATTATTATTTTTTTTTAATAAGATTATGGTGACAAACGAGCACACAGTCCACCTGATGGTAAGTGGTTGCTGCGGCCCATAGACATCTACATCTATCCTCGTTTGCGAATCAAAATGCAGATGCGTTGTCACCCGTGAGGACTAAGATGGAATGCCTCATTTCCAGTAAAAAGGGCCTCCGGCCACCTGCACTCACCGAGCGAAACGCAGAGGTAAACCTCTACTTCACGCTGGTATTCTGTGAGGTCGTGGTACCACCCCGGTTCGAGCCGGCCCATCCGTGCGACAGCAAAAGCTGCTGCGTGGCTCTACCACTGTTAAAATATATATATATATATATATATATATATATTATAATGTTTACAAAAGGCTTCATTCCTCCCTTTTATAATCAATAAAGTACTTCAGTTTTCGTTGTAGTGCCGTATGTGTTACTTAATGATATAATTATTAAGTAACACAAACGACAATAAATTATTTTAACATCATCATTAATTATGATGGTGTTAAAATCATTTAACAGTGGTAGAGCCACGCGGCAGCTTTTGCTGTCACACGGATGGGCCAGCTCGAACCGGGGTGGTACCACGACCTCACAGAAAACCAGCGTGAAGTAGAGGTTTACCTCTGCGTTTCGCTTGGTGAGTGCAGGTGGCCGGAGGCCCTTTTTACTGGAAATGAGGCATTCCATCTTAGTCCTCACGGGTGACAACGCATCTACATTTTGACTTGTAATTGAGGATAGATGTAGATGTCTATGGGCCGCAGCAACCACTTACCATCAGGTGGACTGTGTGCTCGTTTGTCACCCTTATCCTATAAAAAAAAATATCTTATATCAATAAATTGATATCATATTAATTTGCTTTAATCAAAAGTACAACAGTTTAAATTAATTTGATTTTAAAGCAAGAAATATATTATACTTGAAATAAGAACACTCACGGACGCAAACTCCTCACGGCAACCGCTAGTAGGTACTTTAAAACTTTATTCATCATTAACGCATAACCTAGTGAACATCGGGTGACCTAATTCCGTACTGCCTAAGCTTCAAATGTTAAATATAATTAAGTATTTATACTTCTTGTATTTTTCGTTTTTTTTTATTATTTTATTTAATATACTTCATTTAAAATTATAATAAGAATAAGAATTTTATTTTAGATTTCGTTCACCATAGACTATATTTTTATCTGATTAAGAACACATTTTGTGTTAGGAGTATACCTACTTTTTTGTCTTTCTTTCTTTAGATAGTACGAGGGCGACACTGAAAGTTTTTAGAACTGGCCACTTGTAAAAGATATAATAAAAAAATAAGTTCAAATTTTGAAAATGAAACTCTTTGCCAATATCATTGGTGTATGTATTTTATTAATTTGTAATTTTTTTACGATTTGGCGGCAAATTGGAAATTGTCTGTCACGTCAGCATGAATTTAACGCGAGAAAAGTTTCGTACAATGATTTTTTATGATCACATCGATCATAAAAAATCATTGTACGAACTTTGCACTTAACTCAACAAGAAAGTTATGATAGACTTCGATTGGCCTTTCGCGATGAATCCCCATCTCGTGCCACTGTATACAACTGGTTCATTGAGTTTATACGTGGTCGCACTAATCTCACCGATAATCTGTGTGAGGGGTCTTCTACGGCGACAACTTAAGATAACCTCAGTGTTGTGTGGCGTATGATAAAAACTGACAAAAGAGTGACTTATCAGCAGATTCGGACAAGCTTAGGCATCGGTATGAGTCAAGTTCATAAAATCCTCCATGAAGATTTAGCGGTCAGGAAGCTTTGTGCCCGGTGGATACTTCATAATTTGACTGAGGCCCAAAAACTCCATCGTGTTGATTGATGTCGTTAAATGGTTCAAAGATTTAACGGAGGTGACTCAAATGCTATGTTTAACATACTTACGGGTGACGAAAGCTGGATTTATTGTTATGATCCTGAAGCTAAGAGACCGTCTGCTGTCTGGATGCTTCCTTCTGAGGAGTTGCCAACTAAAGTGAAGAGAGGTCGAAGCGTGGGAAAAAAGATGGTGGTCTCGTTCTTCGGAACGACAGGTCATTACGCAACAATTGTTTTAGAGGATTGAAAAACAGTTACTGCAGAGTGGTACACTAACAATTGTTTGCCACTCGTCTTGGAAAAAGTTCAGGAGAAACGACCTTGCAGTAGGATCCTCTTTCACCACGACAACGAATCGTCCCACACCACCAAGCAAATAATCGACTACTTGGTGACGTCAGACGTGAAACTACTGGGTCTATAGCCCCCGACCTCGCACCTTACGATTATTATTTATTTCAGTAAAAATAAAAAAAAACTTCAAGTAAAACGTTTTATGGACGCCGAGGAAACAGTTGCTGCGCGTCAAAATGCCGTCGAAGAGATCCCTAAGGACAAGTGAGCAAAGTGCTTTTCTCATTGTTTCCATATGATGCAGCGATGTATTAATGTAAATGGACACTATATCGAAGAATTTGTAATAAAACACATAACTTGCTAGTTTGTTCAGTTTTTGATTTTCTAAGAACTTTGAGTGTCACACTCGTAATTAATAGGATCAGGCGTTACTTGGGGAAAATTCATTATGTTAAAAGACATTCTAAAATATTATGCGGTGAAAAACAACAAACAGGAAACAACAAAATTGACATAACATTGAAATTTTAAGATGTTTAGCAGTGTTCCTTAGTTCCTAAAATCTTGTATGTTTTAAATTAAATTAAATAAATAATTAAAATTAATAATAGTCCGTAAATAAATTGACTTGGCAATCGCACTAACAATCTATCTTGATATATAAAAAATTACGTGTCACATTGTTTGTCCGCGATGAACTCCTTAACTACTAAACTGATTGCAATGAAATTTTGCACACTGTGTGCAGTTTGGTCCGATTTGAGAGATAGGATAATTTTTATCCCTATAAGTGACCCTCAATATTTTTTATTACGAATTTAAAAAATTTTGTAGGACACAGGGTCGTCGGAGAGGGCAAAACAACGTCTGCCTGGCCAGCTAGTTTAATATAATATGTATTAATTGTTATTTGTTTTTAACAGTGGTAGAGCCACGCGGCAGCTTTTGCTGTCACACGGATGGGCCGGCTCGAACCGGGGTGGTAACACGACCTCACAGAAAACCAGCGTGAAGTAGAGGTTCACCTCTGCGTTTCGCTTGGTGAGTGCAGGTGGCCGGAGGCCCTTTTTACTGGAAATGAGGCGTTCCATCTTGGTCCTCACGGGTGACAACGCATCTACATTTTGAATTGTAATAGAGGATAGATGTAGATGTCTATGGGCCGCAGCAACCACTTACCATCAGGTGGACTGTGTGCTCGTTTGTCACCCTAATACTATAAAAAAAAATTACTTGAGAGATACGTTGTGTTTTCATGCGATGGTCAAGTCAATCTATTTATTTAAAATATAAAAGTTTTTTAATATTGATATGGTCACTATAAGATGTTGTTAGGTTAGCTAACTACGTAATAACTTAAGACATAGGGACACTTAAGTAGGGACTGAATAAATTAACCGACTTAGTATTATATGGATCTCACAACTTTTTACGGTAGAAGAACTGAGTTGCGAGACTTGGTGTTTTTACAAGTTATGTTTTTGATTGCATTTGTTCTTCTAGAAGACTCTTGGAGTTCAGAACAGTGGATACTAAATATGTTTGTGTCGCACATCTATCTTAATTTTCTTTTAAAAAACTCCATTATTCAACTCAATTATTATTATCATTAAATTTAATACAAACAACAACAGCACTCATGTAAGTTAAAAAACATTCAACATCATAATTACAAGTCCACAGCTGAACATAGACCTTCGCATCTTCTAAGGAATGCCACAAAACAAGGTTCCGAGCCACCAGCATCCATCGACTTCCTGCATGTCTTACCTATACATCGCGCCATCTAGTGGGGGGACACACTACACTTTGCTTACCGGTACGACGCTAATAGTCCGTAGTGTACTTGTTATAGGCTATAAGAAATTAATATATAAAAAAACTATTAGTAAATCCAATTGTGCATGCCCTAAGCGCATTTAAAAAATTACGTATATCATAATTATACGTAGTGTTTTAACGTAGTTTAAATATACACAAGTTTTCACTAATAACTTTATTATTATACTTACAATTTTCCAATTATTTTATGTCAAACTTCAATTTTAAAAAAGTTGGAAATTCCAAAAGTGCACGACTCATAATGCTCATATGATCTTCATGTTATCATTCAGGTCACTCCATAAGTCCAAGACGTATTCAAGTATAAATATATACATCCTACTTACTTTTAATAGGTAGTACTATTATTAATTCTATGCTTTTAAAATTTTGTAATGTTTATTATAATAATCAATTATGTATCATATTTGGTTTTTCGAATATTTTGTATTTGTGCAGCGATCTTTTTGAGCCGTTGCAAGCAATTGATACAGTATCCACTCATGACCGCTGATTGGGACCGAAGTGAGTAAGGCAGTCCGGAGTCTATTTAAGACTGCTAAAAACACCGAAAATTTAAGCATTTCTACGCCGAAAAAACTAATTAGAACTAAACAAAAGAAAATTAAACTGCCATTTACATCCCATGGCTTTCCACATGATAGATGAAAAGATTAAAATTAGATTGAATAAAACTGTTTTTTACGGATTTTATCGCGTTTATTATATTATTTTTATTCCCGACGTTTCGAGTGCTTTTCAGCAACCCATGGTCACGGGAAGGACTGAGATTTTTGACGTCCCGATGTCACAGTTAGCCCGGCTACCTTCAGTTTTTTAATATTAATTTTTGGTTCGATTTACGCAGAATGAACTAACAGTGTCCTGAAGTCTTGCAGTGTTATGCTTGGGTTTGGATTTAATTTTGTTAATTATAGAATCCCAAGCAGATGGCAGCACCCATCCATGTTCTCTATTGAAATTAGGATGTTTTTTAATTTCAATACCCTCGCGTATCTTCCTTGGTAGGAATCGGTGTTCTTTTGCAAGGATTTGTTGTCTATCAAATCTGATGTAATGGCGGGGACGATCTTGAACATGTTCACAGACTGCAGACTTCCCAGAGCGTCGGTTCTTCACGTCAGCTATATGTTCTTTCACGCGGGTTTTAATGGATCTTTTTGTTTGTCCTATGTAAGAGAGACCACATTCGCAATCAAGCTTGTACACTCCTGCATCTTGTAGAGGGATATTACACTTGACGGATGGTAAAAATTTACTAATCTTCTTCGGCGGCTTGAAGTATGTTTTAATAGAAGCTCGCTTCAAGATGTAGCCAACCTTGTCTGTGACTCCTCTGACATAGGGTAGTACAGCAGGCACACGCTCGACTGTGGTTGGCTTCACTCGTTCACTGTGACGTAGGCGCGGGACCCGAAGCTTGTTGTCTTGCAATACTTGCTCGACGTACTGAAGCTCGGCGGCCAGATGTTTTCTGTCACAGATCCCTCGTGCTCTCTGAAACAAAGATTTTCCCACGGTAGCTAACTGTGATGGATGATGGTGCAATTCACCATTTAAATATCGGTTAGTATGGGTCTTTTTTCTATACACAGTATGACCAATAGTGTTATCAGGATTAGATTGAGTTAAAAAATTGATTTTTTCAAAAGTTATCGTGTTTACCACTCCATGCGGACTTGTAAATCTACATCATAAGCCACTGTAACCACTTTTTTATGTACAAATAGCAATTAATCAATTTAAAAAAAATAATTATAAATTCATTTATTTATCGGACAATGTGTATATGTATATATAATTTGTATGTTCAATATGATTGTTAGATACGATTTTATACGACGAAACGATGGAATCTTGATTTTTAGGCGCTAGTAGAACATACCTACGCGCTTTGCGCTTAAAGCATGCAATATATTTATAATAAAATAACAACACAACAAATATATTTTCATAATTAATGTACAAATACACTAAAATGTATTTATTTATTTAATTATATTCATTAAAATAATCATAAAATATCATATACCTACGGATACATTATCGTTCTTTCAGGCATCCGTCAACAGAATAATATCATTTTTCAGTCATTAATTTTTCCTTAAAATCAGATTATAATATATAATTTAGTTTACATATTCAATTGTTAACAGCATGCACTAAAGAGGGATACAGAATACATTATGTTTCATATTCGTAGCAACCGTCAACAATAATTGCCACTTCAACAGTAACAACTCTGTTGCAAGTTTCAAGAGCACTTAGTTTCGGCTCGCAGTACAATTTTTTTTTTCAATAAATTAAAAGAACAAACTTCATTTCCAACTTAATAAAATAATTCACATGGTTTTTTGTTTGCTCGCGATAATTTTATAGAATGTAGACGAATTCAAAAATTTGTAAGCATAGGTACTCAATGACCATAGATAAGAGTGTATATATCAATGACTTTGTTATTTTCGTTGTTTACATCTACTCTCTCTCTCTCGCTCTCTCTATTTTGGTCAGTGTATGTTACCACAATTAGCGTTTGTTTAATCTCCTTTCTACGCGATTTAATAAACAGTTAATTGAAATATTTTTAATTAAATATGTCATAAATCTGCATAAATCCACTTGAAAAATTAAATACTAGTGTTTAAGCTCTTTTTACTTGTACAATTCCACCTGGTGGTAAGTGGTCATCAAGTCCTGGCTAGTAAATCACATTGTTCTAGCGTAACAAAAGCCTATTCACCCTTGCCTTGATGTATCCAGATTATAATCGAACAGAAAGGCATAACGCCAGCATATTATTACACTTGTTTGCATTACAAAAGACGAAGTAAACCGTATGATTCGAACGCGTGAAATAAACACAACAAAGAGGTGAACATCCGTAGACCGTCTGGTTATCCGATGTTGGGAAGGGATGATAAAAATTAAGATTTATAGTTCCTACGTACCACTCTTCTAAATGCAAATGTTAGTACGTTGTAGGAGGGAGTGTTCCTTTCACAGTGCCCAAACGAATAAAACAACACGTATTTCGATTCTAAACGATCCATCATCGAAGAAATATTTGTGATGCAAACTAGTTACACCCCATCTTATTTTTGCGTAATATGAAATTCTCAGGAATGCTGATTTACTCAGGATGTTTCCTTCGCCGTTAAAAACCTCATAAATCAGCAAATTGGATATAACTATTACAGTGCCGGTGGGGATCAAACCTTGTTTGTTTGCCCGTTCACGGCTTATTTATGCAAACAACAAAATAAGAGCTATTAACTTATCTTTTCCACCTTATTACAAAACATAGTTTAGTTTAAGTAGAGCCTTTCTAAAGAATGAAGTCTTTTGAAACTGAAATTTGACATTTGGTTTCAAATTCTTTATATTACATTTAGCTCGCATGTTTTTGAGGGCCTTATTTCGTGAACCAAATATCTTTTCTGCCGACTTCCAAAAAGGAGACGGTACTCAATTCGAGTGTATGTTTTTTTTATGTGTGTTACCTCATAACTTTGTACTGGGCGAACCGATTTCAATGATTCTTTTTTTATATGAAAGCTGATAGTTCTTTTGTGACCCCATATGAATTTGATCAAGGTCAGACTAATGGTTATTGAGTTATTCTTAAATAACTTATATTGAAGTCGGCTGTACAAAATTTTAATTTTAAATTATGTAATAAGGGAATAAGGGTAGTGATCGTAATATTGATTCCCTTTACATACAAACAAAAATAATAAGTTGGCAATGTTTAAATAGTAGTAGTAGTAGTAATAGTAAATATATAAATATATAGACTATTTATACGAACCATTTCATGCTTCTTCCTCCGATGCCTCCAAAAATCAAAGACTATAAAACCTACACATACACACTTATAACTTTGCATGTGTCTTAATTATACTCCCTTAAAGTTCTGAAAAATACTATTTATTATCATTCACTTTGGCTCAATCTATCATCAAAAACCTAGAGCACTTATGACCACTAGGTGACATAAAAGAAGAGGCGCTAATAAAAGAAAAAATCCTAAATTTAAAAACTACAAGTTATCAATATTGGTGTCTACAGTTATAAATACTGTACTTTAAACTAACCAAAAATAACTTTGTTAACATTTACGGCCTTACTCATCGATGTCAATTTAAATGCTTTCTCTCTATTTACTAAATGACTATGAAAAAGACAGGTTTATTACTTAAGTTAAGCGAGCGCTAATCAATGATAATGAGAACGTTAATTCGTATAGTTCAAATAATAAAAAGAAAATAGCAAATCGTAAACGCAAGCGTAAACTTTAGAGGTCACGTTTTTATTTAGTTTACTAGAAATATTTTTTTATTATGATAGCCCACCAAAAAATGTAAATGTGAAAAAGGTGATGAGTTCGGTCAAACATCGACTCGGGTTATTAGTTTCATCGATTAAAGTATTAGGAACTGAACCAGAGCCTAGCTTTATACCGTTACAGCCTATTAAAGTCCACAGCTGAACAGGACTCCGCCATGGATTGCCTCATGTGGGGTAGGTATATTTGGCGCAGATGCCACGCGTCGTAAGCGGGTTGGCAATCGCAGTTTTTTTTATTTTTAGTGGTTATTAGGAAGACGCTGCTGTCCAACTTCTGATTTGTTTACCTCTGTCACTTCTTATGGCACCCACGAGATGATATGGGGTTGTGGATATTCTTACAATAGAAATACGGTTTCCAACCCGCTTACCAAGCGTGGCGGCAATGACAAATATCAATATGAAACGAGAAAAGAAGACCTTACTGGAAACATTAACATTCCAATTTCAATAATGCAATTTATCTACAATACCGGTGTAATGTAACAGCTTAGTACAATTGTGTGTGTTTCGTATGATTTTTTTATAATAAATAGGGAGCAAACGAGCATGCGGCTCAACTGGTGGTAAGTGACTAACGCCGCCTATGAACAACTGCATTGCAACACTAGGGGAGTTACAGATGCGTTGCCGGCCTTTTAGAAACAAGTAAGCTCTTTTCTTGAAGGTCCCTAAGTCGTATCGGTCAGGAAAAATCGCCATTGGCAAACGATTCTACAAAGAGGTTGTGTCACAGCATCCACTTACCATCAGGTGGATTGCATGCTCGTTTGTCAAGCTCATTCTTTGAAAAAAAAAACATTGTAGAAGCTGCCATAAAAATATGTTGACGTTATCCTATCTACTTAATATACATACACATTTAAATAAACTAATTTTACGGATTTTTCGAGCTCGTTTCGAGTACTTTACAGCACCCATGGTCATGACTGAGGTGTATGACGTCCCAATGTCATAGTAAACCACGGCTACCTCCAGATTAAAAATTATAATCATATATAAAATAAGTTAATATACGTGATAAAATCCGAAAAAATATTTTTATTTAAATATGTAGTGTCCGCGTAAATATAAGAAATCCGTACATACCTACAATTTAGTTGGGAAAGGATTGCCGTCCATAACTCTCTAGAAGCTTACACAAATAAGCTTTTAACGTTGAAAAGAAAAGGTCAAGAATGTGACATAAGAAGTGAAAGGTTCGAAATCCGAAACTACATGATAGAAATAAGAAATCTTAGATAAATGTATTATCGTTGATAGTTAATTATTAGAAAATCAGATAATTCCTTTCATAAAGTACAGATTTTTTTTGGTATCGTTACCGTTACAGACTATCAAAAGACCACTGCTGAAGGCCTCCGCCTGGACTCCTTATAGAGTGGGGAGAGAATATTTTATTTATTTTATTTTATTTATTTAAAAAAGGTCTACCTACAATTGTTACAATATAACATACTAAATCTAAATGTATAATAAAGTCTTATACTAATTGCACAATTACTTACAGGTAAACACTGCTAAACCATAATTAAAGTCTTAATTAACATATGTATTATGTTAAGAAAAAAAATTAATTAAAACATTTTAAAACAGAACAACAAAACAACCAGTGATTTATATATTATGTGTAATAAACAAACAAAATAAAAATAACTTAATTTGAAATTGTGTCTAACAAATACTTGCGAAACTTGTACGAGGAAACAAAATTTATATCTGTCCGGCTACTGACCCCATTATAAAGTTTACTTAACCTAGCTACAGGAGAGTTGTTACCAAGCACAGTCCTACGAAATGTAGAGGCAAGTGGAAGAATGGGAGCTCGCGGAAGTGTCCTGAGCACCCTAAATTTAAAGTAACTTAGACATAGTTTAAAGACAGGGAAGTACGTTATCTTGATACAAACGCACTGCGCGCGGCTTGTATGTGTGCGTCATAGTATCTATGAGGCGCCGCATACACACTTAAACACAATCTTGAAATGTTTCTCATTGCGCCAATCGGGACTAACACCGCACGAGGTTCACGCGTCACGGCTTTTGGCACCGCTAAATGAATGAAAAATGTGTGATAATCGTAGGAGAACGTATTGCTGTGTGTTTGAGTGTCTTAATAATTCATCGATTCCAGAATTGTCTCTGTTCAGATTACCATATAATTTTTACTTGACGATGAGATACCTACTTACATATTTTTGTTGTATTAGTTGTCTATCAGACAGAGGAAGAATAGTAACTAAGTACCTACTTACGGTTATAAAATCGTAATTAATTATATTTGCAAAAGTTATTTATAAGGATGCGGATATATTACACATTAAAGTTTAATAACAAGTCTTTTCGTAATAGTCGAAACCGAAGAAAGTATTTTTCTGTAGCTAATTTGTAATTTTGTAATAAATGTGTGATTCAATATATATATGCTTGTATTAATTAAAAATAAAAATTAATATGGTCCTTTATGTGTGTAAATACTATATTATGCCTATTAAAAATAAAAAGTAACTAGTATATACTAAGTAAATAATTTAAACACGAGCTCACACACCGCCCCGCCGGTTTATTTTACCCCTTTTTTTTATAAATAATACTGCTCTGAATCTTAATACATTTCTGTATTTGTTAGGAAAACCATTGTTGAACTTTATCGACTAATGATCACTGAATTAGTTATACAGAGATGTATTATTTTTGGCAAGGGCCGGGCTTTAAATTAATGATTTGGTGACAGTGACAACCCTGAGACAGTAGGCAATTATATCGCGGATTGGCCGGAGATAGCCTACTTGGTGTCTTTATACTATGACTTAGAAGTTGGGGACAGTCTATTTGACTTCTTAAAATTTTGAAAATAAAAGTTAGGTCGATAATAGCTCTGCGTTTTTCAAGAGAGTCCATGTTAAAATGTTTTAGCCTGTGGGAGTAAAAGTGAGAGAAGCCCCTTCTTCCCATTCCAGAAGAGTACGCCAGGTGCCAAAGAAATCTCTTCTGTATCCTTTCTAGCCGCAAATAATGGGTAGCATAGTGCGGTCTCCATACTACGCTACAATACTCAAGAGTGCTACGAATAAAGGCATTATATAATATTTTTTTTGTTTGATAACTGCGAAAAAATTTACCGTTTCTTATAATAAATCCTACCATTTTCGATGCTTTCTTGACAATATGATCATAATGTGGAATAAATGTCAATTTGCGGTCAAACACTACCCCTAAGTCTAAAACAGTATCTACTTCACTTAAAGTGGAATCATCTATTATATAATGCGAGCTTATAAAGTTACGATTTCGACAAAATTTAATGTGGAAACATTTATTTACATTTAGGTTCATTGAGTTATTTTTACACCAGTGTGATAGCCTATTTAAATCAGATTGCAATAGTACTACATCGGAATCATCAACAATTTTACGAGAAATCTTTTAATCGTCTGCATAAAGATAAGGTTTAGAGTAAATAAAACTATCAGTTATATCGTTAATAAAGATGTTAAAAAGCATGGGCCCAAGATGTGATCCTTGCGGCACACCAGATGTTATATCGTAGGATATCGAAGGAACGGTTACTTAAATAAGACTTCCCGACAATCCCAAATCTTTCCTGTGAATCCATAGGAGCTTAATTTTTTTAAGCAAAATTGAATGTGAAACTTTGTCGAATGCCTTACTAAAATCGGTATAGATAACATCAACTTGATTTCTATTGTCAATGGCATCTACAAGATCTTTGACAAAAGTTACAAGATTAGTTAAAGTTGATCTATTTTTCACGAAACCGTGCTGAGAGTCAGTCATAAATTGTCGGAAATAGGTTTGAATATAAGGACAAACGATTGATTCAAGAAGCTTGGCTAATGTAGAAAGTATTGAGATTGGCCGATAATTCGAAACAATACCAATATCACCTGATTTAAAGACTGGTACTACCTTTGTAAGCTTCCACAGATCTGGAAACACTCCAGTAATAAATTACTCATTTATAATTTTATACAAAGGAAAAGCTAAACTATCAGCACAATTTTTAAGAAAAATTGGCGCTAACCCATCGGCACCAGTACCTTTGGTAATATCTAAAGTTTTGAGTTTATTAAAAATAACATTGAGATCAACGGTAAGACTGGAAAAACATGAACTCCCATTATCAATGATTCTAAGACTTTCAAATTCAGAATGGGGTCCTTCGTTTGGATTATCACCATAGACCCTTGAATAAGTTGCAACAAACAATTTACAAATGCTTTGGCCATTGTTTGCTATAGTAATACCATCTGTGACAGACCTGGGATAGGCACTAGACCCTCCACGTTTGCTTTTGATAAATGACCAAAAGTATTTTGAATTTTGCCTAATCGTTTTCTCTATGTTAACAATATAATTATTATAACACTCTTTAGCTAACTTATCGCATCTTTGACTTAAAATTTGTAGTTCAATTTCGTTTGGATTATCACCATAGACCCTTGAATAAGTTGCAACGAACAATTCACAAATGCTTTGGCCATTGTTTGCTATAGTAATACCATCTGTGACAGACCTGGGATAGGCACTAGACCCTCCACGTTTGTTTTTGATAAATGACCAAAAGTATTTTGAATTTTGCCTAATCGTTTTCTCTATGTTAACAATATAATTATTATAACACTCTTTAGCTAACTTATCGCATCTTTGACTTAAAATTTGTAGTTCAATTTCGTCTAAAGGGTTACTATATTTTTTATACTTAAGCCGAATTTTATTTTTTTTCCTTTAGTCTTGCAATCAGCACTTTATTAAACCATGGGGGGTGGCGTTTAGGGCAATTAACATTTTAATTGGACCAAATTTTATAATGACTTCATTTATAGTATCATAAAATATTTCTAACATCCTATTTACATCAGTGCATAGAGAGAACATTGAGTCCCAATCCAAACTAAAAAGATACTTATTTATTGCCTCGTAATCAGCCTTATAAAAATTATACTTAAGAACACTCATATTAGGCGTAAGTTTTCCTGTTTCATCAGATGAGATATAAGTGCATATAGGTGGATGTTGTGGATCGATGTTGGATAAAACATCATAAGCAGGAGACAAAGTACAGTTATCAATATCTGTAAGAACTAGATCCAATATTTTATCTCTAGAGTTAATTATACAGTTAATTTGTTTTAGATTATTAACAAAAGTAAAATCTATTAATGTTTGACAAAGACTGGTGGTGCAGTAGCTTGAGTTGTGATTAACCTGCGTCCAATCTATATTACTCATATTAAAGTCGCCAATAATACACAGATGTCCGTCAAAACTCTCAAGAACCGCATTACAGTTATTAACAAAATGTTGTAACATGCTATGTTGAATTGGTGGCGGGAGGTAAACGGCGCAAAGTGCTATCTTTTTAACTACTGAAAAAGGCAGATTTATCACAATCCAAAGATCTTCACATGCACTATTCCATTCATTTATACAGTCAGAAGATAAGCTTTTTTTGACCGCAACCAGAACCCCACCTCCATTCTTGCCACCATGAAACCCTGACGTTTCTCTATCCCTTCTGAATACTATGTAACGGTTATCAAATAGTTCGGAGCTCAATACACTGCTGTTTAACCACGTCTCTTAAGACTATTATATCATAGTCACTAGTTGCTAACTTACGATAAAATGTTTGTGTTTTGGTCCTAAGACCTCTAATATTCTGGTAACAAATTACAAACGAATTAATTTTAGTAGATGACATTATATTTTAACTTATGATTAACTAAGAGGAATGATTAGCGAATTACTCTAGTTTTGACAATGAATCAAAATTTTTAATTAGAATAAAGCCTGAATTTTCACTTTTTCTTAGAAATCTACGTCCACCTCTCACCCAAACAAATTTAAAGCCCTTTTTTTTGCAGTCTTCCTCGCCGCCGAATGCAATTCTTTATTTGCAGCTGATAAGTGCTCTGTTGCGTATACCGGAGTATTAAGACCATTAAAACCAAGGTGACTAGAGGTCAACTTGTTATCCGGGTTAGCTTTATTAAATTTGATTGTGGCTGCTAAGAAGCTATCTCGTACTCTAGTGTTATTAAATTCAACTATCACTTCCATTTTCCATACTTACCATGCTTAACAGGTGGGTTGGCATTGGAAAAATAATGATGACGACATCGTAAGAGTTAAAGAAACTAACTACTTCAACAAAATAAACATTTAAGTACCTACTAGTTGTGTGTAAAATTGGTATTGCAGTATATTATTTAAAATTAAAACTGACCCTTTTCTTCATATGTTTTAAAATTTCATGAAGCACTTACATATTATGTGTACATGTATGTGTAAGTGCATTATGAAATTTCAAAAAATTCCTATATATTATATAATACCCTTAACCGACGAGCGTGTATGCGTAGACATATGGATGTAAAGGAGTTGAGAGAGGTGTGTCAGGATCGCAAATGGCAGTCCATAGTCTCTACCTACCCCTCTGGGTGACGGGCGTGAGTGTTTGTGTATGTGATAATATTATACATATTCGCATGGGAAGATCTCACATATAGTAGTAAGTTTTAACATGGTACTTAACGACAACTTTAAAACGTTAAAATTTAAATCATCTTTATACACCATATTTTTATGACATATTTCTAATAGAAAATTCTCCGGTTTTCGACAGCATTTAGTTGATATATTATGATAGTATATTTTACAGGCTGACCCATTCGTACTTTAACAATAATACATCAGCAGCGTGGCTCTACGGAGTTCAATGTTGAAAGCGAAGCTGAAGCTTTTTATTTATATATTTTTTCATTGCATTAATGTATTAAAACTTAGAGATAACTAATTCCGTGCAATGCTGACTTTCTTAACTAAGTACATTACTACGATGAGGACAGTATTCAATATAATTCTAAATGTAACGGCTTTTATAGGGTGCTCAAAACAAGTGTGTTTATTGAAAGTATGACACCTTGTTTTGAATAGCAATAGCAATTAAATGGTGGATTCAGCGTCTTCAGTAACATTTTAGTTCTGAACATGTTTAAGTCAAGACAATTCATGATCAACATGTTGTTGTCGAATTATGGTAACTTGCAAATATTACACACCTAGTGATAACAATTTGGGATCGACAGGTTGTTATGATATGAGTACTTTCAGAATGTGTAACTACCGCGTAAATATTTTTATTATTCATTTTAATTAAATGGTAAAATTCAATGAATTTTTTTATAGGACAAGGGTGACAAACGAGCACACAGTTCACCTGATGATAAGTGGTTGCTGTGGCCCATAGACATCTGCATCTATCCTCGATTACGAGTAAAAATGCAGATGCGTTGTCACCCGTGAGGACTAAGATGAAATGCCTCTTTTCCAGTAAAAAGGGTCTCCGGTTCTCTACACTCATCATACGAAACACAGCAGCATTAAGCTACTATTTTACACTGGTATTTTGTTAGAGCGTGGTCTTTCCCCGGTCGAGCCGACCTATTCGTGCTACAACTATACCAGTAATATAACTGCAGCATGGCTCTACCACGTAACAAAAAACGAAACACGAACGTATATTTTAAAAAAATGAACCTGAAACTTACAATATGAGAAGTATATTTTTTTATAGAAAAAGAGTAACAAACGAACACACTGTCCACCTGATGGTAAGTGAATGCTATGGCACATGTACATCCATATTTGTACTCAAGTAAGTATCAAAATGTAAATGCGTTGTGTTCGTCTTGTCTCATAATGGTTTAGCTATTCCACCATCTATCGGAAGTTATACAACACAATAACTTTTGCACTTACAAAACACTATTTAATATATTTTTATATGTTTTAACACTATTTAACAGTGGTAGAGCCACGCGGCAACTTTTGTTGTCGCACAGATGGGCCGGCTCGAACCGGGGTGGTACCACGACCTCACAGAAAACCAGCATGAAGTAGAGGTTTAGCTCTGCGTTTCGCTTGGTGAGTGCAGGTGGCTGGAGGCCTTTTTTACTGGAAATGAGGCATTCCATCTTAGTCCTCACGGGTGACAACGCATCTGCATTTTGATTTGTAATAGAGGATAGATGTAGACGTCTATGGGCCGCAGCAACCACTTACCATCAGGTGGACTGTGTGCTCGTTTGTCACCCTTATCCTATAAAAAAAACTTTCTTCTTTTTCGCACCTCTGTATTGGCGAAACACTACCACAGAGGGAGGAGAAATCGGGAGCGAGGAATGTCTCTTTTTATTTTGCAGGAACTTATAGTACGTAGAATTTGAAGTTCCTTGACTCTAGACGTTGCAAATGTAAAGAGATGGGATCCTGTATGCGGCATCAGCTTTGTTCTTCCACGAAACGCAGGACATCTTCTCCCAACTATATTTTGTCCAAACGGGCGATGTAGAGCTGTATGGTGGGCTCCACATCACGCAGAAGTGTACTTGCGTTAATTTTGGCCATCCCACGCAGGTCTTGACCAACATCTCTTCTCAACAAGAGTAAACCCGTCAATGTCATAAGTACTTTCCGGCATTTCCCTTCCTTGCCTTTTACAACTTTTACGGATGTTATAATAATGGTGGATAATGCATGCAGGCGTGATACAGATGGTATTTCTTTGGCTTTTGTACAAGTACAAGCGAAAAAAATTACTTAACGAATATAATATATACTCCTACAATTACCACTATCTTATTTTTTTTTAAAAGCATAACCCAGATTTTTTCTTGTACACACTATCAAAACACTTGTCTCATACGGGATTCGAGGTACATATTCTTAAAACTATCGTTAGACAATGCTTGACTATTCTACCGGATGATAAGTGGTAATGTAGCGAAAGATAGCAAAACGCACTGAATTAGCATTAAAGACATTCATATTGTAATCGGTTAGAAACACAAATGCTAGCAAATTATTCCATTCCTTTACCTGTACGCATTACGGACGACTTAGCAAATCATTTGGTTTGAAGGCGTTGCATATTTAAAACAAAGGTATGGAGTCTGGCCGAGTGTTTCGTTGTCCGATGATGGAAGAGAAGAATTAAGTCATGCGATTTTAGCGCACTCTCTACAATAAGAGATAAATTGTTACTATAACATAATACAAATCGTATTATGTTATAATGAATGCAATTGAAATTAACTATTGAAGTCCTACATGTCATATTAAATGCCGTTGAAAGATACTGTCCTTTTTTAATCCTTACGACACATAAACGGAACAGAGATGAAGGTTTATACAACCGCGCGAATCGCTTCGTACAAGTACGCGGGGCATGTGTGCGTGACCACTGGCCGCTTATTAAGTGGCGAAGCTTGCGAAGACACTTATTGATTTCACGATGTCTGTTCGTCTGTCCGTCTGTCCGTCTGTCCTTCTGTCCGTCTGTCCGTCTGTCCGTCTGTCCGTCTGTCCGTCTGTCCGTCTGCCCGTCTGTCCGTCTGTCCGTCTGTCCGTCTGTCCGTCTGTCCGTCTGTCCGTCTGTCCGTCTGTCCGTCTGTCCGTCTGTCCGTCTGTCCGTCTGTCCGTCTGTCCGTCTATCCGTCTGTCCGTCTGTCCGTCTGTCCGTCTGTCCGTCTGTTCGTCTGTCCGTCTGTCCGTCTGTCCCTCTGTCCGTCTGTCCCTCTGTCCGTCTGTCCGTCCGTCCATCTGTCACACGATTATCTTGAGAACGGTTTAGAATTTTCAAATTCTGTTTTCAGCAATCGATTACTGATCACCCAGGCATCTGAACCTCCTATTTTGAAATTGATTGCTCAACGGCAACCGTTAGAAACCGCTACAAAGCTGATTGCTTCGCCACTTTGCTATGCTGTTAGCTTGCTAGGTTTATTGCATACGTGGCGATACTGGAAAAAACCGGTTATGCTGGCACAGCCAGTGGACAATAATCTCAGGGTCAGTGCAACGCAAGTTTGTTTTGTTAGTTGCAAGTTTTAATATTTTAACGTAAAAACGTGGTATTTATTAATAATGGTTGTTTATTGTACGGTGTGTATGAATAATAATAGAAAAAATAAAAATATATCATACTTTAACTATCCCATGAGTACAATCGGCATTTGTATAATGACTCGAGCAATAGTTTCGCGAATATTTCGACCTTGAAATAAATATTGTCAATGTTGGGAACGAAATACTTAAACGTATTAAAGATTGTAAATTTGATATGCCATGTGAGTTTTTCCCGTTAGATACCTTAAAAAAATATTATCTTAGATTCATAATTTACCACAACATTATAAGAAACAATAAGTTGTTAAAAAACAAAATAACAAAAAGAAAATTATTAGAGTAAGTAATTTGTTAAGTATTCAATCATGCTGAATAGTAAAACTATTTAACAAAATGTTTTGTTTAATTTGTCTTCGCCTATTGTGACAACCCTACCAAAATAGGTAACATTTTTTCACGTTCTTATTTGTCTCTGTTCGGTTTATTTACTCATATGCTTAGAACGTAAAGCAGAGGCAATCGATCAAAAATACCACCTTGCATTTAAATAATTGTCTCGCAGTGACGAGCAACTTTGTTGGCTAACGCTTTTGTAAGCGCTTCCGGTCCTTGAAGTGCATAATAACGCCTCGTATTACAGTCTATTGTGTAAGCATATCTTGTATCAATAGCCAATTACGAGTATAGATAGTAATTTCAGACACCAGATTCTATATGGAATAACGTCGATTGTCGACGTTACCTTTTAATGTAACACAAGTTTATGAATAAAAAATTAATATTACAGACTATTATAACTCGAATATAGTACATTTTCATCTTCCTTATTTTTAACCTTTAGCTTACCTTTATCAGGGCTCAATAATCCATATAACATGAACCGCTTCCACTATAGGAAAGATTTGCCATACGCAACCGCCACGCTTGGCAACCGGAATGGCGAAGGCGATCGCATCACCAGATATTTTGACAATGATTAAATGATCAAGAAAGTGTGACATACATACACATTTAAAGATAATAATTCTTTGTTTGACATTCATTTTCAATCAAGTGAACAACCTACGTATTGTTTGTTTAATTAAAATAATCTACTGTAGTATTATTATGCTGTTTGTTTATAATTGATCTATATTAATAATTAATAAAAATGTTTAATTAATCTGTGTTGTTTTTTTTATATTTATTAACTAGCTCTTTACCCTTGGCTTCGCTGGAGTGGACTTCAATTTTGTAACATCATCAATACTGTATCGTGCCAAAATTAACAAAATTGGATCACTTGTAGAGTCACTTCAGTCTCTGTGTTTGTTTCTCACAGGATTTGTTTAAATTCTTAAAGACTATTGGATGTATATGACTAAAATTTGACATAGATAAAATATACTACAAGAACACGGGAATAAGTGAGTTTTTCAGAATTAAACTATGAGTGAGTGGTGTTGCCGTAGATCGAATCTTAGTTGCATGCGTACTATGAAATTTACGTTTGGATCTGTTCAATTACTGGCTTTAACAAGTGACTTTAAAGTAGTTCTATATTAGACATGGTAGAGTCATGCTGCAGCTATATTATGGTTGTAGCACGAATGGGTCGGCTCGATCGAGATAGGGCCACGCTCTCACAAAACACTAGCGTAAATAGCAGCTCATTGCTGCTGTGTTTCGTATGGTGATTATAGAATACCGGAGACTCTTTTTACTGTATTTTATACTGGATAGTGACAGCGCATCTGCATTTTGATTCTTAATCGAGGATAGATGTACAGGTCTATGGGCCTCAGTATCCACTTAACATTAAGTGGGCCTAATTAGGCATAAAGTGATGTTGATTATTTAAAAATTCTGTTTCCACTTAAAATGCGCTACCAGCGCCGCTTGTGGTCAATAACCTGGGGGCACGGCAGTGCCCCCGCGAAGTCGAGCACGGCACGGCCGTACCATCCTTTTCTCGAAGCAGTTCAGGCCATTTTCGAAACCCTATAACTTCGTTGTTGATAAAATTAGAAGCCTAAATTTTCAATAACCAAGTAGACATTGTACAATCTCGATATGTTTCAAATTTCATTAAATTTGAACCAGTCGTTTAAGAATTATACCTAGTCAAAATTTCTTAATTTTGTCACTCACTGACTGACCGATCATCAAAACTCTAAGGCACTTTTAGCAGACATAGAAGCTTCAAATTTGGAATACAATTATTGTTTAGTATATAAATTAAGGAACAATTAAAATATTTTGTAATTTCGGTCCAGTTTTCGAGATACACTAACTGCATAAATAACTTTGTAATCCCATATAAATATATAGGATTACAAAGTTAGATTTGCAGTGAATGAATCAGTGTACATGTGTAATATAATGGAATAATAAGTGTAGATAGGTACCTAGATATAACTACCTACAAAAAGAAATGAGATGCCATCAAAAACAAAACTTGTAAAAAAACGAAGTCTCGCAACTCAGTTCTTCTACCGTAAAAAGTTGTGAGATCCATGTAGTACCAAGTCGGTTAATTTATTCAGTCCCTACTTAAGGGTCCTTCTGTCTTAAGTTATTACGTAATTAGCTAACCTTACAACATCTTATAGTGACCATATCAATATTAAAAATCTTTTATGTTTTAAATAAATAAATTGACTTGGCAATCACACTAAACATTCTAATTTAATATAATATGTATTACTTGAGAGATACATTGCGTTTTCATGCGATGGCCAAGTCAATCTATTTATTTAAAATATAAAAGATTTTTAGTATTCATTTGGTCACTATAAGATGTTGTTAGGTTAGCTAATTACGTAATAACCTAAGATAGAAGGATAGCTTTCTTTAATTCAAACTGCAAAAAGTACACCCACACAAGATACACCCCATTTGAGGAGAATCTATCTCAGATAATAGTGTATAAAAAGTGAAGCCGTAAATCCGATATTCGAATGCGGAAAAACATTTACCGCAGGATTTTTGTTCCTTTCTTAATTTTTATCAGAAAATATTGATATGTTTCAGTTTGCACTTACGAAATAAGCTAAATGAATAACAAAATTTCTAAACTCTGTAGATATTTCTTTACCGAACATGGGTTCTTCCTACTGCTACGTGAATTTGCCATAATTGACATGCTTATGAGATGAATTGGTTAATGTAGTTCGACACACAAGACACGAGTTCGGCACGACATTAATATGGCTTTCCTTCCGTTCCGCCTTCCGCTTTATTACAAGAGGTTATTCAAGTTTAGAAAATGATAAAAAACCCTGCACTCATGCAAAAGTGTGATTGATGTTTCAAATACAATAAATTCGTGCCAAACAATTGAGTTTAACGATATTTTATGTCTAAGTTAAACTGTAAGTATTGTATATTTTTTCATGAAACAAAATATAAAAGGTGTTAGTATGGGGAAGGGGTCGCTTTTTAATCTCACACTAATTATAACTCATTAATGGTATCAAATATCACATTTCAAAACAATCGCATCATGATATATTGAGCGTATTCAATGCGTAGTAGGGTAGCATCGGCAATAGATTTTAAAGGAAAACAATGAAGAAGTTTTGCCTCAAAATGTTACTGAAGATGTATCTTGATTCCATCATTATGAGCTAGAGGTTTAGCAACATTAGATACACTGGCTCAAAATAGACACGCCTCTGCCCAAGAAGTTCAAGGCTTTCTAATCATAAAATGCATGGCTATAGTGTTTTGGGATTAGAAAACGGTGTTTTCATAATAGGAAAATACTGCGTTATAATAGTTGAAAGGTTGAAATAGGCGGTGAGTGAAGCTGCTGCTTTTGTACGAAAACGCTCCCGTACACAAGACGAATTTTACGGTGGCAAGTATTTAATTGTACTTTTAAATTTGCAACACCTACTCCATAGATTACTGTATATATACTAGAGATAAATGCGCGACATAAATTTAATTTTCGTTAGTGTCGTGCTTTGCCGAACAGATGGCGCTTAATTCTTACAAAAGAAAGAACTTGTATAAAAAGGGAAAAAATAAACACATCTACTGGACTCCAAACCGCCGGTACTTGACAGCACACGGCCAGTGCCGCGCCCCCAGGCCCCAAAATCGAAGCCCGTTCCACAAGGTTCATCCTCTTTCGCCACTAACTTCTCGCTAACTTGCGGCTTCATCAGCAACAATAATGTTGCTTAGTTATCCTCCTTGGCCCGCAAACTCCGCGGAGCCACCTCACTTCAGGACTAGCTCAACGCTACGATTGAGCACATAGGACTTATCAACAAAATCTGGTCTTTCCAGTGCTCCTAATCACCTCTTCTAAATATAAGAATGGCAGCACAAAATCTCGGCAACACTAAAGCACGCCGACTGTCGCGTTATTTAACACTAACGGCCTCAATGACCAAAAAGACGAGATCGCGCTCTTCCCGTACAACCACGACGTAGACTTAATGTTAGTACAACCCCGCCCCCCCGTTGACCATCATAGAAGTTTCTATATGTGAGGTAGCTCTCTCTGACCATCCGCCACTTACCATCACAAACATTCCTCCTGGAACTCGCTAACAAGCAATCCCAATGGTAATGCATTGTTCAATCTCATGGAGTGACTAGGCTTCGATGTTATCGCGCCAACCCGCTACCCATTCGCTACCAGTCACCAACCGGACGTCCTTGACGTAGCGATGCTCAAAGATGTCCGATCGTCGATATTATTAATTGAAACAATATTAGAACTTATCGCTATAAGCAGGAGTGCTACCAGGCCTGGGCTGACGCATCAACGTCTCGGAATGTAAACACCAGCGCACTTAAAAAGAGGTATAATTCCGCCTCCAAGTCCTTCAAAAGCGTCATTGCCAAGGCAAGGTCTGAGCACATCGGCAGAATTGGCGAGAAGCTAGTTCGCCTTCCTTCGGGAACCCGTGCATTCTGGTCTCTCGCCAAGGCTGTCCAAGGGAACTTCTGTCAGCCATCTCTTCCATCTCTGCACAGAGAGGACGACTCACTGGCCCATGCCGCAAAGGAGAAAGCCGATCTGTTGAGCTCTCTTTTTGCGTCCAACTCGACTCTAGATGACGGGGGGAACATACCGCCGACCATCCCGCAATGTGAGTGCTCGATGCCGGATGTGCGATTTACACAGCGCTCGGTCCGTAAAGCACTCTTCTCTCTGGACGTCAGCATGTCGAGTGGGCCTGATGGAGTCCGTCCCATTGTGCTGAAGACGTGTGCTTCGGAGTTGGCACCGGTTTTAACGCGTCTTTTCCGGTACTCCTACTCCCAAGGCGTAGTCCCGCACTCATGGAAGACAGCTTTGGTGCACCCGATCCCTAAAAAAGGCGAACGCTCAGACCCGTCCAACTACAGGCCTATCGCCATCACCTTCTTGTTCTCCAAAATAATGGAAGCTGTTATAAACTGCCAGCTCATGAGGTACCTTGAGGATCACCAGCTGATTAGTGACCGCCAGTACGGTTTTCGTCGGGGTCGATCAGCTGGTGATCTTCTAGTCTACTTAACTCATAGATGGGCGGAGGCAGTAGAGTCCAAGGGGGAGGCATTAGCCGTTAGTTTGGACGTAGCGAAGGCCTTTGATCGGGTCTGGCACAAAGCGCTTCTTTCGAAGCTTCCTGCCTATGGGCTTCCCGAGAAATTGTGCAAATAGATCACCAGTTTCCTTGCTGATCGAAGCATCTAGGTCGTAGTAGACGGTGCATGCTCTGATCTCAAGCCTATCAACGCTGGTGTTCGACAAGGCTACGTGCTATCACCAACGCTGTTTCTCCTGCATATCAATGATATGTTGCTAACTGGTAGCATTCATTGCTATGCAGACGACAGCACTGGTGATGCCTTATATACCGGCCGTGCCAATATTTCTCTGGAAAACGTCGCCGAGTACCTGGACAAACTTGTGTCTGAAGTCGAGTCTTTGCTTAACAAAGTCTCGGATTGGGGCTGACTAAATCTAGTCCAGTTCAATCCCCAGAAGACACAAGTTTGCGCGTTTACCGCTAAAAAGAACCCCTTTGTCGTATCTCCTCAGTTTCAAGGCACTCCCCTTGCTGCCTCAGCCAGTATCGGAATCCTTGGCGTCGACATATCGAATAGTGTGCAGTTTCGAGGTCACTTGGAAAGGAAGGGCCTCTAAAAAGCTTGGGGTGCTCAGCAGAGCGAGACAGTATTTCATGCCGGCACATCGCTTGCAACTTTACAAAGCGCAAGTTCGGCCCCACATAGAATACTGTTCTCATCTCTGGGCCGGGGCACCCCAGTGCCAGCTTCTTCCACTTGACCGCATCCAGCGCAGAGCGGTTCGAATCGTCGACGACCGAGTTCTTTCTGATCGGCTCGATACACTGGCACTGCGTAGAGATGTTGCATCTCTTTGCGTATTTTATCGCATCTATCACGGGGAGTGCTCTGAGGAATTGTTCGGACTAATTCCAGCCGCTCAATTTCACCATCGCACATCGCGACAAAACTCTCGTTACCATTCATACCATCTGGATGATTGGCGATACACCACTGTGTGATTTAGAAGAAGTTTTCTCCCTCGCACGACTTCCTTGTGAAATCAATTACTACCAGTGAATTTTCTGGACCGATACGACTTAGGAACCTTCAAGAAAAGAGCTTACACCTTTCTAAAAGGTCGGCAACGCATCTGCAATTCCCTTAGTGTTGCGGTTGTTCATGGGCGGCGGTAGTCACTTACCATCAGGTGAGCCGCATGCTCGTTTGCCCCCTATTCCATAAAAAAAAACTCGACTCGGACCATAGACCAGTCCTATTGCAGCTGGGCCAACCCGCAGATGAGGTCAAAACTATCGTGAATTGGCGTAAACTCGAGATCAAACTCGAGTCTACGACCTCCTAGCACTTCGACAAAGTCCCTGACAAGATAAACTCGCCTAAGAAGGCCAATGATTAGCGATTAGCGCACTATGTATCGGCTTACCTTATCTCTACAATTGAAGAATTAAACACACATACACGCACACTCACAGAGAGAGAGAGAGAGAGAGAGAGAGAGACACGCACACGCACAAACGAAAGAGAATTAAGATTGTTGTTTTTCTTTTCTCTTTATTTATATGTTCCAATTTTAAAACGATCAAACTTAGATTTGTAAGAGTGGGGCCTCCTGGTACAAGTACTTAAAAGGTTTGGTCCCAACTTTTGATTGTAATAAAACAACTGTCATTGCTATTGAAATAAACATTTTTTTATTTAGATAAGTAAATTCATTATAATTTCTTCAAGTGGTTGAATTATTGTTTTAATAAATAAAATGACATTATGCGGTGGATTATAATTTGATAAACAATGAATGTGTGCTTTGTTTTATAATGTGTTGAGGGTTCGTCGCAGTGCATGTGGTGTGAGTTTATAAGACATCACTTTTTTCTGAATTTTATTAAAATTAGTGTTTTAGTACATTCAGAAGCCGCAACGAAAACAAATCCTTCAGAAAGTTTTGATTCTACTTTGGAAAGGAAAGGAAGAATCAAAATAGAACGATATTCAGAAAAACTTGAAGGATTTGCTTTTCTTGAGGAAGGGTTTGATTTGGGCGTCCTTCCACAGGGAAGGGAAAAAAATGAGGATATGAAAAAATTAAGATATAGGCTATAATAGGTTTTAAAAGTCTATCAAGAGATTGAGCACTTTATGACTGACGTCATCACTTCTGACAGCGTCAAAATGGATAGCAATATGCATCTCCTAACATCACAGCCTGCAAATTGCCTAAACATAAATTATCACTCCGTAATTAGAATGCGGCAAAGTACGTTTCGATTTTATAAGTACTTTGCTGATGTCTAATTACGGAGAATATTTTAATTCTAACTAACATATAAAGAAATATTTCCAATTTCATGTGTTGTAAAATTTGCGACTTGATTAACTAATTACTTAATAAGAATAAAATAATGAACACGTCATTGAACATGACACACAAAATTGCCCATAATGTTGACTTTTATTCTACTGTTCGCTTTTACTGAACTAAAGTCAAACCACGAACCGAAATATGCATTAACACGATGCGGTTCTATTGTGGACTTAATGGCGTCACCCGAGACTATCATTGGAATTTTACTGCTATTGTCGCCTTCAAGTATAACTTTAAATATATCACATAATACGTAGAAAGCTGATAGCTGTTATAGCCAGAACATGGTAAAGGAATACTTAAAATTATATCACCTTAAATTATTACCATCACTGAAAGTATATTATATTCTTATCTTTTTTATCCCATTTGGTTTAGAATTTATGATACAAGGAAGTATTAAGATAGACACATAATTATAAAGGTTCATTATATAGCCCCTATCTTCACCGGCTGAAAAAGCCAGACGGGCTAAAAAAGCAACCATTCCAAACCACCAGTCTAGCACAGATCCGTGGTCAGTAGTTCCACCACTCGACCAAAAAAGTTAAGAGAGTACCATATTATAATTCGATACAATTATCGAGTTTGAAGTTTTAAATGTTATTTTTTGTCTACTTTTACCCTTTCTTTCACTTAACCCATTTCAAAGTCCATTTGTCAATTCAATCAACGCTGTGCTTCTTAATGAAATGTTCTCTCTGTCACGTACATTTTGCATTCATTTTTCTATTGCCAATATTATATTAATATCTGATATAGCAAATACAAAAAGGTATGTTAAGGTAAAGGTTTGTACAAAAGGTACAAAATACAAAAAATATTGAAACACAAGTAGTGTCCTTAGACATGTCCTTAAATAGTTCATAAAGAAAAATAAATAAGCTTAATTCTATAATATACACATTTTCAAACAATAATTGAAAGGTTATACCATGTAGGGTCAGCGACTTCATACTTAACTAACAAGGCATTCAATACAAACTATTATTATCCCGTACCCAATGTAAAACTGCCTGACCTGACTAGCGATCGTCAATCTGCCTGCGAAACATGAAAATTATGGCAAATCTTTCCTATTATGGAAGAGCTTATGTCCAGTAGTGGACTATTACGAGGTGAAAAGGAAGTAACGTAATAGAATATTTCCAGGACACATGAAATCTGCCAACACACACTGGAGTAGTGCACTGGATTAATTGCAATATAGCCCTATGCCTGTGCCTTATAAAATAATCATATACGCACAAAAAAATAGACAATAAAAAACTGCGGCTCTGAAAGATATTTATAATTAATATTATAACCTGTTGAAGTTAATACAAGACATTTATTTTCTTTCAATTCTCTTTGCTGAAACCTTTCAAATTATTTCTTATGTTAGCTGAGATAATTTGACTCGTATGAATGTAAAGGTAAGTCAATGGTATGGAAGCCAATTCAGATTCCAATCGTCTTTTGTCGGCCCAGCGGTTTGGAAAATTTGCTTCATTATATATTATTACTTCTTTTCTCCTGACTGTACATCATTGAATATATTTTAACGTAATACAACATTGGGAAATTATTATTTGTATTCATTTAAACCCTTTGTCCTTGCCCGAAAATATTAATTTAAATCATTCAGAAAATCTCTCAAGAAAACAATAAAAACTTTTAGTGTACACACATAAATAGTAGCATAATACTGAGCAATATCACTAAATTACATATACGCAAGCTGTGTAATCAAAGGCTCAAGACCGTGTTTTGTGAAATTTCTAGATGGGTGGTGTATGTTCAGAAGTGGAATTGTATGTGGTCACTCGCAGAGAAATGAAACGATATATTCTATCTCTCAGTGAAGCAATAAGTGACCGGTATAAGTGATAAGTGATAAATGAGAGTAAAGGTATTTACTTCTAAGTGAGGCCCACATATACGCGGACACGACATATCCGTAATCCGGATTGGGGGCGACTAAATCTAGTCCAGTTCAATCCCCAGAAGACCCAAGTTTGCGCGTTGACCGCTAAAAGGAAACCCTTTGTTGTGTCTCACCCCCCCTGTGTCTCAGTTTCAAGGCACTCCCTTTGTTGCCTCAGCCAGTATCGGAATCCTCGGCGTCGACATATCGAGTGATGTGCAGTTTCGTGGTCACTTGGAATTTATATTAACTAAAAATTATATAATTGCTATAAAAATATATCTAAAGAAACAGTAACGAAAACTTATGATGGATTCCAGTATTCATTAATTAAAATATTTTACATTGAGTTTTTTCGCATCCAGCTCATCTTATTTCATAAATATCGCATTCTTCTTACGATCTCTCTGTAGATTCTTAAGAGCATTACTCTTTGTCAAGGTATAATATGAGCATTCCATACATACTTAAGATAAAATAGTAAAAGAGGTATCCGTATAGTCGCGTCGTTAGAGAATCCACTATCATCCCGTGGCTGTCGTTAGAAGTAAAAGAGAGAATATGAAACATGAGATGAGTGGCGGCATCTTCCTAATCACAATCTTACAATCATAAAAAAAACTGCGGTTGCAAACCCATCTGCCTGCTAAGACTTTTGATAAGCTGTGGTGATGATGATTAAAATAGGTTGACATTGTGTGATTAAAATTGTATTAGGTTAATGTTTGGAACCAAAAAGAAGCCAATAATTATAATATTATAATTTAATAGGTTAACATCAAATGTCAATAATATCTCCAGCGATGGACAATTAAAAGCCAATAAAAATGCAACAAAAATATGAGTTGGTTGACTATTATCTATCAGAGCCAACAAGGATCTTTCAGGCCTATCTATGTCGCCTCTAGGTGTCGACCCGGACTCTGGTTGTCGGAATAAGGTGATGGTTTCTCAATATATATTTATCATTTGCCGGTTCTTGTTATTTTTATATGTAGATAGAAGTGCGTAATTACCTAATATAAAATTACGTATTGACCCAAAAAGTAAAGCGAAAGTAGGTAATATTGTTTATGGTTGGCGTGCGCGTCGCGATCGTTTTTTGAATGTTTTATTTGTGCGTAAACTTGAGAATGTAAAAGCCAATTTGTATTGTGGGGTAAAGTCTTCTAAAATTTTTGTAAGTAATGGTTTTTAGGTGTCATGTTCAAGAATTCAATATTTGAATCGTTGTGATAGAATTTTTTTGGGAAACGATAAATAAAAATTATATTAAATATTAGCGAATCTGCTTCGCATGGGTGGAATCTATTAATGTGACGTGATAAAATAATTTAAAATAATCATAAATGACCATTTGTTTTATAAATCGTTTCATTTCACAAAAATAAATTAATAAATAGGTTAGATCGCTCCAGGCATTCTCTATGTGTTCGTGAAGTTTCATCACAATTGGTTCAGCGATTCCGAAGATAAGCCCGAACAGACAGACAAACAAAACTTTTACAAAAGTGTTTGGATGTTTGTCCTTGTGCAATTTATTTTTGTAAACTGCCTCCACGACACAGGAGAAAATCCTAGTGTGGGGGTAACGTTTTTTTTAAAAGAATAACGTTTTTTTTAAGAATATGGCCGGCCCATTGCCACTTCAGCTTACTAATCTTTTGGGCTATGTCGGCCACTCTGGTTCTACTGCGGATATCCTCATTTCTAAGTTTATCACGCAGAAAAACCCCGAGCATAGCCCTCTCCATAGTTCGCTGAGCGACCTTGAGCTTCCTCATAAGGCCAGCAGTGAAGGACCACGTCTCAGTTCCATAAGTCATCACTGGCAACACACACAGGTTGGTTGTACAGTCCCGTTTACAAGTTTTGAGGTATACCTGACGAGGAGATGTGTCGTAATTTCCCGAACGCTACCCAGCCGAGTTGAATCCGTCGATTGACGTCGGTCAAAGTTGGACTTACTTAGTCGGACTATTTGTCCCAGGTAAACATACTCGTCAACAACTTCGAGCTTAGTGCTTCCAACAACTAACGGCATAGGTGTGACATGAACGTTATACATGACGTTTGTTTTCTCCATGTGCATCGTAAGACCTATCCGAAGGCACTATTGAGGTCATTGAGCATAGTGCTTAGGTCCCCCAGCGATTCTGCCATAAGGACTATATTGTCAGCAAATCGAAGGTGAGTGATGTACTCGCCATTGATGTTAATACCGTATCCTTTCCAGTTCAGTAGCTTGAAAGCATCTTCCAATGCTGCGGTGAAGAGTTTCGAGTATATAACGTCATCCTGTCTTACACCTCTTTACAGTTGGTTAGATTTCGTACTCTGGTTCTGTACTCGGATAGCGATCACAGCCCTACTGTACAAACACTTAAGCACTTCGATATACCGACAGTCAACTTGGCACCGCCCAAATTTCGTCGGAATCAAATGCTTTCTCGTAGACCACATATGCAAGATATAGTGGCAGATTATTCTTTTTTGACTTCTGTACAATATACCGAACGGTATATATATGGACTATGGTGTAAAATCCTTTTCGGAATTATTGGCATGCAAATGCTTAATAAAAGGCAGTTATTTTGATATTACAGACAAACACTTAAAGTTATAGTTACAGATTACAGAACATGAATTGACATTTGAAAATATGTATTTTGACGGATAAAACTTTGTAAGTTACATTTGCACAGTATATACGGTAAATTACATTTCAGCGTAGTGTTGATAACGCGGGGATGGCGAACTTCCGCCGGAGGTTTTCCGGATGGTTACCACCGTTATCTACTGAACTGTTTTATTGGCTATTTAGTTTCATGTTCATATTTTATACATTGTCGTGAAGCGACAATTAAAAGAGAAGGAAAACCTAACCTACGATCAGCACAACAACCAAATAGACCAAGACAATAATATATTTAAGTTTTTAAAAGAGTATTTACAATTTTATATATCAAAAATGGAGTATGAATGTGAGGATGGATGATGTGATTTACAAATTATTTTTAAAAAAAAAAGGTAATAAAAAAAAGATTTATGTCGTAGCTGAGTCCGAAGATCCCAAGCGTGCTCTCAGCGCCTGGAACGAGCACGCACAGCGTAGGTGGGTAGGCGTGGGCGTCTCTAAGGGACGACCTCAGGTGAATGCGGCGATTGCAGGATCGGCGACTTCAGCCCAGACAGGAGCTTGCAGGATCCTCAGCGACTTCAGACAGCGCAGTGGCCTGCAGGATCCGGTGACTGCAGGCGGGACAGAGGTTTGTAGGTTCCGGTGATTTCGGGCGGAACAGAGGTCTGTAGGTTCCGGCGACTCCAGGTAGAGTAGAGACTTGTGGGATCTCGGCGACTTCAGGCAGAGCAACGTTTTGTAGGATCCGGCGACTTCAGGCAGAGCAACGGATCGTAGAGTCCAGTGGCTTCAGGCAGGATAGAGGCTTGCAGGATCCCGGGGCTGAGCGGCCCCGGGATAAGGCCTTTAGAAGATGCTTCCGATACGAGAACTGAAGCAAGACTGAATTTCTTCACCGATTGTTCGGCTTTTATATCTTTCTAGAGAGAACGGAAAAATTATTTAAATTAAAAGGAAATTTATTGTAAATGACCTACAGCCAAAAAGTATTTATGAAGAAAGAACATCAAACCAGAGACGAATTTGAATAAAAGTTACCATGACAACTACAAAAACAATGGTTATCAAATATAAAATTTTTGGTTTTTAGGAATATAATTGGAAAATCTTTACCTTTAAGTAAGAAATGAGATATTATTCAAATAGGAAAAACTGATGCGCGACAGCGCACCGAAGCCTGAAATTGTAGAGTTACAGAGAATTCAATAAAAGACCAAAAAAAGGTAAGGCTTCGTTGACAGCTAGTTTAAAAGTACTAAATAGTGTGAAAATACGCAGTAAAATGATATGTTATTGTGTAAAAACGTTACAGGATCCTATATAAATAAAGGTGATGCAAAATATAAATGCAGAGAATCAAAAACATAATGGAAAAATAGTATAAAGTGATGCAAAACATGAATGCAGAAAATCAAGAACAGAATGGAGAAATAGTATAAAGTGATGCAAAACATGAATGCAGAATATCAAAACAGAATGGAGAATTAGTGTACAATGAAATGTAAGTAGTATAACACTACATTTTCCCCCCGACCCTGGAAAATTTTTGACTCAGCAAAAATTTTGATATATACATTCTAAAATAAACCATAAAAACACAGCTTTGCAGAAACAGACATCAACAGGCAAAATCAGATATACTATCTCTTACATTCATCATCTGCATTCAGGTAAGGGTGGAGTTCACATTCAATGACTACCACTCTAAAAGTGTGTTTTCAAAACGACATTAAGGCTTATTTAAGGAGTAGTCAACCGCTCCTGTGTGGGAAAAAAAAAATTAGTCGAAGAAACACCACTCTTAGAAGTGTGTTTTCAAAAGGACATTCAGGCTTATTTAAGGAGTTGTCAACCGCTCCTAAGTGAAGATAAAAATTAAGGGAGTAGTCAGCTGCTCCCAAGTGAAGATAAAGGTAAAGAAATACCTCAAGTAAGCTTTAGTCGCTATGACTTAAGTAAAGATTAAGAACGGCCAGAGCGGTAGGGCTCAAAGCCAGAGATCAGCAACATCACCAACGAGATGTGTCTGAAATAAAAATAAAAAGTGACGATTAACCAACGAAAGTTCGAGGTCCTAAAGCAAGATGTGTTGGAGAACACTGGATCATCAAACAAACAAACAAATTAAAAGAAAATAATAAGGTGAAAATGGTGATATTTATACATATATACAAATTAACAGTTATATTTATACATATATACAAATTAACAGTTAATAAATGTTTAGAAAAGTATTTAACAGTTAATAAATGTTTAGAAAAGTTATGGTTTGTTTTGCTTCAGCTTTCAAAAACAATTTTATATAAAGTGCAAAGTGTAAAGTTAAGTTTAAGAAATAAAAATATTATTAAAAATCGTACCTCTAAGTTATCTAGAATAAAAAATATTAGAGTGATGAATGTAACTTAGAGTGATGAATGTAAATGAAGTGTTATATGAAGGCCTAAATACAATCCAGCTAAGTTGAAAAACTAGAAGAAGTTTTGTTTTAGAATTTTGAAGGTATGAAAAGGATGTGTAAATGAATCATGAATAGTAAGTTAAGAACAAAAGGGAAAGCAATTAAATCAAAAGGAACTAGACAAGGCGCAGTAAAGGTGAAGAATTAAGAGAGAAAGAGGACTTTTACGTTGGGCGCCAAACTGTCGTGTAGCGACAATTAAAAGAGAAGAAAAACCTAACCTACGATCAGCAAAACAACCAAATAGACCAAGACAATAATATATTTAAGTTTTTAAAAGAGTATTTACAATTTTATATATCAAAAATGGAGTATGAATGTGAGGATGGATGATGTGATTTACAAATTATTTTTAAAAAAAAAAAAGGTAATAAAAAAAAGATTTATGTCGTAGCTGAGTCCGAAGATCCCAAGCGTGCTCTCAGCGCCTGGAACGAGCACGCACAGCGTAGGTGGGTAGGCGTGGGCGTCTCTAAGGGACGACCTCAGGTGAATGCGGCGATTGCAGGATCGGCGACTTCAGCCCAGACAGGAGCTTGCAGGATCCTCAGCGACTTCAGACAGCGCAGTGGCCTGCAGGATCCGGTGACTGCAGGCGGGACAGAGGTTTGTAGGTTCCGGTGATTTCGGGCGGAACAGAGGTCTGTAGGTTCCGGCGACTCCAGGTAGAGTAGAGACTTGTGGGATCTCGGCGACTTCAGGCAGAGCAACGTTTTGTAGGATCCGGCGACTTCAGGCAGAGCAACGGATCGTAGAGTCCAGTGGCTTCAGGCAGGATAGAGGCTTGCAGGATCCCGGGGCTGAGCGGCCCCGGGATAAGGCCTTTAGAAGATGCTTCCGATACGAGAACTGAAGCAAGACTGAATTTCTTCACCGATTGTTCGGCTTTTATATCTTTCTAGAGAGAACGGAAAAATTATTTAAATTAAAAGGAAATTTATTGTAAATGACCTACAGCCAAAAAGTATTTATGAAGAAAGAACATCAAACCAGAGACGAATTTGAATAAAAGTTACCATGACAACTACAAAAACAATGGTTATCAAATATAAAATTTTTGGTTTTTAGGAATATAATTGGAAAATCTTTACCTTTAAGTAAGAAATGAGATATTATTCAAATAGGAAAAACTGATGCGCGACAGCGCACCGAAGCCTGAAATTGTAGAGTTACAGAGAATTCAATAAAAGACCAAAAAAAGGTAAGGCTTCGTTGACAGCTAGTTTAAAAGTACTAAATAGTGTGAAAATACGCAGTAAAATGATATGTTATTGTGTAAAAACGTTACAGGATCCTATATAAATAAAGGTGATGCAAAATATAAATGCAGAGAATCAAAAACAGAATGGAAAAATAGTATAAAGTGATGCAAAACATGAATGCAAAAAATCAAGAACAGAATGGAGAAATAGTATAAAGTGATGCAAAACATGAATGCAGAATATCAAAACAGAATGGAGAATTAGTGTACAATGAAATGTAAGTAGTATAACACTACAACATAAATATATAAAAAGGGAATAAGTTTTGCAAAATGTTGCTTTTGGTAAAAAATATGTTCATTTTTTGCAAATAATATAATATATCACATAAATATAATTAAATTTTACACAATAATGAAATATACACAGTCAGGTCATAAGTATTGTCACACAGTAAAAACTTTTCTTTTAGAATGCTGGCCACAAAAAAGTTTATTGAATTCGAATTTCGAATTATTCATGAAAATAAAACTGTATACTTTTTAGAATTTTACTCATTTTTAAATATGGAGTGGACGCTTAAAGAAGACCGTGTTGCAGTTATTGCGTTGCATCGTTGCGGTTACGCGCCAATTCAAATTTATGACATGCTGAAAAATTTGAATATAACCAAAAGATTCGTTTATCGTACCATCAAACGATACAATGAAGACTCTAGTGTAGATGACTGGTCAAGAAGTGGTCGCCCTCGGTCTGTTAGGACTCCAGCAGTGATAAAAGCTGTGAAGGCGCGAATTCAAAGAAATCCCAAACGTAAGCAGAAACTGTTGACCCTTCAGATGGGGTTAAGCAGAACCATGGTGAAAAGGGTGTTAAATGAAGACTTAGCACTTCGGGCATATCGAAGAAAAACAGGATATCGTTTGAATGCTCGTCTAATGGACCTGAGACTGAAGAGATGCCGCGCTTTGTTCAAGCGGTACGCGGGAAAAAAATATCGGGAAGTTCTTTTTTCGGATGAAAAAAATTTTACCGTAGGAGAGAGCTACAACAAACAAAATGATAAGGATAAGGCACACAGTAGTAAAGAAGCGAGTAACCGTATTCCGCATGTCCACTGAGGTCATTTTCCATCCTCGCTCATGGTATGGTTGGGAGTTTCTTATTGGGGCTTAACAGAGGTACATTTTTGTGAGAAAGGTGTAAAAAGAAATGCAGTTGTGTATCAAAATACAGTCCTGACGAACCTTGTGGAACCTGTTTCTCATACCATGTTCAATAACAGGCACTGGGTATTCCAACAAGATTCGGCGCCAACTCATAGAGCGAAGACCACACAAGACTGGCTGGCGGCGCGTGAAATCGACTTCTTCCGGCACGACGACTGGCCCTCCTCCAGTCCAGATTTGAATCCGTTAGATTACAAGATATGGCAACACTTGGAGAAAAATGCGTCCTCAAAGCTTCATCCCAATTTGGAGTCACTCAAGACATCCTTGATTAAGGCAGCCGCCGATATTGACTTGGACCTCGTTCGTGCTGCGATAGACGACTGGCCGCGCAGATTGAAAGCCTGTATTCAAAATCACGGAGGTCATTTTGAATAAACTTTAGTGTCATAAGAATCTATGTTTTGTTAAGTTCATTTTGGTATATAAATAGTTACATAATGAATGTAACTATTTATATACCCTATATATTATATAACTATTTATATAGAAAATGACAACACATCTGCATTTTGATTCTTTATTGACAATAGATGTGGTCACAGCAACCACTTACCATCAGGTGAACGGTATGCTAGTTTGTCACCCTATCCTATAAAAAATATTTTTGTCAGAATCATTGCCCGAAAACCAAATCATTACTTTACAGCCTATAAAAGTCGACTGCTGAACATAGGCCTTGGCAAAATGGTAGACAAACGCATTTTTTTAACCTCAGGCGCAAACAGAGGGGTGTTATATGTTTATCGTGTGTGTCTGTGTATCTAAGTCTCTGTGTATCTGTGTGTCTGTCTATGGCACCGTATATCCCAAATGAATGAACCAAATTAGATTTTGTTTTGTTTTGTTTGAAAGGTGACTCGATCGAGATTTTTCTTAACTATGAATCAAGAAAATCTTTATGCCATCAAAAACATAACTTGTAAAAAAGCCAAGTCTCGCAACTCAGTTCTTCTACCGTAAAAAGTTGTGAGATCCATGTAATACCAAGTCGGTTAATTTAATCAGTACATAGATTGATACATGGATTGACTTGGCAATCGCATGAAAACACAATATATCTCACAAGTAATACATATTATATTAAATTAGATTGTTTAGTGCGATTGCCAAGTAAATCTATGTATCAATCTATGGACAGAATAAGTTAACCGACTTGGTATTACATGGATCTCACAACTTTTTACGGTAGAAGAATTGAGTTGCGAGACTTGGCTTTTTTTACAAGTTATGTTTTTGATGGCATCTCGTTTCCTTTTGTAGATAGTTATATCTGTTCTATTCATTCACTGCAAATGTAACTTTGTAATACTATATGTTTATATGGGATTACAAAGTTATTTATGCAGTTGGTGTATATCGAAAACTGGACCGAAATTGTAAAATATTTTAACTTTTCCTTGGTTTATATATTAAACAATAATTGTATTCCAAATTTGAAGTTTCTATGTCTGCTAGAAGTGCCTTAGAGTTTTGATGATCAGTCAGTCAGTGAGTGACAAAGTTAAGAAACTTGACTAGTTATAATTCTTAAACTACTGGTTCAAATTTAATGAAATTTGAAATATACTAAGTTTATACAATGCGTACTTGGTTAGTAAAAATTCTGGCTTCTAGTTTTATCCATAACGAAGTTATAGGGTTTCGGAAATGGCCTGAAGTGCTTCGAGAAAAGGATGGTTTTTTTTGCTCGACTTGGCGGGGGCACTGCCGTGCCCCCAGACAGCCGTTTGAGGGTCATAAGCTCTTTTTATTTCGGTAGTTTTTTTAAACTTTTAATTTAATAATATATTACTTTGAATTATTATAAGGAAGATGCTACTGCCCATCTCCTGTTTTAGTTTCACTTTGTCACCTCTTACGACACCCACGGAACGATATGGTGTAGTGAACATTCTTTTACCGTCATTACACAGTTTACAGAACGCTAACAGAACCATTGCCCGCAAACTAAATCTTTAATCACGTTATATACTTGTAATGTTCTCACATAGAGGGTAAGATGAAAAACAATCATTCGGTAGTCCGAGCATTAAACGAAGCATATACGTTAGCAAATTACTTGTGTTTTATTCTAAATAATATCACAAATACTACATTTTGGCGACGAGTTTCGTTATCTACGTGTGTAAAAAGTGTTATTAGGAAAAGAAATTATGGCTAGCAGTGCTAATGTAGTGTTCGGAGGCAGTCTCAATTTTGACCACCGAATTCACGAGTGGAGTATTTTTAAATGCCGAGTATTCCAGTTTTATACCGCTAATGATATAACGGAACAAACGGACAAAGCTGGTATTAAGCGTCGAGCAATTTTACTGTCGTCATTATCAGAAGACACGTTCCGCATCCTCAGAGATTTAGTTGCACCGAAAGAACTTGATGATACAGAGTACAAAGTGCTTATACATTATTTAGACAAGCATTTTATGCCAAGGAAGTGTACGTTCGCAGAACGTTTTAAGTTTTATAAGGCTGAGCAACGTCCAGGCGAGGGATTGGCTGAATGGGCGGCTAGAGTACGAAGTCTTGCACAATACTGTGGATTTAAGAGCGAGCTTGATATTGCATTGCGTGACCGATTCGTATTAGGACTAGAAAACATATCAGAAAAAGAAAAGTTATTCTCAGAATGCATCGACACCTTGACGTTTAATAAAGCGTTGGGGTTAGCACAGGGGGTGCATTGCGCGCGATCAGCTTTGCAAAGTACCTTGGAGACTACGCGGGACTCATCACCATCACAGCGGACGATATTTGCCGTGCGCGCGAGTACATCACGGTTGGAAGCACATCAACAACAACAACGAAAAAAGTTTTGTGAAGTATGCGGTTATAAGAACCATGTTAAAAGTCAGTGTAGATTTATTAATTATACATGTCAAAAATGTCATCAAATAGGACATTTGAAACGAATGTGTAAAACACAAATAAAGAATAATAATTTTGTAACGGAGGAAGGGGACGACATTGTCGAAGGTGAGAAATTTTATAACATTAGGTCAGTAAATGGTGAGCCTATGCAACGGATGATAACGATAGCGGACGAAAGCATTTTATGTGAAATAGATAGCGGTAGTGCCGTTTCGGTGATGCCAAATAATGTCTATGAAGCGTATTTTAAAACAAAGTTTAGAATGCGTTTTTCTAATATCGTTTTAAATTGTTATAACGGGAGTAAGATAGCACCCAAGGGTTCCGTGGAATTACCGTTAACGTATGAAAAATGTACACAGCGAATAATATTTTTTGTAATCGATACAATACATAAACGACCTACTTTGTTGGGACGTGATTTTTTGAGCTTGTTTAAGTTACAGATTTGTGGGTCATGTTATTATAGTGCAAATGAGAGCGATTTAGGTTCTAAGTTTTTAAAAAAATATGAAAAATTATTTTCTGACGAATTGGGGAGATTTAATAAATTTAAAGTTACCTTGAAAATCAAACCAAATGTACCTTTAAAATTTTTTAAGCCACGCCCGGTACCTTTTGCTTTAAAAAATAAGGTAGAAATTGAAATAAAACGGTTGGTCGAATTAGGTATTTTAGAAAAAATAGATCATTCCGACATCGCTACACCAATAGTTCCGGTGTTGCGGGCCGATGGAAATATTAGGATTTGTGGGGATTATTCTGTCACCTTAAATAAAGCTCTGTATGTAGATAATTATCCAGTACCGCGTATTGAAGAAATATTTGCAAAACTCCATGGAGGTGAGGAGTTTACCAAACTTGACCTCTCCAGGGCCTACAACCAGTTGGAACTGGATGAGTCGAAACAGCTGACTTGCATTAATACCCACAAGGGTTTATACCGTTATAACCGGCTAGTTTTTGGATTATCCAATGCTCCTTTTATTTTTCAGCAAACTCTTGAACAATTACTAGGTGATATTGAAGGTGTTTGTATATTCATTGATGACATTTTAGTGACGGGTGAAAATCGTAGTATACACTTGGAACGCTTAGAGAATGTTTTAAGCAGATTAGAGGATGCTGGTATGCGGTTAAAGAAAGATAAGTGTGAGTTTTTTAGGGATTCGGTGGAATATTTAGGATTTGTGATAGATAAAAACGGACTTCACAAGTCACAAAAAAAAGTTGACGCTATTTTAAATTGTAAACGACCCAAAAATATAACTGAATTAAAATCATTTTTGGGCTTAGTAAACTATTATAGGTGTTTCGTTCCAAATACTTCCGGTGTTCTAAGCCCTTTGAATTGTCTTTTAAAAAAGGACGCAAAGTGGCATTGGGGAGAGGAGCACGAAAACTCTTTTAATGCTATTAAACAAGAAATGGCTTCTGAACGGGTGTTAGCTCACTATAACCCCGAGCTGACGACGATAGTTACTGCGGACGCGGGTCCTGAGGGTTTAGGCGCTGTGCTGTCGCAAGTACAAGAGAATGGCGAGGAACGCGTCATTGCCTATGCATCACGTTCACTTTCGAAAGCAGAGTGCAATTACGCACAGATTCAAAAAGAAGCTGCGGCCCTTGTTTTCGCGGTGAAAAAGTTTCACTATTTTTTATATGGTAGAATGACACCGTTCATTTTGCGTACAGATCATAAACCGCTCATAACAATATTTGGTGATAAAAAAGGAATCCCAGAGTTGGCAGCAAATCGGTTACAAAGATATGCTCTATTTTTGTCGAGTTATAATTTCAATATTAAGTATATTAAGAGCGATGATAACATTGCAGACTTTCTATCCCGATCAATACACGGTATGCGCCATTGCAACGAAGAGCTTAGCCCAGAGGTAGATACATGTTTGTACATAAATTTTTTAACGAATAATATTTTGAAACCGGTTACTTTAAATGACGTTAAGATAGCGACAGCGGAAGATGCGATTCTAAAGCGAGTAGCGCAATACGTAAACAATGGATGGCCAGGAAAATTACTAAATGATAATTTTAAACCTTATTATAGTTGTAGGTTTGAACTTAGCGTAGAAAACGGTTGTCTTCTTAGGGGGCATAAATTAGTAATACCTACAATATTTAGGGAGCAACTTTTAAATGAACTTCATAGTTCCCATTTTGGAATTGTGAAAACTAAAGCGGAAGCGAGATCGCGTATGTGGTGGCCAAATATCGACAAACATATTGAACAAAAAATAGGTTCGTGTAGCATATGCAGTTCAATGCGATCCGCCCCACCACGCTCTCCGCTCTCTCCGTGGCCCTACCCGGAGCATCCTTGGGAACGTGTGCATCTTGATATGTTTTCACTAGAGGGTAAGCATTACCTCATCATCGTTGACGCTCATACTAAGTGGATTGAATGTTATTCTATGCAGTCAACAGACACCTTATCGATTATTATAAAATTGGAAGACGTTATGAGTAGGTTTGGTTTAATGAAAGTATTAGTAACGGACAACGCAACAAATTTCTGTTCTAATGAGTTTAACGAGTTTTGTAGTATTAACGGAATCAAACACATAACTAGCCCTCCTTATCATCCGGCCTCGAATGGACAAGCGGAAAACAGTGTTAAAACAATAAAAAAGGGTATAAAAATAATTCTAACCGAAAAAAATAATCAAGTTTCAATTAATAAAAAAATAAATAACCTTTTGTTTAGCTATCGTAACTCCGTTCATACAACAACAGGGTTTTCCCCTGCTCAATTGATGTTTGGCCGTTCGTTACGTTGTCGTTTCGATCTGTTGCGAGGCACGAAATCGCTTGAGTCACAAAACTCACCTTCAACATTGTCTTTTAAATCTAATCAAAATGTTTGCTCTAAACAGATCTCACAAACTAGAAACTATGGAGGACAACGCAGTGTTGAATTAAAAAAAGGAGATCAAGTGTTGGTTAAACATTACTTTTATAACGGTAATAAACATACATGGAAAAAGGGTATTGTTCAAGAAAAAATTGGTAATAGAATATATTTAGTACATATATTAGATTTAGATTTAGTGGTAGAAAAACATATTGATCATTTATGTTTGTATAAAGGATCAAATGAGTTATGTATAACAAAGCAACATAATAAAGGGGGGAATAATGTTGTTTTATCTGGTTCTTTCGGGGAAGCTGGTTTTAAATGTAGCGGACACTCAGTGCAAGAAACCGATTATCCTAACCAAATTGTAACGACCGAGTCCGAAGTAGAAGGGGAAAGTAAAGAGCCAAGTGTAGGTCCTAATGTGTCCCCAGACTCAAATGAATGTTCTCAATCTGAAAATGTCCTTGACCTTACGTCGAAAGAGCCTAACAAACACCGTTATCCTGTTCGTTCCACAAGAAATCCTAGTGCTAAGTACAAATATTAAAGCTGAACATGTTTGTTAGATTAATATTTAAGTAGTTTTGTATTATAGATTATGTAATTATGTGTAATTTTTTTAAAGTAATGGTGGAGGGATTGTAATGTTCTCACATAGAGGGTAAGATGAAAAACAATCATTCGGTAGTCCGAGCATTAAACGAAGCATATACGTTAGCAAATTACTTGTGTTTTATTCTAAATAATATCACAAATACTACAATACTATATAGTTATGTATACTGAAATGGTGTCGACGGCGGTCTATTTAAATTTTAGCAACACTAATATAAGCAAATGGTCTCTCGGAAAACGCTACCAAAATTTTAGAGTGCAGTAGAGTTTTAAACACAATACAAAATGACTGCTATTTGTTCATGTTAGCATTCACTTAAAACATTCATGAAACGACCGCAACACTCTCGTCGGCACGCTGCGAAACGAAGGTTTTGTTATATGATAGGTCCAAAATATTATCAAAGTAAAACACAATAAATGTAAAATATGATGAAATGAAAGATAAGTTATATTGTAAACAACACAACAAACAGGAAAAACATAGGAACTTTACTAAATACTTTTATAAGCCTTTATACGTTTTATATTTTGTCCAGAAATTTTAATACGCGATGGTGGTTTACATTAATACTTAATAGAAGTTTTGCTGCAGAATACATACTTTTTAATTTTATATGTATAGACAGCGCTGCATAAATGTCAAATGACATGCAATCATGCACATATCTTTCATCTTTCTTTGTTTCTTTAGCAGAATATAAAAAAAAACTCACCGCTGTTTTGCAAGTGAATGCCGTGTAGTAGTAGTGACGGTGTAAGGATATCCACTACTCCATATCATGCCGTGGGTGTCGTAAGAAGCGACAGAGGGAAACAAATCAGGAGATGGGCAGCAGCGTATTCCTAATAACAATAAAAAAATAAAAAAGTGTGGTTGCCAACCCCTTGCCAAGCGTGGCAACTTTGGCAAATATCTCCCCTACGAGGCAATCTATGGGGGAGACCTATGTTCAGGAGTGGACTTTAATAAGCTGTTAGGGAGTTTTAAAGACATGATTGCGAGTTCTTACAGTAAGTTCAGCATGGTTTTGGCTTGAACTTTGATGTACTTAACGCTCCGTCTTTTTTTCTTTGATGGTTAGAACATTTTGCGTTACATACGTATACACACTATATAATTATGTAAATGTACGTATTTATTACATCAGTTCAATAGTCCTATCGATATTCTTTAGAATATCATTATGGTGATCAAAGTTCAATGCAACTATTCAATCTCTACTATTTTAAGAAGTATTTTTGCCGACTTCCAAAAAGTAGACGGCACTCAATTAGACTACTTTTTTGTTTTTTTTTATGTGTGTTACCTCATAACTTTTTACTGGGTGGACCGATTTTGATGATTCTTTTTTTTATTTTAAAGCTGGTACTTCTCTTGTGGTCCCATATCAATTTGATCAAGGTCAGACTAATAGTTTTTGAATTATTCTTAAATAACTTATATTGAAGTCGGCTGTACAAAATGTTTAATTTTAAATTATTTAATATAGTAAAGACAGTTTAATGTGAAATTCAAACACTATTTTTTATTTTTGTCTCCTATTAAGAAATAATTTAATATTTATTCAACAAAAATACATTCATTCTTACGATTAATTGTGCTGAATTGACTTATACGAGTTTAAGGATAACACAGCGCGATGGAAGACAATTTGCTCGTAGATTTCAATCAAATTTCTGCGTGCCCAATGATTCAGAAAATTTGCTTTTCTATATTTTATATAACATTTTTCCTTATAAAATATACATTAAACGAAATTATTTCATGATGTGATGTGGAAAATTAATGTAACAAGTACATTTGATTTTTTTTTTCAATTTAGTAATATTTTCATTTATTTATTCTTATTTCTTCCATTTCACCTTATAAAGAACATCTTACTAATCAGGCTTTCAATTTTTTTATGCTTTTTTCACTTAATTTTGTGTTATATATAATTTTAGTTATTTTTTAGGTCAATATGACGAGAGGACTGCCAAAAAAATGCGACACGTAGTCGCATTTTTTTAATCAAAAATCCCAAGATTTTTACAGCAAAGAGATTTTGTCACTACTTACAAGATGGCAACAATTTATCGAACAAAATTGCACATGTATGTTATAATTAAATGTAATTAAACTTTGAAAAAATATCTTGAATTTACCGACCTTTATATAATTGCTTTTAATTTCAAACCGAAATGGATGAAATTTACGAAAATAATAACGCCTTAGACATCCTAAGTACGCTTATGAGGATGTGACCTTCAACCTTTGTAGGATCGTAAAAGTTATACTTTCAATAGTCTTGCACACAATAATGGACGCAGAGAATATTTCAACATGTCTTTTGATGTACTCGTATTTTAAGGAAACGCCGATGCCATTAGCCTTCAATGCCTAATACGGGGATTAGGAGCGTTAATGTACTGCTTGCGATAAAATTCGATTTGAAAGAAAACAGGGATTTGGAAGTCTATTGTGCACATCCGATCCGAAATAATGCTGTAGTTAGTTAGGTCCGTGAATATTATTGACCCAAACTAGAGATATTCTCGATTTCGTAAAACAAAATTCGGGTGATGTGTACTACTGTTATGTCGGACCAACATTTCTCGGATTCGCGCTTCCATGTAATACATGGAAGCGCATTCGTGTAGGTACTGTGTCCAATCCGAATCCGAGAAATGTTGGTCCGACATAACAGTAGTACACATCACCCGAATTTTGTTTTACGAACGTTGTAACGTTACAATAGGCGACAGTCGCATCATGTTCACATTTACATGATTACACGTCATTCATACACGTCATCATATATGTAAAAGATTTATGTGAGGGTTCTTCATTTTTCCTAAACGAGCACATTGATTATTTCAAACTATTTTTGAAATTCATTTGCATTAAAATATTAATATATAAACATTAATCTATCATTTAAATATTCCATATTGTTTCTTTATTTCCTTTAATTAACACAAAATTGATAAGACTTGTACTTCTTTACTAGTCATTCTTTTTCTCTTAATGTTTCCATTGTAAACAAAGTAAAACATTTTCATAGATATATTATGAAATCTGTCATGGCATCTGGTTTACTTTTCTGATGGCAGTAATATAATAAACATTTATAAATTTTTGTTTAAAGTTAAAAAATAAGTAAACAAACTACGTAGTTTGTGTTGATCTGTTGAACACAGACAGTTGGCAGAAAGAGGTCGCCTCGCTCTCTAAACGCTTATTGGCTTATATTATCATTGTTATTAAACATTCATTATTTTTAAACAGTGTTAGTAATTACTTATCTTCCATATTTATTTATTTTTACATTAATTGAAATAAAATATGTGATGTAAATTTTTTTCATTCCACAAAATTCAAGCAATTTAAAAAGCATCAAAGATTTCTTAAGCACTGTAATGAGAGAGAGAAGTGTAAAATTACAAGTAACCAGCCGAGATTCGGTAATAGTTTCGATTTCGCAAAAAAATTATGCCGAACTTCGGCGACGCCGAAACTCAAGTGTTCGTGGATTATCGTGTGTCGTTCGGATGAGTTCGTGACTCGTGTATAACTCATAATTATATTACGTTGATGCTCTCATTGAATAATATATTAGTTTTAACAATATTGTGAACACAATAAAATATGTTCTCAATTACCGAGTAACTTTTTATGGGTGTAAGTGTGGATTTTTTTACAAAATTTACTTAAAAAAGTATTTCTTAACGTTAAATTGTTGATTTTTTACTTTAAAATAAATAAATATATTACTACATGACTATTGTCAGTATTGTAATAACAATTAATATTTTTCATTAACATGCATTACCTATCTGTATACTGTATATGTATAAAAAATATACCAGATTTTAGTTAATAATAAAAAAATAACACGCCTACATAAGTTTCGGTTTCGGTTTCGGCCGAAACTAACACCCAGACCGAAGGTTAGTTTTCGGTTTCGTTTTCGGTTGAAAATCCGGTTTCGGTCGGACACTAAAAATTACCTTCTTGAAAAAGAAATGTACGTAGTAAAAATGTACGTCTTTTGTTTCACTATACAAGCTGCAAATGAACGTCGATTTTAGATTCCTGTATGTAACCTCAGCACTGGTTATGCCATGTATCTAAATAATTCCATGAATGTTATCTAATATCTTATATAATCTATTTGTTTAAAATTATTTGTTTGCAAAGAAAATATTAATAGTCAAAGTACAAAATTGCCATTTCATATTGAAAAGATCAATCACCTTTTTAAGAAAATATAATAACTATACTTATTTAATAGATGCCTTTGCGATTGACCTCTGGGGATCTGGACTCTACACGGGATGTGAATGCATTTTGTACCGATTCCTCAGAACAAAATAATGTTTCATGCAGATAGTTGCAAAACTTGCTAGTTTAGACCGAAGGATGACGTATGGTTTCAGTCCTGTAATGTTAAAATGGTTTATTGAGTAATGTGTGATCTTACATTATCATGAAGCAAAGGCGTAGATCGATTGACGAGTCGGGGTTTTTTCTCTGAGAATTTCGCTATCATTGTTCAAATTCAATTTTATTTTATTTATTGCCAGTAGTACATAATATAACGATTAGTTATTAAACATATCTTACATTTTACCAAGATAATGGTGTGTAATATCTTTACTTATATACTAACCTATTATTATTACTATTTGAATTTTATAAAATAAATTATAATTCGTATTTAAATTATTACAGAATCATGATCAGAAAATTAATTATACGTTTGTATTTATTTATTTAATTCGTGTCATCTACATATGTAACGCTTGTATACAACGCTCAAATTACAGTATATAAAAAGCATTATATGTATACAAAATTCTTTACAATAGACATCTGCTTTTATTGATCTCAAAAAGCTATAGTAAATTATATTATGAAGAGACCACCAGTTACGGTCACTTTGCTATGGGTGAGCTTCGTTTTAGGATATTGTTGCAATATTTGACCAGGGTTCACCTTTGCGTTTTTCGCTTTCAAATATTATAGAGAATCCGCTTTTTATGACACTTCACAATTCTTTTCAAAATCCCTTAAATTCTGTACCTACTTATCAGAGTAAAACAGCTTCATGAGGCACCCATTTCTCGATTTTTTTTATTTTACCAATTTGCAAAGTCAAGCCATTACATTTAATTATGTAATTAATTTAATTAATGTCCTTTCTATCGGAGCAAAACATGATTATAGTGCACAAGTGTTCACAAACTTAAGTGCACTCTCTATCCCTTCACCGTTTTGACAATCGGCACGAACGGGGAAATAACAGGTGCACGAGCAACGGCTTTCCAGGGCACGGAGTTGCAACACCGCCGATCTCCTGAGTCTGGGCTGCTACTAAAAATTTCTTGACACTAACAACTCTATAACTGATATTTGGTCCGACCCGGGACTTGAATCTGGGACCACATGATCTGCAGTCGCGCCTAAGATAAAGGCAAGAATCGGATTAATAAGCATTACAAAATCAAGATCAATTGAAAGATTATAATATAGAATAAATAATGAAATTTAAATTTCGAATTTCCATTTTTCAGAAATTCATTATCGAAATTTTTATAAACAAAATTTTACTTCAACGATTTAATGTTCTTTGCAAACTGTAGCGACGTAAAATATTTAGTTAAACATCGCTTGTAGTATCAAGAAATTTAAGTAAAAGTTGAAAGCTCTTACGTACTGTTCAACAATGATTTTGCTACATTCTCACGAGCATATGTAATTCCTATTTCAACTTCGTTTAAAACAAGTGGGATGCGGGAAGTAAAGACTGTGTAAGAACCTCCGAAGGAGGCAGATTTATAGCCGAAATAAGGTTTTTGACTTTTGATTTTGATTTTGACCCCCTGGGATTGTAATGAGAACTTTTTGCCCTTATTCAGCCATGACCCCCATGACATCCTCTACATGATAGGCTATTCAAACTGACTAAGCCTAAAATTCTAGCCACCACCAATTTTATGGTTTTTGGCCATTTTGACCCCCTAGGGGATGTAATGAGAACTTTTTACCCCTATTCAACCATGACCCCCGTGATATCCTCTACATGATAGGCTATTCAAACTGACTTGGCCTAAAGTTCGAGTCACCTTCAACTCATTTCTAGTCTTTACTTCCAATTACTTCCAATTAAAATGAAACAAAATGTTGTACTAAATAAAATTAGACTTTAAAAATGGTACCATACATGCATGAAGAGATAAATGTCAGGGTACTCAACTAATAACTTACATATTTTTGTTTTGAAGAAATTTTGTTATTGAAGGCGTGCCGTGGTGACCGGGTAATTACCGATCGCATAATTGAATAGAAGATTATACCATAATGCGAGACTTCTAAGCCTTCATCCTAGTCACCTCCGATGCTTATGTATTCTTTTCTCACATATTGGATGAAGCTGTATTTTGACAACTTTACTAAATACAATTTATGACCAGTACATTCCAGTTTGATTTACTGATATTGACTGCAATTAATAATAAGCACGGGTTATAATTATTATTTTTTTTTATTCACACACACAATAATATTTATTTATTTATTATACCTAGTCAGGTCATAAATTCTGTCACATGTTTAATATAAAATAATTGAAACAAGTTTATTCATTATGTAACCATTTATATACCAAAATGAACTTAACAAAACATAGATTCTTATAACACTAAAGTTTATTCAAAATGACCTCCGTGATTTTGAATACAGGCCTTCAATCTCCCGCTTCGTTGGAAGACGGGGAAGCTGGTCCTCATTCGGAAGCCGGGGCGCCCTGCGGACTCTCCGTCCGCATACCGGCCCGTGGTGCTGCTCGACGAGGTGGGCAAGCTCTTTGAAAGAGTAATTGCAAACCGCCTCGCCGAGCACCTTGCGAGGACGGGGCCGGATCTTGCGGAACACCAGTTTGGTTTCCGCAAGAGGCGCTCTACGGTGGACGCCATCATGCGCGTGAGAGCCCTCACGACGGGGGATGCAGTGGCCAGGGGGAGGGTTGTTTTGGCGGTGTCTCTCGACATCGCCAACGCCTTCAACTCCATGCCCTGGAGCTGCATTAGGGAGGCACTCCGGTATCACCGGGTGCCGACCTATCTCCGTCGTATAGTCGGGGACTATCTGACAGACAGGGCCGTCATCTACCCCGGTCGAAACGGTGAGTGGAACCGGCGAGAGATGTCGTGCGGTGTCCCACAGGGTTCGGTTCTGGGGCCGCCCCTGTGGAACATCGGTTACGACTGGGTGCTGCGCGCCGACCTCCCTACCGGCGTCAGCGTAGTTTGCTACGCTGACGACACGCTGGTACTGGCACAAGGGGGGTCGTACGAGGCGGCGGCGGAATATATGACACGCGGGGTTGCGATAGTCGTTGAGAGGATCCGGCAACTGGGTCTCGAGGTGGCTCTGCACAAGTCCGAGGCCATGCACTTCCATGGTCCTCGGAACAGGCCACCACCGGGATCCTCAGTAATGGTAGGAGGGGTATCCGTCGGCGTCGAGTCGACGTTGAAGTACCTAGGACTCGTCCTCGACGGCCGATGGAACTTCGTTGAGCACTTCCGACGTTTGGCTCCCAAACTGGAACGGACCGGGGCTGCCTTCAGGTGGCTCCTGCCGAACCTGGGGGGGCCAAACGCCTCCTGCCGGAGGCTCTACGCGGGGATCGTGAGGTCCATGGCCCTTTACGGGGCCCCGGTGTGGGCGCGTGGTTTGGCGCGGCTTGCCGTCCACCACCTAAACGCGCCCCAAAGGGTGGTTGCCGTAAAGATGGTTCGCGGCTACCGCACGATCTCCCGCGAGGCGGCGAGCCTCCTTGCCGGATTGCCGCCATGGGATCTGGAGGCGATAGTCCTCGCGCGCCTGCACGAATGGCGCGCGGAGGCACTATGCCGGGGGGAAACCCCGCTGCCGCGGCAAGTTGTCGCGCAGCGGACAGACTTCCGGCATGATCTCATGGCGACATGGAGAGAGCGACTGTATCAACCCCGTGCTGGGCACGCCACTATAGCGGCGATAAGACCCCTCTTTGAGGAGTGGCTTGAGAGACGCCACGGCGTCCTCACCTTCCGCCTGACGCAGGTCCTCACCGGACACGGTGTGTTCGGGAGGTTCCTGCACCGAATCGGGCGGGAGGAAACGCCCGGGTGCTCCCACTGCGAGGATCGACCGGAGGACACGGTGGAGCACACCGCTCTATGAGCTGGCGCCGAATCTTGTTGGAATACCCAGTGCCTGTTATTGAACATGGTATGAGAAACAGGTTCCACAAGGTTCGTCAGGACTGTATTTTGATACACAACTGCATTCGTTTTTACACCTTTCTCACAAAAATGTACCTCTGTTAAGCCCCAATAAGAAACTCCCAACCATACCATGAGCGAGGATGGAAAATGACCTCGTTGGACACGCGGAATACGGTTGCTCGCTTCTTCACTACTGGGTGCGTACACCTTATCATTTTGTTTGTTGTAGCTCTCTTCTACGGTAAAAAATTTTTCATCCGAAAAAAAAGTTTCCCGATATTTTTTTCCCGCGTATCGCTTGGTTATATTCAAATTATTCAGTATGTTATAAATTTGAATTGGCGCGTAACCGCAACGATGCAACGCAATAACTGCAACACGGTCTTCTTTAAGCATCCACTCCATATTTAAATATGAGTAAAATTCTAAAAATATACAGTTTTATTTTCATGAACAATTCGAAATTCGAATTCAATAAACTTTTTTGTGGCCAGCATTCTAAAAGAAAAGTTTTTACTGTGTGACAATACTTATGACCTGACTGTGTATAATGTTAGGATGTGATAATAATATGAATGTATCCATTAAAATTTTTATTTCGTTTTTAATAATTTTAAGAATCATCATCATCATTACCATTAAAGCCCTTCAGAATAATTTTGCTGTGTCACCTGAAGCCTTCAGCTTCATCGTCATATAAATCAATGCCATCGAAGTCCACATTCTTGACGGATTAATTTTTACAAAGAATAAGTTCATTTTTAAATCAAGCTAATTATAATAAAGTAAGTAATTAGAAGAGTATAAATTCATATGAAAGAAAATTACCCGGTAGATCTTCAACTAATTCGCCCACAAAACTGGGCAACTGTTTTCCGTAGGTTTTACCATACGAACCAGTACCATTACCAATACCTTACACTGGTAATCTGTGAAAGCGTATTCCTTCTACTATGGAGCCAACCTTTTCGTGCTGCAGATGTAGCGTAACTCTTTGCCGGGGTCTGTCTGTCCCTTTGATTACGCGTCTACAAGACGTAAACATGCTTTTGTTACACTAAGATTGTTAAGCAATTTACTGTCTAGGGCTTTGTCACTACTTACCACCAGCTACCAGAGAGAACCCGACTCCTTTGTCTTATCTCCTCAGTTTCAAGGCATTCCCCTTGCTGCCTCAGCTAGCATCGGAATCCTCGGCGTCGACATGTCGAATAGTGTGCAATTTCGTGGTCACTTGGAAGGGAAGGCCAAATTGGCCTCTAAAAAGCTTGGCGTGCTCAGCAAAGCGGGACAGTATTTCATGCCGGCACATCGCTTGCAATTTTACAAAGCGCAAGTTTGGCCTCACGTGGAATACTGTTGTCATATCTGGGCCGGGGCGCCCCAGTGCCAGTTCCTTCCACTTGACCGCATCCAGCGCAGAGCAGTTCGAATCTTCGACGACCGAGTTCTTTCTGATCGGCTCGATACACTGAGCTCCGCGATGTTAGCATCTCATGTGCGGAATTTCGATTGACCAATCATACCATCTGAAAGTTCAGAAGTTGGTCATAAAAGGTCAGTCGGTATTATTAATTGGTCAGCGTTAGAAACATTTTTATTAAGAGTTAAAGTTTTTCAAGGTCATTGAGAAATTTTAGCACCTCATTCGCGAAAAAAATAAAAAATAAAAAATATGCACGATCGAGAAGCATCCGCTGATAATTGGTCAGCTTATATAAATATTTGGTCAGTTTAATTTAATATTAAAAAAAATTAAATAAGTTGGCATTTTCGTAACGCGCATGCTTTGGGACGGTTAATTGTAACTCAATCTATTTTTAAAACTCTTCATCTATCATGTGGGAAGTCATGGAATGTAAATGGCAGTTAAATTTTGTTTTGATTATATATTGCTATTTAACTATTATATATATATATATATATATATATATATATATATATATATATATATATATATATATGTATATGGAGAAATGTTCAGTGTTTGAAGCAGCCTTGTACTAATATATTTTAGACTATTAACATAAAGTTAATAGTCTAAAATATATATAAACTTAAATTATAATAAATGTATTTTAGAAATTAATTTTCATGGTAATTTTTATGTAAATAAAATATTTCTAATTTTTAAAAAAACCGGCCAAGTGCGAGTCGGACTCGCGCACCAAGGGTTCCGAACAAATCTGTAGGCATATAAGTTTAAAATTATTAAAAATGTTTTTATTGTATGATGTAACTAAAAAATTATGCTTTTCGCAATTTTTCCTTTATTTGTGCTATACAAAGTTGCTTTGTACCAAATTTCAAGATTCTGAGTTCACGAGAAATACCCTGTAGGTTTTGATTCACTTGCGAATGTCGAAAATTTGCGGCATAAACGGCTGTATCTTTTGATTGCGTTGGCTTAGAAGTTTGATTTTTTCACAGCTCGAAGGAACAGTAGACTTGAGTATTTGAAATGAACTTCAGCTTGATACCTCCACGAGAAAAAAGGTCTTGAAAGACAGACAGAGGGACAACAAAGTGATCCTATAAGGGTTCCGTTTCCTCTTTCTGAGGTACGGAACCCTAAAAATCATGTTTATATTAAATTATTATAAAATAAGCTAGTTAACTATCATCCCCAAATCCCATGCATGCACTTTCACCTTCACGTAGTTTAAAAAAATATCCTATTTCTTTCTCCACTATTATATATTAGATAGAAGAAAATGTCTAAGTTTTTTTATCAAAAAAATATAATAAATATCTTCCCCCCCCCCCCGCCTTCGTCTCGTTCGTAGTAATATAAATATTTATATTAGCTGACCAATTATCAGCGAATGCTTCTCAATCGCGCATATTTTTTATTTTTTATATTTTCCGCGAACGAGGTGCTAAAATTTCTCAATGACCTTGAAAAACTTTAACCTTTAATAAGAATGTTTCTAACGCTGACCAATTAATAAGATCAACTGACCTTTTATGACCAATTTCTAACCTTTCAGATGGTATAATTGGTCAATCGAAATTCCGCACATGAGGTGCTAACATCGCAGAGCTGATACACTGGCGCTGCGTAGAGATGTTCCATCTCTTTGCGTATTTTATCGCATCAATCACGAGGAGTACTCTGAGGAATTGTTCGGACTAAATCCAGCCGCTCAATTTCACCATCGCACATCGCGACAAAACTCGCGATACCATCCATACCATCTGGATGATTGGCGGTCCACCACTGTGCGATTTAGAAGAAGTTTTCTGCCTTGCACAACTTCCTTGTGGAATCGATTACCACCAGCGATTTTTCCGGACCGATACGACTTAGGAACCTTCAAGAAAAGAGCTTACACCTTTCTAAAAAGCCGGCAACGCATCTGCAATTCCCCTGGTGTTACGGTTGTTCATAGGCGGCGGTAGTCACTTACCATCAGGTGAGCCGCATGCTCGTTTGCCCCCTCTTCTGTAAAAAAAAAGATAAGAATGTAGTCAAGCACTCGCTTATAACAATCGAAAAATCTCTTCCAACTACAGCTCTTTCAATATCGCGCTAACGACCATGAACATCTCTACACTTCGTCCCCATTCTATTTTATAGCGTCGCGTTTAGTTTATATTGCTAAGATCACAAATCTTTAATGGTTTAAAATAACATGCTGTTACTATAAGTCCTTAACTTGCAGTTTTTGAATATATTATAAGCCAGTGTTTGACCACTATCCCACCTGACGTTAAGTAGTACTGTGACAATTACTTTGGATGGCACATTTTCAGTATAAATATAAACAAACGAAATAATTAGTCAAAGCGACAATTATGTGTTTGACATTGGTAGTACGAAAGTAAACAATGAATGATTTATTATATTTTATTTAATGTAAGTCTTATTCGATACTATTCCGATGATATCCCAGACGTTAGTCTGAGTGAGGCTAGAATGGCTCTCCAGCACCTTAAAAACGGCAAGTTCCCGGGCAAGAATGGAATTACAGCAGTTTCTAAAAGCAGGTGGAAAACCGGTAATGGAAGGCCTTCCGAAGCTCTTTAATTTCGACCTCCATTGTGGCACTACTCAGGAGGCGTGGAGTAGAAGTACAGACCGATTTCCTTTTTGAGCCGCGTCTATGTGCTGTTTTGACTTCCAGCCTCCCGAACAAGCAGACGAACCCTTCGGCAAATCGCACAGAAGATCGAAGAGTACAATCTGCCACTTTATATTGCGTATGTGGACTATGGGAAGCCTTTGATTCTGTCGAAATTTAGTGGCAAATGGACTGTAGGTATATCGAAGTGCTGATGTGTTTATACAGTAGGTCTAAGATGGCTATTCGAGTACAGAACTATTGTACGAAACCTATCCAACTGCAGAGAGGTGTAAAACAGGGTGACGTAATATCCCCGAAATTCTTCACCGCTGCATTGGAAGATGTTTTCAAGCTACTGGACTGGAAAGGATACGGTATTAACGTCAATTGCTAGTACATCACTCACCTTCGATTTGCCGACGACATAGTCTTTATGGCTGAATCGCTGGAGGACCTAAGCACTATGCTCAATGGCCTCAATAGTGTCTCAAAACGGATAGGTCTTAAGATGAAAATCATGTTTAACGTCACACCGATTCCGGCAGTTGTTAGAAGCATTAAGCTCGAAATTGTTGACGAATATGTTTACCTGGGACAAATAGTCTGACTAGGTAAGTCCAACTATGACCGAGAGGTCAATCGACGGATTCAACTCGGCTGGGCAGCGTTCGGTAGATTACGACACATTTTTCGTCGGACTTACCTCAATACAGTGCGTGTTGTCAGTGACGACCTATAGATCTAAGACGTGGTCCTTCACTGCTGGCTCTATGAGGAAGCTCAAAGTCGCTCAGCAAGCTATGGAGTGGGTTATGCTCGGCGTTTCTCTGCGTGATAGACATAAAAATATTCTCGATATTCGCATTAGAACCAGAGTAACCGACATAGCTCGTAGAATTAGTATACTGAATTGGCAATGGGCCGGCCATATAGCTCGAAGAACCGACAACCGATGGGGAAAAAAGGTTGTCAAGTGGCAGCCTCGTACCGGCAGGCGAAGTGTAGAGCGTTCCCCCACTAGATAGAGTGACGACCTGGTAAGACATGCAGGAAGGCAATGGATGCAGGTGTTTTGTGGCATGTCTTTGGGGAGGCCTATGTTCAACAGTGGACTTGTGAATAGTTGTAATGATGATGATGATGATGAATGTAAGTATTTGTAACACATGCCTTTTCCTCTACAGCCTATTAAATTTCACTGCTAAATATAGATCTTTCCCAAAGATTACCTCATGAGGGGGATATTTGCCACAGTTGTCGCGCTTAGCAAGCGGGTTTCCTACGGCACTTTCTTTTATTTTTAGTCATTATTAAGAAGACGCTGCTGCTCATCTCCTGATTTGTTCTCTATGTCGCCTCTTACAACAGCCACGGGATGATATGTGGTAGTGGATATTCTCACACCGTCACTACACAGTAACAGTTTGTAACACATATTTTAACTTTCTGCACTCCTTGTCCATACAAACCAAATTCCACATTCTTCAGTGCGCACAATATGGTTAAAGAGGAGTACAAAGATTGCAATAGTTAATTTGAACTATTATGAGAAGTTAGACTGCCACGCAAAGAAGTTAATATGTTTTTATAAAATTTGAGATTCGGCTTAAATTTTTAAAATTAACAGCTTTTTATGTGCGTGATAGCTTAAGATATAGTGGAACAGTAACGATACTTTGAAAAGTCTTTCCCTAATTGTTAAACTTCTCAATTCAGGATATGTACGGAAAGATATTGATGAATGTACATGTACATGTAAAAATCACCCATTATGCAAACTGTAATTGCAAAGTTTATAATAATAATTAATTGTGTTGCAATATTTTAATTCTGAGAATGGTTCTTGCATTCAAGAAAACAGCCTACTTTGTTAATAGGCCGGTAATACGAGTACAGCTGCAATTCCTCTGGTCACTGTCTAACTACTACTAATCTTTTTTTTTTATTCTACTATAATTTAAGGGACATTTACCGCTTAGCGTATGTCAGTCCCATCATACCCTAACATACATGACTTACTCATGAAACGTTACTTAATACTTATTATACTACGTGGGCTATGGATTCGAACAGAACTTTCGCATCGTCGCCATTTGGTTGGGATAGAATATTATGAAATGTGCCTACGTCAGTTCTTTTCAAATTCAAGACCCTTATGAAATTACTTCTAATAGACTCAAATCGAACACATTCCATCAATATATGGTATAGGTCTTCTATGACTCCACAGTCTTCACAATTGGGCGAAGTTGTTTTTCTCATCAGAAATACAAATTTCTTACATGGAACGTGTCCAGATCTGAGTCTATGAGCAGTAGTAACTAATTTCCTACTTACTACTAATCTTCTCAAACTGTGCCCTAGTGTTGCAGTTGTTCATCGGCGGCGGTAGTCACAAGCCGTCAAGAGAGCTGCATGCTCATTTCCTTTCTAATATAAATAAATAGCCAAGTACGAGTCGGACTCACCCATGAAGGGTTCCGTAGCAGCAAGTATCATAATTTACGATTTATGACGTTTAAAAAAAAACTACTTACTAGATCTCGTTCAAACCAATTTTCGGTTGATGTTTATGTGGTAATGTACATTAAATATATATTTTTAATTTTATCATTCTCTTATTTTAGAAGTTACGGGGGGGGGGGGGGGGGACACACATTTTAACACTTTGGACGAGTCTTTCGCGCAAACTATTCAGTTTAGAAAAAATGCTATAATGAACATCACTATCATTTTTGAAGACCTATCCATAGATAACCCCACATGTGTGGGTTTGATGGAAAAAAAGTTTTTGAGTTTCAGTTCTAAGTATGGGGAGCCCCCAAAATTTATTGTTTTTTTTTTTCTATTTTTGAGTAAAAATCTTAATGCGGTTCACAGAATATAACTACTTACCAAATTTCAACAGCATAGTTCTTATAGATTCGGAAAAAAGTGGCTGTGACATACGGACGGTCAGACAGACAGACATGACGAATCCATAAGGGTTCCGATTTTTGCCATTTTGCTACGAAACCCTAAAAAGTAATTCCAATATATATTTCAAACAACATATATATGTTCGTATATGGTTATATATATGTATATGTTCGTTCACTCATGATTTGATATCCTAAGAAGACGTTCTTGATTTTTCTATAGATTATTATTTATTCAATATAGACAAGATAACAAGTGTGATGCTGATTGTTGTCATTTATTTTTTCCACTATTTGTTACTACTGTTTCGAACAAAAACCTCTGTCCTAAGAAGATCCAGCAAGAAATCCAGAGGGAACGTTATTTTTTGAAAAATAGTTTAATAACTCTTTTTATACTGTATAGTTTATACTCTTTTGTTAAGGTTTTAATAATGTTGTAACGATTCTTAATATAAAAATAAAGGTTTACCCTCTGAAACAAAATACGAACAAAAACAGAAATATAAATCATTTTGTATACTTTTTACTGGAAACGAGACAATCCATCTTAGTCCTCAGGGGTGACAACGTATCTGCATTTTGTTTCTTTATCAAGAATAAATGCAGATGTTTATAGGCTACAGCATCCACTTACCATCAGGTGAAACCGAAGTGTTTACAACTCAAAAAAGCGTCATTAAATCTATCATCAATCGCTTAAATCAATCAACGTAGGAAAGAGGCTCACTCCAAATTTGCAGGACTTTCTCTTAGCATCATATAAATAACATCATTTTTGGTAGGCAAAATGGCAGATTGAATAAATATTTCGTTACATCTCCAATGTTTCAATAACTTTCTATAATATTTTATAAAAGATAATCAACAATGTTAAAAAGTCGCAGGTTTATGAAAATCCACGGATTCTAGCTTAGGTTTTTGATCAAGAACCGGAAGAAGACAAAATTACTACTTTATGTTTTCATAAAGCTAAAAAAAAATCAGATTTTTGATAAGAAACAGAAACAGAAACCTTTTTATTCAGTTTTAGGTTATAAATAATACTGATTGAAAGTCACTTATGTTTAATTACCACTGGTTCGAAAAAAAACTCTGTAAATAATGGTCTAAAATTGGCGGAGTCTAATGTACTATCAGATTTAAATAAAGTTGTTACTTTACTATGCTTCATTAAATCAGGAAACACATCATATTCGACATTAGTATTAAAAATAATAGCTAGTGCTAGTTTGTGTCAATAGTTTAAAACTATTTTACAATGTCTTTTGATGATATTTTATGAAATCTAAAATTCTTTGTACACGCATTTACCTTTTGTTTAAGTAATGATTCGGCGACGGCAGTAGAAGAATCCGCATATTGGCAAGCCCATGGGAACGCTTTCACATATCCGCGGCCGCATCATGGCAGCCCCCCCCACCCCCCCCCCCCCCCCACCTGGAAGGATTTCTCGTCCTCCTTTTCCATCTCAGCTAAGACTGATACATGGAGGCCATGGAGCCAGGAAACGCCAACCAAGATTCGGACACGGAACACGTATTTGTATGGCCTACAATAATTATTGTACCGGGTCTGGAAGTTTGTCCTTGTGGAATTTATTTTTGTAAACTGACTCCACGATACACGAAAAATTCCTACTGTAACGATTTTAATACATAAAATTATTTTAAAAATTGACAAACAGAATGGTAAAATTTTAATAACTCAATAAAATCTCACGGCAAATGGCAACGAGAAAGTTTAGAAATTTTTTTCAGATTTTCAAATTATTCCGTTTATTTTTTACTTTTCGCTCATATGCGATGCGCAGAAATATCTACTTGAAAGTATTTTCCGTAAAAGCAGAAAGTTGTCCATTGTACGCCACTCGCGCATAGTTAATTTGCCATATACGAGCTCTTAAAAGTTCTGAGAAAAGTTGGAGTGATTTACGTAAATGTAATATATTTTCTCTTTTAAAAGTTTTTGCGCAAAAGAACGCCGACTTGTTTATACGGTACTAGTTTTTACTTAAAGGGTTTTTCTTTTTTATAAAAAACAATAGCGATTGAAAACATATGTCTGAGGAATAAAATAAAAATATATATTTACATAAATATTTATAACAAAGACATGTGTTATCCGCCAATATTGAGTGCGGCGGACATTTCTTGCCCTAAACCGTTACAGACTACTAAGGTCCACCGATGAACATAGGCCTCCCCATAGATTGCCTCATAGGGGGATATTTGAAATAATTGCCAAGCTAGGCAAGTGGGTTGGCAACCATATTTTTTTTTATTTTAGTCGTTATTAGGAAGATGCTGCTGCCCATTTCCCGATTTGTTTTCCTCTGTCTGTATTTGTCGCCTCTTAGGCAACCAAGGGATGATATGGGACAGTAGATATTCTTACATCGCCACTACATGATAAACCATACCCTTAAACCTTCTCAGAAAAGAGTCGAGATCTGTAGCCGGCAGTGAAACGTTTTAGGCTGTAACTTTACTTTCACTTTCTAATTCTAAATCTAATTAAGAGTCAAAAAAAGGTCAGGTATTAAGTGCCCGCCATAAATTTTTATAGTAAACAAAACAGAGTTAGTCTCCCGCCGCCATCATCATCATCATCATCATTACAGCCCATCATAAGTCCACTGCTGAAGGCCTCCCCCAAGGAATTCCAGCCCGCCAGCATCAATAAAATTTTAAATCATTTTATAAGCGCTGCATTGCTTGGCAGTAAAAGAAAACATCGTAAAGAAACTTATGGGTATATCTGAGAATACATTTGACGACATCAGAAGTCCGCCAATAAACATCAGCGCGATAGACTCTTCCAGAAATAAAGGAAGGTGGGCCGGGCCCTATGCAGGCTGTTATTATTATTTGTTAATAGTTTCATTCCAGATCGAAGATAGCAGATTGTCAAATTTACAAATAGCCATAAATCATTTAGTCACTCCATGTGACATCTTATTAACTAGGACTTGAAAGTGCTTTTACGGAAAATACTTTCAAGTAGATATTTATGCGCATTGCATATGAGCGAAAAGTAAAAAATAAATGGAATAATTTAAAAATGTAAAAAAATTCTAAACTTTCTCGTTGCCATTTGCCGTTAGATTTTATTGAGTTATTAAAATTTTACCATTATGTTTGTCAATTTTTAAAATAATTTTATGTATTAAAATCGTTTCCCTGAGATGGAAAAAAGAAGAAGAAATCCTTCCAGGGGGGGAGGGGCTGTCATGGTGCGGCCGCGGATATGTGACAGCGTTCCCATGGGCTTGCCAATATGTGGATTCTTCTACTGCCGTCGCCGAATAATTACTTAAACAAAGGATTTTAGATTTCATAAAATATCATCAAAAGACACTGTAAAATAGTTTTAAACTATTGATATTAAGGGATTCCGTGTAATCCAATTCAATATAATCGCATATATCCGATATAATCGCACCTCAGCTAGCACTAGCTATTATTTTTAATACTAATGTCGAATATGATGTGTTTCCTGATTTAATGAAGCATAGTAAAGTAACAACTTTATTTAAATCTGATAGTACATTATACTCCGCCAATTTTAGACCATTATTTACAGAGTTTTTTTTCGAATCAGTGGTAATTAAACATAAGTGACTTTCAATCAGTATTATTTATAATCTAAACTGAATAAAAAAGTTTCTATTTCTAATCAAAAATTTGAATTTTTTTAGCTTTATGATAACATAAAGTAGTAATTTTGTTTTCTTTCGGTTCTTGATCAAAAACCTAGGTTAGAATCCACGGTTTTTCATAAACCTGAGACTTTTATAACGTTGTTGGTTATCTTTTACAAAACATTATAGAAAGTTATTGAAACATTTGAGTTTTAACGAAATATTTATTCTAACTGCCATTTTACCTACCAAAAATGATGTTATTTATATGATGCTAAGAGAAAGTCCTGCAATTTGAAGAGAGCCTATTTACTACGTTGATTGATTTAACCGATTGATGATCGATTTAATGACGCTTTTTTGAGTTGCAATCACTTCGGTTTCCCTTTATTCGTCTGTGTATAACATTCGATTTGCTCTTCCTCATATAGTATTTTTTATAGAATGAGTGTGAAAACGAGCACGCAGTCCACCTGATGGTAAGTGGATGCTGTAGCCTATAAACATCTGCATTTATTCTTGATAAAGAAACAAAATGCAGATACGTTGTCACCCCTGAGGACTAAGATGGATTGTCTCGTTTCCAGTAAAAAGTATACAAAGTGATTTATATTTCTGTTTGCATTTTGTTTCAGAGTATTCTTATCCGCCACTACACGGGGGCAATTATTACGATTATACGAAATATTTACATTAAAAAAAAAACTACTTACTAGATCTTGTTCAAACCAATTTTCGGTGAAAGTTTACATGGTAATGTACATCATATATTTTTTTTTAGTTTTATCATTATCTTATTTTAGAAATTACAGGGGGAGGGGGGGGGGGGTGACATACACATTTTACTAATTTGGAAGTGTCTCTCACGCAAACTATTCAGTTTACAAAAAAATGATATAATGAACTTCACTATCATTTTTGAAGACCTATCCATAGATACCCCACATGTATGGGTTTGATGGAAAAAAGTTTTTGAGTTTCAGTTCTAAGTATGGGGAGGGGAGCCCCCAAAATTTATTGTTTTTTTTTCTATTTTTGTGTGAAAATCTTAATGCGGTTCACAGAATATAACTATTTACCAAGTTTCAAAAGCATAGTTCTTATAGTTTCGGAAAAAAGTGGCTGTGACATACGGAAGGACAGACAGACACACATGACGAATCCATAAGGGTTCCGTTTTTTGCCATTTGGCTACGGAACCCTAAAAAGTAATCCCAATATATATTTCAAACAACATATAGGTATATGTTCGTTCACTCATGATTTGATATCCTCAGAAGACGTTCTTGATTTTTCTATAGATTATTAAGTGGCGAAGCTTGCGAAGTCACTTATTGATTTCACGATGTCTGTCCATCTGTTCATCTGTCCGTCTGTCCGTCTGTCCGTCTGTCCGTCCGTCTGTCCGTCTGTCCCACGATTATCTAGTTTATACTATACAGTATAAAAAGAGTTATAAACTATTTTTCAAAAATAACGTTCCCTCTGGGTTTCTTGCTGGATCTTCTTAGGGCAGAGGTTTTTGTTCGAAATAGTGGTAACAAATAGTGGAAAAAATAAATGACAACAATCAGCATCACACTTGTTATCTTGTCTATATTTAATAAATAATAAAAACCTAGCAAGCTAACAGCATAGTAAAGTGGCGAAGCAATCAGCTTTGTAGCGGTTTCTAACGGAAAAAAAATTTTCAAAATAGGAGGTTCAGATGCCTGGGTGATCAGTAATCGATTGCTGAAAACAGAATTTGAAAATTCGAAACCGTTCTCGAGATAATCGTGGGACAGACGGACAGACGGACGGACAGACGGACAGACGGACAGACGGACAGACGAACAGACGGACAGACATCGTGAAATCAATAAGTGACTTCGCAAGCTTCGCCACTTAATAATCTATAGAAAAATCAAGAACGTCTTCTGAGGATATCAAATCATGAGTGAACGAACATATACCTATATGTTGTTTGAAATATATATTGGGATTACTTTTTAGGGTTCCGTAGCCAAATGGCAAAAAACGGAACCCTTATGGATTCGTCATGTGTGTCTGTCTGTCCGTCCGTATGTCACAGCCACTTTTTTCCGAAACTATATGAACTATGCTTTTGAAACTTGGTAAGTAGTTATATTCTGTGAACCGCATTAAGATTTTCACACAAAAATAGAAAAAAAAAACAATAAATTTTGGGGGCTCCCCTCCCCATACTTAGAACTGAAACTCAAAAACTTTTTTCCATCAAACCCATACATTTGGGGTATCTATGGATAGGTCTTCAAAAATGATAGTGAGGTTCATTATATCATTTTTTTTATAAACTGAATAGTTTGCGCGAGAGACACTTCCAAAGTAGTAAAATGTGTATCTCACCCCCCCCCCTCCCCCCTGTAACTTCTAAAATAAGATAATGATAAAACTAAAAAAAAATATATGATGTACATTACCATGTAAACTTTCATCGAAAATTGGTTTGAACAAGATCTAGTAAGTAGTTTTTTATTTAAATGTAAATATTTCGTATAATCGTAATAATTGCCCCCGAGTAGTGGCGGGTAAGAATACTCACTACCCCATATCTTCCCGTGGGTGTCGTTAAAGGCGACAGAGGGAAACTGCAGCATAGGATGGGCGGCAGCATCTTTCTGATAATAGCAAAACAACTATAAAAAAACTGCGGTTGCCAACCCGCTCGCCAAGCGTGGCAACTATGGCAATATACCCCCCATGAAAGTAACGAAGAGACGGCCCCCAGTCCACGGCGGCCCCGCTATTCCTGGCTACGGTGGCGACCATGGTAACGGCGGGGCAGGGGGTGGTAAGAATCTTCGGTGGAGGTTCAGTTGCCACCTACGACGACTTGACCTGGCAATATATAACGCACGCACCGTGAGGACTGACGAGAAGATCCTGGAGCTGGAAGAAGGGATAGACAAGTTGCGCTGGAATGTCATAGGATTATCCGAAGTCCGAAGCGAGGGGAGAACACGGTAATCCTCGAATCCGGCAATTTGTTCTATCACCGGGAGGGCGACCATCTGTCCCAAGGAGGTGTCGGATTTATCGTCCACAAGTCTCTCGCTAACAACGTTGTAAAGATTGGGAGTGTGTCGGCGAGGGTTGCGTACCTTATACTCAGAATCACCAAACGGTATTCGCTGAAGGTCATACAGGTTTACGCACCTACCTCGGTATACCCCGATGAGGAGGTGGAGGAAATGTATGAGGATATCTCTAGATCCATGCATTCCTCCAAAATCCACTATACGGTGTTAATGGGTGACTTAAACCCAAAACTAGGCACAAGAGAGAACGGTGTGCTGAAAGTAGGGAATTTTGGAAAAGGGCAACGGAACCCAAGGGGCCAGCAGCTGGCCAACTTCATGGAGAAAGAGGGATTCTTTATGATGAACTCTTTCTTCCAGTAGCTGCCCCACAGGAAGTGGACCTGGTCGAGCACAGACAGTTCGACAAAAAATGAGATTGACTTCATTATGACGACCAGACGACAACTGTTCAGTGATGAGTGATCGCGAGGTTGAAAACCGGCAGCGATCACCGAATGGTGAGAGGCACACTGAACCTAAACGTTAATTTGGAGAGTTCACGTTTAATGAAGTCAACGCACTGTCCCCCTCGTGCTCTAATCCAAAGTTCCGAAACCTTTCAGCTCGAGCTACAAAACCGTTTTCAGTGCCTAGAAGATTGCAATGTAGTGGACGATTTGAATGACAAGCTCGTGGAAACTGTCCATGCGGTCGGAGCTAAGTTTTGCAAGACCCGCCTCACAAGAACACAACAGCTCTCCGATCACACTCTTAATCTCATTGCTGTTAGACGGGATATGAAGCTGCAGTCTTCAGTAGATTTGACAGCATAAAGGCAACAGAACAGACAGATCTCCAAATGCATGCGGCGGGACTCACGCAACTTTAACACTGCTCGTATTAAAGAAGCGATCGAGCGGAACCAGGGCTCCAAAGTCTTTGCTAGAGATCTGTCTGCCAGAAAGAGCCAACTGTCGAAGCTGAAGACCGAGTGTGCAGCGTCGTCTCTAGGACACCTGAGATTTTGAGTAAGATTGATAGGTTCTATGGGCAGCTGTACACATCATTGTTGGAGCCACACGTAAGTGTGAATAACGATCTAAGAGCGAGTCTTATCCGACACTATTCCGATGATATCCCGGACGTCAGTCTGAGCGAGATTAGAATGGCTCTTCAGCACCTTAAAAACGGCAAGGCCCCAGGCGAAGATGGAATTACAGCGGAGCTTCTGAAAGCGGGTGAAAAACCGGTACTTGAAGTCCTTCAGAAGCTCTTTAATTCCGTCCTCCATGGTCTACATGTGAAATACCAGATTTCAAATAAAAGAAGAATCATCGAAATCGGTTCACACAGTAAAAAGTAATGAGGTTACAGACATAAAAAACATACAGTCAAATTGGGTACCAGCTCCTCTTTAAAGTCAGCAGAAAAAAATTCTTGAATCTATACATCTATACATAAGAATATAATAAATCTGTAGAAAAATTGTGTGTTCACGATTCACGCAAAAACTATTGGACAGATTTCAAAATTTTTAAAAAACAGATTTTGAAATTTTGTATGTAGACAGTAAATGACTGTGTATAACTTGTCCACACTTATGGTAGGACTTTTTGTCGAGGAGTCCATCTGGTAGATACCACCCACTTATCTACTTCTGCCGCCAAGCAGCAATGCTGTGCAGAAAGCCAGTAAGTACAATTACAGGCTGTGAAGCATTCTTAGTCCACAGAGGTGAAATATGTTGCGTTCTTTGTTTGGAATCGGTTGCAGATATCAATGAGTGCAGTTGCCATTTCTTCACTTTTACTTCTTAATTTCTCATATAAAAAATGTTTTTTATTCATAAACGATGATAGAACATGGATGTGAAAATGGAGTGGAAACTTTTATCTTGGACCTGAGAGACTTGGGCCTCAGTAGAACGTGTTTGGCGAAGCGTTCAGCGTGGTATCTTGACGTTCAGCCGCTGTTGTGTGGCAGTGTCCTGAGTGAAGGCCCTATAATGCAATCTAAGTGAAGGCCTATGTTCGTCAATTGTGATCGGATTTTGATGATTCTTTTTTTGTTATATAAGTAATTTTTCAGGGTGATCCCATATAAATCTCAGCCTAAAGAGTGAATTATTTTTCTCCCTGAAGTTTTGAATGTAACTATTTAAACGACATTGAGATTCTGATATTCCTTAGTCCAGTCAAAGGGGTAAAAAAGAACTAAAAAGATTAAATAATTTCACATTCTAAAGACGGAGTTTAAATTCTTCTTTACTTTTAATTGAAAGTATTATATTATTTTTAGTTCTTTAAACGAAGACAAACTTCGAAAAATTTTAAGCTTTCTGACGAGTTATATCACCCTCAGGGTTAAAACGTAGATTACGCATGTTTTGATTCTTTGTCGAGGATAAATGTAAGTGTGTGGGTAAAATCACTTCTATATAAATCAAAGTATAAATAGTTTAAAATTAAAAATGTTGTACTGCCGACTTCAATATATGTTATTAACAATAACTCAAAAACTATTGTTCTGACCTTGAACAATATCATATAGGACCACACGAAAAGTACCTGCTTTCAAATAAAAAAAAGAATCATCGAAATCAGTTCACCCAGTACAAAGTTATGGGGTAACACACATAAAAAAAAACTTACAGTCGAATTGAGTACCGTCTCCTTTTTGGAAGTCGGCAGAAAAGTAAAAAACGACTTTAGAAACTAAAAGGAACTAAATAATTTCAATATAATAGCTTCTGGAGTCGGTACTAAGACAAAGTGTATCAAAGAATAATGAAATTTCCAACTTTTAACTAAATTTTTGTCAGAATAATTATAATTAATATTATATTAATATTTATATTAAAAACTGCACTACTTTTTTCCTCCACCAAAGGGAAAAGAAATCGGATTCGAGTTAGATATTCACAATTTAAATTGAAGTTATTAACATCTGAAAAAATAAAAGGCTTTAACTTTGGTTAATTCATGAAATGTCTGTATGCACAAACTTCTCATATTTTAATGAGCAAATTCTGAACAAAAACCTTAATGGTGTACCCTGGGCTCCAGTCTAGTTATTCAGATTTCATGCATGAGATACACGCGTTACTGTTTCTACTAATTAATTAATTAATTTGTGATTGTATAATTAAAATTAAGTTATAAGGATTCTATAGATTTAAGAAATATGTGCAAATAATACCAGCGAATTAAAAGTTGAAAACAATTTTATTTTTTTGTTATAAAAGGTTGGGGAAAAGTTTCTTCGTATTTTATACAAACTAGCTGACCAGGCAGATGTTATACTACCCTTACTGGTTGGTGGCGCGATGTATTTCGTTCTCTCACACACACTTTTTTATATATATTTATTATACGTATAGCTAAATCCTCTTTAGGACTAATGGAACTATTACCAGCTATAATGAAAATAAACTTAAAAGAGAAAAGAAGAAATATAACCCCTTTATTGCCCTCCCATAAGCGGGTAAAATCTAGCCTATATGTTATACACAGTCATTTACTGTCTACATACAAAATTTCATGGAAATCTGTCCAGTAGTTTTTGCGTGAATCGTGAACACACAATTTTTCTACAGATTTATTACATTATTATGTATTATGTATAGATGTATAGATTCAAGATTTTTTTTCTGCTGACTTCAAAAAGGAGCTGGTACTCAATTTGACTGTATGTTTTTTTATGTGTGTAACCTCATAACTTTTTACTGTGTAAACCGATTTCGATGATTCTTTTTTTATATGAAAGCTGGTACTTCACATGTGGCCCTTATGAATTTGATCAAAGTCAGACATATAGTTTTTGGGTTATTCTTAATAATTTATATTGAAGTCGGCTGTACAAAATTTTAAATTTTAAATTATTAATTTCAGTTTCGTTTTTAATTAAAAAAATCAACTTTTCATAGGTACGTACATTTTAACATATTTTATTTTATTATTTAGAGGCCAATTCTGACTCACTAATTTCAATAAAAAGATCACTAAATATATAAGACAGTTAATATAATAATTAATTTTTGATTTCAGATATAATACTCTTTTAAATTAATACACCCCCGTGTAGTAACGGGTAAGAATACACACTACCCCATATCTTCCCGTGGGTGTCGTAACAGGCGACAGAGGGAAACTAAGGCAGAAGATAGGCAGCAGCATCTTTCTGATAACAGCAAAATGCAATAAAAAACTGTGGTTGCCAAACCACTCGCCAAGCGTGGAAATTATGGTAATACACCCCCAATGAGTAATGACTTTAATAAACGGCCCCCAGTCGTCGGCGGCCCCGCTATTCTTGACTACGGTGGCGAACAAGGTGACGGCGGGGCAGCGGGTGCTAAGAATCTCCGGTGGAGGTTTGGTTGCCACCTATGACGACTCGACCAGGCAACTTGTAACGCACGCACCCTAAGGACTGACGAGAAGGTCCTGGAGCTATAAGAAAAGATAAACAAGTTGCGCTGGAATATTATAGGATTATCCAAGGTCCGAAGAGAGGGGGAGGATACGGTAATCCTCGAAATCGGCAACTTGTTCTATCACCGGGAGGGCGAACATCTGTCCCAAGGAGGTGTCGAATTTATCGTCCACAAGTATCTCGTCAACAACAGCTGGCCGACTACATGGAGAAAGTGGGAGTCTTTATGATGAAATCTTTCTTCCAGAAACGGCGCCACAGCGAGTAGACCTGTTGGAGCCCCGACGGTTCGTCAAAAATGAGATGGACTTCATTATAACGACCAGACGACAACAGTTCTGTGAAAACTGGTAGCGGTCACTGAATGGATAGAGGCACACTGAACCTAAATGTTAAGTTGGAGAGGTCTAATGAAGTCAACGCTCCGTCCCCCTCGTGCTCTAATCAAAGACCTGAAACCTTTCAGCTCGAGTTACAAAGTCGTTTTCAGTGCCTAGAAGATTGCAATGTAGTGGACGATATAAATGACAAGCTCGTGGAAACTGTCCATGCGGTCGGAGCAAATTTTTGCAAGAATTTTTGAAAGAACTCAGATGAACAAAAAACTCTTCGATCACACTCTTAATCTCATGGCTGGTAGACGGGAAATGAAGCTGCACTCTTCAGTAGATTTGATAGCATACAGGCAACTGAACAGACATATCTCTCTTACAACTTTAATACTGCTCGTATTAAAGAAGCGATCGAGCGGAACCAGGGCTCCGAAGTCTTTGCTAGAGATCTGTCTGCCAGAAAGAGCCAACTGTCGAAGCTGAAGACCGAGTGTGGCAGCGTCATTTCCGGAACACCTGAGATTTTGAGTGATATTGAGAGGTTCTATGGGCAGCTGTACACATCATCGCTGGAGCCACACGTAAGTGTTAGTAACGATCCAAGAGCGAGTCTTCATCACGCTCTCACAGAATACCAGTGTAAAATAACAACTTAACACTACTGTGTTCCGTATGATGAGTGTAGAGAACCGGAGACCCTTTTACTGGAAAACAGACATTCCATCTTAGTCCTCACATAACAACACATCTGCATTTTGATTCGTTATTGAGGATAGATGTAACTGTATATGGGTCACAGCAACCTCATTCTATAAAATTGTTACACCGTCATCTCTGGGAAGCCATAAACTTTATCTGGTTTTTCGGTATCTATTGATAAAAGCGACATCCACGAAACAAAATGGAACCTTTCCAAGGCATTACATGCTTAAATAGTCTACTCATATGCGGGTTGAAACTTTTAAGATATTCTCAAAATTAAATTCAAAAAAATATTGATCATATACAAATTATTTAAATTATCTGTATGATCACTATACAATTAAACGAGAACAGATAACTTTAATAAATTATATTTACTATTGTACAAGTCTAGAAAATATTTTAATCATAAAGGAGTTTTTAGTAGCAAAACAAATTAAAAGATAAAAAGAATATGTTCGAAAGAATACATTTACAACTACCGAAGGTATAAAGAGACAGAGTTTCCAGTCTAATGCATAAAGTAAACGACCACTCGTTTTTAAATTTCAAAACGTAAAGAGAAAAAGTAAACTGCAATGGCACATCCGGTAGCCTGGAGCTTACGTTCCGGACAGAATTCAAATTAACCACTTCATATTCTCGCTCACATTCACTTAAACATTTAAGAGACCACACAGAAGCTCTTCAACTACTCTCGGATCCCTCATTGCTCTACATTTCTAGTTATTATTTGCTTTGCTCTCGGCACTTCGCTGCATCAACTAGAGAATATATATACTCGTATATAAGCTTACGCATAAAATATAATAGAACAATTTTCTTAATCATCATAATCATCATCATAATCATTTATTTCGTGGATCATAGGTATTACATAGATGTTAGATACATTATTATATAATCTAGTTCAACTATGTCCTACCCTGTGGGCATACGAAATACAATATTTTTGGAAATCATTTAAAGTAAATAAAAATAACAAAAAATGGAACGTATACAAAACATTAGTGGGTATAGAATTTGAGAAAAGAGTTAAGTAGGTATGTTAGAAATCTAATTATGACATAAATATATTGAATAATAACTATGTTTTATTATCTTGATATAGATCTTGTATTTTATTTTTTATTTTGAAATAATCTGTGCTGGTAGTTGGCCACTGACAACTATTTTGCTAGGTTTTGAAAAAAGTATAATTTTTTTGGATTCAACAGCTTACGATTAAATTTTCGTGAATTGTTTTACAATACACGCCCACGATGGTTTATGACACAAAAAAATATTTGTTCGTTTGTTCGTTCGTTTTACATAGCATTCTGCAATGTCTTCCATACCGAATTTCGGTTATAGCAGTAAGTCTTAATGGAAAAAGCTTTCATATACCATTTACGATGAAATTTGGTGAGATTTTGTGCGCGTGCCCACAAATTTTTCTGACGGAAAAGACACTGCGTAGGTTGCCGAACACAGCCACACACCTGGTTCTGTGGAAATATTTATATTATTAGCTTGCTTTCTTTAATTTTTATGTAAATGCAAGTACGGTTACAACAAAAAACGTGTAATCAGTCAAAGTTAATCACAATACATTTAGATGTGAAATACATCTCGTATAATACATCACAAAAATTTACTTCGACATGAATTCAATCCTAAAACTAGCAGCTAAAGGAATATTTTTTATATATAAATATATTTACAAAGATTCCTTTAGCTTCCTATTCATTAAATAAGAACTAGTACATTATCTCATCAGGAATCATCTAAGTACACGCTTTTTAGACCTAACCATTGTAAAAGTAACTTGGGACATTTTTGCACATTTTGCACATACAATTCAATTAAAAAATATTGGATATCACTTAGCACTAAGTCTCCTAAAATTTTAGCTGAAAATCTGTACCTATCTTTACTCATAAACTGATAATCTTTAAATTAAAATATTAAATATTACGATTATTCACTATCGAAGGCACTCTGGCGAAAGCACACTTCATCGGAGCCTGCCGACGTTATCGCATAAGCTCTACACTTACATCGTGTAGAAGTAATTGCTTTCGAGACGATTGTTAATTGGTGTTTACCACGGATCTAATGTAAGGACGAATCATTACTTCTTATGCTGAATTAATGGTCTATTAAGACGGAAGCGACATCGGACGTCTGTATTTACGACTGTGATATAGCGTAAAGTAAAAAAAGTAAAGTTGAAGCCTATTTACGTCCCACTGCTGGGCACAAGCCTCCTCTCATTTTCTGAGAGGGTTTTAGCGCAAGTAAATGTCCGCCGCGCTACCCCAATGCGTGTTGGCAAACTTCACATGTCTTCGAAAATATTTTTTTTTCTTATTTCTCAGACATGCAGGTTTCCTCACGAATTTTTCCTTCACCGCCGAGCACGTGGTAAATCAGCACTTAAAATTGCAATTAACAATTTCATTGGTGCCGGCGAGGATTGAACCCGGGTTGCTCGAGTACTGTGAAGCTTACAGCGAGCCCAAACCATCTGAGCTACCACGGCTCATGTGATGATATGGCGTATAATAATAGAAAGTACATCATGATATAGCGTATAAGAATAGAAAGTTTACAAGATCAAGGTGTGAAATAACGTTAATATGTAGACTGAGGGACAATATTAGTGATGTCGATCAATTTTTTATGAATGATTTAAACTTGAAGACAGTGTGGGATAAGTAACCAAAGTATGTGGTATAAGAAAGAAGACGAATGAAAGAAAAAATATTAAATTATGGGAGGATAATGCGGTACGGAGGGAAGTTGAGGCAAAGAAGAGAGCATAGCTAAATTTACTAGCAACCAACACTGACAGTTCTGGCGGTATGGATGATGAGATTGAAATAAAGGGCAGTCTTTAGACGTCTAAACAAGAGAGTAAAAGAAGTAGTTGAAAGGGAAAATCAAGAAAGAACGAATAAGAAGTATAATAAAATCTCTAATAACTTCCAGGAAAATATTAAAATGTTCTGGATACACGTAAGAGTTGCAAGAGGAAATCAAGACAGCCTAGTGTGAATGTTATGAGAGAATGACTGTATTCTGAATTGTAATATGACTTGAATGACGAAGTTTCGAGTTTAATCAATTGGAAGAAATAATTTTAAAGCGTGTTTGTGAGCGAGGAGACGTTTGAATTAAATTAATGAGAAATTCTGAAAGAAGAGAAAAGAGGTAGTGAGATAAGTATCGATGAGAGCAGGTAAACAGCCGGGTATGCTAGAGTATCACTCGAAACCCTAAGAGCTCTAGAGAAAGTGGTGGCAGGCCTGTTGTATACTTTATTTCATTTAGGTTGGGAACTGAAGCATGTACCGGGATAGTAGTTCCAATAAGTAAAGGCTAAAGAATTACAGCAGGACTGTAAAAACTACCATGGCATCAGCTTGCTCAGCATTGTGAGAAAACTGTATTCTAAGGTATTGATTGAAAGAAATATGAAAGAAATGGACGGAAAATGTTGGGATGTGCAAACTGGATTTGGATAGGGAATGGAGTGTACGGGTCAGGTATTTACCATGCGCATAATCACGGAGAAGTATTTAACAAACAAACAGATATATTTTCCTTCATGGACTTGGAAAAGATAATAAAAATTATAACATAAACACTTACGCCTATCACCCAGAGGGGTAGGTAGAGACTACTGACTTCCATTTGGCACGATCCTGACACACTCTCTCGCCTTCTTTAAATCCATATATCTACGCATACATGCTCGTCGGCTAAAGGTACTCTTTTAGGTAGTGAAAGTTGAGTGTGACAGAAGATGCACAAGATGCGTTAATTTACGAGTATGTTAGGACTGAATCTGAATGACAGGGTGAGCAATTATATGATAAGATAAAAGTGTGCTTTGCACGATGATGTTGTGACCAGGACTAAAAACAGAAAGGCTTCGGTGGTTTGGTCATGTAGAAAGAATCAACGAGGCCGGAGTGACAAAGCAAATTTATGTTGCGGAAGTGAATGGTAGAATCGGCAAGAGACGCCCTAGACGAAAGATATCAACCAAATTGACGATATATTGAATATGGAGATTAAGTGTACCCTTCACCGACGAGCATGTATGCGTAGGTATATAAAGGAGGATTCATATCCTCATTAATATGAAGGAGGCGAGAGAAGTGTGTCAGGGTCGTGCCAAATGGAAGTTCGTAGTATCTGCCTACTACTCTGGGTGATACGTGTGAGTGTTTATGTTTTGTTATGTGCGATGGTTAATAGCTGTGCTAGAACTCGATGGGTGATATAAGTGAATAGGTTTTTAATATGTCAAGACGATTACCACCACTTACTACCAGGTGGACTTGTGGTTAATTACTGGCTTTTTAATAAGTAAAAAAAGTGTTTCAAGCAAAAAAAGATAACTTACGAGACTAAATAATCATGTTTATAATAGCAATAACACTGCGGTTATTGCGATAATGTGATCGCCTAATCATCTACCAACCGTGGCGACTATGGAAAATTCTAACTGAGCTAAAATCCAACAATAACTCGTATGCAGAGATATTGATAATAATGACATAAATGTAAATATTTGTACAAAAAACCAATCATTTCAATATAATATTCAAAACAAAGCTAAAGTGGCAAAAATAAATATTAGCGGTAGACGAGTACGTGAAAGAATTCAAATTAACCCATTCATATTCTCGCCCACATACACTTAAAAGGAATGGTCCACACAGTAGTGCTTCAGCTGCCCTCGAAATTTGCGTATAAAGTTTCACGACATTTATATTTTAGCAGCATTGTAAAAGTTAAAAATATGTAAAGGAATTATTCTTTACATATTTTTGTATGTGTGTGTACGATACATATTAGATTTAGTATTTATTTCATTATTTACTTATAAAACCAATACCTATAAAATATATATTTTAAATAACGCCATCTACCGAAAGCTACGCTTATTTTTCACGTGAGTTAAGTAATAAATACTGTTAATTTTTAATTAGTTACACGGTACAGAATTGTCTACGATGTTGTAGTATTTTTTGAGTTTATTGAACGTAAATTGATTGAAACAGGGGATGTTTGTAGACAGAAACGGGAATAATAATAACTGGCTCGTTAGAAAAAATCATAAAGATGAGACTAAATCGCTATTTAAACCAGTGCACGCTAAGGCATCCACTAAATTTGGCGTACGTTATTTGTGCTAAATGCATGTTGGCGGACGTATACATATATTATCAATTAAGAATCTAAATGCAAATGCGACGTCACCTCTAATAACTAAAATAGAATACCCCGTTTCCAGAAAAAAGGGTATCCGCTTCTCTACACTAATCATGGGAAACAGTGCTTTTTTACAGTGCAGTGTTTGTGTCGTGGTTCTTCCACGGTCAAGCCAACCCTTTCGTACTACAACCATAATGTAACTGCAGCATCGCTCTATCACATTAAGAAATCGCAAGTTTCCTTACAACATTTTCCTTCACCGCCGAGCACTTGGTAAACCAATGTGGCAGTGATCGAACCCGGACTGCTCGAATACTGCGAACGCAAATAAATAGAAAATTTACGGCGAGCGTTTAGACCTTGTGCTACCAACACATTATCCACTCATATTTCAATAAAAATATTATTTTAACTAACTTTTTACCCGCGGCTTCGCTCGCGTGGTCTGTGCTAAATTTAGCAAAATTCGATTACTTATAGAGTCACTTCGGTGTCTGTCTCTATGTCAGTTTGTCAAAGAATATTTTTTGAACTCCCAAAGACTATTGGACCTAGATGATTGATATTTGGCATATATACATGAACAGGAACACGTGAATAAATAAGTTTTTCAGAATTGCATTAATATCATATGTCTAAAAACATCTACATTTTCTTATATTGGACGTGTCTTCCGATGTATCCATAAGAAAGATAAATTGCCTTGAAATCAAAATTTATTATTATTATTTACTCTTTACATTTATTCATAATTATAGTTAATTTAATTTTAACAAAATAATAATGATTTCATGGTCTTGTCTTCTTTATAATATATAAAAATTACGTGTCACGTTGTTTGTCCGCGATAAACTCCTAAACTACTGAACTGATTCCAATGAAATTTTACACACTCTGTGCAGTTTGGTCCAACTTGAGAGATAGGATAGTTTTTATCCTGATAAGTGACACTCAATATTTTTTTTATTATGATTTTAAGGATTTTTTAAATGAAGGGTCGTCGAAACGGGCAAAACAACGTCTGCCTGGCAAGCTAGTACGTCTATATATTTGATTCATATCATAAGTCCCATTTAATATTGATTGGCACCATAAAATAGATTCTGATAATTTTTCTACGTTCAAGTAGAGTTCAAAACTTCATAAATACAGTTCTATAATGATGAATACTACACATGTAAGAAAACTAATTTTAATATATCACGTTACATTTTATCTTTTATTTAAGAGGGTTGTACAAAACACATCTTTGGAAGAAAGTTTGCATAATAGAACATATTGGTTTGCTCACGAAGTTATTCTTCACCACATTACCGGAGAGATACGAGGTAAGTCAGTACTTAAAATTTCCCATAACAGATTCACTTGTCCTCATAGGACTCGTACACGTTTTGCTCCCTTGCCGTGATGAAATCTCACGACGAGCTACACGGCTCTCATATTTGTTTAATTAAAATTCATAAAAACTGAAACAAAGCTTTTGTACAATTGTTGGCCATATCTACCTAGTAATTAGAAACCCAACTATGCCACGAACTATTCCATCAAATAGAGATAAAATCTCACAGTGCACTTAATTTTCAATTATTTACATCAGATAACGTGATAACATATGAAGTTGGTAAAATGAAACCTATACCGACAGACAAACAATATATTGAACTAAAGAGCTTCTCTCTTAATCTCAGTTTTATGTACACAGTACGGGATACTGTGCACACAAAACACACGTGTTGTGATTGCGGTGTGGGTGAGTGTAGTGTTGTTAACCATTTTGCCAAACGTGGTAATTGTGGTAAGTCATCCCAATAATGGTCACCGGTCTAGATATTTTTAAGTTTTAAGTGTGACAATTGATGCTGCTCTAATAAATATTCAGTAGCATTCTAAAATTTAATTTTATCAGTTACTTATCATTAGTTTATTTAGCAGAAAGTAGAGGGTGCTATATTACTATAAAAATGAAAGTCAAAACTATACTGTCTAGTAATATCAGCTATAGAATATTGGGGTGCGACTGACTTAAGAGCCACCCCAAAGCCGCAAAAATTTATTTATTATATAAAAAAGGCATAAAGTGATGTTGATTCTATTAAAAATCTGTTTCTTTTAAAAACACGCTATCAGCGCCGCTAGCGATGAAAAACCATTTGATGATATGACCATACTATTTAAACGACTTTACAGGCTTTAACTAGCCTGATTGACCTTGACGAAACGGCGATCGCAGAGATTTTAACACCGTCTAGCAACTACGTTCTGTATTACTTATAAAAGTGCAAAGATTAATAGACTGCAGAGATGACAATTATACCTAGTCAGGTCACAAATTCTGTCACATGTTTAATATAAAATAATTGAAACAAGTTTATTCATTATGTAACCATTTATATACCAAAATGAACTTAACAAAACAGAGATTCTTATGACACTAAAGTTTATTCAAAATGACCTCCGTGATTTTGAATACAGACCTTCAATCTGCGCGGCCAGTCGTCTATCGCAGCACGAACGAGGTCCATGTCAATATCAGCGGCTGCCTTAATCAAGGATGTCTTGAGTGACTCCAAATTGGGATGAGGCTTTGAGCACGCCTTTTCTCCAAGTATTGCCATATCTTGTAATCTAACAGATTCAAATCTGGACTGGTGGAGGGCCAGTCTTCGTGCCGGATGAAGTCAATTTCACGCGCCGCCAGCCAGTCTTGTGTGCTCTTCGCTCTATGAGCTGGCGCCGAATCTTGTTGGAAAACCCAGTGCCTGTTATTGAACATGGTATGAGAAAGAGGTTTCACAAGGTTCGTCAGGACTGTATTTTGATACACAACTGCATTCGTATTTACACCTTTCTCACAAAGATGTACCTCTGTTAAGCCCCAATAAGAAACTCCTAACCATACCATGAGCGAGGATGGAAAATGACCTCGTTGGACACGCAGAATACGGTTGCTCGCTTCTTCACTACTGTGTGTGTACACCTTATCATTTTGTTTGTTGTAGCTCTCTTCTACGGTAATAATTTTTTCATCCGAAAAAAGAATTTCCCGATATTTTTTTCCCGCGTACCGCTTCAACAAAGCGCGGCATCTCTTCAGTCTCAGGTCCATTAGACGAGCATTCAAACGATGTCCTGTTTTTCTTCGATATGCCCAAAGCCCTAAGTTTTCATTAAACACCCTTTTCACCGTGGTTCTGCTTGCCATCTGAAGGGCCAACAGTTTCTGCTTACGATTGGGATTTCTTTGAATTCGTGCCTTCACAGCTTTTATCACTGCTGGAGTCCTAACAGACCGAGGGTGACCACTTCTTGACCAGTCATCTACACTATAGTCTTCATTGTATCGTTTGATGGTACGATAAACGAATCTTTTGGTTATATTCAAATTTTTCAGTATGTCAAAAATTTGAATTAGCGCCTAACCACAACGATGCAACGCAATAACTGCAACATGGTCTTCTTTAAGCGTCCACCCCATATTTAAAAATGAGTAAAATTCTAAAAAGTATACAGTTTTATTTTCATGAACAATTCGAATTCAATAAACTTTTTTGTGGCCAGCATTCTAAAAGAAAAGTTTTTACATACATATATATATTTTTGATTTTAATATTTATGTTTTTTTGAATTTTGATTGATTTTGACAAACCTGGTAAAATTATTTTTTTCCATACCAATTGATGGGCCTGAGTATAATGCCAGTTATGCTCTTTGGCTGAAGTTATTTTTTATTTTATGCTCAATTGCAGACAAAACAATAATGATTGCGCATCTCTAAAACAAAATTTTACCTCTTCTCCTTCTAGTAATAGCTCCTGCACCTAAGACGGCGGAATAGTTATTATTATCTATAAGACCATTTGCAGAAACAGTTTTTGTTAACAGTTATGAGTGTAACATTTTTATCAGCTGCTTTGTTTACATAGACTTGAGCAACACTTTGCCGGTTTCTATACAGAAAATGATGCTGGCTTTGCAAATATGGATGGCCGTTACCATTGAATATAATACCCGCTATGTTACACTTATTTACATAAAAACTTTAATTATCATTTGCATAAAATTCTAAATAGAACTATTTACACAAAAAAGTAAACTTTTAGATCAGTCCATCTTGTTTTTCACTAATCAAGTGAAAAGTAAAACAAACCAATAGGTCCGTGATTTAAAATTTCTTGCAACTTTTTATAGAAAAGCATGACCTTATCATAGTATATAGTTATAATAGTCAATCATTTAGCCATGTGATAAAACTTTTAAGTGTGCCAGTCAAACATTAATGATGATATTCGGGTCATTATACTGGAAATACTCTTTTAAATATTTTGTAGTACAATTGATAATCTTCAGTATGATTGACCGTGTTTATGACGTTTATAAGTCTATGTTATTTTTGATGAAAATTATTATTCAAGATAAAAGCCCTTTCACATTTATTTTAGTCTCGAATTAAATTAATCAAATAAATTAATAAAACACCGACTTGAAATTATATATTTTTTGGCATTTTTTTAATTCATTGAACTTTTTTAAGATTGTGTTGAAACTCTACTTGTAAAAACACAAATATATATATTATAGTTCTTGACGAAAATAAGGTATCCGTTACATCGCATCCCACCAATAATTTCTAATGTAAACTAAGATGTGATCATAACTGTAAACAATAGAATAACAAAATAATGAAAACATTTGTAAATACTTGTTTTACAACTCAATAAATATTATTTGACTGTTATAAAATAAAAAAGGTAGTCTTCGGCATGAAAGTAAAAATAAATATTTTCGAATATTTTTGCAATATCTAACAGCGGGATCAGCGCGCGATTCAGATCCATCTAAAGATGCTAAATTGCAGCAAGCACCGTCAATTTCAATAGGAGTGACAAAAAACCCTTCTTGATATAGAAGGGCAAATAAATTATTTAACCTATAAACCTATAAAGTAAAATCACTTTATTAAAAAGCAAAATAGCCCAATAGCTTTATTTAACATAATACACATAATTGTACGAGTACTTACAATACTTAACATTATTTTACGAAATTTCTCAGATAGTTTTGTTTTTAATAGGATAAGGGTAACAAACGATCACACAGTCTACCTGACGGTAAGTGGTTGCTATGGCCCATAGACATCTACATCTATTCTCGATTACGTATCAAAATGTAGAATAAATTAACTTGTTTTTATAGATTCTCGACGTTTCGTAATTGAACGCGATAGAATCCGTAAAAGCAGTTTTATTCAATGTGTAGTGTTCGCGTAAATATAAGAAATCACTATATAAATGTAAGTTATATTATTTAATTTATTAGATACTAAAGGCAAAATATAGGCTGTTTTGATAATTAAAACGTATATCGTCAGCGGAGTTTCAAATTGTTATGCAAAGTTAAAACTAATTTAAAACTTATGTACAAATTTGATATTTATCCCCCGTCTTCCCGTCTATTAACTAACATAGTCATATTATATAATAGAAAATTAACGTCTAAAGGAAGAAAAATACTTAACCTTCTTATTTGAGATCCGTAATCGGATAAGAAGTAACCTATACGTTGCCCCGGGTTTCTAACTGTCCACATATGAAATTTAATGGAAATCGGTCCAAAATTTTTTGTGTGAATCGGTAATACACAAACAGACAGACAGCCAAACAGACAAAAATTCTAAAAATCACTCATTTGGATTCAGTGCCCTTTATTTAGTCACCTGGACTTGTTTTTTTAAGAGTATATTAGAGTTACAGACACAACTTTTCTACGGATTTATTATATGTATAGATTTTAAATTACTTGAAATTCATAAAAGTAACCATTCACTATTAAAATCATACCGCTAAGAGATCCCATTTTTGTCGATATTAAATAAAGATACAAAGCAGCTAGTGCTACAAGCAAGCCCATTTGAAGCATTTCTAAAATAAGAAAAAGCTTTAAATGGACTTAACGACGTTATTTTAAAGGTTTTCAAATTATTAACTGAAGCATTAATATAGCAAAGCATGACGAGATAAAAATGCATTCAAAGTTTTTTGAAATACGCCACGTTCATTAAGATACATTTTCATCCTAACACAGTAATTAATGCTTTAAATTTATAACACTGTTTTATAATGTTATCTTACAATTTATATGCATGCATTAAAGATACTTTTAACCTTTTATATCTCTCACAGTTATAAACTCTTTTTCTTTATGTCAAAATAATTAAGTCTTCTAGTTTCATATATTTCTTTTCACCCGTCTACCTCAGAAGGAAAGTAATGTTTTTCGGGTCTAAGAACGAGTATGTATGTGTGTGTTTATTTCTTTAATGGAAATTATTACAATTTAAACGATGGGTAAATGTTTTGCCTCATAGTGCGAAAGTAGGGGATGGTATTTTTTACGCCGCTACCACACGGCAAGGAGCCGAGTCAGTCCTTTCGGCTTTGTCGCTTGTTTAGCACCACCCAGGGGACACGTGTAGGGTGGGCCTAGGTTTAGGTGTTCGAAGCCTACGGACGCGAACGACTCATTTCCCGATTGGGCTTGTTTAAATACATATACCGTATGGCGGTGATATAGAATCTATCTCCCTATTTTTAATTTCTCATCACCGACCAAAGTAGATTAGATTTTCTTGTTACACCCCTTAGGTTCCTTTAGATAAAGTGATGGTACAAAAGGTCAAGAAAATCAAAAAATAGCTTTTGTTAAATAGATAATACGATTGACCAACACAATCGTAAAATATACAAAAAGACCAAGTCCCAAATTCCACAAGACACTCCTGCAACATCAATTTTATTTTATCACATTCTAGCAATCCGCCTCGGCTTCGCACGGGTAATTTCTGGATGTCGACAACAGCATCATCCACAAGGTTCAATTGAGAATCTAAACTGTTCTCGAATCAACTTAATCCCACACACACAAAATTTCATCCAAATTGGTTCAGCCATTAAAGAGTTCAGTCACATACACACAAGCAGAAGAATTATATATACAGGCTGTCCCAGTAATGGTGGATAATTTGATACGTACGTGTTCGGGCGGGGGGAGGTGGCCTCGGTTCTTTAAAAAAAAATCTATCCCGAACGGTTCGCGGTCTACGCCATGTTTTATAAAATTCCGAAAATTCGTACTTCTGCTCACATTTGTGGTCATCACGTCCGCAGTTTAATGCCTAGATCAGATTTTTTTCCTTTAATGTGTTTCCTAATAATGATGTTTCTAAATTACCCTTAAAAGTTTTTAACTACTATGGGTAGTATTTTACAAGACGGCACTAAACATAAGTTTATTTTTTTTTACTTTATTTAACTGCTAAGTTTGAGCACCTGTGATGAAAAAAAAACGTATAGGATCTATGTGACCAACTATTTAAAAAGTTTGCCTATATCATAAGGATTCTAAAACATTAACATACCATGTACTTAATGTTATTACTTACTGAGCTATAGCCGTTAATGTGTAAAAGTAGGCATTTCATTACAAAATTACAAAATTATTGGCAGATAGTTTTTTTAAACATTGCATGTCTTTATTAGGTAAGTACATTTATTGCCCTTGAAAATTTTACTTTACTACCTGCTCGCCTTGTTTGGACGAATTCTAAGCTGTGTGAGCGAGACAACAAAAAATCTAATGGGTTAATGTCAGGTGATCTTGGTGGCCACAATATCGATCCCATTCGGCCGATCCACCGGTTACGGTAGACTTCGTTTAGGTAATTCCTTACTTGGATGGCGTAATATGCTGGACAACCATCATCTCCCAAGAACACGTACGTACCAGATTATCCACCATTACTGGGACAGCCTGTATATGATGCCTACATAGTACTTGTTAACAAAGTCTTCTTTTTGTTCTTCGTTGTTCTTCTATGAATAACATGTGAACATATGTTCTCATTTAAAGTTAAAACATGTTCTATTTATTGCGAATTTAAGCTATAAGCTTTTATGAAAATCTAAACTACAAGGAGAAGTACAAAAGTAATGATAACTAAATGGAAATCTATGGCTATGGTTGAAATTACATTAACTAGTCGTCTTCAAAAAACGTGGAGGTTCTTAATTACACTTTATCTTCTTTTTTTATATTTGTTATACTTCACGGATAGTCTCATAAAAATTTGAAGAAAAAATGTCACTCCTAAGGATGGGAAAATAGGCGATGAGACTCTTAATGCAACTACCAACTATTCAGACGATATTGCAAATGTTACCTCGAGCTTGTTATATTTCTTATTTCACTCAAAGAGTTTAAAAATATATCTCTTAATTAAAAGTAAAAGCCACCTACAAAGAAACAAAAATAATATAATAAAATGTTAACTCGCCATTTCTTATGCTCCTTGGTTAAAATTTTTTGCAACCAACGAGCGCAGAATTACTGTATAGCATACGCATTTAGAAAACCATATTGAGTAAGTTGTGCGCATATTTAAAAATATTTCATCCGTAAGCTTTAAAGAAAAAATTATAATAACAAAAAAATATATAAAAAAAAATAAAAACGTACCGCTATTAAGGCCCCTTCATTATCATGATCCAAACATTCCACGTTAACACATGTATGAATATGTAAAGGTTAATTTGAATTATGACAGAAACGCATACCACGGTCTAAAAAATCCACTTTTAACAGGCCTTTTTTAAATTTTCTTTTGAAGTGCTCTGTTTTATAGCCAGCTCTTTTTTTTAACAAAAAGGTATAATTTCACTGACCACTATTCACCGGCAAATGTCTGTCTAACTTCATACTGCTTTTAGTATAATATTTAATAAATTACTAAGACAAATATGATGGAATCTTTGATAAAATTATCAACCTTATTTAAGGTCAGCAATAGAAGGAAAGTATCAAAAACTTCTAGAAAGTAAATGCACGGTATGATATGTGTGTTTATTTTAAATATTTGTGTATTTACACATTTATTTATTAATTCTTTTTTATTATCACCGTGGCCGTATTAATGTCTGGCTGGCAGCATTCTGTAGCAGTCAACCTTAAAAGAATAGAAGTGTTGACAGGTGCAAACTTTGATAAAAAGAAAAGGAAAAACAAATAAATAATTATTTATGACATACTGGCGATGTGTCCCGGCTTCGTACGGATGATTTCTGGATCTCGGCAACAACGGTAACTCGCGGGTCCAATTGCAAATCTAAACCATTCACGGACCTACTTAAACACACACAAAAATTTTCATCAAAATCGGTCTAGCCATTTTTGAGTTTTGGCGAGAATAACGCAATTGATTTTTATATACAAATATGAACAATATTTTACATCCATGTATCAATACATACGTATACACACATACACATACCCATTGAGTTATATGTACTACGTACTAGAGAAGCCATTCCAAACAAAAATTGTGTCCTACTCTATGTCGTCGCGCATGCGCGGTAGTAGTAGTCGCGCATGAGCGAAGACTTTTAATTTGATATAAAATAAATATAAGAATTTATTATAAAATATCTTAATTTAATCTAAACAAACATATTTCTAAATAAAATGTAATAATAATTATTTTATGGAATTTACAAATCTTCAAATTACACAATATTTAGTTTGTATGGACTGTAGGGACTGCACTACAGTTCAGTTGAACATAGTCAATGTTCGGAATGGCTTCTCTAGGTACGTAGTACATATAACTCAATGCACATACCTATAAAGGTACATCTATGCATGCAAACCTATTTATGTAAATATTAAAATTAAATAATAATTTAAATGAAAGGTGTTATATAAATACAAATATAATGTATTTTTACGTAGTCAAGCCGTGGGTTGGCTCGACCGGGGAAGAACCACACTCTCACAGAATACCAGCATAAAATATCAGTTCAACATTGCTGGGTTTCGTGTGATGAGTGTAGAAAATTAGAGACACTTTTTTAATGGAAACGACGCATTCTATCTCAGTTCTCACTGGTGACAACGCATCATAATTTTTTTTTAAATATAGGTCAACAATTTTGCTTCAGATAAAAGTGTCGAAGCAGCGTTTTAATCATTGTTTATTCGCAGCGCTTTCGATAACTTCATGAATATTAACTAGGTGATAAAACCCATTTCTGCCTAGAAGGCCATGTTGTTTTTTTAAACTAAAGTAATAAACGAACTTATAGTTCACCTAAAAGCAGCATGCATTCCATGGCGTCCAACTTCAGACAAAGAAAGCTACAGTTCAGTTTCATTCACACACTTAAAATGTGATGTATAATATGCGAATAGAATTGACACCGGAATAAAAAATGTAAATTGGTTTATTGATTGATGATATTAGGTATACGGTCGAATGAAACATCCTAATTTTTTGAAATTGAAATAAAAGCGTACTGTGCATGTTTTATTTTGCGAAATACAGATTCACGCTTAAAAATGTTTTGTTTGCTCAGCCTCATTTCCGAGTATTATGAACATTTATATTTCGTTATAGGCGGTGTAAATTAAGGAAATTTGAATTTCCTTTTCGGTACGTAAACATTACACATTTTATGGATGTATTTTTAAATTGAGAATGAATAACACTCTTGCTTATTGTATATATATATATATATATATATATATATATATATATATAGCAAAGGTATCGAGTTAAAGAAGAGTAAATTTATTCATAAAAGGATACCATGACGGGACGTTATAATTATTACGTTACTTTCAAGTTATTCCTTATTATATAAGGACTATACTTTGATTATATCCAAAAATATTGCAGGCATGAAGGCTTTATTTGAAGTAATATCCATATATTAATTAAAATATAATAAAATTACCGTGGTAGTGGTATTGTAAGAATTTCCACTATCCCATGTGCTTCCGTGAGTCGTAAGAGGCAACATAGGGAAACAAACAAGAAGATATACAGCAGCATCTTTCTAAACACAACTAAAATCAGCTTACCAAGCTCGGCTACTATGGCAATTATCTCCCCTATAAGGCAATTAATGGAGGAGGCCTGTGTTCAGCAGTAAACTTTTGATAGGACGTGATGAATGAATGAATGAACATTATAGGCTAGTGTAAATGTAAACTAGACAAGGGAATTTGTGTATTAGAAGAACTATCGCTTACAATAATTATTACTTGAGCCAAATACCCCGATTAAAAACAAAAATGCTGATGCGTTGTCATCTCTGGGGATTAAAAATGGAATGCCTTGTTTCCAGTAGTACAAACAAACAGTAGCCTGGTCGGTTAATATATTTGCAAATATATTTAACCAGTAAAAAGGGTATCTCCGGTTCTCTACACTCACCATACGAAACACAGCAGCATTAAGCTGCTATTTTACGCTGGTGTTTTGTGAGAGCGTGGTCCTTCCCCAGTCGAGCCGAACCATTCGTACTACAACCATATTATAGCTGCAGCATGGCTCTACCACTTTTATATGGCTCTACCACGTATAAACTGGTAAATTGTTTAACATGATTTTGCACCTTATCATTAAAAAAATTGCACTATACTACCATAGTCAAGTCGTTTTTAAAATGGCCCATTTAATTAAGATTTCAAAATGGTGCAACACTTGTTACATATCTTTTCATAAAAAATATTATCACGATTATCGACAATTTAGAACATAAAAATCTCGAACAATAAAATATCAAACTTAAGATAATGATGCCTAATGCATAATATTGTCGTATTATGACAAAAGTTAACAATAATGAAACACTAGGAAATATTGTAATACATTTATTTTTTTAAAACTATATTAATTATTCAAAATATATTGTTTGCCTTCGGCCTCGTACAGGCTCTGCATCGCCTAATAAAATATCTTTTCATTAATCGTGCGTATCTTCTGAGTTTATTACCTATGCTATTTCAGCCATTTTGCGGCGTATTTCAGCTAGATTTTGAATTGGTTTCAAGTACGTTTTTTACAGCTCCAATAAAAGAAGTCAAGTGGATTTAGTAGATTTTTGGTCCTAAGTACGAGGAAGTCATAAAATTGTGCCAAGGCGTCCAATCTACCTACCGGAATATTCTGTGTTTAGATGATCCTGCACTCACTCGTATCACTTAACCAAGTAACATGGATTAGTTTACTTTTGCTAGAACTGATACAACCTAGCTTATCCCCGTACCAGCCTGACGTTGAATTTTGGGACAACCTGTATATAAGCGGCTACTGTTGCCGATGGTCACCTGCGGTCAACTTGCAACGAAGAAGGCTACAGATGCGTAGTTACCTTTGAGGACTAAGTGGTCATACCTCACAGGCTGTAATTTAACTAGCTCTTTATACTGTTCAGACTGGAGCATACAAGTGTACACACTGGCGCTCGGCGACTAAAATAGGTAAGAATATATTACATACCCAGATCGTCGTCTAGGCTGAAAAGGATACCTTTAACACCTGGTGTATATTTCTGTTTTCTCCTTAGAATCATTGTATAAACAGTTGGTATTCTCATATTAGCTAATATTACATTACGCTAAGAACATTACTAAGCTGAAGTGTCAATGGTCCGGCCATAAAGCTTAAAGACAACCGGTGGGGAGGAAAGGTTCTCGAGTGGCAGCCTCGTACCGGCATGCAAAGTGTAAGGCGTTCCTCCACTGGATGGAGTGACGACCTTGTGAGATATGCAGGAAGTAGATGGATACTGGTGGCTCTGGACCGTGTTTTGTGGCATTCCTTGGGGTAGGCAGTGGGCGTGTGAAGGGCTGTAATGATGATGGTCATGATGATGATGAACTTTGATTACATACATTTGTATGATGTCGCCACTACATACGTAGCCTTGGCAATAAAAAATAATAAAGCTAAGTTTGTAATCATTTTATAAGTTCAAATACCTTTTTGTACGTTTCTTATCACCAGCCAATTTAAGGAAATACGCCAGTGACATAAACTCCAGTCTCACTGATCGGTGATATTTGGATTTTCTGCCTTCAGAAGGTCATTTGTCTTGTCCTTTAATCATCAGGATGAACTCAATGCAGTTATACATTTGAACAAAGAATTTATACCCTACTACCTTACTTCCTTATATGGAACAAACTCAGAAGGTAGAAAAAAAAGAATTCGCTATACACGTATTTCTAATTATAAAAATTCACAGTAATATACCCTTACTTACGTATATTTCACACAATTATTCTTATCTATAGGCATATACAACAATCTGTTACAACGGGGTTAGTCGTCAAAACACCTCTCCTCTTCCACATAATTATCTAAATGCAAGCTACCAAAATGTTGTCATAGATTAATTATTTACTTAAGAACAGGTGTGAAAACAAGTAAAAGATAATAAAATAATATGAACCTACTCATAGCGTGAAACTGCCGAAAATGTCCTTAACATTTTTCTAAATTGTTTTACGTAACCTCTAGATTGCGGGGAACCTATAGCCGGATATAGTATTTTTTTATAAAGAATACTAGTCACATTATTAACATTCAATTTATAGAATAAGTATAACAAAACACACAATCCACCTTATATAGATGCTGTGACGCATAGACACCTACTTCCATCCTTGATTAAAAACCATATAGCTGCAGCATGGCTCTACCCCTTTAAAAACAATAATTAACTCGTACTTCTAACCTCTCCAAGTAAACCTAAAATGGTTATGTTACTAACCCTCGACTTTCCAAGCCAACAAACCCACATCCGTAAGTCCTTAACCATTAGACCATTTTCGCTTTTCGTAGAAAAATAAACAATGTATATTGTACATGTAAATTAAACGCGATAAAATCCGTGAAAGTAGTTTTATTCAATGTACATTAGTAATAATCTTTATATATAAAAAGTACGTGTCACGTTGTTTGTCCGCGATGGACTCCTAAACTACTGAACTGATTTCAATGAAATTTTTGATCAATGTGCAGTTTGGTCTAACTTAAAAGATAGGATAGCTTACAACTCAATTTATAGTCGCAATACAATATTATTTTATTGAAAATTATTTCTCTATTATTTGACAGTCACAATTATGTGTTAGCTCCGAACGATTCTGTCAGATGACGATATCTGTTGACTGGATTGAGTAAATATTTAATAGATGGCGCTATGTTAAAAATACAAACGTTTAATATAAGCTACAATTTAGTAGTATAACCACCACGTGTTGCTGTAAGTATTCAACAGATAGAACCGATTTCAAAAACATGTTGCAGACTGTGTGCAGTTTGGTCCAACTTGAGAGATAGTATAGTTTTTATCCAGATAAGTGACCCTCAATTTTTTATTGCTAATTTCAGGAGTTTTTTTTGTGAAAGCAAATGGTCGTTCGGAAAGGGCAGAACAACGTATGCCTGGTCAGCTAGTTAAATATAAATAATTGACAATGACAGCTGAGTAGCTGAGATGCGACTTTTGGACTTTGGACTTTTTGCTTATTATTTTATATCAATCTAAAAGTCTTTGACCAGTGATTTTAAAGATAACATGTCCTGAGTGGGCTTAGCCCACGTAACTGGCCTTTTACTTGTTAAATATAAACAATTTAATATGTAAGAGGTCAGAAAAACTAAAGCACTTAATAAGTGAAGATAAGATTTCTGAAAAGCTAATAAATACATTCAGATCTTATAATAAACGGCGTATCTGCGAAAATTATAATCTTAGTGTCGGTCTCAGAAAGAAATTATTCAGACGTCCTTTTAAAAGGTGCTTTTAGCCATTTCCCTAAATCTTAAGTTGTATAGAAAGAGTAGAAAGCGCATTACATAAGTTTCTCTTCCCAAATGATTGTTGATCCTGTCGGCGCCGTTACGACAGCACCGACGGTGTTTGCGGGGAGTATGTGAAGTGCGTGGGGGTTTCTCACCACCGCGCCTAAGACCGGCACTCGCCGATAGCTCGCGACACGATCGCCACCAAATAATTTTGTATTTTTATCATTTAAATATACAATTTTGCCTATCGTGTGAGTCGCCTATTTTATTCATGTTCCCTAATTGAACAGATCCCACGACCTTTACAAGACTTATTGTTTTCTTAGCTAAAAATATTGTCTCAATGGAATCATAAAATGATACTAACTTTATATTCACATACAAGAACATTTTCCACCTTTCATTTTATAACTTTACTACATGACTGAAAGCTATGTCTACTGTCTATGACTACCTTCTGATAGCACATGTTTTTTCCTTATAGGCTTGTTTCTTTGCCTGTCTGTTTCATAAATAGGCAAAGAAACACTAAGTCTGCAGCAAAACGATAGCAACTGGCATGACGTAACCCTATGACTTAAAGAACCTACAATCGAGGGAAAATGATAAAAAGCTCAAGCGACAGCATCGTGCTAGCAAGCTAAATGTAGTATCCATTAACATTCAAGCTTTAGTTTGCTAACATATTCTGTTGTAACTTGTTAATATCACAACGCATGTATGCTAACCTTTAAAAAGTCATCATATTACATATACTTGAAAATATCCAGATCCAGTGGTTCTAGGTCCGTGTGAACATAACAATAAGATAATTTCATTGCCATATCGAGGCTAGGTATATATTAGAATCCAATACCCCACATCGTCCCGTGGATGTAGTGAGAGCTAAAATATCAAAAGCAGCTCATGGCCTCTAGATATCGTTAGATGTTTAAAGTACATACAAGATTCATATCTTTTATTACTCATGTAAACCAGACCTAGAGATAAAAGTTGGCTTCTGCTAAGATTAACTCTCTCTCCCTGATGAAACTGAGGATGCAGGAGACCGGAAACCGATGAACTTTTATATTACTCCCTTATTTGTGATTACAAAGTGGAAGCGTGAGGTAGATGTCAGAGATTAGAAGTTTTAGGTGCAAGGTCAGGACTAATATACATGGTCCCTTGGAGGTGTTAAAAATTTAAGCTTCTAAATCAATGCAATGAAAAGATACTTGCCTAAGATCCTGTATGAATACTGCGCAAAGGCTGTGGCAGAATAGCAGGAGTAATGGGTTTCCTGTTACGATGGAGTCACAGACCGTTTTGGCACAATTAATTATTAAGCTGTCTATTTAAATTTTAACATTATATTATTTTGTGGCAAATAAATACTTTTTATTTTACTTTATTTTTTTTTCATTTTATACGGCCATAAACGAGTATGTAACATATTTCGATAATGACAAACTCACTCAACAAAATCTAAAGTTCAGGTATTTCTTGCTAACCAAGAAATATAAAATTTAGGAAGTAGCAAGATCTCACAAGTGAAGGGAAAATCCGAAAATAGTCAATTGATAGTTATAGTTACACTAAAAATATAATTTACAATTACAAACTTACATTAGCATGATGTAGACCGATGTACTTTTGAGCTTACGCGGGATTGATGAACAATCTATATACATAATTAGTTTTGAACTTGAACTCGTGGTTTTGAAAAAAAACGTCCTTTTAAAAAGTAAAAACCTCAAAGTAGGTGAGAACCGACTTTAAAAACTATTTTTTTTTAATAATTTCCACATAATAAATAGCTTTTAAGTTCGAGGCTTTCATTTTTTGATACACTATGTCTTAAACTTTAGATTTTTACTTTTTTGAAATTATAATTTTATATATATTTTAATTTTATATATTTTAATAACAAACTAAAATATAACATTACTATTATTCTTGCATCCAGTCCAAAAATTCCAATGGTGTTTACGCAAAAGTAATCCTTTTTAACACATGTTCATAATAACATGCTAGTTTTTTTCCAACTTTATAGAAATAAAAAAAATATACTGAAATCGATGCTAAGACGTATAATATGGAAAAATTAAAACCACGTTTGAAGAATTAAAGTTTTAAAAATCTAATCAAAATAGAAACAAAATCCACTGCTCAACGAAGGCCTCCCCAGAGATTAAAAAAAACTTAAAAAGTAACAATAAAACAGCAATTACGTGAAAGCTAAAAATTAAGTATATGATACTACAAATTCTTTCACACCTATTTTAATTGATTTCAATTAAAATGGTTGATTTGTAGACATTAGCTTTCAAGAATCATTTAATATGAAAATGAAACCCTTGGTCACCAACAATTGTGTTATTCGTTGCTTTTTTTTAAATTATTTCATTTCATTCGTTGAATTTGCTTGTGGTATTTTTATCTTAGCAATTGGATTCCGAAAGTTAATGTGGTAGGAAGATTAATCGTGTCAAGTTATGTAGGTTCTGTAATAAAAATAGATGTCACAGGGGTTTATTCTTATCCCGTTCTTGTTTCTTATCTACGTTCTTGTTTCTAATCATCATTCCAGGTATTCCATGAGTTTACATCTTCACCAATTAATATTTATTTAGCTTTTAGATTATTGACTATTTTTGCAATTTGTTAAAGATATGGTTCAGAATTTCACTACGATTGTATTGAAATTATGGTATATTATTTTATTGCCAATGATACATCACTGAAAACTAAGACGGTCTAGGTGCTAAATTGACACTAAGTAATTAAATTAAAACTAAATGCATTGATTTGCGTTGACAAAATGCGTTATCTCGCAGAGTGATAAATTAGACTTAAACCACTGGAATTTTGAATATCTCAAGTGTTTGAAATTTACTGGAATTGGAAACACTGGATTACAGGAACCTACAAGCTTTTCTTTGTCTCCATGCACTACACTATCACCCGGAAAGTAGTTCTCCTTTGGCTACAATGACTCGATTATATACAATAATCGATATAATACATGATAAAATATGTAAGTTTAAAAAATTATCACTCGAACATCTATTAGATACTAAAATATACTAGTAATAGTTTAGTGAAATATAAGTAATATTGTATATATATATTAACACTTTTTTGTACTAAGGGTACAAACGGCGAACTAAATGCCATATGATATTTTATACCAGCCAACCGGAAATTAGTTAGAGAAGTGTGTGCTGCAGTGGTGAAAAACTTAAAATTATATGTATATAAATACATAATTAACCATAATACTGTATGTCTCCTAAACAAATTGATAATTATATGCGAAGTAATTATAGATGTATATATGTTCATGGTATGTATTTATATGTTTTACGGTTCGTACTTAACTTTGTAACCCCACGGAACTCTTATATTAATTAATTAATTAATTATTAGCTATAAGCTTATAACTCATTCATGAGGATGAGGATTGCACACGAATATATAATAAAATTCCATATAATATATTTATCCTTTCCGAAAGGAATATTTTGAAGACAAGGGAGCTCGGAACGATGTTATTCCATGTCAACACCAAATCATTAGTAAATTTGTGACTTAACTATTTGTAGAATGAATAACATTGTATGCAGATACGTCGTTGGCTTTTAGGAGAGAACAGTAAAGGGTTCCATAGGAAATTTCAAGACTGTTCAGCAAACTGTTTTAGTTTTGTTTTTGTAGATATGAGTGATAGTATTTCATATAAGAGAGCATATATGACGGGTCGTGCCCTTCCACATCCTTTAATTCGTCTGGGAGTGTGATCGCTGTCACATGCGTCATACTTGGGAGCAAGTCTTTTTTGAGTACATAATAAAACATACTTCATATTATATATGTAGACCTGTTGTCGTATTCCATTATGTTGTTATTTAAAATTAACTTGTCTAAATGACCGTAAAGAGGATAATTACTGAGTTTCTTTCGCTATTTTTTCCGGTCAGAAGAACCTCATTTCTAAACGATAGTAGATTTTAGCGTATGTATTTTTTTTTAATTTCTTTTTTGTTGATTTAGTAAGATTTTAAAAAAATTTAATAATTAACTTTTGTTTTCTTACGCGAAATAAAGAAATATATTTCAACTAAAACGTATTTATGGTGCTACTTTCCATTGATACACCTTTAATTTCCGTTCTACAGCCGATTCGTTTCGTCAATTTCTTTCTACGTGACCGTTTTACAAAGGCGAAATAATTTTAAAATTGACTATTTTTTATAGGATAGAGTGCAAACGGGCACGCAGCCCACCTACATCTATGGACATCTACATCTATCCTCGACTAAGAATCAAAATTCATAAGCATTGTGATACCTGAGGACTAAGATGGAATATGTCTCGTTTCCAGTAAAAAGTGTCTTCGGTTCTCTACTCTCACCATACGAAACACTACTATTTTAGATAGATTATAGCTAGAATTCTGTAAGAGCGTGGTCCTTCCCTGGTCAAGCCGACCAATTCGGGCTTCATCTATAATATAGTTGCAGCATAGCTCTACCACGTACAGAAGCTATTATTGCATAATTCTATATACTAAATTACGTTTTTAATCCTCATTCTATAAGAATGTCTTCCTCAGGAGTTAACCATAAGCAGGCGGTTGTTAGCACAGTTCTAATCTAATTACTGCTTAATTTATCAAGCTATATCCATGGTGTTTAAACTTAAACTTATAATAATTGCCACTCAAGATACAACTAATATCTCAAGTGTTGGAAATTTACTATCGATTATATTTAGCGGATTTTCCCATAGTTAGAAAACTATCAGTACTGTAATACCATTTTAAATGATAGTTTTTGTTTGTTATCGGTAAAACCGGGATACACCTCGCAGAAAACTCATGAGTTAATGAGTGAAATTTTATAAAAATGTGCTCAAATAATGTAATTGCAAGTATAAATAATATATATATATTATATATAGTAACGGCATTTGTTATTCGAAAAATGATTTATTTCTTGGCAAAATTAATACAGTGATTTTTATCTACATAAAATATACCGTTCTACGTAATAAATTTTGATAAAGGACTCGTCAAATCATATTATTCACGCTTTGATTCATATTTACTTTTAAATATAAAGTGTCTTAACAATTCTGGTTTGTAACGTTTAAACGAACAAGAAAAATAAAATAATTACTTTTCTAGGATAAAAATTAAACTTTCAGTTATAGTAGAATAAGAATAGAATAATTTTTTTATTCAATATAAATTACATGTAATTCATATTGACAGTAATTATTTTACTTTACCAAACCCGATAAAAACCGGGAATCGAAGAATGACTGAAGTCCTGACTTCAAAAATATGAAGATATTATTTTATTCTTCTTATTTTCTGAAGTTAATTTTATTTTTATTAAAAATTTAAAATTTTTAACCTTTTGTGTGGATTCAAAATAGCAAACTGAAAGTAAAACAACTGGAATGTAGTCTAAAAATTATTTTAATTATTCCGACTTCTATTTTTCATTCTTAGGTTAGAATTTATTTCTCCAAATTGTAATAGAATCAACCGTGAATGGGTTGGCATTTAATAAAGAAAAAATTAAATCGGTTTAGTTGATACCACGGAATCGGTGTACATACATAAAATATACGCATCAAATATAGAACCTCCTCCTTTTTTGAAACCTTTAAAAGATGTAGAATATGTAAATCGTTGCAGCATTTAAGAGCTTAGAGTCGGAAAAAATTTGCAACGAGAAATACTCACTCAACTGATATTTGTGGAATATATCTATTAGCTTCCTGTGCATATTAATGCATCTATAATGACGCTACTAGAAGACAGAAAAACCGCTATACATGTATACAAAGTGCGTTAGAAAATTGAGATTCCCAGAGCCTATTATTATTAATTCTTTATATTTAAATTATGAAACCTCAATTTTTTTTAAAGAAGTAAGGATGACAGAGTAGTAGTATTGTAAGAATATCCAGTACCCCATATCGTCCCGTGGGTGTCGTAAGAGGCACGAGAGGAAAACAAACCAGGAGATGGGCAGCACTGTCTTGCTATTAATAACGAAAAAATAAAAAATAAAATCTTTGGCATTTACAAAGGCCTATGTACGGCAGTGGACTTTTGATAGGCTGTAACGGTAACGGTAAAGGTGACATACGATCACCTCACTCACGAGTTCTCACAGAATACCAACGTAAACTAGCAACTTAATGCTGTTGTGTTTCGTATGGTTAATGTAGAGAATCGAAGACTCTGTTTACTAAAAACGAGGCATTCCATCTTGATTCTTAATGTAAATAAAGATATAAAGATAAATAAAGATGTCTATGGGCCACAGTATCCACTTACCATCAGGTGGACTGTGTGCTCGTTTGTCACCCTTATTCTATTAAAAAAATCTTCCTGCTGGTAAGTAAATGCTGTGATCCAAAGATGTGTACATATGTTCTCGATTTTAGACAAGTATATTATGCCTGGAAGACTTATAAGAAGTTCCTAGCAGGATACTTCTGTGCAAATTGCCAAACTTTCTCTCGGATTCAATGATTACTTCACCACTAAGCACTGGGGCTGAATAATTAGAAATATCCAGGCCCTAAGATATACTATACATTGTAAGTAACAACAGAAAAAAATATTTAAATAATTCAATTTTAACATAACAAAACAACACTGACTTTAGTTCATTAATTTTATTATAATATAATGTAGTTGGTAAAAAAAATTATGACAAAACATGACCTGATTCAGCGAAAATCTCGCATTGAATACGTCCGACGTTATCTACATCGCTTCGAGCAAACATAATGAACGCATAATCTTCACAAGCTTTCACAATCTACTCAACACTTAGATATTCCAAAGGATTTGTAGAGTACTTTATAAGAGGCTCTTCTATCAAATGAATAGATAAACCTTTATTTTATTTGATTACTCGCTTTTACGAAAGGTTCTCGAGTGGCAGCTTCGTACCGGTAAGCGAAGAGTAGGGCGGTCCCCCACCAGGTTCAGTAAAGACCTCCTGTTGTATGTTTAGCAGTGAACTTTTGCCGCGCTGTAATCAATTACTAATGATATGAGTCTGTAATAATAATTAATTGAACGTAGATGTCTATCTCCTGCTAACTTAAATAAATCATCATCATAACAGCCCATCACAAGTCCACTGCCAAACATAAGTCTCTCCCAAGCAATGTCACAAAGCACAGTCCTGAGCTATCTGCATTAATTGAGTTCCTGCATCTTTCACATCACATACTCATTACCTACAAAAAATATTTCAGATTATTTTACTTCACAAATCAGCCGTCACTACGCGTACTTGCCTTTATTTTTTCTTTGTGTAATATCCAGAACTGTCCTAATTCTATAAAAGCAAAGTAAACTCATTACCACATTATTTTTATAGATCAAGCCGTGTTTTAAACAGACTTTTTTATGTATTAGAGCCATGTTGTAGCTATATTAGTAGTATAGTTGTAGCACGAATGGGTCAGCTCGACCGGGGAAAGACCACGCTCTTACAGAATACCAGCGTAAAATAGCAGCTTAACACTGCTGTGTTTCGTATGGTGAGTGTAGAGAACGGGAGACCCTTTTTTAATGGAAAAGAGGCATCCCATCTGAGTCCTCGCGGGTGACAACGCATCTGAATTTTAATTATTTATTAAGGATAGATGTGGATGTATATGGGTCAAAGCAACCACTTACCATCAGGTAGATTGTGTGCACGTTGTCACCCTTATCCTATAAAAAAATTAAAATAGCTAGAATAAAATGTTTTACTAAGATTTTTTTCGCTAAGAGTCTTTGCACTTATATTCTTTTCATGACGAAGTGAACCATTCTTCGCAACTTTTTAAAAGCGTACTCGTGTCTTGCTCTTAAAGTGTTTATACTAATATTAAGTCATTAGTCGTAAGAGTTTTTTTTTTTATATAAAAGTAAAGAGACCAAAGAACTAACGTGTACAGACCACCAGATATATGTCTCCTGAAGCCCATGGACGTCTACAGCCAACTTCAAACAAACAAGAATATAGGCTATAATTCTTGCCGTCTTTATTCAACATACTCAACTTACTCATCATAACATTCTTATATTGGCTTGACTTCACTTGTATGTAATCTGTTACATTTTTATATTTACATTTAAATGCCCCTTCAGGCATTTTACTAAACTGAACCAAGACGCAAATTGAAACCATCGATTTGGGCCACTCTCACTTCCCATGTGGAGGTGATGTTGTAAGCTATTTTTTATATAATCACAAAATTAATAATTAGAGTAACCGATATAGCTCAACGGATCAGTAAGCTGAAGTGTATAAGGCTATAAGAGAAACCGAGAACCGATGGGGAAGAAAGATTCTCGAGTGATAGCTTCGTACCAGTAAACGAAATTTAGGTTGGCTCCCCACTAGATGGAGTAACAATCTGATAAGAGATGTAGGAAGTCGATGGATGGAGGTAACTCAAGACTCCGGCTTAATCTTGAATAAATATCGTTAACCTATCATTTCCTGTCAAAGTTGATGGATGAAAATGACTTAAGACCATGATTTGTGGTATTCCTTGGGGAGACTTGAGTTCAGCAGTAGATTTTATGGAGCTGTAATGATAATGATGACGATGATGATCGGTAATAAGCCCCTTGACAGTACGTTAGGTAGGTAAACTTTTCTGTTTTTACTAAATTAATATCCTTTCAGAGTGTACCCAATATATGACTCTCTAGGTATATCTAAGGATCTTTCACGATTAGAATTATTAACTGCTTACCATGCACTACGTTACTTATTAAATAACTAATACTGTTACGAGCTTGGGGTTCGAGACAATTACAAACTGCCGATTGAATTACCAAAATTGACTATTTAATTACACAACACTAATTACAACTCAAAATCACACTAATAATAAAACACAGTTCGCCGATATTTCGCTTCGAAGTATTCTCTTGTATCGCCAATTCAATCTGCCTCGGTCGTGGTCTATACCGGCCTTATATAGGGCCTCAAATAGTTTCCAGAACCTTCTACTGTAGCGACATCTAGAATGTTCGAGTACATATCGGTCCCGACATTTCTGGAAGGATCTCGACTCTCCTAGTTCTGCTACTCGACACTAGAGGGCGCTAGTGTAACTAGTGTTGCCATGTACAAGGCGCGCAACACTTTCTTTTACTCGACACTAAGAGGGCGCTAGTGTAACTAGTGTTGCCATGTACAAGACATTAATAGTGGCGCGTAACACTGCCCCCTCCTAAGACATGCTCGTCCCGAGCATTATTGGCCCCATAATAACGCGCCAAATGATCCACATGGACGATCTTAGGAGTACCTCTGGCACCTTTCTGTATCCGGTAGGTTACGTCATTGATTCTTGTCACAATCCGGTACGGTCCGTCCCATTTAGCTTGAAGCTTAGGAGATTTCCCTTTGCTGCGAGCTGGATTGTGTAACCACACTAGTGAACCTTCGTCAAACCCTTTGTTGTTCATTTTGCGGTCATACCGTGTTTTGATCTTCTCAGATGTTTGCTGGCCCGACTGTCTGACGTGCTCATAAATGTCATTCATTTTGTTCCGCAAGTCATTTGCATAATCGGTTATACTGCGTGGGGCATCAGGTGGTGTTCCGGTGATCAGGTCTGCAGGCAGCCGTAATTCTCTCTCAAAGTTTGCGAAAGCTGGTGTCACTGATGTACTTTCGTGAACAGCGCTTCGATATGACAACAAAAACGGTTGTATGTGCCTGTCCCAGTCTCGTTGCTGTTTTTCCACAACTTTTGCCAGGTACCTTTCCAATGTCTGATTAAATCGTTCTACCATTCCATCAGATTGTGGGTGGTAAGAAGTTGTTCGTGTTTTATGAGTACCCATAACTTTGCAAGTTTCCTGGAATATTTGAGACTCAAAATTCCTTCCTTGATCGCTGTGAATCTCTAAGGGTACTCCAAAACGACAGAAGACTTCATGAACTAGTTTATCTGCAACTGTTGAAGCTTCTTGATTTGGAATGGCGAAGACTTCTGGCCACTTAGTGAAGTAATCCATCACAACCATGAAATACTTGTTACCACTTTCACTTTCCGGAAACGGCCCCGCAACGTCAATGGCTATCCTCTCCCATGGTGCACCAACATTGTACAATTTCAATGCGCCTCTACTACGAGTTTGAGGTCCCTTTACAGCCGCACAACATGTACATTTGCGGCACCAGTCCTCGACATCGTCACGACAGTGGACCCAGTAAAACCGTTCTCGGATCTTCAGTAGAGTTCGTTTAACTCCCAGGTGGCCTCCTGAACAACCATTATGGTACAGCTGTAGAACATCCGGTACTTTAGCCTTAGGGACAACCATTTGCAAATGACATCTGTCTCCCCGACCATTTTCCCATTTACGGCACAGGACTCCATCCTGAATCAGCAAGCTGTCCCATTGGGCCCAATAGCTTTTCGTGGTCGAACTCAGTGCTGAGACGTCGCTCCACTTGGGCTTAGGAGCACTGGCCTTCATCCACTCCAAAATCGGCTTAATGTCCAAATCTTCCTGCTATGCATATTGTAGGCTGTCCTTCCACTCATTGCTGAGCTGGTCTGTCTTGAGCATCCTCACAGATACCACTTCCTTACCCTCTTGCCTAGTACAATGCTTGCAATCTTCAGGGCAAGGTCTTCTTGACAATGCATCTGCATTCCCATGAGATTTCCCGCTGCGATGTTCGATCACAAAGTCGTATTCCTGCAGAAGTTCAATCCATCTCGCAACTTGTCCTTCCGGATTTTTGAACTGCAATAGCCATTTCAGTGCAGCATGGTCGGTTCGTAAGTGGAATTTCCGCCCCAGAAGATATTTGCTAAAATGCTGCAAGGACTTTACCACAGCAAGCAATTCCCGTCTTGTGACACAATAGTTCCTTTCCGGCTTTGACAATGACTTGCTGAAGTACGCTATCACAATCTCTTGATCACCATTCCGTTGAGACAACACACCGCCAAGTCCTATATCACTTGCGTCTGTGTCAACTATGAATTCCTTGCCCGCATCAGGGTACCCCAAAATAGGTGTTTTGCACAGACGGTTCTTGAGCTCCTGGAATGCAATATTGCAACTTTCATCCCAGAAAAAATGTCGCTTCTCCTCGGTTAGCCTGTGCAGAGGTTTGGCTATATCTGCAAAGTTCTTCACAAATCGCCGATAATAAGAGCACAAACCCAAAAATGCCCTAACCTGTGTCTTGTCTTTTGGAACCGGCCAATCTTTGACAGCGGCAATTTTCTCTGGATCCGTGCGGATACCTTCTTCCGACACTACATACCCCAAAAAGCTAACTTGCCGTTTGAATAGTGAGCACTTCTTCGGACTCAACTTGAGGTTGGCACTCTGGATCTTCATGAGCACGCGTTCCAGGTTTTGAAGGTGTTCCTCAAACGTACGGCCTACGATGATGATGTCATCCAAATAGACCAGACAGGCATCTCCAATTAGCCCGGTAAGTACAAGCTCCATCAACCTTTCAAACGTTGCTGGAGCATTGCACAATCCAAACGGCATGACTTAAAATTGCCACAGACCCTTTCCTGTGGAGAATGCAGTTTTCTCCTTGTCCTTAGGGTCAATTTCAACCTGCCAGTAGCCACTTTTCAGGTCCAGCGTACTAAACCACTTTACGCCTGTAAGCATGTCCAGCGTGTCATCAATTCTTGGCAAGGGATAGCTGTCCTTCTTCGTAACGTCGTTCAGACGGCGGTAGTCAACACCAAACCGCATGCTGCCGTCCTTCTTCTTTACCAGCACCACAGGTGAACACCATGGACTAGATGAAGGTTCAATAACACCATCCTTCACCATTCCCTCAATCATGGTTTCCACTTCCTTTTCACGTGCTACAGGCAATCTTCTTGGCCGCTGACGAATAGGCGATTCTTGTCCTGTGTTTATTTTGTGTTGAACTAAGCCAGTCTTTCCTATGTCAGCTTCGTTTGACGAGAAAACATTGGCGTACTGGAGTAACAACTTCTTCGCCTTAACCATTTCATTCGGGGAGAGAACGCTGCGACAGTCTTCTAAAAGTGTGGTCACTCTCGTTTGTCCATCCTTGCTGGGGGGTCCCAGTTGATAGATATTGGCACCGACGCAACCAATCCACTTCCTCACTAGTACCAACCAATGTGCCCTTTTCTATAAGTTGTTCCTGATCACAAGGGTTCAACACACGTACTCCTGAGATGTCGGTGGTTCTGACCAAGGTTCGAGCCACTCTCCATGGAAGGTCATTGTCTACCCTTTCCACGAGTACACAACGATAAGCTTGCCCAGGATTCCGAGGAAGACTAACCGGCACAATCGTTTCCGATCTCGGCGGAAGAACAATCTTCTTAAGGCTGTACACATTCCCTGGTAACGCCCCTTCCACAAAAAGTTCCTCTTGTCCACATTTCAAAACACCTTGCCTTACGTCGATCTCACAACAATTCTTCCTCATAAAGTCTAGGCCCACGATGCAGTCGTCCATTATATCAGCCACGATGACATTATGCCGATAGATCATGTTGCCTAGCTTCAACTCCATCTCCTTCTCTCCACGGACGGGTATGCGCTGACCGGTGGCTGTCACCAAATTAATGCGTTCGCGGTTGTATGCGGAGTCCCCAAGGAACCAACTTATAAGTTGGGAACTGACAACCGTGCGAGAGGCTCCAGTGTCTATGGTCAGTTTACACGGCGTTCCGTTGACCTCGCCCTTGATGATCAGGCTGTTCCCATCATGGGTTTGTGAGATCGAAATCCTTGGGGCTTTTTTAACATCAGCCAGCACCCGCCCCGCAGTCCTGGCTTTTACTCGTTTCCCTGCTGCTGCTGGGCGGTGCTATTAGCCACACTACCCTCTCGGGATCGATCACCTTCCCTTTCTACAGTTCGCTTAGGGCAGCTGGATCGAAGATGACCCCTTTCCCCACAGCCGTAGCACCTAGGGCTGTAGCCGTTATTGCGGTCCCGAACTGTAGCTGCTGCAACCTCCCTGACGCGATGGGAACGATGATCCTGCCGCACGGCTTCCACCTCCAGTGCATGAGTCAAGGCGTCCTTAAGCGTCTCGTGGTGCCCGAGCCTCACAGCAGCTCTGACTTCAAGGTCGCGGATGCCGTCGATGAATGTCTGCACCAGGTTCCCTACAATGAGCGCAGGTACAGACTGGTATGCTTCTCGAACCAGCTTCTCTACCTCAAGGGCCCATTGCTGCAGGTTTTCGTTACTGCGTTGCACGCGATCTTTGAGCTGCGCACGAAAGACGTGTTCCAGGTGAGCATCGCCGTATCTCGCCTCCAATGCCTCAAGGAGCTGCTCGTAAGTCACTTCCTTACCGAGAGCTTCCAGAACAGTTAAGGCCTGGTCGCGCAGGCCTAGGGTGAGAGCAGTCATGGCCTGACTTTTATTCCAGCTGTTCGCTTTCATGACAGCCTCGAATTGGATTTTGTAGGCCGACCAGGAAGAAGTCCCGTCGAACGGCGGCACTTTGAATCCACGTAGCGAAGGTGTTGTAGCTACCACGGGAGCTGTAACGCCATCCCCAAATTTGAGGTCATCCAGCGTTTTCTTCACGTCAGCCATCACGTTGTCAACCCGATTGTACACTTGGTCGATTCGGGTTTCAGCTTCCGACAGGCGGTTGTCATATTGAGCAACCTTATCCTTCACCTCCCTTATCTCTTTCCCGAAGATAGCGTGAAGGTCCTTCATGAGAAGTATCTGTTCTTCTTTATTGCGTTTGAGCTGCTCTTCCAACCGACGGCCCTGTTCCTCCTGTTGGCGGGCCTGTTCCTCCTGTTGGCGGGCCTGTTCCTTCTGTTGGCGGGCCTGTTCCTCCTGTCCGCGCTGCAGCTGCTCTTCCAACCGACGGGCCTGTTCCTACTGTCGGCGAGCCTGTTCCTCCTGTCGGCGAGCCTGATCCTGCAGCATCATCATCAGAGCACCTAAGTCCGGTGCTGTAGATGCAGGAGCTGATGACAGACCGGCCTCCGTGGTCAGCAGCTGGCCCTCCGATGGTTGCGGCGTTGTATTACCAAATCGTCTCTGGTCCGTCTCCAGCTGGCGTTGACTTCGGGTACGGATACCCTCCATGTCGTCCTCTGGTAAAATCGGCATGATTTGATCCCACTTCTGACACCAATTGTTACGAGCTTGGGGTTCGAGACAATTACAAACTGCCGATTGAATTACCAAAATTGACTATTTAATTACACAACACTAATTACAACTCAAAATCACACTAATAATAAAACACAGTTCGCCGATATTTCGCTTCGAAGTATTCTCTTGTATCGCCAATTCAATCTGCCTCGGTCGTGGTCTATACCGGCCTTATATAGGGCCTCAAATAGTTTCCAGAACCTTCTACTGTAGCGACATCTAGAATGTTCGAGTACATATCGGTCCCGACATTTCTGGAAGGATCTCGACTCTCCTAGTTCTGCTACTCGACACTAGAGGGCGCTAGTGTAACTAGTGTTGCCATGTACAAGGCGCGCAACACTTTCTTTTACTCGACACTAAGAGGGCGCTAGTGTAACTAGTGTTGCCATGTACAAGACATTAATAGTGGCGCGTAACAATACTATTGTTACAAAACAATAATGTGCATATTGCAACAATAATTATGTAAAATAATAAGGTAACTTAGGAAGTACGATTTTATTATGTAATGTTTATGTTTACAAAAGTTTTCATTCCTCCCTTTTATAATTAATAAAGTACCTACTACGGTTTTCGATGTCGTGTCGTTTGTCACGTGGTATTATAATTATTTATCTAATATCAAAAAGTTGATATCATATTAATTTTCTATATTCAAAAGTACAGCAGTTTTAATTAATTTCAGTTTAGAACAAGAAATATGATGTGCTTGAGATAAAAACACTTACGAACTCAAACTCCTTACGGCAACCGCTAGTAGGTACTTTAAAACTTCAGTCATCATAAACGCATAACCTAGTGAACAGCGGGTAACCTAATTACGTACAGCCTAAGTTTCAAATGCTTAGTACTCGTATTTTTTTAATATTTATACTTCCTGTACGTTTCTTTTTTATTTTATTTAACATACCTCATAGCAAAATTAGAATTTTACGTACATCATCGTACATCATGGTCTATATTTTAACCTGGTTAAGAATACATTTTGTGTTAGGATTATATCTACATTTTTTGTCTTTCTTCAGATAATAATTCAAATAATCAGGTGTTACTTGGAGAAAATTCATTATGTTAAAAGATATTTAAAACATTATGCAATGTAAAATAATAAACCATTTACAGCTATTGGCATAACATTAAAATTTTAAGATGGTACATAATTTTCCTTAGTCATAATAATAACGATTTAAAATTTTTACCCATGCCTTAACGAAATCATTGAAAAGGCAGGGATGTAAAAACTAGGCGTTTCTCACATTGAGATATTCATAAAATATGTATCTGTGATGTGAAGCCGTACGTCAGATAAAAATAATCATGTCGTAAAAGTGGTATTTCACGCCGAAAAAACTTCTAAGCCTGCATAAAGCGCAAGTATAGTTTTGCGATTGCGTATGGTTTTCATGGAGTACTGATGCTACTGATTTAATTGAAACTCTTGAAAGTCTTATCAGTCTCACGCATAGACGTAGAGTAGCCAGTCCCTTGATACTCTATTCCAGAGACAGTGCGCAAAAATTACATGACTTAATTTTCCCTCTCCCTGCCACCATTGAATACCACAACGCTCTGAGGATCTCCACAACCGTTTGTCGATACTACACGCTTTAAAAATAATTGCGTCGTTCGATACACTTACAGCAAAGGAATAAAATAGTTTGCCAACGTCTGTATTTCCCTCCGCTTACAACGTGTGTCTTTAAGGCAAGAAACCACTTACCATCAGGTGGGATTGTAGTCAAGTACAGACTTATAATAAGTAAACACAGTCAAATATACAAAGGCATACGGCGTAGATTACATAACCCTGATATCGTGATTGCGCGTACCGGCGTATTGGTATTATCAGTCTTTGGCTGCTTACTGCGGCATTCTATACATTTCCAAGAACGTTTGTTCTCCTGATCCATTAAATGAAAACGTTTATTCGATACATTAGCGCAAAGTAAATCATATTTTAACTTACATATTGAACATCCCAGAAACTCGCAAATTTTTGTACTATTTTGCTATTCTTTGTTGACGAAGACATGTTCCGTGGATGCAATATTAATATCAACTTAGCGGTAGACTGAAAATAATGAGCTGATCGTCAACAATGCAGCCCGGTTGTTAAAACTTCTAAGCGAACTGTCCGACGAAAAGAACGTAAGCGCCGTGCAGATCGTGTCGCTTACGCGTTATAGTCAACAACTTCTCAAGAAACACACGTTTGAATATTTACTTTTAATTATTTCCTTATTTTATGTTAATGTTTCACTAATCACTCACTGTCTGATTAATAATTAATAATACATACTTTTTAATTTTATATGTATAGACAGCGCTGCATAAATGTCAAATGACACGCACTCATGCACTTATCTTTCATCTTTCTTTGTTTCTTTAGCAGAATATAAAAACTCACCGCTGGACGCACACGTATGCACCTTAAACTATGTTTTGCAAGTGAATGCCGTGTAGTGACGGTGTAAGGATATTCACATATGGGTGTCGTAAGAAGCGACAGAGGGAAACAAATCAGGAGATGGGCAGCAGCGTATTCCTAATAACAATTAAAAATGAAAAAAAGCGGTTGCCAACCCCTTGCCAAGCGTGGCAACTTTGGCAAATATCTCCCCTACGAAGCAATCTATGGGGGAGGCCTATGTTCAGGAGTGGACTTTAATAAGCTGTTAGGGAGTTTTAAAGACATGATTGCGAGTTCTTACAGTAAGTTCAGCATGGTTTTGACTTGAACTTTGATGTACTTAAAGCTCCGTCTTTTTTTCTTTAACGGTTAGAACATTTTGCGTTACATACGTATACACACTATATGATCATGTAAATGTACGTATTTATTACATCAGTTCAATATTCCTATTGATATTCTTTAGAATATCATTATGGTGATCAAAGTTCAAGTCAACTATTCAATCTTTACTATATTAAGAAGTATTTTTTGCCGACTTCCAAAAAGGAGACGGCACTCAATTAGACTACTTTTTTGTTTTTTTTATGTGTGTTACCTCATAACATTTTACTGGGTGGACCGATTTCGATGATTCTTTTTTTTATTTTAAAGCTGGTACTTCTCGTGTGGTCCCATATCAATTTGATCAAGGTTAGACTAATAGTTTTTGAGTTATTCTTAAATAACTCATATTGAAGTCGGCTGTACAAAATGTTTAATTTTAAATTATTTAATATAGTAAAGACAGTTTAATGTGAAATTCAAACACTATTTTTTATTTTTGTCTCCTATTAAGAAATAATTTAATATTTATTCAACAAAAATACATTCATTCTTACGATTAATTGTGCTGAATTGACTTATACGAGTTTAAGGATAACACAGCGCGATGGAAGACAATTTGCTCGTAGATTTCAATCAACTTTCTGCGTGCCCAATGATTCAGAAAATTTGCTTTTCTATATTTTATATAACATTTTTCCTTATAAAATATACATTAAACGAAAATATTTCATGCTGTGATGTGGAAAATTAATGTAACAAGTACATTTGATTTTATTTTTCAATTTAGTAACATTTTCATTTATTTATTCTTATTTCTTCCATTTCACCTTATAAAGAACATCTTACTAATCAGGCTTTCAATTTTTTTATGCTTTTCTCACTTAATTTTGTGTGTTAATTTTGTTCGCGCTTCCATGTAATACATGGAAGCGCATTCGTGTAGGTACTGTGTCCAATCCGAATCCGAGAAATGTTGGTCCGACATAAGAGTAGTACACATCACCCGAATGTTGTTTTACGAACGTTGTAACGTTACAATAGGCGACAGTCGCATCATGTTCACATTTACATGATTACGCGTCATTCATACACGTCATCATATATGTAAAAGCTTTATGTGAGGGTTCTTAATTTTTCCTAAACGAGCACATTGATTATTTCAATCTATTTTTGAGTTCGTTTGCATTAAAATATTAATACCTATATAAACATTAATCTATCATTTAAATATTCCATATTGTTTCTTTATTTCCTTTAATTAACACAAAATTGATAAGACATGTACTTCTTTACTAGTCATTCTTTTTCTCTTAATGTTTCCATTGTAAACAAAGTAAAACATTTTCATAGATATATTATGAAATCTGTCATGGCATCTGGTTTACTTTTCTGATGGCAGTAATATAATAAACATTTATAAATTTTTGTTTAAAGTTAAAAAATAAGTAAACAAACTACGTAGTTTGTGTTGATCTGTTGAACACAGACAGTTGGCAGAAAGAGGTCGCCTCGCTCTCTAAACGCTTATTGGCTTATATTATTATTGTTATTAAAAATTCTTTATTTTTAAACAGTGTTAGTAATTACTTATCTTCCATATTTATTTATTTTTACATTAATTGAAATAAAATATGTGATGTAAATTTTTTTCATTCCACAAAATTCAAGCAATTTAAAAAGCATCAAAGATTTCTTAAGCACTGTAATGAAAGAGAGAAGTGTAAAATTACTAGTGACCAGCCGAAGATTCGGTAATAGTTTCGATTTCGCAAAAAAAATTTGCCGAACTTCGGCGACGCCGAAACTCAAGTGTTCGTGGATTATCGTGTGTCGTTCGGATGAGTTCGTGACTCGTGTATTACTCATAATTATATTACGTTGATGCTCTCATTGAATAATATACCTATTAGGTTTAACAATATTGTGAACACAATAAAATATGTTCTCAATTAGCGAGTAACTTTTTATGGGTGTAAGTGTGGATTTTTTACAAAATTTACTTAAAAAAGTATTTCTTAACGTTAAATTGTTGATTTTTTACTTTACAATAAATAAATATATTACTACATGGCTTTTGTCAGTATTGTAATAACAATTAATATTTCTCATTAACATGCATTACCTATCTGTATACTGTATATGTATAAAAAATATACCAGATTTCAGTTTATAATAAAAAATAACATGCCTACATAAGTTTTGGTTTCGGTTTCGGCCGAAACTAACATCCAGACCGAAGGTTAGTTTTCGGTATCGGTTTCGGTTGGAAATTCGGTTTCGGTCGGACACTAAAAATTACCTTCTTAAAAGAGAAATGTACGTAGTAAATATGTACGTAGTCTTTGTTCGACACGTCTTTTGTTTCACTATACAAGCTGCAAATGATCGTCGATTTTAGATTCCTGTAAACAACCTCGGCACTGGTAATGCCATGTATCTAAATAATTCCATGAATCTTATCTAATATCTTATATAATCTATCTGTTTAAAATTATTTGTTTGCAAAGAAAATATTAATAGTCAAAGTACAAAATTGCCATTTCATATTGAAAAGCTCAATCACCTTTTTAAGAAAATATAATAACTATACTTATTTAATAGATGCCTTTGCGATTGACCTCTGGGGATCTGGACTCTACACGGGATGTGAATGCATTTTGTACCGATTCCTCAGAACAAAATAATGTTTCATGCAGATAGTTGCAAAACTTGCTAGTTTAGACCGAAGGATGACGTATGGTTTCAGTCTTGTAATGTTAAAATGGTTTATTGAGTAATGTGAGATCTTGCATTATCATGAAGCAAAGGCGTAGATCGATTGACGAGTCGGAGTTTTTTCTCTGAGAATTTCGCTACCATTGTTCAAATTCAATTTTATTTTATTTATTGCCAGTAGTACATAATATAACGATTAGTTATTAAACATATCTTACATTTTCTTTTACTATTCATTTTTGAGTGGCTTAGTGCCAATTACCGGGGCGACTGCCGTCTGACCCCCGAACCCCTAGGACGAATCCCAGAGGAGTGGCATCGCCAGAGCCCTTTCCGTTGTCCAGCAGGTGCGCCACGTGCAGGCGGGGTTGGCTTGGGCTCCAAGATCTTAGCGGAGCCCCTTACACCCAAAGGAACGCCGAAGACCGGGCAAAGTGGAGGAGGAAGTGCAGGAAAGTGAACCCTGGGTTCTCCCGCGCTGGGCGGGATGAGCAACCGGGATAAACGCTCGGTAGAAGAAGAATTAAACATATCTTACATTTTACCAAGATAATGGTGTGTAATATCTTTACTTATATACTAACCTATTATTATTACTATTTGAATTTTATAAAATAAATTATAATTTGTATTTAAATTGTTACAGATTCATGAACAGAAAATTAATTATACGTTTGTATTTATTTATTTAATTCGTGTTATCTACATATGTAACGCTTGTATACAACGCTCAAATTACAGTATATAAAAAGCATTATATGTATACAAAATTCTTTACAATAGACATCTGCTTTTATTGATCTCAAAAAGCTATAGTAAATTATATTATGAAGAGACCACCAGTTAATGTCACTTTGCTATAGGTGAGCTTCATTTTAGGATATTGTTGCAATATTTGACCAGGGTTCACCTTTGCGTTTTTCGCTTTCAAATATTATAGAGAATCCGCTTTTTATGACACTTCACAATTCTTTTCAAAATCCCTTAAATTCTGTACCTACTTATCAGAGTAAGACAGCCTTCAATGCCTGCACATCAGTAAATTCATGAGGCATCCATTTCTCGATTTTTTTATTTTACCAATTTGCAAAGTCAAGCCATTACATTTAATTATGTAATTTATTTAATTAATGTCCTTCACTTCAGGCATGGCATGGCGCAACAGCTTTCTATCGGAGCAAAACATGATTATAGTTCAGAAATGTTCACAAACACAAGTGCACTCTCTATCCCTTCACCGTTTTGACAATCGGCACGAACGGGGAAATAACAGGTGCACGAGCAACGGCTTTCCAGGGCACGGAGTTGCAACACCGCCGATCTCCTGAGTCTGGGCTGCTACTAAAAATATCTTGACAGTAAAAACTCTATAACTGATATTTGGTCCGACCCGGGATTTGAATCTGGGACCACATGATCTGCAGTCGCGCCTAAGATAAAGGCAAGAATCAGATTAATAAGCATTACAAATTCAAGATCAAATGAAAGGTTATAATATAGAATAAATAATGAAATTTAAATTTCGAATCTCCATTTTTCAGAAATGCGTTATCGAAATTTTTATAAACAAAATTTTACTTCAACGATTTAATGTTCTTTGCAAACTGTAGCGACGTAAAATGTTTAGTTAAACATTGCTTGTAGTATCAAGAAATTTAAGTAAAAGTTGAAAGCTCTTACGTACTGTTCAACAATTATTTTGCTACATTCTCACGAGCATATGGAATTCCTATTTCAACTTCGTTTAAAACAAGTGGGATGCGGGAAGTAAAGACTGTGTAAGAACCTCCGAAGGAGGCAGATTTATAGCCGAAATAAAAAATTTAAATTTTTTGGTTTTTGACTTTTGATTTTGATTTTGACCCCCTGGGATTGTAATGAGAACTTTTTGCCCTTATTCAGCCATGACCCCTATGACATCCTCTACATGATAGGCTATTCAAACTGACTAAGCCTAAAATTCTAGCCACCACCAATTTTTTGGTTTTTGGCCATTTTGACCCCATAGGGGATGTAATGAGAACTTTTTACCCCTATTCAACTATGACCCCCGTGATATCCTCTACATGATAGGCTATTCAAACTGACTTGGCCTAAAGTTCGAGTCACCTCCAACTCATTTCTAGTCTTTACTTCCAATTACTTCCAATTAAAATGAAACAAAATATTGTACTGAATAAAATTAGACTTTAAAAATGGTACCATACATGCATGAAGAAATAAATGTCAGGGTACTCAACTAATAACTTACATATTTTTGTTTTGAAGAAATTTTGTTATTGAAGGCGTACCGTGGTGACCGGGTAATTACTGATCGCATAATTGAATAGAAAATTATGCCATAATGCGAGACTTCTAAGCCTTCATCCTAGTCACCTCCGATGCTTATGTATTCTTTTCTCACATATTGGATGAAGCTGTATTTTGACAACCTTACTAAATACAATTTATGACCAGTACATTTCAGTTTGATTTACTGATATTTACTGCAATTAATAATAAGCACGGGTTATAATTATTTTTTTATTCTATAAGCACACAATAATATTTATTTATTTATTATAATGTTAGGATGTGATAATAATATGAATGTATCCATTAAAATTTTTATTTCGTATTTCATATAAATAAAAATATATATTTTAAGCTTAATAATTTTAAGAATCATCATCATCATTATCATTAAAGCCCTTCAGAATAATTTTGCTGTGTCACCTGAAGCCTTCAGCTTCATCGTCATATAAATCAATGCCATCGAAGTCCACATTCTTGACGGATTAATTTTTACAACGAATAAGTTCATTTTTAAATCAAGCTAATTATAATAAAGTAAGTAATTAGAAGGGTATAAATTCATATAAAAGAAAATTACCCGGTAGATCTTCAAATAATTCGCACCACAAAACTGGGCAACTGTTTTCCGTAGGTTTTACCATACGAACCAGTACCATTACCAATACCTTACACTGGTAATCTGTGAAAGCGTATTCCTTCTACTATGGAGCCAACCTTTTCGTGCTGCAGATGTAGCGTAACTCTTTGCCGGGGTCTGTCTTTCCCTTTGATTACGCGTCTACAAGACGTAAACATGCTTTTATTACACTAAGATTGTTAAGCAATTTACTATCTAGGGATTTGTCACTACTTACCACCAGCTACCAGAGAGAACCAGACTCCTTTGTCTTATCTCCTCAGTTTCAAGGCATTCCCCTTACTGCCTCAGCTAGCATCGGAATCCTCGGCGTCGATATGTCGAATAGTGTGCAATTTCGTGGTCACTTAGAAGGGAAGGCCAAATTGGCCTCTAAAAAGCTTGGCGTGCTCAGCAATGCGGGACAGTATTTCATGCCGGCACATCGCTTGCAACTTTACAAAGCGCAAGTTTGGCCTCACGTGGAATACTGTTCTCATATCTGGGCCGGGGCGCCTCAGTGCCAGTTCCTTCCACTTGACCGCATCCAGCGCAGAGCAGTTCGAATCTTCGACGACCGAGTTTTTTCTGATCGGCTCGATACACTGGCGCTGCGTAGAGATGTTCCATCTCTTTACGTATTTTATCGCATCAATCACGAGGAGTACTCTGAGGAATTGTTCGGACTAATTCCAGCCGCTCAATTTCACCATCGCACATCGCGACAAAACTCGCGATACCATCCATACCATCTGGATGATTGGCGTTCCACCACTGTGCGATTTAGAAGAAGTTTTCTCCCTTGCACAACTTCCTTGTGGAATCGATTACCACCAGCGATTTTTCCGGACCCACACGACTTAGGAACCTTCAAGAAAAGAGCTTACACCTTTCTAAAAAGCCGGCAACGCATATGCAATTCCCCTGGTGTTGCCGTTGTTCATGGGCGGCGGTAGTCACTTACCATCAGGTGAGCCGCATGCTCGTTTGCCCCCTCTTCTGTAAAAAAAAGATAAGAATGTAGTCAAGAACTCGCTTATAACAATCGAAAAATGTCTTCCAACTACAGTTCTTTCAATATCGCGCTAACGACCATGAACATATCTACACTTTGTCCCTATTCTTTTTTATATCGTCGCGTTTAGTTTATATTGCTAAGATCACAAATCTTTAATGGTTTAAAATAAAATGCTGTTACTATAAGTCCTCAACTTGCAGTTTTTGACTATATTATAAGCCAGTGTTTGACCACTAACCCACCTGACGATAAATATACGATATATTTTCGTAGTACTGTGACAATTACTTTGGATGAGACATTTTCAGTATAAATATAAACACACGAAATAATTAGTCAAAGCGACAATTATGAGTTTGACATTGCTAGTACGAAAGTAAAAAATGTATGATTTATTATATTTTATTTAATGTAAGTCTTATTCGATATTATTCCGATGACATCCCAGACGTTAGTCTGAGTGAGGCTAGAATGGCTCTCCAGCACCTTAAAAACGGCAAGTTCCCGGGCAAGAATGGAATTACAGCAGTTTCTAAAAGCAGGTGAAAAACCGGTACTGGAAGGCCATCCGAAGCTCTTTAATTCCGACCTCCATTGTGGCACTACTCAGGAGGCGTGGAGTAGAAGTACAGACCGATTTCCTTTTTGAGCCGCGTCTATGTGCTGTTTTGACTTCCAGCCTCCCGAACAAGCAGACGAACCCTTCGATAAATCGTACAGAAGACCGAAGAGTACAATCTGCCACTTTGTATTGCGTATGTGGACTATGGGAAGCCTTTGATTCTGTCAAAATTTGGTGGCAAGTGGACTGTAGGTATATCGAAGTACTGATGTGTTTATACAGTAGGTCTAAGATGGCTATTCGAGTACAGAACCATAGTACGAAACCTATCCAACTGCAGAGAGGTGTAAAACAGGGTGACGTAATATCCCCGAAATTCTTCACCGCTGCATTGGAAGATGTTTTCAAGCTACTGGACTGGAAAGGATACGGTATTAACGTCAATTGCTAGTACATCACTCACCTTCGATTTGCCGACGACATAGTCTTTATGGCTGAATCGCTGGAGGACCTAAGCACTATGCTCAATGACCTCAATAGTGTCTCAAAACGGATAGGTCTTTAGATGAAAATCATGTTTAACGTCACACCGATTCCGGCAGTTGTTGGAAGCATTAAGCTCAAAATTGTTGACGAATATGTTTACCTGGGACAAATAGTCTGACTAGGTAAGTCCAACTATGACCGAGAGGTCAATCGACGGATTCAACTCGGCTGGGCAGCGTTCGGTAGATTACAACACATTTTTCGTCGGACTTACCTCAATATAGTGCGTGTTGCCAGTGACGACCTATAGATCTAAGACGTGGTCCTTCACTGTTGGCCCTATGAGGAAGCTCAAAGTCGCTCAGCAAGTTATGGAGTGGGTTATGCTCGGCGTTTCTCTGCGTGATAGACTTAAAAATATTCTCGATATTCGCATTAGAAACAGAGTAATCGACATAGCTCATTGAATTAGTATACTGAAGTGGCAATGGGCCGGCCATATAGCTAGAAGAACCGACAATCGATGGGGAAAAAAGGTTGTCAAGTGGCAGCCTCGTACCGGCAGGCAAAGTGTAGAGCGTCCCCCCCACTAGATAGAGTGACGACTTGGTAAGACTTGCAGGAAGGCAATGGATGCAGATGTTTTGTGGCATGCCTTGGGGGAGGCCTATGTTCAACAGTGGACTTGTGAATGGCTGTAATGATGATGACGATGATGAATGTAAGTATATGTAACACATACCTTTTCCGCTACAGCCTATTAAAGTTCACTACTAAATATAGATCTTTCCCAAAGATTACCTCATGAGGGGGATATTTGCCATAGTTGTCGCGCTTAGCAAGCGGGTTTCCTACCGCACTTTCATTTATTTTTAGTCATTATTAGGAAGACGCTGCTGCTCATCTCCTGATTTGTTCTCTATGTCGCCTCTTACAACAGCCACGGGATGATATGTGGTAGTGAATATTCTCACACCGTCACTACACAGTAACAGTTTGTAACACATATTTTAACTTTCTGCACTCCTTGTCCATATAAACCAAATTCCACATTCTTCAGTGCGCACAATATGGTTAAAGAGGAGTACAAAGATTGCAATAGTTCATTTGAACTATTATGAGAAGTTAGACTGCCACGCAAAGAAGTTAATATGTTTTTATAAAATTTGAGATTCGGCTTAAATTTTTAAAATTAACAGCTTTTATGCGCGTGATAGAAAGCCTAAGATAGAGTGGAACAGTAACAATACTTTGAAAAGTCTTTCCCTAATGGTTAAACTTCTCAATTCGGGATATGTACAGAAAGATATTGATGATATAACATGTAAAAATCACTCATTCTGCAAACTGTAATTGCAAAGTTTATAATAATAATTAATTGCGTTGTAATATTTTAATTCTGGGAATGGTTCTTGCATTCAAGAAAACAGCCTACTTTGTTAATAGGCCGGTACTACGAGTACAGCTGCAATTCCTCTGGTCACTGTCTAACTACTACTAATCTTCTCAAACTGTGCCCTAGTGTTGAAGTTATTCATCGGAGGTGGTAGTCACAAGCCATTAAGTGAACTGCATGCTCATTTTCCTTCTAATATAAATAAACGGCCAAGTGCGAGTCGGACTCACCCATGGAGGGTTCCGTAGCAGCAAGTAACATAATTTACGATTTATGACGTTTAAAAAAACTACTTACTACATCTCGTTCAAACCAATTTTCGGTGGAAGTTTACATGGTAATGTACAACATATATTTTTCTTTAGTTTTATCATTCTCTTATTTTAGAAGTTACAGGGGGGGGGGGGGGACACATTTTACCATTTTGGAAGTGTCTCTCACGCCAACTATTCAGTTTAGAAAAAAATGATATAATAAACCTCACTATCATTTTTGAAGACCTATCCATAGATACCCCACATGTATTGGTTTGATGGAAAAAAGTTTTTGAGTTTCAGTTCTAAGTATGGGGAGGGGAGCCCCAAAATTTATTGTTTTTTTTTCTACTTTTGTATGAAAATCTTAATGCGGTTCACAGAATATAACTACTTACCAAGTTTCAACAGCATAGTTCTTATAGTTTCGGAAAAAAGTGGCTTGGACATACGGACGGACAAACAGACAGACATGACGAATCCATAAGGGTTCCGATTTTTGCCATTTGGCTACGGAACCCTAAAAAGTAATTCCAATATATATTTCAAACAATATATAGGTATATGTTCGTTCACTCATGATTTGATATCCTAAGAAGAGGTTCTTGATTTTTCTATAGATTATTATTTATTCAATATAGACAAGATAACAAGTGTGATGCTGATTGTTATCATTTATTTTTTCCACTATTTGTTACCACTGTCTCGAACAAAACCTCTGCCCTAAGAAGATCCAGCAAGAAACCCAGAGGGAACGTTATTTTTTGAAAAATAGTTTATCTCTTTTATACTGTATAGTTTATACTGTTTTGTTAAGGTTTTAATAATGTTGTAACGATTCTTAATATTAAAATAAAGGTTTACCCTCTGAAAAAAAATACAAACAGAAATATAAATCACTTTGTATACTTTTTACTGGAAACGAGACAATCCATCTTAGTCCTCAGGGGTGACAACGCATCTGCATTTTGTTTCTTTATCAAGAATAAATGCAGATGTTTATAGGCTACAGCATCCACTTACCATCAGGTGGACTGCGTACTCGTTTTCACAAACATTCTATAAAAAATACTATATGAGGAAGAGCAAATCGAATGTTATACACGTACGAATAAACGGAAACCGAAGTGATTGCAACTCAAAAAAGCGTCATTAAATCGATCATCAATCGGTTAAATCAATCAACGTTGTAAATAGGCTCTCTTCAAATTTGCAGGACTTTCTCTTAGCATCTTATAAATAACATCATTTTTGGTAGGCAAAATGGCAGTTTGAATAAATATTTCGTTACATCTCCAATGTTAACTTTCTATAATATTTTGTAAAAGATAACCAACAATGTTATAAAAGTCGCAGGTTTATGAAAAACCGTGGATTCTAACCTAGGTTTTTGATCAAGAACCGGAAGAAGATAAAATTACTACTTTATGTTATCATAAAGCTAAAAAAATTCAAATTTTTTATTAGAAATAGAAACTTTTTTATTCAGTTTAGATTATAAATAATACTGATTGAAAGTCACTTATGTTTAATTACCACTGATTCGAAAAAAAACTCTGTAAATAATGGTCTAAAATTGGCGGAGTATAATGTACTATCAGATTTAAATAAAGTTGTTACTTTACTATGCTTCATTAAATAAGGAAACACATCATATTCGACATTAGTATTAAAAATAACAGCTAGTGCTAGTTGAGGTGCGATTATATCGGATATATGCGATTATATTGGATTACACGGAATCCCCACATATCTGTAAATTTCTTAATATCAATAGTTTAAAACTATTTTACAATGTCTTTTGATGATATTTTATGAAATCTAAAATCCTTTGTACACGCATTTACATTTTGTTTAAGTAATGATACGGCGACGGCAGTAGAAGAATCCGCATATTGGCAAGCCCATGGGAACGCTTTCACATATCCGCGGCCGCACCATGGCAGCCCCCCCCCCCCACCAGGACGGTTTCTCCTCCTCCTTTTCCATCTCAGGTAAGGCTGATACATGGAGGCCATGGAACCAGGAAACGTCAACCAAGATTCGGACACGGAACACATATTTGTATGGCCTACAATAATTGTACCGGGTCTGGACGTTTGTCCTTGTGGAATTTATTTTAGTAAACTGACTCCACAATACACGAAAAATTCCTACTGTAACCATTTTAATACATAAAATTATTTTAAAAATTGACAAACATAATGATAAAATTTTAATAACTCAATAAAATCTCACGGCAAATGGCAACGAGAAAGTTTAGAAATTTTTTTCAGATTTTCAAATTATTCCGTTTATTTTTTACTTTTCGCTCATATGCGATGCGCAGAAATATCTACTTGAAAGTATTTTCCGTAAAAGCAGAAAGTTGTCCATTGTACGCCACTCGCGCATAGTTAATTTGCCATATACGAGCTCTTAAAAGTTCTGAGAAAAGTTGGAGTGATTTACGTAAATGTAATATATTTTCTCTTTTAAAAGTTTTTGCGCAAAAGAACGCCGACTTGTTTATACGGTACTAGTTTTTACTTAAAGGGTTTTTCTTTTTTATAAAAAACAATAGCGATTGAAAAAATATGTCTGAGGAATAAAATAAAAATATATATTTACATAAATATTTACAACAAAGACATGTGTCATCTGCCATTATTGAGTGCGGCGGACATTTCTTGCCCTAAACCGTTACAGACTACTAAGGTCCACCGATGAACATAGTCCTCCCCATAGATTGCCTCATATTTATCCCCCATATTTGAAATAATTTCCAAGCTAGGCAAGTGGGTTGGTAACCGTAGTTTTTTTTATTTTAGTCGTTATTAGGAAGATGCTGCTGCCCATTTCCCGATTTGTTTTCCTCTGTCTGTATTTGTCGCCTCTTAAGGCAACCAAGGGATGATATGGGACATTAGATATTCTTACATCGCCACTACATGATAAACCATACACTTAAACCTTCTTAGAAAAGAGTCGAGATCTGTAGCCGGCAGTGAAACGTTTTAGGCTGTAACTTTACTTTCACTTTCTAATTCTAAATCTAATTAAGAGTCAAAAAAGGTCAGGTATTAAGTGCCCGCCATAAATTTTTATAGTAAACAAAACAGAGTTAGTCTCCCGCCGCCATCATCATCGTCATCATTACAGCCCATCATAAGTCCACTGCTAAAGGCCTCCCCCAAGGAATTTCAGCCCGCCAGCATCAATAAAATTTAAAATCATTTTATAAGCGCTGCATTGCTTGCCAGTAAAAGAAAACATCGTAAAGAAACTTATGGCTATATCTGAGAATACATTTGACGACATCAGAAGTCCGCCAATAAACATCAGCGCAATAGGCTCTTCCAGAAATAAAGGAAGGTGGGCCGGGCCGTATGCAGGCTGTTATAATTATTTGTTAATAGTTTCATTCCAGATCGTAGATAGCAGATTGTCAAATTTACAAATAGCCATAAATCTTTTAGCCACTCCATGTGATATCTTATTAACTAGCACTTGAAAGTGCTTTTACGGAAAATACTTTCAAGTAGATATTTATGCGCATTGCATATGAGCGAAAAGTAAAAAATAAAAGGAATAATTTAAAAATGTAAAAAAAATTCTAAACTTTCTCGTTGCCATTTGCCGTTAGATTTTATTGAGTTATTAAAAATTTACCATTATATTTGTCAATTTTTAAAATAATTTTATGTATTAAAATCGCTTCCCTGATATGGAAAAGGAGGAGGAGAAATCCTTCAAGTTGGGGGGGGGGGGGCTGCCATGGTGCGGCCGCGGATATGTGAAAGCGTTCCCATGGGCTTGCCAATATGTGGATTCTTCTACTGCCGTCGCCTAATCATTACTTAAAATAAATGTAAATGCGTGTACAAAGGATTTTAGATTTCATAAAATATCATCAAAAGACATTGTAAAATAGTTTTAAACTATTGATATTAAGAAATTTACAGATATGTGGGGATTCCGTGTAATCCAATATAATCGCATATATCCGATATAATCGCACCTCAACTAGCACTAGCTGTTATTTTTAATACTAATGTCGAATATGATGTGTTTCCTGATTTAATGAAGCATAGTAAAGTAACAACTTTATTTAAATCTGATAGTACATTATACTCCGCCAATTTTAGACCATTATTTACAGAGTTTTTTTTCGAATCAGTGGTAATTAAACATAAGTGACTTTCAATCAGTATTATTTATAATCTAAACTGAATAAAAAAGTTTCTATTTCTAATCAAAAATTTGAATTTTTTTAGCTTTATGATAACATAAAGTAGTAATTTTGTCTTCTTCCGGTTCTTGATCAAAAACCTAGGTTCAGAAGGTTCAGTAAAAAACTGCACTACTTTTTTCCTCCACCAAAGGGAAAAGAAATCGGATTCGAGTTAGATATTCACAATTTAAATTTAAGTTATTAACATCTGAAAAAAGAAAAGGCTTTAACTTTGGTTAATTCATGAAATGTCTGTATGCACAAACTTCTCATATTTTAATGAGCAATTTTAATGGTGTACGCTGGGCTCCAGTCTAGTTATTCAGATTTCATGCATGAGATACACGCGTTACTGGTTCTACTAATTAATTAATTAATTTGTGATTGTATAATAAAAATTAAGTTATAAGGATTCTATAGATTTAAGAAATATGTGCAAATAATACTAGCTAATTGAAAGTTAAAAGCAATTTTATTTTTTTGTTATAAAAGGTTGGGGAAAAGTTCTTCGTATTTTATACAAACTAGCTGACCAGGCAGATGTTATACTACCCTTACTGGTTGGTGGCGCGATGTGTTTCGTTCTCTCACACACACTTTTTTATATATATTTATTATACGTATAGCTAAAACCTCTTTAGGACTAATGGAATTTTTACCAGCTATAATGAAAATAAACTTAAAGAGAAAAGAAAAAATATAACCCCCTTATTGCTCTCCCATAAGCGGGTAAAAACTAGCCTATATCTTATACACAGTCATTTACTGTCTACATACAAAATTTCATGGAAATCTGTCCAGTAGTTTTTACGTGAATCGTGAACACACAATTTTGCTACAGATTTATTATATTATTATATATTATGTATTATGTATAGATGTATAGATTCAAGAAATTTTTTCTGCCGACTTCAAAAAGGAGCTGGTACTCAATTCGACTGTACGTTTTTTTATGTGTGTAACCTCATAACTTTTTACTGTGTGAACTACTAGACGACAACAGTTCTGTGAAAACTGGTAGCGGTCACTGAATGAATAGAAGCACACTGAACCTAAATGTTAAGTTGGAGAGGTCACGTCTAATGAAGGAAGTCAACGCTCCGTCCCCCTCGTGCTCTAATCCAAAGACCTGAAACCTTTCAGCTCGGGTTACGAAGTGGTTTTCAGTGCCTAGAAGATTGCAATGTAGTGGACGATATAAATGACAAGCTCGTGGAAACTGTCCATGCGGTCGGAGCAAATTCTTGCAAGAACTTTTGAAAGAACGCAGAAGATCAAAAAACTCTTCGATCACACTCTTAATCTCATGGCTGTTAGACGGGAAATGAAGCTGCACTCTTCAGTAGATTTGATAGCATACAGGCAACTGAACAGACAGATCTCCAAATGCATGCGGCGGGACTTACGCAACTTTAATATTGCTCGTATTAAAGAAGCGATCGAGCGGAACCAGGGCTCCGAAGTCTTTGCTAGAGATCTGTCTGCCAGAAAAAGCCAACTGTCGAAGCTGAAGACCGAGTGTGGCAGCGTCGTTTCCGGAACACCTGAGATTTTGAGTGAGATTGAGAGGTTCTATGGGCAGCTGTACACATAATCGTTGGAGCAACACGTAAGTGTGAGTAACGATCCAAGAGCGAGTCTTCATCACGCTCTCACAGAATACCAGTGTAAAATAACAACTTAACACTGCTGTGTTCCGTATGATGAGTGCAGAGAACCGGAGACCCTTTTACTGGAAAACAGACATTCCATCTTAGTCCTCACATAACAACACATCTGCATTTTGATTCTTTATTGAGGATAGATGTAACTGTATATGGGTCACAGCAACCTCATTCTATAAAATTGTTACACCGTCATCTCTGGGAAGCCATAAACTCTATCTGGTTTTTCGGTATCTATTGATAAAAGCGACATCCACGAAATAAAATGGAACCTTTCCAAGGCATTACATGCTTAAATAGTCTACTCATATGCGGGTTGAAACTTTTAAGATATTCTCAAAATTAAATTCAAAAAAATATTGATCATATACAATTTTTTTAAATTATCTGTATGATCACTATACAATTAAACGAGAACAGATAACTTTAATAAATTATATTTACTATTGTACAAGTCTAGAAAATATTTTAATCATAAAGGAGTTTTTAGTAGCAAAACAAATTAAAAGATAAAAAGAATATGTTCGAAAGAATACATTTACAACTACCGAAGGTATAAAGAGACAGAGTTTCCAGTCTAATGCATAAAGTAAACGACCACTCGTTTTTAAATTTCAAAACGTAAAGAGAAAAAGTAAACTGCAATGGCACATCCGGTAGCCTGGAGCTTACGTTCCGGACAGAATTCAAATTAACCACTTCATATTCTCGCTCACATTCACTTAAACATTTAAGAGACCACACAGAAGCTCTTCAACTACTCTCGGATCCCTCATTGCTCTACATTTCTAGTTATTATTTGCTTTGCTCTCGGCACTTCGCTGCATCAACTAGAGAATATATATATACTCGTATATAAGCTTACGCATAAATTATAATAGAACAATTTTCTTGTATTCTATTTTTTATTTTGAAATAATCTGTGCTGGTAGTTGGCCACTGACAACTATTTTGCTAGGTTTTGAAAAAGGTATAATTTTTTGGATTCAACAGCTTACGATTAAACTTTCCTGAATTGTTTTACAATACACGCCCACGATGGTTTATGACACAAAAAAATATTTGTTCGTTTGTTCGTTCGTTTTACATAGCATTCTGCAATGTCTTCCATACCGAATTTCGGTTATAGCAGTAAGTCTTAATGGAAAAAGCTTTCATATACCATTTACGATGAAATTTGGTGAGATTTTGTGCGCGTGCCAAAAATTTTTCTGACGGAAAAGACACTGCGTAGGTTGCCGAACACAGCCACACACCTGGTTCTGTGGAAATATTTATATTATTAGCTTGCTTTCTTTAATTTTTATGTAAATGCAAGTACGGTTACAACAAAAAACGTGTAAGCAGTCCAAGTTAATCACAATACATCTAGATGTGAAATACATCTCGTATAATACATCACAAACATTTCCTTCGACATGAATTCAATCCTAAAACTAGCAGCTAAAGGAATATTTTTTATATATAAATATATTTACAAAGATTCCTTTAGCTTCCTATTCATTAAATAAGAACTAGTACATTGTCTCATCAGGAATCATCTAAGTACACGCTTTTTAGACCTAACCATTGTAAAAGTAACTTGGGACATTTTTGCACATTTTGCATATACAATTCAATTAAAAAATATTGTATATCATTGTATATCTAACAGTGGTAGAGCCACGCGGCAGCTTTTGCTGTCGCACGGATGGGCCGGCTCGAACCGGGGTGGTACCACGACCTCACAGAAAACCAGCGTGAAGTAGAGATTTACCTCTGTGTTTCGCTTGGTGAGTGCAGGTGGCCGGAGGCCCTTTTTACTGGAAATGAGGCATTCCATCTTAGTCCTCACGGGTGACAACGCATCTACATTTTGATTTGTAATAGAGGATAGATGTAGATGTCTATGGGCCGCAGTAACCACTTACCATCAGGTGGACTGTGTGCTCGTTTGTCACCCTTATCCTATAAAAAAAAAAAATCACTTAGCACTAAGTCTCCTAAAATTTTAGCTGAAAATCTGTACCTATCTTTACTCATAAACTGATAATCTTTAAATTAAAATATTAAATGTTACGATTATTCACTATCGAAGGCACTCCGGCGAAAGCACACTTCATCGGAGCCTGCCGACGTTATCGCATAGGCTCTACACTTACATCGTGTAGAAGTAATTGCTTTCGAGACGATTGTTAATTGGTGTTTACCGCGGATCTAATGTAAGGACGAATCATTACTTCTTATGCTGAATTAATGGTCTATTAAGACGGAAGCGACATCGGACGTCTGTATTTACGACTGTGATATAGCGTAAAGTAAAAAAAGTAAAGTTGAAGCCTATTTACGTCCCACTGCTGGGCACAAGCCTCCTCTCATTTTCTGAGAGGGTTTTAGCGCAAGTAAATGTCCGCCGCGCTACCCCAATGCGTGTTGGCAAACTTCACATGTCTTCGAAAATATTTTTTTTTTCTTATTTCTCAGACATGCAGGTTTCCTCACGAATTTTTCCTTCACCGCCGAGCACGTGGTAAATCAGCACTTAAAATTGCAATTAACAATTTCATTGGTGCCTGCGAGGATCGAACCCGGGTTGCTCGAGTACTGTGAAGCTTACAGCGAGCCCTAACCATCTGAGCTACCACGGCTCATGTGATGATATGGCGTATAATAATAGAAAGTACATCATGATATAGCGTATAAGAATAGAAAGTTTACAAGATCAATGTGTGAAATAACGTTAATATGTAGACTGAGGGACAATATTAGTGATGTCGATCAATTTTTTATGAATGATTTAAACTTGGAGACAGTGTGGGATAAGTAACCAAAGTATGTGGCATAAGAAAGAAGACGAATGAAAGAAAAAATATTAAATTATGGAAGGATAATGCGGTACGGAGGGAAGTTGAGGCAAAGAAGAGACCATAGCTAAATTTACTAGCAACCAACACTGACAGTTCTGGCGGTATGGATGATGAGATTGAAATAAAGGGCAGTCTTTAGACTTCTAAACAAGAGAGTAAAAGAAGTAGTTGAAAGGAAAAATCAAGAAAGAACGAATAAGAAGTATAATAAAATCTCTAATAACTTCCAGGAAAATATTAAAATGTTCTGGATACACGTAAGAGTTGCAAGAGGAAATCAAGACAGCCTAGTGTGAATGTTATGAGAGAATGACTGTATTCTGAATTGTAATATGACTTGAATGACGAAGTTTCGAGTTTAATCAATTGGAAGAAATAATTTTAAAGCGTGTTTGTGAGCGAGGAGACGTTTGAATTAAATTAATGAGAAATTCTGAAAGAAGAGAAAAGAGGTTTTGAGATAAGTATCGATGAGAGCAGGTAAACAGCCGGGTATGCTAGAGTATCACTCGAAACCCTAAGAGCTCGAGAGAAAGTGGTGGCAGGCCTGTTGTATACTTTATTTAATTTAGGTTGGGAACTGAAGCATGTACCGGGATAGTAGTTCCAATAAGAAAAGGCTAAAGAATTACAGCAGGACTGTAAAAACTACCATGGCATCAGCTTGCTCAGCATTGTGAGAAAACTGTATTCTAAGGTATTGATTGAAAGAAATATGAAAGAAATGGACGGAAAATGTTGGGATGTGCAAACTGGATTTGGATAGGGAATGGAGTGTACGGGTCAGGTATTTTCCATGCGCATGATCACGGAGAAGTATTTAACAAACAAACAGATATATTTTCCTTCATGGACTTGGAAAAGATAATAAAAATTATAACATAAACACTTACGTCTATCACCCAGAGGGGTAGGTAGAGACTACTGACTTCCATTTGGCACGATCCTGACACACCTTTCTCGCCTTCTTTAAATCCATATATCTACGCATACATGCTCGTCGGCTAAAGGTACTCTTTTAGGTAGTGAAAGTTGAGTGTGACAGAAGATGCACAAGATGCGTTAATTTACGAGTATGTTAGGACTGAATCTGAATGACAGGGTGAGCAATTATATGATAAGATAAAAGTGTGCTTTGCACGATGATGTTGTGACCAGGACTAAAAACAGAAAGGCTTCGGTGGTTTGGTCATGTAGAAAGAATCAACGAGGCCGGAGTGACAAAGCAAATTTATGTTGCGGAAGTGAATGGTAGAATCGGCAAGAGACGCCCTAGACGAAAGATATCAACCAAATTGACGATATATTGAATATGGAGATTAAGTGTACCCTTCACCGACGAGCATGTATGCGTAGGTATATAAAGGAGGATTCATATCCTCATTTATATGAAAGCGAGAGAAGTGTGTCAGGGTCGTGCGAAATGGAAGTTCGTAGTATCTGCCTACTCCTCTAGGTGACAGGTGTGAGTGTTTATGTTATGTTATGTGCGATGGTTAATAGCTGTGCTAGAACTCGATGGGTGATATAAGTGAATAGGTATTTATTATGTCAAGACGATTACCACCACTACTACCAGGTGGACTTGTGGTTAATTACTGGATTTTTAGTAAGTAAAAAAGTGTTTCAAGCATAAAAAATAACTTACGAGACTAAATAATCATGTTTATAATTGCAATAACACTGCGGTTATTGCGATAATGTGATCGCCTAGTCATCTACCAACCGTGGCGACTATGGAAAATTCTAACTGAGCTAAAATCCAACAATAACTCGTTTGCAGGGATATTGACAATGACATAAATGTAAATATTTGTACAAAAAACCAATCATTTCAATATAATATTCAAAACAAAGCTAAAGTGGCAAAAATAAATATTAGCGGTAGACGAGTACGTGCGTTCCGAAAAGAATTCAAATTAACCCATTCATATTCTCGCCCACATACACTTAAAAGGAATGGTCCACACAGTAGTGCTTCAGCTGCCCTCGAAATTTGCGTATAAAGTTTCACGACATTTATATTTTAGCTGCATTGTAAAAGTTAAAAATATGTAAAGGACTTATCTTTTACATATTTTTATTTGTGTGTACTATATATATATATATATATTAGATTTAGTATTTATTTCATTATTTACTTATAAAATACAATACCTATAAAATATATATTTTAAATAACGCCATCTACCGATAGCTATGCTTATTTTTCACGTGAGTTAAGTAATAAATACTGTTAGTTTTTAATTATTTACACGGTACAAGATTGTCTACGATGTTGTAGTATTTTTTGAGTTTATTGAACGTAAATTTATTGAAACAGGGGATGTTTGTAGACAGAAACGGGAATAATAATAACTGGCTCGTTAGAAAAAATCATAAAGATGAGACTAAATCGCTATTTAAACCAGTGCACGCTAAGGCATCCACTAAATTTGGCGTACGTTATTTGTGCTAAATGCGTGTTGGCGGACATATACATTTATTATCAATTAAGAATCTAAATGCAAATGCGACGTCACCTCTAATAACTAAAATAGAATACCCCGTTTCCAGAAAAAAGGGTATCCGCTTCTCTACAGTATCATGGGAAACAGTGCTCTTTTACAGTGCAGTGTTTGTGTCGTGGTTCTTCCACGGTCAAGCCAACCCTTTCGTACTACAACCATAATGTAACTGCAGCATCGCTCTATCACATTAAAAAATCGCAAGTTTCCTAACAACATTTTCCTTCACCGCCGAGCACTTGGTAAACCAATGTGGCAGTGATCGAACCCGGACTGCTCGCATACTGCGAACGCAAATAAATAGATAACTTACGGCGAGCGTATAGACCCTGTGCTACCAACACATTATCCACTCATATTTCAATAAAAATATTATTTTAACTAACTTTTTACCTGCGGCTTCGCTCGCGTGGTCTTCAATTTAGAAACATCATAAAATGCTATTCTGTGCTAAATTTAGCAAAATTCGATTACTTATAGAGTCACTTCGGTGTCTGTCTCTATGTCAGTTTGTCAAAGAATATTTTTTGAACTCCCAAAGACTATTGAACATAGATGATTGATAGAATAGAATAGAATAGAATAGAATAATTTTTATTCAATATTGATTATTACATAATACTTATTGAAAGTCATTTTTTATTTACCACTGGTTCGGAAAATACCTCTGTCCTGGGAAGAACCAGCAAGAAACCCAGCGGGACTTTTTTTTTCAAACATATTTCACTTAACAATAATTTCATTTATACAATTTCTAAATGATTTTTAATAGAACCAGCATGGTGGCGATCACCTTATTCCCAGGGGTTATTTTCATTCATGTATTCCTTGATATTATAATAACCCTTTTTGTACAGTTTTTCTTTAATAAAACTTTTAAACTTGTTTATTGATAAACTTTGAATATGTTCTGGGATTTTGTTGTAAAAGCGTATACATTGCCCCATAAATGAATTACTGATTCTGTGGAGTCTAGTAACTGGTATTACAAGCTTATGTTTGTTCCTAGTGTTTAAAGAATGCACATCCTTATTCTTATTAAAGCTATTTATGTTTTTATGTACATACATTAGATTTTCATAAATATATTGCGATGCCAAAGTTAATATGTTTATTTCTTTAAATTTTTGTCTGAGGGACTCTTTACAATTTAGGTTATAAATCGCCCGAACGGCTCTCTATTGCAAAACAAATATAGCTTCAATATCAGTCGCATTACCCCATAGCAAAATTCCATAAGACATTACGCTATGAAAGTAACTCAAATAAACTAATCTAGCTGTCTCAACATCTGTGAGACTTCTAATCTTTCTTACAGCATATGCTGCAGAACTAAGTCTGCTTGTTAATTTAGATATATGGGGGCCCCATTGAAGTTTCGCGTCAATAGTAATACCGAGAAAAACAGTGGTATCCACAAGACTCAACTCCTCCCCATTTAATAGCACATTGGTATTCGAATGTTTTACATTAGGTATTGTAAATTTAATACACTTTGTCTTATTGCCGTTCAAGAGCATATTGTTGGCGTTAAACCAATGTACTAATTTCGATAGAGCATTATTTACATCGTCATAATTAATTAACTGCCGTTTGAGTTTGAAAATTAAAGAGGTATCGTCAGCAAATAATACTATATCGTGATTGTCCCCTACAAGATAAGGTAAGTCATTTGTTGACGACGCTCACGTTGCTTCTCGAACACCTGAAATATAAATAATATTAATCAATAAAAAATAATATATGTAAATATATACTCATAAAACATTGTTACTTACCTTATGTACTTGCTGTTTTTCTATAATAAATAAGTACGTGTGCATACGGGGACGGTGGCACTTACCGCGATTTTTATCAGTAGGGTGAAGGTATATTTGCAACAACGGTGTTGCACTGCTGAGTACATGATCCCGCGCTTCGAGTTAGTTGCACTAGAACATCATACGAGGTGACACCTATGTCTCCCTCCCCGCGGATGTACACGCGATCACCAAATTTTTTTAGTATATTTTTCTCCCAGACGACACCAGCGGCCTACATCATCAACATAGTGGTCCTTCGGCCGAATCCTTACGTCGTCTGCAAAAAATATAATAATAATAAGTACCAGTTATGTTCCACGCGCCGGCTACGCCGCAAAAAAAGCGACGACCACGTGGCACCGCTGCAAAATTGGAGTGCAAGAACAACCAAGATGTGTTACCATCGTTCAGCTTAAAGGATGAAGTGCTGGAAAAACCTGGAAATGCGCTAAGTGCCTGTAGTAAGAGTAAAAAGTCATCAAAGACCGCAGGCACGTCTTCAAGTACGGCACGCAAACGGCAATTGGAATACGAAACCGCTAAAGCTATGGCTCTCTTGGAAATACAAGCAGCTGAAGCTGAAGCAGAATCCAAGGTTAAAAGTGCTCAGGCAGAAGCTGCCAAGCTTAAGGCAAATATTCAGTCGAAGCTGCTAAACAAACAACTTGCAGCTGAGATGGCAGAATTGGAGTCTCAATCACGCTCTTCCCACAACTCGGCTATAAAATCTTCGACCAGCAAAGTTGAAAATTGGCTGAATGCTCCAGGAAACCAGCATGAGGAGAACCGAGAAGAGTACTCTTGTGTAAAAATTGGCCTAGAAAAGCTGGCACATGCCTTGAATGATGCAGTGGCTGCCTCATCATATAAAATACAGAACCAAGAGCTCTTAACAAGATTAGCAACGTCTAAAGACCTGCCTTTATTTTTTGGAGATCCAATGGAGTGGTTGCAGTTTAAACAGGCGTACCAAGAATCTACCCAATTATGCAAATATAGTGACACAGAGAATTTATGGCGGCTACGTAAGTGTCTTCGTGGCGATGCTAAAGAAGCAGTGACTTCACTCTTGATTGGTGGAACTACACCCGATTTAATAATTGACACCTTAGAACTTCGATTTGGCAAACCAGAAACAATTATGAGTAAAATAGTTTTACAGCTTAAAAAACTATGTCCGTTGCCGTTAACTTATCATAATGATATCATTAATTTTGCAATAAAAATAAAGAACTATGTGGCTGCTGCCAAAGCAATGCAACAAAGTGATTATCTTCGCAGCCCGGAGTTAGTATCGATTGTCGTATCTAAGCTTCCAACTTTGCTTGTCGCAAAATGGACCGACTACGTTTATGAACAGCGAGAGTGTCATTTACCGAAGCTAGAATTGCTTAGTGATCTTTTATATGAGGAAGCCAAACAGCTGCATCAGGAGTAAGTCATATTCACGCTCAATATAATTTAAAGAAGCCTGATGAACTTAAACACCGTTCACACTCGCTGTTGTACACAAATAGTAATCAATTACAAAATGCGGAAAAGTGTAAATTTTGCCGAAAATGGGCTCATGGTGTCGCAGATTGTTCACGGTTTAAGCGCGTCTTACGCAAAGATCGCTGGCGGTTTGTACGCGTAAATAAACTTTGCTTCAAATGTCTTGCCCCCCGCCATACGAATGGTATGTCTTGTATTGGCAGTAATTGCGACATTGACGGCTGCAATCAACCGCATCATCGTTTACTGCACTGGATTAAACCACTGGAAGAAAGCTTAAAGACTGTGGAGCGAAGTGAAGATGAGCATCCCAGCACCAATGAAACAGTGACTCATACGGTGGCATCCCACTGTCACAAGGTGCTTTTGAAAGTGGTGCCGCTCACTCTTCACGGACCGAATGGCAGATTGCATACGCATGCACTACTGGATGATGGAGCTACCGTGACGGTGATATCCTCTGATATCGCAGATGAGCTCGGATTATACGGTGAAAACGTGATATTGCGCGCGCGTAGCGCATGGGACTCGGGCGAGCTTGTGTGTGAATCTGAAGTAGTGAGTGTTAGTGTTACCAATTCGTATAACGAAATGTTTACTTTCCGTGCGCATAAAATTAAAGAATTAAATTTACCAACACAAAAAGTGCCGAATATGGACTTTAATAATTATGGATTGTTAAGTGAAGATCTTATGTTATGTAATTGTAACGTTAAGCCAAAATTATTAATTGGTCAGGACAGCCATCATTTAATTTCTCCCATTCGTTGTGTCCGTGGTAAGCAGCGTGAGCCGTACATAACTCAAACTGCGCTTGGATGGTGTGTGCACGGATATATGGTAAGTGATGTTAATTGCACTGATCGCTTTGTCTCTTTCATTAATGGTTGCACCGAAAAGGCGGGACAGTCGCAGTGTATCTTTCACTTACACACGGTAGAATCGATTGCTAGCGATCTCTCTCTCGATAACGATAACGGTGAATGCACCTGCGCGCAGTTGCACGATGCGATTCGTAGATCTTTCGCGTTAGAGTCTATTGGTGTAGGTTCGAAGCCGCGCCGCAACCCAAACGAAATACGCGCTTTACAAATTTTAGATGACACTGCAGAATTAGTAAAAATGGTCAATGGAATGTCGGCTTACCGTGGAAATACGATGAATTACATTTACCTGACTCTTACCCTAACGCTTTTAATCGTCTAAAGTCAATAGAAAGAAAATTTTTGCTCAACAAAGAGTATGCAACTCGTTATTGTGAAAGAATGAGATACTTATTTTCTAATGGTTATGCTAGAGAACTTAATGAGACCGATGAAAACTCTAATAAACGTATAATATGGTATTTGCCGCACTTTGGTGTAGATAATCCAAATAAGAAAAAACTGCGTTTAGTTTATGACGCGGCAGCAAAGTCGAACGGTTATTCTTTAAATGATTTTCTTTTACAAGGCCCTGATTTGTTACAATCGTTATTAGGAATAATGTTACGATTTAGAGAAAACCGCGTAGGTATCATAGGGGACATAGAAGACATGTTTTTAAGGATTAATGTACAAAAAGAAGATGTTAATTATTTGCGTTTTTTGTGGAAAGATATCTATTTAAGCAATGAAAATGAACAATTAGGCTTCGGAAGTAGTAACAAAGGTTCAAAATCACCTATACAACATCCTGTTAAGAAATATGTTATGACGTCATTAATTTTTGGCACTAACTGCTCCCCATTTATAGCACAATATATTAACCAAAATAAAAACACATTACGCTTTCAGAATAAAATGCCGGATGCAGTTAATGCAATTAGGAAAAATCAATATATGGACGATTTTATCGATAGTTTACCAGCGTCGCTACTGCTACAAAAATGATAAAAGATGTTTCATATATTAATCAGCAAGGTGGTTTTGTGATGCGTAACTGGTTAAGTAAGAAGTCAGATGTTCTTAATGATATGCCAAAAGAGACTTTAAATGACATGGCGATACGGTTTAATGTCGAATCCCAGCCGGAACGGACGCTTGGGCTTTTGTGGTTTCCCGCGAGCGATATGTTCGGGTTCGATCTTTCGTTGAAGCGTATACCGAGTGATATTTTACAACTATCCCGAAAACCGACAAAGCGTGAAGTTCTTCGTATTATAATGTCTGTATATGATATTCATGGTTTTTTAGCACCTTTTACGATAAAATCTAAAATTTTAATGCGCGAAATATGGAATGTAGGTATAAAGTGGGATCAGGAAATAACAGATAGTTTATTTGTTTTATTTAAAGATTGGATTTCACAGTTACAAGAAATGAGTTACGTTCGAATCCCGCGCTGGTATTTCTATAGCAACGATTCTGTCGGTGTGAATGAGAAGAGCGATCGCGCCGTAAACAACAATGAGACGTCGTTGCATTTGCATATTTTTTGTGATGCATCTCCATGCGCATACGCATGTGTTGCTTATTGGCGTAAACAAGACAGCAACGGCGTGCAGGTGTCATTCATTGCGAGTAAAAGTCGCGTTGCGCCGTTAAAACCGTTAACTATGCCTAAACTCGAACTTCAAGGCGCGCTATTAGCATCTCGCTTGGCAGAGACTATAAAAAAGGAGCATAAAATTAAACCGTCACGTGTTTTTTATTGGACTGATTCTATGATTGTTATTTATTGGATACGTAATGAGCATAGAAATTACAAAGTTTTTATTGCAAATAGGTTAGGTGAAATTGATGAGTTAAGTAAAATTGATGAGTGGCATTATGTGCCGACAAATTTAAATATAGCGGATTTAGCTACAAAAAATAATGATTACGACTTCAACAAGGACTCCTCTTGGTTAACGGGCCCATCTTTTCTGTACACGGAAGAAAAGTATTGGCCCCGAGAGCCTGTAAATAACAAAAAGAGCAACAATGAGCTGATAGATAAAATATATGTAGTAATAAGATCACCAAAGGAGAATTGTAATAGTATTTATGACTTACCTATTCCGGATCCAAACCGTTTTTCCGTGTGGCTGCACTTGCTTCGCTGCACCGCATCTGTATTATTATTTATAGAAAAATGTAGAAAAACCGGTACTCGGTGTATTAATAATTTGTTAATGAATAGAGCCGAAGTACTTTTGTTACGCTATTCACAATCACAATCATTTCAGACTGAAATTGACTTGCTGAAACAAAATAAAGAAATTAATCGTGATAGTCGTTTACGTTCATTGACACCATTTTTAGATAACGACGGCTTATTGCGTGTAGGAGGGCGTATAAACGCGGCTGCAAACGTCACTGAAACTATGAAAAACCCGGTGATTCTGGATGGTAAACATCGCATAGCAAGGCTGGTGGTTTTAGACTTCCACGTACGTGCGGCTCATTCGTATAATGAACTTGTAATAAACGAGCTACGACAAAAATATTGGGTTGTAAATCTGAGACCTACAGTTCGCTCCGTAGCTTCACAGTGTCTAGTTTGCCGAATACGAAAAGCAGCACCAAAACCGCCTCGCCTCGGGGACTTGCCATCTCAAAGATTGGTTCATCATCAAAGACTTTTTACCGTTTGTGGTGTAGACTTATTCGGTCCGATCGAAGTAACTGTGGGCAGGCAGAGACCCAAAAGATATGGTGTTCTTTTTACATGTTTAACAATACGAGCTGTTCATATTGAAATAGTATCGACGCTTACCGCAGACTCACTTATAATGGCACTTAGGAGGATGGCTGCACGCCGTGGGTGGCCTCATACAGTCATATCTGACAACGGAACCAACATGCGAGGTGCTGATGCTGAACTTCGAAAATCTTTTGAAGAAATTAAGCAGCAGCAAGTTATAGCCGAAGCATTAACCAAAGGAGTTTCCTGGCAGTTTATACCACCAGCCAGTCCTCATATGGGGGGAGCTTGGAAGCGTCTGATTAGAAGTGTGAAAACGGCACTGAAAGTCGTTCTTATAGAGAGGGCTCCACGAGAAGAAGTTTTATTAACGCTTCTCGCTGAAGTCGAAAATATAATTAATAGTAGACCGCTTACCCATGTTTCGGTGGACCCTCAAAGTAAAGAGGCATTAACTCAAAATCATTTTTTACTAGGATCTTCTTCGAACTTACCTGTACCTGGGGTCTTTGATGATGGCGACATGTATGTTAGACGACAGTGGCGTATTGCCCAACGGTTGACAGACTTATTTTGGAGCAGATGGGTAAAAGAGTTTTTGCCAGAGTTAATTCCTCGTCGTAAATGGGATAGGGAAGGTCCGCAATTAAAAGTAGGAGATCTTGTTGTAGTAGTCGATCCATCATTATTTCGAAACTGTTGGCCAATAGGTATTATTGAAAAGGTTTATCCAGGTTCAGACGGCAGAGTCAGAGTAGTTGACGTTAGGACTAAGTCAGGAGTGATGAAGCGATCAGCTGCTCGCGTGGCCTTTCTCCAGCTTGATGATGAGTGTCGGCGAACCGACACTTGGGGGGAGGATGTTGACGACGCTCACGTTGCTTCTCGAACACCTGAAATATAAATAATATTAATCAATAAAAAATAATATATGTAAATATATACTCATAAAACATTGTTAATTACCTTATGTACTTGCTGTTTTTCTATAATAAATAAGTACGTGTGCATACGGGGACGGTGGCACTTACCGCGATTTTTATCAGTAGGGTGAAGGTATATTTGCAACAACGGTGTTGCACCGCTGAGTACATGATCCCGCGCTTCGAGTTAGTTGCACTAGAACATCATACGAGGTGACACCTATGTCTCCCTCCCCGCGGATGTACACGCGCTCACCAAATTTTTTTAGTATATTTTTCTCCCAGACGACACCAGCGGCCTACATCATCAACATCATTAATATAGATTAAAAACAGGAATGGGCCAAGAATCGAGCCCTGAGGAACGCCCATTGATACTACCGATCCGGAGGAACCTTTACCGTTTATCACGACTTTTTGAGTTCTGTTACTTAAATATGAAGTAATAAGTCTAAGCGCCAAATTTTTTACCCCGTAATGTTGTAGTTTCCTGATTAATGTTTCATGATGAACACAATCGAAAGCCTTGGAAAGATCACAGAAAATACCTAAGGCATCCTGTGAATTCTCCCAGGCATTAAAAATATATTTCATAAGCTCAACGCCGGCGTCAGACGTCGAGCGACCCCTTGTAAATCCAAATTGGTTTTTATGAAGTAATTTATTTGTATTAAAAAAAATTAACAATTGATCCAAAATAATTTTTTCAAAAATTTTACTAAGAGTTGGTAGTACAGAAATAGGTCTAAAATTTGCGGGGTCCAATGTACTACCAGATTTAAATAAAGGTATTACTTTACTATACTTCATTAAATCAGGAAACACACCAGAATCGATACAAGTATTAAAAATAATAGCAAGATGAGGTGCAAATAAATCTATTATGGACGCAATAACTGTCACGGAAATCCCCCGCAAATCTGCGGTTTTCTTTACATCAATTGTTTTGAAGTATTTTACAATATCTTGCGGTAATACTTTTTCAAATCTAAATTCTTTTAAACAGATATTAACATTCTGTTTGAGTAATGACTCGGCGACAGTTGGAGAAGAATTCAAAGACTCTGTTGTCAAAATAGGAATATCAGTGAAATATTTCTCAAACACCGCTGCAACTTCTTGATTTGATTTAGTCAATTCATTGTTAATTTTTAATTGATAGTTTGCGTTACGAGGTTTTTCATTACCGGTTTCGCTGTTAATTATACTCCACGTCATTTTAATTTTATTCTTAGCCATCTTAATTTTGTTGCTAATATGTAACGATTTGGCTGTGGAGCAAACTTTTTTAAACATTTTAGAATAATTTTTGACATATTCTTTAAAAGCATCAGAAGGATTATATGATCTTTCATGGTAAAGGTCATATAACCTTCGTCTGCTTTTATGAATTCCCACTGTCGCCCACTCATTTCACATCTAAATTTTCTTATATTGGACGTGTCTTCCGATGAATCCATAAGAAAGATAAATTGCCTTGAAATCAAAATTTATTATTATTATTTACTCTTTACATTCATTCATAATTATAGTTAATTTAATTTTAACAAAATAATAATGATTTCATGGTCTTGTCTTCTTTATAATATATAAAAATTACGTGTCACGTTGTTTGTCCGCGATAAACTCCTAAACTACTGAACTGATTCCAATGAAATTTTACACACTCTGTGCAGTTTGGTCCAACTTGAGAGATAGGATAGTTTTTATCCTGATAAGTGACACTCAATATTTTTTTATTATGATTTTAAGGATTTTTTATATGAATGGTCGTCGAAACGGGCAAAGCAACGTCTGACTTGCAAGCTAGTACGTCTATATATTTGATTCATATCATAAGTCCCATTTAATATTGATTGGCACCATAAAATAGATTCTGATATTTTTTCTACGTTCAAGTAGAGTTCAAAATTTCATAAATACAGTTCTATAATGATGAATAATACACATGTAAGAAAACTAATTTTAATATATCACGTTACATTTTATCTTTTATTTGAGACGGTTGTACAAAACACATCTTTGGAAGAAAGTTTGCATAATAGAACATATTGGTTTGCCCACGAAGTTATTCTTCACCACATTACCGGAGAGATACGAGGTAAGTCAGTACTAAAAATTTCCCATAACAGATTCACTTGTCCTCATAGGACTCGTACACGTTTTGCTCCCTTGCCGTGATGAAATCTCACGGCGAGCTACACGGCTCTCGTATTTGTTTAATTAAAATTAATAAAAACTGAAACAAAGCTTTTGTACGATTGTCGGCCATATCTACCTAGTAATTAGAAACCTAACTATGCCACGAACTATTCCATCAAATAGAGATAAAATCTCACAGTGCACTTAATTTTCAATTATTTACATCAGATAACGTGATAACATATGAAGTTGGTAAAATGAAACCTATACCGACAGACAAGCAATATATTGAACTAAAGAGCTTCTCTCTTAATCTCAGTTTTATGTACACAGTACGGGATACTGTGCACACAAAACACACGTGTTGTGATTGTGGTGTGTGTGAGTGTAGTGTTGTTAACCATTTTGCCAAACGTGGTAATTGTGGTAAGTCATCCCAATAATGGTCACCGCTCTAGATATTTTTAAGTTTTAAGTGTGACAATTGATGCTGCTCTAATAAATATTCAGTAGCATTCTAAAATGTAATTTTATCACTTACTTATCATTAGTTTATTTAGCAGAAAGTAGAGGGCGCTATATTACAATAAAAATGAAAGTCAAAACTATACTGTCTAGTAATATCAGCTATAGAATATTGGGGTGCGACTGACTTAAGAGTCACCCCAAAGCCGCAAAAATTTATTTATTATATAAAAAAGGCATAAAGTGATGTTGATTCTATTAAAAATCTGTTTCTGTTAAAAACTATTTTGTCTGTTCTTAATTATCTTGTGTACCTACACCATTTTTCACAGAAGTATTGTTTACCACTGGCGTGGTTTCGAAAAGCGTTATTAAGTGTCTGCGGTATATTGTCAATTTGATACTAAACTTTTTTGAATCATCTTAAAACTGAATAAGTTTGTAATTTTTTTTAATTTTGTCACAAAATTTCTGCCATAAATTATTACCTTTTCTACAGTGATTCTCTCCTCTTAGTTTCGGCGTGACTGTAGGATGTTATAAAGTCACTGTCAGTTACTAAGTGGCCATAAATCATTATATGTATGTATCGACATATATATATACATTTTTGATTTTAATATTTATGTTTTTTTGAATTTTGATTGATTTTTTCAAACCTGGTAAAATTATTTTTTTCCATACCAATTGATGGGCCTGAGTATAATGCCAGTTATGCTCTTTGGCTGAAGTTATTTATTATTTTATGCTCAATTGCAGACAAAACAATAATGATTGCGCATCTCTAAAACAAAATTTTACCTCTTCTCCTTCTAATAATAGCTCCTGCACCTAACACGGCGGAATAGTTATTATTATCTATAAGACCATTTGCAGAAACAGTTTTTGTTAACAGTTATGAGTGTAACATTTTTATCAGCTGCTTTGTTTACAAAGACTTGAGCAACACTTTGCCGGTTTCTGTACAGAAAATGATGCTGGCTTTGCAAATATGGATGGCCGTTACCATTGAATATAATACCCGCTATGTTACACTTATTTACATAAAAACTTTAATTATCATTTGCATAAAATTCTAAATAGAACTTTTTACACAAAAAAGTAAACTCTTAGATCAGTCCATCTTGTTTTTCACTAATTAAGTGAAAAGTAAAACAAACCAATAGATCCGTGATTTAAAATTTCTTGAAACTTTTTATAGAAAAGCATCACCTTATCATAATATAACAGTCAATCATTTAGCCATGTGATAAAACTTTTAAGTGTGCCAGTCAAACATTAATGATGATATTCGGGTCATTATACTGGAAATACTCTTTTAAATATTTTGTAGTACAATTGATAATCTTCAGTATGATTGACCGTGTGTATGACGTTTATAAGTCTATGTTATTTTTGATGAAAATTATTATTCAAGATAAAAGCCCTTTCACATTTATTTTAGTCTCGGATTAAATTATTCAAAATGAAAATTTGAACTATGGCCCTTTATAACTGATCTTCAAATGTAAAACACCGACTTGAAATTATATAATTTTTGGCATTGTTTTAATTCATTGAACTTTTTTAAGATTGTGTTGAAACTCTACTTGTAAAAACACAAATATATATATATATATATATATATATATATATATATATATATATTATAGTTCTTGACGAAAATAAGGTATCCGTTACATCGCATCCCACCAATAATTTCTAATGTAAGCTAAGATGTGATAATAACTCTAAATAATAGAATAACAAAATAATGAAAACATTTGTAAATACTTGTTTTACAACTCAATAAATATTATTTGACTGTAATAAAATAAAAAACGTAGTCTTCGGCATGAAAGTAAAAATTAATATTTTCGATTATTTTTGCAATATCTAACAGCGGGATCAGCGCGCGATTCAGATCCATCTAAAGATGCTAAATTTCAGCAAGCACTGTCAAATTCAATAGGAGTGACAAAAACACTTCTTGATATAGAAGGGCAAATAAATTACTTTACCTATAAACCTATAAAGTAAAATCACTTTATTAAAAATCAAAATAGCCCAATAGCTTTATTTAACATAATACACATATTTGTACGGAGTACTTACAATACTTAACATTATTTTACGAAATTTCTCAGATAGTTTTGTTTTAATAGGATAAGGGTAACAAACGATCACACAGTCTACCTGATGGTAAGTGGTTGCTATGGCCCATAGACATCTACATCTATTCTCGATTACGTATCAAAATGTAGATGCGTTGTCACCCGTGAGCATTAAGATGTAATGTCTCGTTTCCAGTAAAAACGTTCTCCGGTTCTCTACACTCACCATACGAAACACAGCAGGGTTAAACTGCTATTTTACAATGGTATTCTGTGAGAGCGTGGTCCTTCCCCGGTTGAGCCGACCCATTCGTGCTACAACTATACCTACTACCAATATAGCTGCAGCGTGGCTCTACCACGTAAGAAAAAAATGTCGTTGAAAATTTAAGTATTTTCAGAAGCAACTTTGCAATTATTTTCTATTGAGAGAATTTTTGTGGAATCGTGTTTTGCAAACCGCACCTGAAATACGTACAATTTTTTTCGATAACGACGTGAAATTACAAAACGATCCTCTTAATATGGACATACCTCGGAATACAGAAATTTTAAAGTTTTCATGCGCAGATAATGGAAGATATTATATTACTGTCCCGTGTGAGGCAACCTTTATATTTAAATACATATTCTCATCATATTTTTATGGTTGGTTAGAAAACTTATATCTACATGCAAACTTTCACTACTTCTTACTACTAAACTTTTACTATTTTTACCCAGCTAGTAGTGAATCGACTACAATCCCACCGGTAAGTGCTTATGTAGCCTAAGATGGCGAATTGCACTGACTTAACAAAAACCTTCACTCTTGCCTAATAGTAGTAGGTAAGTATTATTTACGATCTAGTTGTGTGTGTGTGTGTGTGTGTGTGTGTGTGTTTGTGTGCGTGTGTATGTTTGTGTATGTGCATGTGTGAAGAAAAGCGTATGAGAATACGTGAAGAGGAATAAAGGTTGAGTACTACTTCGCTTACCGGTACGAGGTTGCCACTCGAGAACCTTTCTTCCTATTTTTTATCGATTTTCCAAGTTATATAGCCAGCCCATTGCCATTTCACTTTAATATTCCGTTGGGCTATGTCAGTTACTCTGGTTCTACTGTGAATATCTTTATTCCTAATTTTATCACGTAGAGTAAACCCTCGTCAATTTAAAATTTTTACATTTTTTAGATGATAGCTTGTCTAACATTTAAAAAAAACCATAAACCCAAGAATGCCTTTATATAGTTATTTATACTTAGGGAAGCACCATTTTTTAATTTATTTAAATTGTTTGATTTAATTTGATAACAGTGTACCTAAATGTAAGTATCTGTATCTATATTTCCCTCCCCAATAATATTTTATAAAGTCATACTCATAAAAACAGCGTTTTATTGTAATACATAATTATAAAATTCAGTATCAACTAATTAATAAAAATATGCAACAATAAAATTATATAGGTATTAAAAACTATCGAAATCTAAGTAACGAGAGCATGTTCGTCGTTCCACATCTAAATTATATAAAAATGCATTTTTCAATTTCACTAATCAACATCGCCGCGAAAATTTATTCTTCTTTGGGCACTTTAAAATTAATTTATTTAGAAAATAATATTTACAGTTACCAGGGTACAGATATTAAGTAAATTAAGTATTTCTAGTCATAAAAATATTTATAATTGAGTATAAACTTTTAAAAACTAAAATATATTTGAACGAAGTCGCTCCAACTCCGACGCGCAGTCCACCCTCGACGATGTCCGAAAACGGACTGCGAGTCTGCGACAGGGCGACGGAGCATGCGCGCTCGCGTAAATATATTCAATTTGAGGGAAAAATTACATTTTCTCTTATAAAACGGGGAATAAAAATAAAACTCTCAATTAAAAATATTAATATTTTTAAGACCTTTTTTTTAGTGTAAGAAATATTTAAAAACCTTGTGCCGTTTTGGAGAAATTTTGCAAAATATGACAAAGATAGGTACTTTTGGCGATTTTTTTTTCTAATAAAGGATTGACAAAAATACAATTTCGTTCAATTAGAAACATTTACTAAATCATGTTCTGCTACCCTGTATTTTTCTTTGTGGATTAAATGAACAGTTGTTGAGATTTTTTTACTTATATATCCAAGATTTAGGCATTTCAACCACTCTTAAGGCCTTAAACGAACTCTATACATTGATTTGGCTAAGCTATATCATGACATCAAACAGTGATAAATATCATGAAATGACACGATTTCACGAAACAATGATTTAATGAGAATTTTGCAATAATTGCAAGCAGACAAGTTTTAATCAGTTTACATACAGATATAGTATCAAACATATGAAAATTGTTATGTTTATTAGATCAAAACAAATATGAATTTTCATACATTTTATAGATGTCACTATTATCTATTATTTTTAAATTTTAATAATTATACTTATAAAATGAATTAATGACAAAATTAAAAAATTGAACGTTAGGATTCTTTAATAATTTTATAAATCTAATTATTTTAACGTATAAATGTAATAAACTACTTTTACGGATTCTACCGCGTTAAATTAACTTGTTTTTATAGATTCCCGACGTTTCGTAATTGAACGCGATAGAATCCGTAAAAGCAGTTTTATTCAATGTGTAGTGTTCGCGTAAATATAAGAAATCACTATATCAATGTAAGTTATATTATTTAATTTATTAGATACTAAAGGCAAAATAAAGGCTGTTTTGATAATTAAAACGTATATCCTCAGCGGAGTTTCAAATTGTTATGCAAAGTTAAAACTAATTTAAAACTTATGTACAAATATGATATTTATCCCCCGTCTTCCCGTCTATTAACTAACATAGTCATATTATATAATAGAAAATTAACGACTAAAGGAAGAAAAATACTTAACCTTCTTATTTGAGATCCGTAATCGGATAAAAAGTAACCTATACGTTGCCGCGGGTTTCTAACTGCCCACATATGAAATTTAATGGAAATCGGTCCAGAATTTTTTGCGTGAATCGGTAATACACAAACAGACAGACAGCCAAAACAGACAAAAATTCTAAAAATCACTCATTTGGATTCAGTGCCCTTTATTTAGTCCCTGGACTTGTTTTTTCAAGAGTATATTAGAGTTACAGACACGACTTTTCTACGGATTTATTATATGTATAGATTTTAAAATACTTGAAATTCATAAAAGTAACCATTCACTATTAAAATCATACCGCTAAGAGATCCCATTTTTATCGATATTAAATAAAGATACAAAGCAGCTAGTGCTACAAGCAAGCCCATTTGATGCATTTCTAAAATAAGAAAAAGCTTTAAATGGACTTAACGACGTTATTTTAAAGGTTTTCAAATTATTAACTGAAGCATTAATATAGCAAAGCATGACGAGATAAAAATGCATTCAAAGTTTTTTGAAATACGCCACGTTCATTAAGATACATTTTCATCCTAACACAGTAATTAATGCTTTAAATTTATAACACTGTTTTATAATGTTATCTTACAATTTATATGCATGCATTAAAGATACTTTTAACCTTTTATATCTCTCACAGTTATAAACTCTTTTTCTTTATGTCAAAATAATTAAGTCTTCTAGGTTCATATATTTCTTTTCACCCGTCTACCTCAGAAGGAAAGTAATGTTTTTCGGGTCTAAGAACGAGTATGTATGTGTGTGTTTATTTCTTTAATGGAAATTATTACAATTTAAACGATGGGTAAATGTTTTGCCTCATAGTGCGAAAGTAGGGGGTGGTATTTTTTACGCCGCTACCACACGGCAAGGAGCCGAGTCAGTCCTTTCGGCTTTGTCGCTTGTTTAGCACCACCCAGGGGACACGTGTAGGGTGGGTCTAGGTTTAGGTGGTCGAAGCCTACGGACGCGAACGACTCATTTCCCGATTGGGCTTGTTTAAATACATATACCGTATGGCGGTGATATAGAATATATCTTCCTATTTTTAATTTCTCATCACCGACCAAAGTAGATTAGATTTTCTTGTTACACCCCTTAGGTTCCTTTAGATAAGGTGATGGTACAAAAGGTCAAGAAAATCAAAAAATAGCTTTTGTTAAATAGATAATACGATTGACCAACACAATCGTAAAATATACAAAAAGACCAAGTCCCAAATTCCACAAGACACTCCTGCAACATCAATTTAATTTTATCACATTCTAGCAATCCGCCTCGGCTTCGCACGGGTAATTTCTGGATGTCGACAACAGCATCATCCACAAGGTTCAATTGAGAATCTAAACTGTTCTCGAATCAACTTAATCCCACACACACAAAATTTCATCCAAATTGGTTCAGCCATTAAAGAGTTCAGTCACATACACACAAGCAGAAGAATTATATATACAGGCTGTCCCAGTAATGGTGGATAATCTGATACGTACGTGTTCGGGCGGGGGGGGGGGGGGGGGGTGGCCTCGGTTCTTTAAAAAAAAATCTATCCCGAACGGTTCGCGGTCTACGCCATGTTTTATAAAATTCCGAAAATTCGTACTTCTGCTCACATTTGTGGTCATCACGTCCGCAGTTTAATGCCTAGATCAGATTTTTTTCCTTTAATGTGTTTCCTAATAATGATGTTTCTAAATTACCCTTAAAAGTTTTTAACTACTATGGGTAGTATTTTACAAGACGGCACTAAACATAAGTTTATTTTTTTTTACTTTATTTAACTGCTAAGTTTGAGCACCTGTGATGAAAAAAAAACGTATAGGATCTATGTGACCAACTATTTAAAAAGTTTGCCTATATCATAAGGATTCTAAAACATTAACATACCATGTACTTAATGTTATTACTTACTGAGCTATAGCCGTTAATGTGTAAAAGAAGGCATTACATTACAACATTACAAAATTATTGGCAGATAGTTTTTTTAAACATTGCATGTCTTTATTAGGTAAGTACATTTATCGCCCTTGAAAATTTTACTTTACTACCTGCTCGCCTTGTTTGGACGAATTCTAAGCTGTGTGAGCGAGACAACAAAAAATCTAATGGGTTAATGTCAGGTGATCTTGGTGGCCACAATATAGATCCCATTCGGCCGATCCACCAGTTACGGTAGACTTCGTTTAGGTAATTCCTTACTTGGACGGCGTAATATGCCGGACAACCATCACCTCCCAAGAACACGTACGTACCAGATTATCCACCATTACTGGGACAGCCTGTATATGATGCCTACATAGTACTTGTTAACAAAGTCTTCTTTTTGTTCTTCGTTGTTCTTCTATGAATAACATGTGAACATATGTTCTCATTTAAAGTTAAAACATGTTCTATTTATTGCGAATTTAAGCTGTAAGCTTTTATGAAAATCTAAACTACAAGGAGAAGTACAGAAGTAATGATAACTAAATGGAAATCTACGGCTATGGTTGAAATTACATTAACTAGTCGTCTTCAAAAAACGTGGAGGTTCTTAATTACACTTTATCTTCTTTTTTTATATTTGTTATACTTCACGGATAGTCTCATAAAAATTTGAAGAAAAAATGTCACTCCTAAGGATGGGAAAATAGGCGATGAGACTCTTAATGCAACTACCAACTATTCAGACGATATTGCAAATGTTGCCTCGAGCTTGTTATATTTCTTATTTCACTCAAAGTGTTAAAAAATATATCTCTTAATTAAAAGTAAAAGCCACCTACAAAGAAACAAAAATAATATAATAAAATGTCAACTCGCCATTTCTTATGCTCCTTGGTTAAAATTTTTTGCAACCAACGAGCGCAGAATTACTGTATAGCATACGCATTTAGAAAACCATATTGAGTAAGTTGTGCGCATATTTAAAAATATTTCATCCGTAAGCTTTAAAGAAAAAATTATAAAAACAAAAAAATATATAAAAAAAAAATAAAAACGTACCGCTATTAAGGCCCCTTCGTTATCATGATCCAAACATTCCACGTTAACACATGTATGAATATGTAAAGGTTAATTTGAATTATGACAGAAACGCATACCACGGTCTAAAAAATCCACTTTTAACAGGCCTTTTTTAAATTTTCTTTTGAAGTGCTCTGTTTTATAGCCAGCTCTTTTTTTTAACAAAAAGGTATAATTTCACTGACCACTATTCACCATCAATGTCTGTCTAACTTGATACTACTTTTAGTATATTTAATAAATTACTAAGACAAATATGATGGAATCTTTGATAAAATTATCAACCTTATTTAAGGTCAGCAATAGAAGGAAAGTATCAAAAACTTCTAGAAAGTAAATGCACGGTATGATATGTGTGTTTATTTTAAATATTTGTGTATTTACACATTTATTTATTAATTCTTTTTTATTATCACCGTGGCCGTATTAATGTCTGGCTGGCAGCATTCTGTAGCAGTCAACCTTATAAGAATAGAAGTGTTGACAGGTGCAAACTTTGATAAAAAGAAAAGGAAAAACAAATAAATAATTATTTATGATATACTGGCGATGTGTCCCGGCTTCGTACGGATGATTTCTGGATCTCGGCAACAACGGTAACTCGCGGGTCCAATTGCAAATCTAAACCATTCACGGACCTACTCAAACACACACAAAAATTTTCATCAAAATCGGTCTAGCCATTTTTGAGTTTTGGCGAGAATAACGCAATTGATTTTTATATACAAATATGAACAATATTTTACATCCATGTATCAATACATACGTATACACACATACACATACCCATTGAGTTATATGTACTACGTACTAGAGAAGCCATTCCAAACAAAAATTGTGTCCTACTCTATGTGGTCGCGCATGCGCGGTAGTAGTAGTCGCGCATGACCGAAGACTTTTAATTTGATATAAAATAAATATAAGAATTTATTATAAAATATCTTAATTTAATCTAAACAAACATATTTCTAAATAAAATGTAATAATAATAATTTTATGGAATTTAAAAATCTTCAATTTACACAATATTTAGTTTGTATGGACTGTAGGGACTGCACTACAGTTCAGTTGAACATAGTCAATGTTCGGAATGGCTTCTCTAGGTACATAGTACATATAACTCAATGCACATACCTATAAAGGTACATCTATGCATGCAAACCTATTTATATAAATATTAAAATTAAATAATAATTTAAATGAAAGGTGTTATATAAATACAAATATAATGTATTTTTACGTAGTCAAGCCGTGGGTTGGCTCGACCGGGGAAGAACCACACTCTCACAGAATACCAGCATAAAATAGCAGTTCAACGTTGCTGGGTTTCGTGTGATGAGTGTAGAGAATTAGAGACACTTTTTTAATGGAAACGACGCATTCTATCTATGTTCTCACTGCTGACAACGCATCATAATTTGTTTTTAAATATAGGTCAACAATTTTGCTTCAGATAAAAGTGTCGAAGCAGCGTTTTAATCATTGTTTATTCGCAGCGCTTTCGATAACTTCATGAATATTAACTAGGTGATAAAACCCATTTCTGCCTAGAAGGCCATGTTGTTTTTTTAAACTAAAGTAATAAACGAACTTATAGTTCACCTGATAGCAGCATGCATTCCATGGCGTCCAACTTCAGACAAAGAAAGCTACAGTTCAGTTTCATTCACACACTTAAAATGTGATGTATAATATGCGAATAGAATTGACACCGGAATAAAAAATGTAAATTGGTTTATTGATTGATGATATTAGGTATACGGTCGAATGAAACATCCTAATTTTTTGAAATTGAAATAAAAGCGTACTGTGCATGTTTTATTTTGCGAAATACAGATTCACGCTTAAAAATGTTTTGTTTGCTCAGCCTCATTTCCGAGTATTATGAACATTTATATTTCGTTATAGGCGGTGTAAATTAAGGAAATTTGAATTTCCTTTTCGGTACGTAAACATTACACATTTTATGGATGTATTTTTAAATTGAGAATGAATAACACTCTTGCTTATTGTATACACATATATATATATATATATATATATATATATATATATATATATATATATATATATATACATATATAGCAAAGGTATCGAGTTAAAGAAGAGTAAATTTATTCATAAAAGGATACCATGACGGGACGTTATAATTATTACGTTACTTTCAAGTTATTCCTTATTATATAAGGACTATACTTTGATTATATCCAAAAATATTGCAGGCATGAAGGCTTTATTTGAAGTAATATCCATATATTAATTAAAATATAATAAAATTACCGTGGTAGTGGTATTGTAAGAATTTCCACTATCCCATGTGCTTCCGTGAGTCGTAAGAGGCAACATAAGGAAACAAACAAGAAGATATACAGCAGCATCTTTCTAAACACAACTAAAATCAGCTTACCAAGCTCGGCTACTATGGCAATTATCTCCCCTATAAGGCAATTAATGGAGGAGGCCTGTGTTCAGCAGTAAACTTTTGATAGGACGTGATGAATGAATGATCATTCATTCATTCACATTGTAGGCTAGTGTAAATGTAAACTAGACGAAGGAATTTGTGTATTAGAAGAACTATCGCTTACATTAATTACTTGAGCCAAATACCCCGATTAAGAACAAAAATGCTGATGCGTTGTCATCTCTGGAGATTTAAAATGGAATGCCTTGTTTCCAGTAGTACAAACAAACAGTAGCCTGGTCGGTTAATATATTTGCAAATATATTTAACCAGTAAAAAGGGTATCTCCGGTTCTCTACACTCACCATACGAAACACAGCAGCATTAAGCTGCTATTTTACGCTGGTGTTTTGTGAGAGCGTGGTCCTTCCCCAGTCGAGCCGAACCATTCGTACTACAACCATATTATAGCTGCAGCATGGCTCTACCACTTTTATATGGCTCTACCACGTATAAACTAGTAAATTGTTTAACATGAATTTGCGCCTTATCTTTAAAAATATTGCACTATACTACCATAGTCAAGTCGTTTAAAAATGGCCCATTTAATTAAAATTTCAAAATGGTGCAACACTTGCTACATATCTTTTCATAAAAAATATTATCACGATTAGCGACAATTTAGAACATAAAAATCTCGAACAATAAAATATCAAACTAAGATAATGATGCCTAATGCATAATATTGTCGTATTATGACAAAAGTTAACAATAATGAAACACTAGGAAATATTATAATACATTTATTTTTCTTAAAACTATATTAATTATTCAAAATATATTGTTTGCCTTCGGCCTCGTACAGGCTCTGCATCGCCTAATAAAATATCTTTTCACTAATCGTGCGTATCTTCTGAGTTTATTACCTATGCTATTTCAGCCATTTTGCGGCGTATTTCAGCTAGATTTTGAATTGGTTTCAAGTACTCTTTTTACAGAAGAAAGAAGTCAAGTGGATTTAATAGATTTTTGGTCCTAAGTACGAGGAAGTCATAAAATTGTGCCAAGGCGTCCAATCTACCTACCGGAATATTCTGTGTTTAGATGATCCTGCACTCACTCACTCACTCGTATCACTTAACCAAGTAACATGGATTAGTTTACTTTTGCTAGATTTGGTACAACCTAGCTTATCCCCGTACCAGCCTGACGTTGAGTTTTAGGACAACCTGTATATAAGCGGCTACTGTTGCCGATGGTCACCTGCGGTCAACTTGCAACGAAGAAGGCTACAGATGCGTAGTTACCTTTGAGGACTAAGTTGTCATACCTCACAGGCTGTAATTTAACTAGCTCTTTATACTGTTCAGACTGGAGCAAACAAGTGTTTACACTGGCGCTCGGCAACTAAAATAGGTAAGAATATATTACATACCCAGATCGTCGTCTAGGCTGAAAAGGATACCTTTAACACCTGGTGTATATTTCTGTTTTCTCCTTAGAATCATTGTATAAACAGTTGGTATTCTCATATTAGCTAATATTACATTACACTAAGAACATTACTAAGCTGAAGTGTCAAAGGTCCGGCCATAAAGCTAAAAGACAACCGATGGGAAAGAAATGTTCTCGAGTGGCAACCTCGTACCGGCATGCAAAGTGTAAGGCGTTCCTCCACTGGATGGAGTGACGACCTTGTGAGATATGCAGGAAGTAGATGGATACTGGTGGCTCTGGACCGTGCTTTGTGGCATTCCTTGGGGTAGGCCTATGTTCAGCAGTGGGCTTGTAAAGGACTGTAATGATGATGGTCATGATGATGATGAACTTTGATTACATACATTTGTATGATGTCGCCACTACATACGTAGCCTTGACAATAAAAAATTATAAAGCTAAGTTTGTAATCATTTTATAAGTTCAAATACCTTTTTGTACGTTTCTTATCACCAGCCAATTTAAGGAAATACGCCAGTGACATAAACTCCAGTCTCACTGATCGGTGATATTTGGATTTTCTGCCTTCAGAAGGTCATTTGTCTCGTCCTTTAATCATCAGGGTGAACTCAATGCAGTTATACATTTGAACAAAGAATTTATACCCTACTACCTTACTTCCTTATATGGAACAAACTCAGAAGGAAGAAAAGAAAGAATTCGCTATACACGTATTTCTAGTTATAAAAATTCACAGTAATATACCCTTACTTACGTATATTTCACACAATTATTTTTATCTATGGGCATATAGAACAATCTGTTACAACGGGGTTAGTCGTCAAAACACCTCTCCTCTTCCACATAATTATCTAAATGCAAGCTACCAAAATGTTGTCATAGATTAATTATTTACTTAAGAACAGGTGTGAAAACAAGTAAAAGATAATAAAATAATATGAACCTACTCATCGCGTGAAACTGCCGAAAATGTCCTTAACATTTTTCTAAATTGTTTTACGTAACCTCTAGATTGCGGGGAACCTATAGCCGGATATGGTATTTTTTTATAAAGAATACTAGTCACATTATTAACATTCATTTTATAGAATAAGTATAACAAAACACACAATCCACCTTATATAGATACTGTGACGCATAGACACCTACTTCCATCCTTGATTAAAAACCATATAGCTGCAGCATGGCTCTACCCCTTTAAAAACAATAATTAATACTTCTAACCTCTCCAAGTAAACCTAAAATGGTTATGTTACTAACCCTCGACTTTCCAAGCCAACAAACCCACATCCGTAAGTCCTTAACCATTAGACCATTTTCGCTTTTCGTATAAAAATAAACAATGTATATTGTACATGTAAATTAAATGCGATAAAATCCTTAAAAGTAGTTTTATTCAATGTACATTAGTAATAATTAAATATAAATAATTGACAATGACAGCTGAGTAGCTGAGATGCGACTTTTGGACTTTGGACTTTTTGCTTATATAAAATTTTGACAGGCGTAGGAAAAGGTGAAAATGTTATTATACCACGGATCCCTATAATTCCCACAGATCTTCCTTTTCAATTCAAAAGGTTGCAGTTCCCAATTAAGCTCAGTTTTGCAATGACAATTAATAAAGCGACAGGGCAAACGTTACAGGTAGCGGGGGTCAACTTAAAAAAATCGTGCTTCTCTCATAGTCAGCTGTATGTAGCATGTTCGCGTATATCAAATGCCCAGAATCTCCACATTCTTTCCCCGAATGGAAAAACATATAACATTGTGTACAGTAGCGTCTTAAAATAGTGTTCAGTTAGTTTTTTTTCCAAAATTCCCACAATCAATTAATTAGAATTCCCACAGATCTTCCCTTTCAATTCAAAATTTCCTATTTAGCTCAGTTTCTTTTCAATTCCAAATGCTGCACCTCTGACGGACCTATTAAGCTCAGTTTCCTTTCAACTCAAAAGGCTGCATCTCTGACGGATCTTTTATTTGGCTCAGTTTACTTTCATTTCAGAAAACTGCATCTCTGTCGAATCATTTTAGTTCAGTTTCTTTTCAAAAGTCTGCATCCCTGACGGATAATTATACTCAATTTCCTTTAATTAAAAAAATATCCCATTTTCATTTGGAATAAACAGGCTATTTTCATTCTTTCCTATCCGCTGCGTTTCAAAACATTTAAATAGGCTTACAAATCAATTTTGCTCAGTTTCCTTTTAATGGCTGCATCTCTGACGAATATATAAAACTCACTTTTCTTTCAATTCAAAAAGCAATGGATAGTTCATTTCCCAGTGACCATGCGGGCGAAGCCGCGGGTAACAGCTAGTATTAGTATATATTAGTAAATAGTATTAGCCCTTCTGGCTAATACTAACTTTAGGCTCTTCAGCTTCAACGCATCGGAGTGCCCGGGGGCAGTTGTGATTTGCCATATAATACTTAGTAAAAAATGAATATGAAAGAACTATTGGGATGCAATTCTATCCTGTACGAATACTGTTTACATAATTGTATTTTGTTTTTAACATTTCCTTAATTTTAATTTATACATATGCACTAGAATTGAAATGTTTTCTTTTGACTCTCACGTTGGACTAGTGATCGTAAACGCGACTGATGATCATGTGATCCCGGGTTCGAATCCGGATCGGGTCATTATCAGTTATTGGGTTTTTCTAACCACACTATTCCGAAGATATCCCGGACGTCAGTCTAAGCGAGATTAGAATGGCTCTCCAGCACCTTAAAAACGGTAAGGACCCAGGCGAGGATGGAATTACAGCGGAGCTTCTGAAAGCGGGTGGAAGACCGGTACTTGAAGTCCTTCAGAAGCTCTTTAATTCCGTCCTCTATGGTGGCATTACACCGGAGGCGTGGAGTAGAAGTGCGGTGGCCTTGTTCTTCAAGAAAGGTGACAAAGCTCTCTTGAAGAACTACAGACCGATTTCCCTTCTTAGCCGCGTCTACGTGCTGTTTTCAATAAACGAATCGTCTCGCGCGCAGACTTGACGACTTCCAGCCTCCCGAACAAGCCGGTTTCCGAAAATGCTTTAGTACCATAGACCACATACATACCCTTCGGAAAATTGTACAGAAGTCCGAAGAGTACAATTTGCCACTATGTCTGGCGTATGTGGACTATGAGAAAGCCTTTGATTCCGTCGAAATTTTGGCGGAGCTGCGGTGTCCCTTCAGCGGTGCCAAGTAGACTGTCGGTATACAAAAGCAGCTCATGGCCTCTAGATATCGTTAGATGTTTAAAGTACATACAAGATATGAGTAAACCAGACCTAGAGATACAGGAAGTGCCAAAAAGTATTGATAAATATCATATCGATATTTTAGGAAAACTTTCGATATATCAAAAAATATTGATATATCGGTGAAACCAAAAAAAATATTTGTGCTTTATGATTTTCTATTGTGTTAGTTTCACTAGTCTAGTTCAATAAATCTGCCAGTATTACTAATCATATAAATACCAAACTAGAAACATCATTTTTAATAATCAAGTGACAGTAATGTAAAATCATATATTAATAAAATACTGACAAAAATATAACGAAGTAGAATAAATAATATCAAAATGCACTTATGCAAACCAATACTTATCCGAAAGAACAAAAGGAAAACTCTAAGTTTGATGTACTCTCCTGAAAGTTGGCTTCTGCTAAGATTAACTCTCTCTCTCTCTGATGAAACTGAGGATGCAGGAGTTACCGAATACTTTAGCCAGCCATTATTTGTAGGCCATACAAACTCTTTTAGTGTAAGATTCAAACCCGCAATGTTGCAGTCATATGGTTAGCCTCGCGCTACCGAGCTGACATTGTAATATTGAAATGGTCTAACATAATACTTGGCAGTTTTATAAACCGTTTAATAGAAATGACTATAGTTGAAACTACAAACTTAATGGATATTGTGAAAGAACTCGAACTTTTACCACACAATTCTCCGGTCTGAATTATTCAGTCTCCTAAAATGTGCTTTTAGCGAGCCCCTACTCGCTTGTTTGTGTAGAGGCTGCGAGAAGGGTGTCATAATTACTTCTCACTCTGTCATCACGAACGATAAAAGCCTACATTGTACATTTTCAAGTAGTTCTACTATATAAATATTAATTAAATTAAAAGAAAAGGTCTTGATAACATTTGCACAAATAGTCTGCTCGACCAGGGTAGCACTATGCTCTCACCGAATAATGAGTAAAATAGCAGCTTATTGCTGCCATGTTTCGTATAGTGAGTGTAGAGAACCTGAGACCCATTTTACTGGAATCGAAGCATTACATATTAGTCCTCAGAGGTGACAACGAATCTTTATTTTAATTCTTAATTAAGTATAAATTCAGATAACTAGATAGAGCGATGATCAGCAGTGGAATTATGTAAATCTGGTGAGTACCGTGATTGGTTTCGTTTAATGTTTGACGTTGAGGTTCATTGTATTGTGTGAGTGCATCAGTATGATTGTAAACCGATGAACTTTTATATTACTCCCTTATTTGTGATTACAAAGTGGAAGCGTGAGGTAGATGTCAGAGATTAGAAGTTTTAGGTGCAAGGTCAGGACTAATATATATGGTCCCTTGGAGGTGTTAAAAATTTAAGCTTCTAAATCAATGCAATGAAAAGATACTTGCCTAAGATCCTGTATGAATACCGCGCAAAGGCTGTGGCAGAATAGCAGGAGTAATGGGTTTCCTGTTACAATGGAGTCACAGACCGTTTTGGCACAATTAATTATTAAGCTAACTATTTAAATTTTAACATTATTTTATTTTGTGGAAAATTTTTATTTTTCTTTTTATTTTACTTAATTTTTTTCATTTTATACGGCTATATACGAGTACGTAACATATTTCGATAATGACAAACTCACTCAACAAAATCTATAGTTCAGGTATTTCTTGCTAACCAAGAAATATAAAATTTAGCAAGTAGCAAGATCTTACAGCACAAGTAAAGGGAAAATCCGAAAATAGTCAATTGATAGTTATAGTTACACTAAAAATATAATTTACAATTACTAACTTACATTAGCATGATGTAGACCGATGTACTTTTGAGCTTACGCGGGATTGATGAACAATCTATATACATAACTAGTTTTGAACTTGAATTCGTGGTTTTGAAAAAAAACGTCCTTTTAAAAAGTAAAAACCTCAAAGTAGGTGAGAACCGACTTTAAAAACTTTTTTTTTAATAATTTCCACATAATAAATAGCTTTTAAGTTCGAGGCTTTCATTCTTTGATACACTATGTCTTAAACTTTAGATTTTTACTTTTTTGTAATTATAATTTTATATATATTTTAATTTTATATATTTTAATAACCAACTAAAATGTAACATTATTATCTTGCATCCAGTCCAAAAAGTCCAATGTTATGGTGTTTACGCAAAAGTAATCCTTTTTAACACATGTTCATAATAAGATGCTAATTTTTTTCCAACTTTATAGAAATAAAAAAAATATACTGAAATCGATGCTAAGACGTATAATATGGAAATATTAAAACCACGTTTGAAGAATTAAAGTTTTAAAAATCTAATCAAAATAGAAACAAAATCCACTGCTAAACGACGGCCTCCCCATGGATTAAAAAAAACTTAAAAAGTAACAATAAAACAGCAATTACGTGAAAGCTAAAAATTAAGTATATGATACTACAAATTCTTTCACGCCTATTTTAATTGATCTCAATTAAAATGGTTGATTTGTAGACATTAGCTTTCAAGAATCATTTAATATGAAAATGAAACCCTTGGTCATCAACAATTGTGTTATTCGTTGCTTTTTTTAAAATTATTTCATTTCATTCGTTGAATTTGCTTGTGGTATTTTTATCTTAGCAATTGGATTCCGAAAGTTAATGTGGTAGGAAGATTAATCGTGTCAAGTTATGTAGGTCCTGTAATAAAAATAGATATGTCACAGCGGTTTATTCTTATCCCGTTCTTGTTTCTTATCTACGTTCTTGTTTCTAATCATCATTCCAGGTATTCCATGAGTTTACATCTTCACCAATTAATATTAATTTAGCTTTTAGATTATTGACTATTTTTGCAATTTGTTAAAGATATGGTTCAGAATTTCACTACGATTGTATTGAAATTATGGTATATTATTTTATTGCCAATGATACATCACTGAAAACTAAGACGGTCTAGGTGCTAAATTGACACTAAGTAATTAAATTAAAACTAAATGCATTGATTTGCGTTGACAAAATGCGTTATCTCGCAGAGTGATAAATTAGACTTAAACCACTGGAATTTTGAATATCTCAAGTGTTTGAAATTTACTGGAATTGGAAACACTGGATTACAGGAACCTACAAGCTTTTCTTTGTCTCCATGCACTACACTATCACCCGGAAAGTAGTTCTCCTTTGGCTACAATGACTCGATTATATACAATAATCGATATAATACATGATAAAATATGTAAGTTTAAAAAATTATTACTCGAACATCTATTAGATACTAAAATATACTAGTAATAGTTTAGTGAAATATAAGTAATATTGTATATATATATATATATATTAACACTTTTTTGTACTAAGGGTACAAACGGCGAACTAAATGCCATATGGTATTTTATACCAGCCAACCGGAAATTAATTAGAGAAGTGTGTACTGCAGTGGTGAAAAACTTAAAATGATATGCATATAAATACATAATTAACAACAATTCTGTATGTCTCCTAAACAAATTGATAATTATATGCGAAGTAATTATAGATGTATATGTTCATGGTATGTATGTATATGTTTTACGGTTCGTAATAAACTTTGTAACCCCACGGAACTCTTGTGTTAATTAATTAATTAATTATTAGCTATAAGCTTATTATTACATAAAAATGTTTAAGAATATAAACCTATAATTGTTAAGGCACTTAATGTTACCGAATTATTTATATATATATATATGTAATAGTGAAGTACTCTCTGTTGGTGATTCGAAAAAAATAAAATAAAATATACACAAATATCTTATGGCAAAACATAATGATCTACATCATCGTAAGTTAAGAAATAGTACCAAAATTAATGTAACCAAAATAATCAAAATAAGATAACTCATTCATGAGGATGAGGAATGCACACGAATATATAATAAAATTCCATATAATATATTTATCCTTTCCGAAAGGAATATTTTGAAGACAAGGGAGCTCGGAACGATGTTATTCCACTTCAACACCAACACCGATACATCGTTGGCTTTTAGGAGAGAACAGTAAAGGGTTCCATAGGAAATTTCAAGACTGTTCAGCAAACTGTTTTAGTTTTGTTTTTGTAGATGCATCTCAGTGAGTGATAGTATTTCATGCTCTCTTATAGGACGCTGCTGCAAGCAGTAACCTATAAGAGAGCACATATGACGGGTCGTGCACTTCCACATCCTTTAATTCGTCTGGGTGTGCGATCGCTGCCACATGCGTCATACTTGGGAGCAGGTCTTTTTTGAGTACATAATAAAACATACTTCATAATATATATGTAGACCTGTTGTCGTATTCCATTTTGTTGTTATTTAAAATTAACTTGACTAAATGACCGTAAAGAGGATAATTACTGAGTTTCTTTTGCTATTTTTTCCGGTCAGAAGAACCTCATTTCTAAACGATAGTAGATTTTAGCGTATGTATTTTTTTTAATATTTTATTTTTTGCTGATTTAGTAAGCTTTTAAAAAAATTGAATAATTAACTTTTGTTTTCTTACGCGAAATAAAGAAAATAATTCAACTAAAACGTATTTATGGTGCTACTTTCCATTGATACACCTTTAATTTCCGTTCTACAGCCGATTCGTTTCGTCAATTTCTTTCTACGTGACAGTTTTACAAAGGCGAAATAATTTTAAAATTGACTATTTTTTATAGGATAGAGTGCAAACGGGCCCGCAGCCCACCTACATCTATGGACATCTACATCTATCCTCGACTAAGAATCAAAATTCATAAGCATTGTGATACCTGAGGACTAAGATGGAATATGTCTCGTTTCCAGTAAAAAGGGTCTTCGGTTCTCTACTTTCACCATACGAAACACTACTATTTTAGATAGATTATAGCTAGAATTCTGTGAGAGCATGGTCCTTCCCTGGTTAAGCCGACCAATTCGGGCTACATCTATAATATAGTTGCAGTATAGCTCTACCACGTACAGAAGCTATTATTGCATAATTATATATACTAAATTACGTTTTTAATCCTCAATCTATAAGAATGTCTTCCTCAGGAGTTAACCATAAGCAGGCGGTTGTTATCACAGTTCTAATCTAATTACTGCTTAATTTATCAAGCTATATCCATGGTGTTTAAACTTAAACTTATAATAATTGCCACTCAAGATACAACTAATATCTCAAGTGTTGGAAATTTACTATCGATTATACTTAGCGGATTTTCCCATAGTTAGAAAACTATCAGTACTGAAATACCATTTTAAATGATAGTTTTTGTTTGTTATCGGTAAAACCGGGATACACCTCGCAGAAAACTCATGAGTTAATGAGTGAAATTTTATAAAAATGTGCTCAAATAATGTAATTGCAAGTATAAATAATATATATATTATATATAGTAACGGCATTTGTTATTCGAAAAATGATTTATTTCTTGGCAAAATTAATACAGTGATTTTTATCTACATAAAATATACCGTTCTACGTAATAAATTTTGATAAATGACTCGTCAAATCATATTATTCACGCTTTGATTCATATTTACTTTTAAATAAAAAGGGTCTTAACAATTCTGGTTGTAACGTTTAAACGAACAAGAAAAATAAAATAATTACTTTTCTAGGATAAAACTTAAACTTTCAGTTATAGTAGAATAAGAATAGAATATTTTTTTTTATTCAATATAAATTTACATGTAATTCATATTGACAGTAATTATTTTTTTACTTTACCAAACTCGATAAAAACCGTGAATCCAAGAATGACTGAAGTCCTGACTTCAAAAATATGAAGATATTATTTTATTCTTCTTATTTTCTGAAGTTAATTTTAATTTTATTAAAAATTTAAAATTTTTAACCTTTTGTGTGGATTCAAAATAGCAAACTGAAACTAAAACAACTGGAATGTAGTCTAAACATTATTTTAAATATTCCGACTTTTATTTTTCATTCTTAGGTTAGAATTTATTTCTCCAAATTGTAATAGAATCAACCTTGAATGGGTTGGCATTTAATAAAGAAAAAATGAAATCGATTTAGTTGATACCACGGAATCGGTGTACATACATAAAATATACGCATCAAATATAGAACCTCCTTTGAACCTTTTTTGAAACCTTTAAAAGATGTAGAATATGTAAATCGTTGCAGCATTTAAGAGCTTAGAGTCGGAAAAAATTTACAACGAGAAATACTCACTCAACTGATATTTGTGGAATATATCTATTAGCTTCCTGTGCATATTAATGCATCTATAATGACACTACTAGAAGACAGAAAAACCGCTATACATGTATACAAAGTGCGTTAGAAAATTGAGATTCCCAGAGCCTATTATTATTAAATCTTTATATTTAAATTATGAAACCTCAACTTTTTAAAAGACGTAAAGATGACAGAGTAGTAGTTTTGTAAGAATATCCAGTACCTCATATCGTTCCGTGGGTGTCGTAAGAGGCACGAGAGGAAAACAAACCAGGAGATGGGCAGCACGGTGTTGCTATTAATAACGAAAAAATAAAAAATAAAATCTTTGGCATTTACAAAGGCCTATGTACGGCAGTGGACTTTTGATAGGCTGTAATGGTAACGGTAAAGGTGACACACGAGCACATCACGCACGAGCTCTCACAGAATACCAACGTAAACTAGCAACTTAATGCTGTTGTGTTTCGTATAGTTAATGTAGAGAATCGAAGACTCTGTTTACTAGAAACGAGGCATTCCATCTTGATTCTTAATGTAAATAAAGATATAAAGATAAATAAAGATGTCTATGGGCCACAGTATCCACTTACCATAAGGTGGACTGTGTGCTCGTTTGTCACCCTTTTCTATAAAAAAAATCTTTTTGCTGGTAAGTTAATGCTGTGATCCAAAGATGTGTACATATGTTCTCGATTTTAGACAAGTATATTATGCCTGGAAGACTTATAAGAAGTTCCTAGCGGGATGCTTCTGTGCAAATTGCCAAACTTTCTCTCGGATTCGATGATTACTTCACCACTAAGCACTGGGGCTGAATAATTAGAAATATCCAGGCCCTAAGATATACTATACAATGTAAGTAACAACAGAAAAAAAAACATTTAAATAATTCAATTTTAACATAACAAAACAACACTGACTTTAGTTCATTAATTTTATTATAATATAATGTAGTTGGTAAAAAAATTTATGACAAAACTTGACCTGATTCAGCGAAAATCTAGCATTGAATACGTCCGAGGTTATCTACATCACTTCGAGCAAACGTAATGAACGCATAATCTTCACAAGCTTTCACAATCTACTCAATACTTAGATATTCCTAAGGATTTGTAGAGTACTTTATAAGAGGCTCTTCTATCAAATGAATAGAAAAACCTTTATTTTATTTGATTACTCGCTTTTACGAAAGGTTCTCGAGTGGCAGCTTCGTAGCGGTAAGCGAAGAGTAGGGCGGTCCCCCACTAGGTTCAGTAAAGACCTCCTGTTGTATGTTTAGCAGTGAACTTTTGCTGCGCTGTAATCAATTACTAATGATATGAGTCTGTAATAATAATTAATTGAACGTAGATGTCTATCTCCCGCTAACTTGAATAAATCATTATCATAACAGCCCATCACAAGTCCACTGCCAAACATAAGTCTCTCCCAAGCAATGTCACAAAGCACAGTCCTGAGCTATCTGCATTAATTGAGTTCCTGCATCTTCCACATCACATGCTCATTACCTACAAAAAATATTTCAGATTATTTTACTTCACAAATCAGCCGTCACTACGCGTACTTGCCTTTATTTTTTCTTTGTGTAATATCTAAAACTGTCCTAATTCTATAAAAGCAAAGTAAACTCATTAGCACATTATTTTTATAGATCAAGCCGTGTTTTAAACAGACTTTTTTTATGTATTAGAGCCATGTTGCAGCTATATTAGTAGTATAGTTGTAGCACGAATGGGTCAGCTCGACCGGGGAAAGACCACGACCAGCGTAAAATAGCAGCTTAAGACAGCAGTGTTTCGTATGGTGAGTGTAGAGGACGGGAGACCCTTTTTTACTGGAAAAGAGGCATCCCATCTGAGTCCCCGCGGGTGATAACGCATCTGAATTTTAATTATTTATTAAGGATAGATGTGGATGTATATGGGTCAAAGCAACCACTTACCATCAGGTGGATTGTGTGCACGTTGTCACCGTTATCATATAAAAAAATTAAAATAGCTAGAATAAATGTTTTACTAAGATTTTATTCGCTAAGAGTCTTTGCACTTATATTCTATTCATGTCAAAGTGAACCATTGTTCGCAACTTTTTAAAAGCGTACTCGTGTCTTGCTCTTAAAGTGTTTATACTAATATTAAGTCATTAGTCGTAAGAGTTTTTTTTTTATATAAAAGTAAAGAGACCAAAGAACTAACGTGTACAGACCACCAGATATATATCTCCTGAAGCCCATGGACATCTACAGCCAACTTCAAGCAAACAAGAATATAGGCTATAATTCTTGCCGTCTTTATTCAACATACTCAACTTACTCATCATAACATTCTTATATTGGCTTGACTTTACTTGTATGTAATCTGTTACATTTTTATATTTACATTTACATGCCCCTTCAGGCATTTTACTAAACTGAACCAAGACGCAAGTTGAAACCATCGATTCGGGCCACTCTCACTTCCCATGTGGAGGTGATGTTGTAAGCTATTTTTTAAATAATCACAAAATTAATAACCAGAGTAACCGATATAGCTCAACGGATCAGTAAGCTGAAGTGTATAAGGCTATAAGAGAAACCGAGAACCGATGGGGAAGAAAGATTCTCGAGTGATAGCTTCGTACCAGTAAACGAAATTTAGGTTGGCTCCCCACTAGATGGAGTAACAATCTGATAAGAGATGTAGGAAGTCGATGGATGGAGGTAACTTAAGACTCCGGCTTAATTTTGAATAAATATCGTTAACCTATCATTTCCTGTCTAAGTCGATGGATGAAAATGACTTAAGACCATGATGTGTGGTATTCCTTGGGGAGACTTGAGTTCAGCAGTAGATTTTAAGGAGCTGTAATGATAATGATGACGATGATGAACGGTAACAAGCCCCTTGACAGTACGTTAGGTAGGTAAACTTTTCTGTTTTTACTAAATTAATATCCTTTCAGCGTGTACCCAATATATGACTCTCTAGGTAGATCTAAGGAGCTTTCACGATTAGAATTATTAACTGCTTACCATGCACTATGTTACTTATTAAATAACTAATACTATAGTTACAAAACAATAATGTGCATATTGCAACAATAATTATGTAAAAATAATAAGGTAACTTAGGAAGTACGATTTTATTATGTAATGTTTACAAAAGATTTCATTCCTCCCTTTTATAATTAATAAAGTAGTAGTGTCACTTAATAATATAATGATGGTGTTAAAATCATTTATCTAATATCAATAAATTGATATCATATTAATTTGCTATATTCAAAAGTACAGCAGTTTTAATTAATTTCAGTTTAGAACAAGAAATATTATGTGCTTGAGATAAAAACACTTACGAACGCAAACTCCTTACGGAAACCGCTAGTAGGTACTTTAAAACTTCATTCATCATAATCGCATAACCTAGTGAACAGCGGGTGACCTAATTACGTACAGCCTAAGCTTCAAATGCTTAGTACTCGTATTTTTGTAATATTTATACTTCCTGTACGTTTCTTTTTTATTTTATTTAACATACCTCATAGCAAAATTAGAATTTTACGTACATCATCGTACATCATGGTCTATATTTTAACCTGGTTAAGAATACATTTTGTGTTAGGATTATATCTACATTTTTTGTCTTTCTTCAGATAATATTTCAAATAATCAGGTGTTACTTGGGGAAAATTCATTATGTTAAAAGATATTTTAAAACATTATTTACTATCGATTGTCTTTGAGCAGGTATCAGAAATAAAAAGTACAATAAGTAATTATTGTATTTTTTGTTTGCTTGTCTTTTGACAAATACGCAATTTGTCACTGGCTAGTGTAGAACTATGAACCAAAGTCACAATAGCCTTTGTCTTCAACAACTGATTTCTATTAAAATAATTCTTAAAAGAACCTCTAGATGTATTTGGTTGCACTTCATCTTGAATCTTGCATTTAAATCTTGACGATGACCTCTCTTATGATTCTAATCTATCTATTTTATTGGCATGCTTTCTTTTCTAGTGATCTCTTAGATTGGTCGTATTTCCTAAATGCTAATACATACATATAATAACGCCTCTTTCCCGTAGGGGTAGGCAGAGACCACTTCTTTCCACTTGCTACGATCCTTACATACTTGTTTCGCTTCGTCCACTTTCATTATTCTCTTCATACATGCTCTACGGTTTAGGGTGCTCTTGACCTGGCCTTTTTTCAAGACGTCCCTGTTTTTGTCTTGAAATGTCCGCCTAGGTCTACCCCTTCCAGCACTTTCATTAACACTCGCCTTATACACTTTTTTCGTCAATCGTTCTTCATTCATTCTCTCGACATGGCCAAACCATCTCAGCATACCTTTCTCAATTTTTGTCACTACATCTTCTTTCAGACCACAACGTTCCCTTATCTCACTATTTCTTATCCTGTCACTCAGTTTAACTCATATCATTCTTTTTAACGCTCTCATCTCAACTGCATTTATAATGCTTTCGTGTTTCTTCTACCATACTCAACTTTCACTTCCGTACATGAGTGTCGGAACCAACACCCCCTCATGCACAGCCAATTGATCCTTGTAAGACACCTTCCGACTGCTCATAAAGGAGTGCAAAGCTCTATTCACCATGTTTCCTTCATTCACCCTTCTTTCGATATCACTCTCACACTTTCCATCTCTTGTAAACTTTGAACCCAGATACATTGTTCATCTCCAATCACGATATTGCAGTCTGTCACTGCCTCATCTCTTTCAAACACCATTACTTTCGTCTTCTTTACATTCATATTCATTTCCTTTCTAACAAAAGCTCCACTCATAGTAGTTACCATCTCCTGCAACTCCTCGGCCGAAGATGCAAGTAGTACTTGATCATCAGCATAGAGAAAACATTTGACAATTAACTCATTCATTCTCAACCCACTTTCATTCTCTTTTAAATCTATCAAACAATTGTCCATGAACAGATTAAACAGCCACGGTGAAGCTACACATCCCTGTCTAACACCTTTTTCGATATTAATCCATTCAGTGTATGCCCGGTTTATCCTTACACAAGCACTAGAATCCCTATAATGAGATTGCAATGCTCGTATGACGATACTGCTCACATCGTTCACGAACAGTGCTGACCACAATTCATTCCTCACCACTCTATCTACGTGGATCTAGTAAAGGCCTATGATAGAGCGGTGAGGAATAAATGCTTATATTCCTGATTATAACAGTTACACTTTACAGACGGACTTTTAGTATTACTGTCCACTATCTAGAAATACCTCCACATTAATTATTGATTTTATTAGGATAAATTTTCGATTCATTATAAAGTCAAATACAAAACAAATCTGTAAACTATAAAACACAAAGTCAACCGTCTGTTCTGGCACTCATATAAATAGCGACTTTCAGCGTCACACATAAAAATTAACTATTCACACACAGTTTATTTACAGGGATTTCTCTGACCTTAGACTAAAGGGAGACATCTATTATAGACAAAAATTACGATAAGGAAGACAATCGATAGTTTAACCAGACTATCGATAGAATCGATAGCGCTAACACTATCGATTAATCGATAATCTATCGATGTTTAAGGAACACTATTTTGCGTATGGTTTTCATGGAGTACTGCTGCTACTGGTTTAATTAAAACTCTTGAAAGTCTTGTCAGTCTCACGCATAGACGTAGAGTAGCCAGTCCCTCGATACTCTATTCCAGAGACAGTGCGCAAAAATTACATGACTTAATTTTTCCCTCTCCCTGCCACTATTGAATACCACAACGCTCTGAGGATCTCCACAACCGTTTGTCGATACTACACGCTATAATAAAAATTGCGTCGTTCGAAACACTTACAGCAAAGGAGTGAAATAGTTTGCCAGCGTCTGTATTTCCCTCCGCTTACAATGTGTGTCTTTAAGGCAAGAAACCACTTACGATCAGGTTGGATTTTAGTCAAGTACTGACTTATAATAATTAAATACAGACAAATATACAAAGGCATACGGCGTTGCTAATATAGCCCAACGGTTTAGTAGGGGGAATAGCAATGGGCCGGCCATGTAGCTCGAAGAACCGGCAACCGGTGGGGAAGCAAGATTCTCGAGTGACAGCCTCATACCCGTAGGCGAAGTGTGAGCTGGTCCCCCACTAGATAGAGTGACGACCTGGTAAGACATGCAGGAAATCGGTTAATACAGGTAGCTCAGGACTGTGCTTTGTGGCATACTTTGGGAGAGGCCTATATTCAGCAGTGGACTTGTGAAGAGCTGTAATGAGAACGACGATGACGGCGTAGATATTATATATTCACTTATAATAAACTAAATTATAATAAACCTTTACCACGCACGACAAAGTACCAAGTACGTTAACTGCATTTCAATTTTATTTATTTATTTTGATTTCGGTGAAAAGTTACACACAGATACTTTTAAAAATTAATTTTACACTTTCCTAGAATATCATCTACTTTTGGCATTCATAATATGTATTGTTATATACAATGATATTTTGATTTAGAATTCGTTTTATACCAATATACTACAGGTAAAGACGTGTGGAAAATAATTCTTTCTTTGCAACTTTAAGTCCCCGGGCTACTATAAAAACGTATTTGGTTTAATACGTGTCACATAATCTATACAAATAAATAAAATTGGAGTCGCTCCCAAGGAATGCCACAAAACACGGTTCCGAGCTACCAGCATCCATCGACTTCCTGCATGTCTGATACTGACCTGATCGTCGCTCCATCTAGTGGGCGGACACCGTACACTTCACTTACCGGTACGACGCTAATAATCCGTAGTGTACTTGTTATACGCTGTAAGGTATGAATAAATAAATGTATATTTATAATAAAATCACAACACAACTAATATATATTCATAATTAATGTAAAAATACACTAAAATGTATTTATTTCTTTAATTATATTCATTAAAATAATCATAAAATATCATGTACCTACGGATACATTATCATTCTTTCAGGCATCCGTCAACAGAATAATATCATTTTTCAGTCAATAAATTTGCCCTTAAATTCAGATCATAATATATAACTTAGTTTACAAATTGAATTGGTAACAGCATGAATCAAGCACAAAGAGGGATACAGAATACATTACTTATGTTTCGTATTCGTAGCAACCGTCAGTAATAATTGCCACTTCAACAGTAACAACTCTGTTGCAAGAGCCCTTAGTTTCGGCTCGCAGTACAATTTATTTTTCAATAAATTAAAAGAAAAAACTTCATTTCCAACGTAATAAAATAATTAACATACCTTTTAGTTTGATAACGATAACTTCGTAAGATGTAAACAAGTTCGAATATTTGTAAGCAACTCAATGATTTTGTTCTTTTTACTAAAATGTCTTTGGCACCGCATATTTAGCTAATTCTACTATAAATATAACTGCATAAGTCCAGTCGGTTATAGTAAATTTTGACCAGTGTCTGTGTGTTACGACAATTAGCGTTTGTTTACTCTCCTTTCTACGCAATTTAATAAAGAGTTACTTACTTACTTACTTATCGTCACGCACAATCCCTGACGGGGTAGCCAGAGAGAACAGATCGCATAGTGTCACGATCCTTACATACCTCTTTCGCTTCTTTCAGATTCATTATCTTCTTCATACATGCACGTCTAGGTATCCGAGTACTCTTGACCCTCCCCTCTTCGAGCAGTTTGCTCACATGGTCTTCGAAAGTTAGTCTCGGTCTACCTCGACAACTTTTGATATTAACTTTCGCGCTATATATTTTCTTCACCATTCGGTCTTCACTCATTCTCTCAACGTGCCCAAACCATCGAAGCACGTCCTTATCAATTTTTGTGATAAGGTCATCTTTCAAACCTGCCATATTGCGAATCTCTTCGTTTCGCTTCCGGTCGGCCATGGTAACGCCGCACATTTTACGAAGAGATCGCATCTCCACTGCATTCAACTTGATTTTATGCTTCTTCTGGCATACCCAGGTTTCGCTGCCATATAACAAAGTCGGTACCAACACTGCGTTATGTATTGCAAGGCGTGCACTCTTCACTACGTCTTGCCTTTTGACTAACGCAGTCAGGGCACCATTGTCTTTGTTCCCGGCAGCAACACGCCTGTCCACATCTAAATCACATCTTCCATCCCGGCTAAAAGCACTCCCCAAGTATACAATTTCATTTACCTGTTCTAGATATTCCTGATTTACCCATATTTCACACTTCGTTCTCTCTTCGTCCCTTTCAAATATCAGAACCTTAGTTTTATTAACATTCAACTTTGATTTCACATTCCTCTTTCATACACGTGACTAATGCCTGCAGTTCTGCCTCTGATGGTGCAATAAGCACTGCATCATCAGCATACAGCAGACAATTTACTTTAATGTCACCCAATTTCACACCCAAACAGCTATCTTTCAGCTTCTGTAAACAGCTGTCGAGATACAGTATGAACAGCCAGGAAGACATGACACAACCCTGTTTTACGCCCGTTTGGACGCTAAACATGGGTGACAGGTCATGCCCTACCCGCACACAGGCTTTACAGTCACAGTAAAGTGACTGCACAGCCCTTAGCAATCGACCATCCACACCATACCCCGGCAACAGTTCCCACATTTTCTTCCTAACAACCTTATCAAATGCTTTCTCAAGATCCACAAAAGCACAGAAAATCCTCTGGTTAGCAGCCAGAAGCTTTTCCGTGATCATGTGGAGAGAACACATTTGATCCGTGCATCCTCTTTCAGGTCTAAATCCGCATTGTGCCTCCCATAGAAATCTTTCCGATTTCTCTTGCATCCTACGTGTCAAAACCTTCGAATAAACTTTACTTGCTAAACTGGTCAAGCTGATCGCCCGATAGCACCCGCAGTCAAAATGTAAACCTTTACCCTTATATAAAGGCACAATGACTGCGGATCGCCAATCATCCGGGACATCCCCCGTCCGCCAGCACAAATTGCACAGCAGATGAAAGCTGTCCCAGACGCGAAGCCCACCATACTTGACCATTTCAGCAGTAACTCTGTCTAGTCCCGCAGCCTTACCACATTTCAAACTTCGAATCGCACGTTCAATCTCTTTCACACTGATGACCTCAGTGTCATCGAGGTCCGGGTCTGGCGTACCAGTCTCGGCGTCATCCCCGGATCCCTCACTAAGATCATCACACGCATACATTTCTCTATAAAATTCGCTCCATCGCTGCATGACGTCCGATTTGTCTGAGAGGACGTCATTAGTTCTCGAAAGCACTTTGTTCATTCTTAAGGCCGTCGCACCACTTCGGGTCCTTCCAACCTCTTTCCAGAAGAGTTTGGAGTTCTCCTTAAAGTTGCGCGACAACCTTTCGTCCGCTTCCATTCTATACCTTTCACGCACTTCCTCAATCAATGCTTTCGTGTGAAATTTTTGCAGCTTATATCTTTCTTTCATCTTCTCTCTCATATCCTTATCATTACTAGAGGCCAAGTAGTCTAACCATGCTTTCTTCTTCTTCTTTACAGCTTCTTTCACTTCATCATTCCACCATGCATCTCTTCTTTTACTACTGCCTCTTTTAATCGTTCCACACACTTCTTCCGCTGCACTTACCATTCCATCCCTAAGGTTCTGCCATGTTCTTTCCACACATTCATTTCTGCCATCGATGGTGTCAAGCTTTTCGGCTACCCTCGCATGATATTTGTCCCTAGTATCCGCTTCCTGAAGCTTCCAGCTTCGGATGCGACAGACCGACTGTGATTCTGTTACTGCCGTCCGCTAGCGCCAACCCGCGAACAGACCCCTAAATCTAGTAATCACTAGATAGTGATCCGTTCCCAGGTCAGCACCCCTGAACACTCGCGTATCCATCACCTGTTTTCGCAGTCGGTCATCCACCAGGAACAAATCGATCATACTTCTCTCATTCTTTCTTTCTCTAGTATACATATGGATTTTCTTGTGATTAAACATAGTGTTTGTCACAAGAAGACCCTTTTCCTTGCATACCGCCAGTATAAGCTTGCCAGCATCATTAACCTTTTTATCCCCAAACTTTCCAAGCACCGACTCGTACCCTGGTCGAGCGGTACCAACCCATCCATTCAAATCACCACATACAACAATTCTTTCGTTTCCCCTAGCCAAATCTAGAACTTCTCTTACATTCTCCCAAAACTCCTCCAGCTCAGCCCTGGACGACGAAGCTACCGGCGCATAAACAGCCAAAATGAATAACTTCGTCAGTCCCAATTTAAAGCGAACCCAGAGAAGTCTTGAGTTCACAACTTTATATTCAGTCATAACATCGACCAACCGAGACGACAGCAGCACCCCCACTCCCTGGCAGGCGCTCTCGCTCTCCGGGACTCCGGACCATAGAGCTAACGCCCCGCCAGGGAGCTCTTCAGTACCACTGCCCTTCCGTTTGGTCTCCGACATACACACGACATCTAATTCTATTTCTTTCATTATTTCGATCAACTCATTCGTCTTATCTCTCATGCCTCCTCTAACATTCCACGTGCCAACTCTGCACTCTGTCCTCCACCTTCCGCCGTGTTGGGCTGTGCGTGACGGGTGGCGGTCCCCATCGCCGCTTTGCGCGCTGCATTCCACACCAACGGGGACGAGCTGGTGTGCGTCGCCTTGGGGGGACGCCCTTACCCTCGTTGGCATGGGTGCGCAGCTAAGTAGAATTGCAGCCCTGAAAAGGGCTGGCAGGGGTCGCGACGAGCACGCTTCTACAGTGACCCCCAAATATAATATATAATAAAGAGTTAATCGGAAGATTTTTAATTAAATATGTCAGAATTAATCAGGACAGATTCGGGTGAAAAATGAAATAGTTTTTAAGCTTCTTTTTCTTGTTGTAAGCCAGTACTGTGGGAAGCCAGTACAATCCCACCTGGTGGTAAGTGGTCATGAAGTCCTAGATGGTAAAACGCACTAACTTAGCGTTACAAAAGCCTATCCACTCTTGCCTTGATATCACCCAGATTATAATCGAACAAAAAACCAGCCCGCAAACAAATTATTACACTTTATTGCATTACAAAGATGAAGTACACCGTTTGGTTCGAACGCGTGAAATATCGACAACAAAGAGGTGAACATCCGTAGATCGTCTGGTTATCCGATGTTTTTTTTTTACTCTTTTTCCTCCGACAGTGTGATTCGGAGACCTTGTCTATCTTTTAAGCTTCATTTTGTCATAATATGTTTTTTTCTGGCCTTTAAGTTAAGGCTTTATTAATTTTTATTTCTTTTATTTATTTCTTTTGTAACTCTTTAACAATAACTTATAAATTTATCTCTGGTTTTCTTATTTGTTAATATTTCAGATAATGTTTCTTTTTTAATCTTTTGTGCTATGCTTTGTTCTAGATTGTATCGTATTTTGTTGTGTATCAGACATTCTGTTATTACATGTAGAACGGTTTCTATAACTCCTGGATCACATTTACAAGTGGGGCTTGATTTGCATTTAAACCGGTATAGGTAATCTGAGAAACCTCCATATCCTGTTAATATTTGTACCATCAGTGGGGAGGGACTTATCTGTTTGATTATTTTATATCCTAATAATACGTTAGGTAAAAATATTTTGGTTGTAGCAGCTGTGTCATTCTGTAAGTACCTGTCATTCCATTTCAGAACTGTTTCTTCCCGTATCATTTGTTTTATAAATGATAAGGGATATTTGTCATAATCGGACGCAGTCTTTTTATAAAGCGCTGCATTTTTAGCTAACTCATCCGCCCTTTCATTGCCCAAAAGTCCTGTGTGGGCTTTCACCCAGTAAAGGCTTACATTTTTATTTTGTTTTATTGAGTATGTTATATTTTTTCTAATTTAAAAGCTAAGGGATTGAAACTGTTGGAATTTTTAAGGAGCTCTAAAGAGGATTCCGAGTCACTTAAAATACAGAAATTTATGTCATTATTCTTTATGATTAGTTATAATTAGTTATATTAGTTAGTATTGATTAGTTATAGTTAGTTATAGTTATAATTAGTTGCTTGTAAAATGGCATACAGTTCAGCTTGAAAAACTGAACAGAATGATTCTAATTTATATTTTTTGGTTTTAATGTCTTTATTATTTTTTCCAATATGAAAGTGAAACGCCGAATTTTCCGTTAATTTTGCTACCTACCGTCTGTGAATATTTGAATACTATTGTTATTTTGAATTTGTAGTTCTCCTGAGGTATCTAACTTTTCGTAAGTAATTTCTATATGTTCTGATGGATGGGGTGATTCGATATAAGGTATTGGATGCTCTACTTCTCTGTCATTAATTATCTGTGTTTGTGGTATTCCTTTTTTTGCTTCATATATTTTTGCCGCTTCGTGCGCTCGGATATCCAATGGTAGAAGACCTGACAGGATGATTGCTGCATTCAGAGATACAGTTCGGTAGGATTTACATATTTTTTGGGCAAAGCCTCTTTGAACTGTATTTAGCTGTTTTCGTACTATCCATTTATCAGCCGCCGTTGCCCATACACTTGCAGCGTATAATATGATGGGTTCAATAACTGCAAATTTTAGCTCCCCAGTTAATTTTAGCTCATTTGGCTAATTGTTTGTAGATGTTTGTCGCTTTTCGACAAACATAGGATATATATGACTATCGAAACTAAGTTTATGGTCTACTATAATACCTAATATTTTGATTTGGTTAACGATTTTGATGTTCGTGCCTCCCATGTAAACAATCGGGGACTCAAACTTGAGCTTATTTGTTATAACCATCGCGTTTGTCTTTTGTGGCGAGAACCTTAGTTTGTTTTTGAAGCCCCACTTGGTCACATGTGAGAGCACTTCATTTGCTGTTTGTTGTAGTGTTTGTATTGAATTTCCCGAGAACACAAGTACGATACCGTCGGCGAATGCTTGGTGGTACACATTCACCTGGTTTAATTCGTTTAAGAGTGGGTCCAGTAAGATGTTCTAAAATAATGGTCCGCTTATTGAACCCTGAACGCAACCCTTTGAAGTTATTTTTTTTGCATAAATGGCCTGAATAATGTAAAACTATACTTCTTTCCTCTAAATAGTTGTTTACTAATTTTCTAAGAATTAAGGGACATCCTTTTTCTGCTAATCCATTTTTAATGGCTGGCCACCATGCGTTATCAAAGGCTCCCTCTATGTCTAGTGATACAACAGTATTTATTAACTTCTTCTTCAGGTTATCACGGAGGTGATTTAATAGATCATAGAGAGAGTCTTCTGTGCTTCTTTGTGGTACGAAGCCGTATTGCTGAGTATTGATCTTCGGAAGAACATGAAATTTAATTTTATGTATGAGCATTTTTTCTAGTATTTTGCCTAAAATTGATAACAAGCCTATAGTATGGAATGATTTTGGTTGGGTGTAGTCAGTTTTTCCTGGTTTTTTTAATATTATTATTGAAGCTTCTTTCCATGATTTTGGAAAGTAGGAGAGTTCCAAACATTTATTGACAATGCATAGAAAGACTGTGTTAATTTGTGATATTGCATTAATACAGATATCTGCCGTAAAACCGTCTTTTCCCGGTGCCTTTTTAGGATTGAAACTATACATTGTTTCTTTAGGTTCTATGGTTGTAAAAGATGGTTCGTGAAATTGACTTGTTTCGATATTGGCTAATGCATCGGCTCTACTTTTAATCGTGCGATGCTCTTTGCTATCTTCCTCTTCTTTATCCTCTGGAAGTAAAGTAGAAGCTAAAAATTTTGCTAATTCTTCCTTGTTCAATATGTTTCCTTCCTTAGCAAGTAATTGTTCGACTTTTGTTGTAGGTGAGCTTCTAATTATTCTATATATGCTATCCCATATGCTGTCCCGATCTTGCTTCGAAAAAAAGTTTTTCCAGCTGTCGGTTTGTGCTTGTTTTGCCATATTTTCATATTCTGCTTTTATTTTTAGATATTCGCCGATGACAAACTGCTTCTGACTGGGAGCTGCGTATGATATGCGTCGTTTCCTGCGTACTACCTCTTTCTTTAAGTCTTCTAAGTTCTGATTCCACAAAGGTAAGTTGATTTTTCTTTTTTCTTTATAATTGTAGCTATAGCTTTTTGGCATGCAATTTCTATTGATTTAATGTATGTTTGTACTCTATTTTCAAGAATTTCTTTAGATTTAATTAGTTTTATTTTTTCTTAGTTTAAGTCATTGTTTAGGTTTTGTTGTAATTCTTTTTTAAAATCAATCCAGTTTGCTTATGTAGTAAAATATTTACGAGTTGTACTAGTTAAAATTTCTTGATTTGGTTTTTTTATATTTGGTACGGCCAGCAGCTGCTTATCCAACAGTAGAGTCCCCCGGGGGCCCATAGACGGAGAACCTACAAGCAGATGATGGTCGGGCCTGCTACAGGCCAAAGGTGAAAAGTTTCTAATTACAATAAACAATTCGGGGGGGAGCGTTACATTCTAAAGGGAGCTTACCTCTATCCAAGGCGACTGGTCCCTCAGGATTCGGTCAGGTTGCGTGTGGATGTATAGTGTTTCGTAAAGCGACAATTAAAAAACAATAGAACCTAACCTAACAATAAAAAACAACAAAAAAAATAGAACAAAAAAATAATCTATTTAAAATTTTTAAAAGATATTTACAATTATATTTAAAAAAATGAAGTATGATGATGGTGATGGGTGACGTGAATTACAATTATTATTTTTTTTAAATAATAAAAATAGATGAATACTGAAGCGGAGCCTGAAGATCAAAGTGGCACATCGCACTTGGCGGTGGTGGCACGCAGCGCCTGGTCTAGGCACACGCAGCGCCTGGAGTAGGCACTCGCAGCGCTTGGAGTAGTCACACGCAGCGTCCAGAGTAGGCACACGCTGCGCCTGGAGTAGGCACACGCAGCACACAGCGGCTAAAGATAGCGCGGGCACTAGTAGGTGGAGGCGTAGGCGTGGCTAGGCGACGACTTCAGGTGAAGGTAGAGGCTTGCAGGATCCCGGAGCAGTGCGGCCCCGAGATAAGGCCTTTAGGAGATGCTTCCAGTTTGAAAGCTGAAGCGAGACTGCCTTTATTGGCCGATTGTTCGGCTTTTATACCCTTTTAGAGAGCTCCGCGCTCGACGACGGATCTGGGATAAGAACGGGAAATTATTTAAATTAAAAGCAAATTTTTGTAAATGGCCAAGAGGAAAAGAGCATTTTTGTGGAAGTATTGAAGTAATAACATCAGACCGGTAACGAATTTGTATAAAAATTGCCAAGACAACCAGATAAACAACGATGTCAAAACATTTCAAATTTTGGTTTCAGGCTAGTAATAGAGAAACGGCAAGATTTAAGTAAAAAATGAGATATTATTAATATAGAAAAAAAGGTAGCGCAACAGCGCGCACGAAACCCAAAATTGCAGAGTTACGGAGAACTAAATAAAAGATCGAAAAAGGTGGACTCCATCGACACCGATTTAAAAAGTGCTGATAGCGTGAAAATACGAGAGGAAAATGATTTGTTATTGTGTTCTTGTGGTCTAAAAACGTTACAGGATCCTATGGAAATAAAGGTGATGCAAAATATCCAGTGAATGCAGAAAATCAAAAACAGAATGGAAAAATAAATTTAAAATAGTGTAAAATGATATGTAAGTAGAATAACACTACAAGTGCTAGGAAAGTAAGGGTCAGTGATGTGTATCTGGGTGTGGCTGGTAGTGTTATTGACCTTATTAGACCGTTAACCTCTGCAGCAGTTCGGCCCTCAGCACCTCTCCAAACTACGGTCTCCTTCCGCAGTCACTTTCTTCGTTTTCTACGATGACAGTTCTTTAACTCTGTCATACGATTAACTACCTTACAGAAACCACTAACTCTCGTTTGTTATAAGCTTAACACGCGCGACCGGATCAAAGGTCACTACCGTTCCGCGTGGCAACAGTTATTTCTAGAACAGCAAATGCCGCATTAGTAACTAATTCAGTCGAATCCACTTATACGGACTCATCGTTAAACCTAAAAGTCCCGGGTGACGCTCTCAGCAAAGAATACGCGCTACATTTTCCAGTCAGTATATTTACTATATGCGCCTATCATTACGAGCTCCCGACAAAATAGACCGCGTGCTATCTCTCGCAGCAATGAATTTGGACTCACAATTTTTCTAGCGCGCTTTCGACACCCACCGTTCAAACACGCTCGGACGAACTTCATCCCATATCGCGCCGAGCTGAGTGTCATCTAACGTCGATGCTTGACATTAGCGCTTTTGCGCGAACACTCAGTATTTTTAAAATTTCATTAAATTTGAACCATAAGTTAAAGAATTATATCTAGTCAAAGTTTCTTAATTTTGTCACTCACTGACTGACCGATCATCAAATCTCTAAGGAACTTCTAGCAGACATAGAAGCTTCATATTTGGAACACAGTTATTGTTTAGTATATAAATCAGGAAAAAATTAAAATATTTTGCAATTTCGGTCCAGTTTTCGAGATACACCAACTGCATAAATAATTTTGTAATCCCATATAAATATAAAGGATTACAAAGTTACATTTGCAGTGAATGAATCAGTGTACATATATATGTATAATATAATGGAGTAATAGGTGTAGATAGGTACCTAGATATCTACAAAAAGAAATAAGATGCTATCAAAAACATAACTTGTAAAAAAACCAAGTCTCGCAACTCAGTTCTTCTACCGTAAAAAGTTGTGAGATCCATGTAATACCAAGTCGGTTAATTTATTCAGTCCCTACTTAAGGGTCCTTCTGTCTTAAATTATTACGTAATCAGCTAACCTAACAACATCTTATAGTGACCATATCAATATTGAAAATCTTTTATGTTTTAAATAAATAAATTGACTTGGCAATCGCACTAAACAATCTAATTTGATATAAAATGTATTACATTGTGTTTTCATGCGATGGCCAAGTTAATCTATTTATTTACAATATAAAAGACTTTTAGTATTGATTTGGTACCACTATAAGAGGTTAGCTAATAACGTAATAACTTAAGACAGAAGGACCCTTACGTAGGGACTGAATAAATTAACCGACTTGGTATTACATGGATCTCACAATTTTTTACGGTAGAAGAACTGAGTTGCGAGACTTGTTTTTTTTAGAAGTTATGTTTTTGATGGCATTGATATTACTGCAATAGACCAGGATTCTGTTTTAAGTATAGCCACGGCAATATTTTCTGAAGTTAAGGAAAGGTTGTATATGATTTGTATATTACTATCAAAAACTATAATACCTGCTTTTACCGGGGATATTCTAGCGTTTATTTGCCGTATGACTTTAGTACCTGTTTGCGCTTAAATTTCTCCTGTTGCTCCGACATATGATTCTTGAACAAGCGCAAAGCTAGCTTTTCGTTTTCGAGCTTCTATGTAAAGTTCATCTAGCGCTAGTTTTTTTCTTTGTAGATTTGCCTGTATTACCCGGTATTTACTTATATTGTTGATAACGTTTTGTAGTTTATTCATATTAGATTGGTTATCGAGACCTTTAGCAGTACGCTATAGTTGATCTGGATAAAGCATCCCATTTTTTCTAATTGGGCACTCGCTGTCAAACGTATTGTGGTCTACTTTTTCATGCTTTGCTGACTGACAGTTTCGACATGTCGGTATTTCGTCAGCTTTCCAACTTGGACACTCATTTCGCAAGTGTGATCCAGTGCAGTGACTACATGAATCTTCTGTTTTTTACACCATTTTCGCCCATGTCCATAGCCCAGGCATTTCGAGCATTTTTTTGGTGACACTTGTAAGATGACGTGGTTAACATGTGGATTTCTTGCCTTTTTCGGTATTTTACACTAGCTGTAATATCTGTTATTGGTATATTTCCTAGTATGTGATTATTTTGGTTCTTAAGGGCTTCTATAATATCATCATCGGTATTGTAAGACAAAACTTCTTTTATGACTATGAGTGGATCTTTGTTTTTAATATGATCAACTCAAAGCGATGTCAGTCAATTGAGTTCGTCTTTGGTCTTGCAGCCGATTATAACTTTTTGATCATTTTCCTTTCGAATTTTCTCGACTTGTATGCCTGTTTGTTTTGGATCTACTGCAGTCCAAATTTTTTGAATTATTTCTCCACTTGTATCTATGTCATTTTTAGATGATATAATTATAGAGTGTATTGGAGTTTTAGGTGCTTGCAAAGATTTCGTTTTTTTTTTAAATATCTGCGTATGTTACATTATCCGATGTTGGGAAGGGATGAGAAAAATTAAGATTTATAATTCCTATGAACCACTCTTCTAAATGCAAAAATTTGTGCATTGTGGGAGGGATTTCTCCTTTCTTCCTTTTTTTCTTTTTTTTTTGCTGTGGCAACCCTGGTGATAAGTTGTAAAAGTCCCGTTAATTTTAATAATTTAAATATTGTAAATTCACCATATCCACCTCAATTTTAGTGTTGTAACAAAAAGTGACAGGTAACGAAAATTGTTTTAAAATAATTGTAATTCTTATGTCATATCATTCCTTTTATAAATAAGAGATTTATTCTATTACATTGGCTGCACTAAAAGTATCGTGAATGGAATATTTCCACTGTTCCTGTCATATTAAAATCTTTTTAATTGAAAACTCCTTGGTTTTAAAAATCGAATACCATTTATTTATTTAAAAAAAGATTATCGGTCTTGTTACAAGGTTTTGTCAAACTTGTTTAGTCGTTGAGAAAATGGAATTGGCTCGAGAAAATTAAAGAGCGATGATTTATTATGACTTTCGAAGTGGTTTAACACAAACAGTGTGTTGACCGGATGATTTCTGCATTTGGTGATGAAGCCCCATCCAAAACCACAATTTATCGCTAGTTTGCTGAATTTCAACGTGGACGTGTCAAGCTCAGTGATGATTCCCGTCAAGGTCGTCCAAAAACTGCAGTCACCCAAGAAAACGGTGATGCTGTGCGTAAGCTGATTGAAGAAGATCGACATGTGACATACCGCGAAATTCAGGCTACTTAAGACATTAGCATGAGTCAAATACAAATAATCTTGCATGAAAAATTAGGTGTAAAAAAGTTGTTAACCCGATGTATACCGCATTCGCTCTGTGAAGAGCAAAAAGCGGCTCGCGTTACTTGGTGTGTCAGAACTCTGGAAAGATTCCACGCAGGATCCTCAAATGCTGTATACAACATCGTATCAGGTGACGAATCCTGAATATATGCGTACGAACCCGAAACAAAAAACCAGTCACGAGTTTGGTTGTTCGAAAATGAATTTAGGCAACAAAAATTGTTCGTTCACGGAGTATTTCAAAAAAAATGGTGGCCACGTTTGTCTCCAAAACCGGCCATGTTACGACTATTCCTCCTGAGAGACAAAGAACGGTTAATGCAGAATGGTATGCTAGCATTTCTTTGTCACAGGTCGTTTCTGAACTCTGTATATACAATAGAACTGCAACCGCCGCATCATCCTCCATCACGACAATGCGAGTTCTCACACCGCACACAGAACAAAAGAGTTTTTAGAGCAAGAAAACATAGAATTATTAGACCATCCGCCGTACAGCCCCGACCTAAGCCCTAATGATTTCTGTACTTTCCCTAAAATAAAGAATAAATTGCGTGGACAGAGATTTTCATCACCTGAAGAAGCTGTGGACGCCTACAAAACGGCCATTTTGGAGACCCCAACTTCCGAATGGAATGGTTGCTTCAATGATTGGTTCCATCGTATGGAAAAATGTGTCAAATTTCGCGGAAAATATTTTTTTTAACGATAATTTGATTTGAGACTTGTAAATAGAAAAAAAAAACAACAACAACTTTACATAAGCTTACTCTGCTCCTTCTGTTTTCGATCTTTGTTTTCTTTAATTATTATAATAAATAGTAAAATGAATACTCGCAACGCCAAGACGCGCCAGATGGAGAACCAACTCCAACTTGCGCTCCAAGAACTTAAGGCGCCCATGGAGCAGTGTAAACTGTTGTAAAGGAAAGGGATGATAATGAAAGGGAAATAGTTAGCATAATTGCCAAAAATATACAATTGAAATGTGATATGGTTAAGTTACCTACAGCATACACAAGTGTTATAAAAGAAAGAGATCAGCTACAGGGAACGGTTAATTGACCAATGCAGCAAGGAATATGAGGAAGCTCTCAGGTTAATTGCTGCATTGAAGTTATAGTTGAATGAGGCTAATGAGCAAATAACACAATTTAAAACATATATAGATAACCTTAAAGCCTCCCAGACTCAAAGCCTGTTCTCTGAGCTTGTGCAATGTGATACTTCAAGAATGTTACAGCAATCTGCAACAATAGACTTGACTGATGACGACTTTTCCATTTCAGGAAACACAGTAAAGATTAATTGCAGTAAAACCAAGTTGAAGTATATAAAAGTTAATAAATACATAAGGAAAGTACAAAAATTAATAAGAAATGAGATTAATACCAAAAATTATGTTAATGTATGTAAAGAATGGAGTCCCTCCCATTGTGCTGAAGACGTATGCTCCGGAGTTGGCACCGGTTTTAACGCGTCTTTTCCGGTACTCCTACTCCCAAGGCGTAGTCCCGAACTCATGGAAGACAGCTTTGGTGCACCCGATTCCTAAAAAAGGCGACCGCTCAGACCCGTCCAACTACAGGCCTATCGCCATCACCTCCTTGTTCTCCAAAATAATGGAAGCCATTATAAACTGCCAGCTCATGAGGTACCTTGAGGATCACTAGCTGATTAGTGACCGCCAATACGGTTTTCGTCGGGGTCGATCAGCTGGTGATCTTCTAGTCTACTTAACTCATAGATGGGCGGAGGCAGTAGAGTCCAAGGGGGAGGCATTAGCCGTTAGTTTGGACGTAGCGAAGGCCTTTGATCGGGTCTGGCACAAAGCGCTTCTTTCGAAGCTTCCTTCCTATGGGCTTCCCGAGAAATTGTGCAAATGGATCACCAGTTTCCTTGCTGATCGGAGCATCAAGGTCGTAGTAGACGGTCAATGCTCTGATTTCAAGCCTATCAACGCTGGTGTTCCACAAGGCTGCGTGCTATCACCAACGCTGTTTCTCCTGCATATCAATGATATGTTGCTAACTGACAGCATTCATTGCTATGCGGACGACAGCACTGGTGATGCCTTATATACCGGCCGTGCCAATATTTCTCGGGAAAACGTCGCCGAGTACCGGGACAAACTTGTGTCTGAAGTCGAGTCGAGAGAGTCTTTGCTTAACAAAGTCTCGGATTGGGGCCGACTAAATCTAGTCCAGTTCAATCCCCAGAAGACACAAGTTTGCGAGTTTACCGCTAAAAAGAACCCCTTTGTCGTATCTCCTCAGTTTCAAGGCACTCCCCTTACCGCCTCAGCCAGTATCGGAATCCTTGGCGTCGACATATCGAATAGTGTGCAGTTTCGTGGTCACTTGGAAGGGAAGGCCAAATTGGCCTCTAAAAAGCTTGGCGTGCTCAGCAGAGCGAGACAGTATTTCATGCCGGCACATCGCTTGCAACTTTACAAAGCGCAAGTTCGGCCCCACATGGAATACTGTTCTCATCTCTGGGCCGGGGCACCCCAGTGCCAGCTCCTTCCACTTGACCGCATCCAGCGCAGAGCGGTTCGAATCGTCGACAACCGAGTTATTTCTGATCGGCTCGATACACTGGCACTGCGTAGAGATGTTGCATCTCTTTGCGTATTTTATCGCATTTATCACGGGGAGTGCTCTGAAGAATTGTTCGGACTAATTCCAGCCGCTCAATTTCACCATCGCACATCGCGACAAAACTCGCGTTACCATCCATACCATCTGGATGATTGGCGGTCCACGACTGTGCGATTTAGAAGAAGTTTTCTCCCTCGCACGACTTCCTTGTGGAATCAATTACCACCAGCGAATTTTCCGGACCGATACGACTTAGGAACCTTCAAGAAAAGAGCTTACACCTTTCTAAAAGGTCGGCAATGCATCTGCAATTCCCCTGGTGTTGCGGTTGTTCATGGGCGGCGGTAGTCACTTACCACCAGGTGAGCCGCATGCTCGTTTGCCCCCTATTCTATAAAAAAAAATGTAAAGAAAAGCAAGCATTGTTATGTGAACTTAATCTGTATTCAATTGAGGTGGATTACATAAAAAATGTTATGAGACTGAAGTAAAGTGCCTTAAATCAGTAATATTATCACTTATTAACTCCCTTTAAACCAGGGGCGTAGCTACCGCCGTATCAGCCGTATCAATGATACGGGGCCCCCGAACTACAGGGGCCCCGAACGTGAGCGAGCAAAAATTCCTAGGACTTCCGTGGGACAGGAAAGGCTATCACTATTGTCTAAAGAAGTAAAAAATTTAGTAAAACTGAAACCGTCTTCAGCTATGAATGCAGCCGAATCGTCTTCAGCCATGTTCGCCGAACAAAAGGCACGAAAAGTGTATATTTGATTTGAATTGTTTGGCTAGCTTAGTTCCTAGGAGTATTAATTGTAAGTAAAAACTTAAAATCAATATATAATAATTTTAATTGAATGCAAGCATTTTTGTGTTTCTTTTATGATATTTTAGCCGTGTAGTGGCGGTTAAGAATATTCACTACCCCATATCTTGCCGTGGGTGTCGTAACAGGCGACAAAGGGAAACAGGCAGGAAATGTGCAGCAGCATCTTCCTGATAACAGCAAAATCACAATAAAAAAACTGCGGTTGCCAACCCGCTCGCCAAGCGTGGCAACTATGGTAAAAACCCCCCAATAATGAGAGTAACAATGAGGCGGCCCCCAGTCCCCGGCGGCCCCGCTATTCCTGGCTACGGTGGAGACCATGGTAACGGCGGAGCAGGGGGTGCTGAGAATCTCCGGTGGAGGTTCGGTTGTCACCTAAGGCGACTCGACCTGGCAAAATAGAACGCACGCACGTTGAGGACTGACGAGAAGATCGTGTAGCTGGAAGAAGAGATAGACAAGTTACGCTGGCATATTATAGGATTTTCTGAGGTCCGAAGAGAGGGGGAGGACACGGTAATCCTCGAATCCGGCAACTTGCTCTGTCACCGGGAGGGCGACCATCTGTCCCAAGAAAGTATCGGATTTATCGTCTACAAGTTTCTCGTTAACAACGTTGTAAAGATTGAGAGTGTGTCGACGAGGGTTGCGTACCTTATACTCAGAATCATCAAACTTTATTCGCTGAAGATCATACAGGTTTACGCATCAACCTCGGCACATCCCGATGAGGAGGTGGAGGAAATGTATGAGGATATCCCACGAGCCATGCATTCCTCCAAAACCCACTATACGGTGTTAATGGGAGACTTCAATGCAAAACTAGGCACAAGAGAGAACGGTGAGCTGAAAGTAGGGAAATTTGGAATAGGGCAATGGAACCCAAGGGGCCAGCAGCTGGCCGAATTCATGAAGAAAGAGGGACTCTTTATGATGAACTCTTTCTTCAAGAAGCGGCCCCACAGGAAGTGGACCTGGTTGAGCCCCGACGGTTCGACAAAAAATGAACAGACGACAACAGTTCAGTGTTTTTCATTTTTTTTTCATGTTTCCGTGATCGCGAGGGTGAAAACTGGTAGCGATTACCGAATGATTAGAGGCACACTAAACTTAAACGTTAAGTTGGAGAGGTCACGTCTAATGAAGTCAACGCTCCCTCCCCCTCGTGCTCTGTTCCAAAGTCCCGAAACCTTTCAGTTCGAGTAACAAAACCGTTTTCAGTGCCTAGAAGACTAAAATGAAGTGGACGATATGAATGACAAGCTCGTGGAAACTGTCCATGCGATCGGAGCTAAGTTTTGCCGCCGCAGAAGAACACAAAAACTCTCCGATCACACTCTTAATCTCATGGCTGTTAGACGAGAGATGAAACTACATTCTTCAACAGATTTGACAGCATACAGGCAACTGAACAGACAGATCTCCAAATGCATGCGGCGGGACTTACGCAAATTCAATACAGCTTGTATTGAAAATGGATCGAGCGGAATCAAGGCTTCAAAGTCTTTGCCAAAGATCTGTCTGCCAGAAAGAGCCAACTGTCAAAGCTGAAGACCGAGTGTGGCAACATCGTTTCCGGGACACCTGAGATTTTGAGTGAGATTGAGAGGTTCTATGGGCAGCTGTACACTTCATAGTAGGAGCCACACGCAAGTGTGAGTAACGATCCAAGAGTGAGTCTTATCCGACATTATTCCGAAGATATCCCGGACGTCAGTCTGAGCGAGATTAGAATGGCTCTCTGGCACCTCAAAAACGGCAAGTCCCAAGGCGATGATGGAACTACAGCAGAGCTTCTGAAAGCGGGTGGAAAACCGGTACTTGAAGTCTTTCAGAAGCTCTTTAATTCCGTCCTTCATGGTGGCACTACTCCGGAGGCGTGGAGCAGAAGTGCGGTGGTCTTGTTCTTCAAGAAAGGCGACAATGCTCTCTTGAAGAACTACAGACCGATTTCCTTTCTGAGCCGCGTCTACGTGCTGTTTTCGAAAATCATTACGAATCGTCTCGCACGCAGACTTGCCGACTTCCAGCCTCCCGAACAAGCCGGTTTCCGAAAAGGCTTTAGTACCATGGTACATTCTGAAAAGGCATTAGTACCACCACTACATACACACCCTTCGGCATTTTGTACAGAAGACAGATGAGTATAATCTGCCACTTTGCCTTGCGTATGTGGGCTATGAGAAAGCCTTAAATTTCGTCGAAATTTGGGCGGTGCTGCAGTCCCTTCAGCGGTGCCAAGTTGACTGTCGGTATATCGAAGTGCTGAAATGTTCGTACTGTAGAGCTACGATGGCTGTCCGAGTACAGAATCAGAGTACGAAACCTATCCAACTGCAGAGAGGTGTAAGACAGGGTGATGTTATATCCCTGAAACTTCACCGCTGCATTGGAAGACGTTTTTAAGCTACTGGACTGGAAAGGATGTGGTATTAACATCAATGGCGAGTACATCACTCACCTTCGATTTACCGACGATATAGTCCTTATGGCAGAATCGCTGGAGGACCTAAGCACTATGCTCAATGACCTCAATAGTGTCTCCCAACGGATAGGTCTTAAGATGAACACGGTCAAAACAAAAATCATGTTTAACGTACATGTCACACCTATGCCGGTAGTTGTTGGGAGCACTAAGCTCGAAGTTGTGAATGAATATATTTACCTGGGACAAATAGTCCGACTAGGTAAGTCCAACTTCAAACGAGATGTCAATCGACGGATTCAACTCGGCTGGGTAGTGTTCGGGAAACTACGACACATCTTCTCGTTAGACATACCTCAAAACCTGAAAACGAAACTGTACAACCAGTGCGTGTTGCCAGTGATGACTTACAAATCTAAGACGTGGTCCTTCACTGCTGGCCGTATGAGGAAGCTCAAGGTCGCTCAGCGAGCTATGGAGAGGGCTATGTTCGGGTTTTCTCTGCGTGATAAACTTAGAAATGAGGATATCCGCAGTAGAACCAGAGTAACCGACATAGCCCAACGGATTAGTAAGCTGAAGTGGCAGTGGGCCGGCCATATAGCTTGAAGAACCAACAACCGATGGGGAATAAAGATTCTCGAGTGGCAGCCTCGTACCGGTAGGCGAAGTGTAGGGCGATCCCCCACTAGATGGAGTGACAACCTGGAGTGTCGATGGATGCAGGTGGCTCAGGACCGTGCTTTGTGGCATTCCTTGGGGGAGGCCTATGTTCAGCAGTGGACTTATGAAAGGCTGTAATGATGATGAATGATGATGAAATCTTTACTCTTCATTGGGGCCTTCCAAGAAATTTTGATACAGGGCCCATCTAAGGCACGCTACGCCACTGCTTCAAACTGTATCCAATAAATATAAATCAGCCCAAAATGAAATAAAAGAACACATATTGGCTATGGATAATCTGGTAAAGACTTGTAAATATAATGAGGAGCGGTTTGAATCCTTAGTTAAATATCAATGTGAGTGTCAGCGTTCGATGCCAGCTTCTTCAGAGTCAGCGTGTGCTGATAATATTTTACCACCACCAACACTCTATGACAGTGCCATAGCAGAGGATATTAAAATAATAAATAACTCAAATATTACTAAAAAACTTTAAAACTTTCCCTTTTTACTGGAAATGAGGCATTCCATCTTAGTGCTCACGGGTGACAACGCATCTGCATTTTGATTCGCAAACGAGGATAGATGTAGATGTCTATGGGCCGCAGCAACCACTTACCATTAGGTGGACTGTGTGCTCGTTTGTCACCCTTATCCTATAAAAAAAATATAATTGTGTATAGTGATGACATGGGAGAAATCTAGGCATAACTTTAAATAACTCTTTAAAGGGACAAAAAGTTACAAATTGCTGCATGCCTGAAGCATCTTTTAGTGACATCTTAAATAAAATTATTTTTACAAAATTTTGCCCAAATAGTACAATAATAATTTTTGTTGGTAGAAAAGGTAGAAAAGAAAGATATATTGAACAACTTCAATGTACACAAAATTGTCTTGTTCATATTGCCTTATATACAGGGATTGCCACAGGAAAATAATTTAAGACATAATTTGAATATACAAATGCATAATTTAATATGTAATAATAATTTAAATTTGACATATAATTGTAATGATAATAATGACAAATTTCATGTAATTGACATAAATAATTTAATAAAAAAGTTTTGGACAAAAGAAAGGTATTACCTATCCAATAGTAATTTAGGACTGGTAGCAAATGTGCTAGCTTATTATTTACTTTTTAACTCTAACTAAAGTTTTTGGCTACCAAGACTGCTTTTATTAAGCATAATAATTTGACATTTAATTTGGAATCAGCTCCAACTAATTTAAATTAGTGAATGTGACAATAGAGGCAATCTCTAGCAATAATAAGAGTTTAATAATTAATTTTGAATACAGCCCATAAATAAGTAATAAAAATTGTTTACACCTGGTGCATCAACATATACAAGGCATGATGGGCAAAGAATTGGGGAAGTTGAATTGTTTTTAAATAGTAACAATATACATATCCTTTGTATTACTGAACATTGGCTAAAAGATTATAATTTCATGTTTAATTTCAGAAATATCCAGGTGGTCAGTTCCTTCAATAGAGAAAAAAGTTTACGTGGTGGCTCCTTAATACTAGCAGATAAGTCATTATTATATAAAGAACGTAAGGATATTGTGAGCCTCTGTGTTGAGCGTACTGTAGAAATTGCTTGTGTCGAGCTCGAGCACCTCATTCTTGTAAGTGTTTACAGACCCCCATAGTAAGTACCCCAAGTAGCACACTTATGAATATTTTGAAAGGATTGTGGAAGAATTTTTACTCAAACTTAGTAAACAGAACAAGTCTGTTGTAATATTATGTGGAGACTTTAACATCAATCTCCTTGAAACGTCTTCCATTAGTATTAAGTTTAGCTCATTGTTTAAGTCGTATAATCTTGTTAATTTATTCTTAGAACCTACACGTATTGCTGGGCCTAGTGCGACCTGTATAGATAACATTTTTACAGATGTTAAGCCCTTGCATAAATCAATTATTCAAAATTTAAGTTCGGATCACTGTGGACAGTTGGTATCACTACCTTACATACAGAAAAAACAGAAAAATAAGAAAGGTGTGTTGGTTCCAATAAATGAACATCGCTTGGAGAGGTTCAGAAGTAATATAATAAAAAGTCTTCCAACACTTTCGTTTAAAAATAGTGCTAATTATTTCTATGCTACATTATTTAAAATTATAAGTTGTGAATTTAGTATAATATTTACTTCTTAAACTTTCTCTTTTAACAGTCGCAAATCATTTAATGAATAGGCGACAGTAGGAATTTATAAAAGTAGGCGAAGGTTATATGAGCTTTATGATGAAAGATCATATAATAGTAGTGTTATATTTAGAGATTATATAAAAACATATTCTAAAATATTTAAAAAAGTATGCTCCACTGCTAAGGCTTCATTTAAGCAACAAAATAAAAACTGCATCTAACAAAATTAAAATGACCTGGAGAATAATAAATAGCGAAACGAGCAAGGTTAAACCGCGCAACTCGGATTTTCAATTGAATATTAACAATAATTTAACGCAATCTGATCAAGAAGTTGCTATCGCTTTTGAGAAACATTTTACTGATGTTCTTTTTTTGACAACAATATCATTAAATTCTTCTCCTACTGTCGCCGAATCATTGCTCAAACGAAATGTAAAGGCTTTTTCAAATACTTTTAAATTCCATAAAGTACTACCAAAATATGTCGTTAAATATTTTAAAACTATTGATGTTAAGAAAACGGCAGACTTATGGGATTTCCATTAAAGTTATTATATCTATGATAGATATAATAGCACCTTATCTAGCCACTATATTTAATATAAGCGTCGAATCTGTTGTGTTTTCTGATTTAATGAAACATAGTAAAATCATACCTATATTTAAATCTGGTAGTACAATAGACCCCGCCAATTTTAGACCAATTTCTGTACTACCAACATTAAGTAAAATTTTTGAAAAAAATATTTTAGATCAGATGTTAAGGTTCTTTCATATAAATAAATTGCTACATAAAAATCAATTCGGTTTTACAAGGGGTCACTCGACAACTGACGCTGAAGTTGAGCTTATTAAACATATTTTTTGTGCATGGGAGAATTCAGAGGATTCTTTGGGTATATTTTGTGACCTTTCCAAGGCCTTCGACTGTGTTCACCATGAGACATTAATCAGGAAGCTACAGTACTATGGTGTCAAGAACACAGTGCTTAAACTTATAATTTCATATTTAAGTAATAGAAAGCAGAAGGTTACTATCAACGGTAAAAGTTCTTCCAGGTCACCTGTACTAATGGGTGTCCCTCAGGGCTCGAATCTCGGCCCATTCCTGTTTTTGGTGTATATTAATGACTTACCTCACCTTGTAGGGGATAGTAGATATTTGCTGATGATAATTCCTTGATTTTTAAACTTAAACGTCAATCATTTAAATGTGACGAAGTGAATAATGCTATATCAAAATTAGTGCATTGGTTTAACGTTAATAATCTGCATTTGAACGGTAATAAAACTAATTGTGTTAAATTTACAACAACGAATGTTAAAAATGTGAATACTAATGTGTTTTTAAATGGGGAGGAATTGAGCCCTGTTGTATCCACTGTTTTTCTTGGCATCACTCTCGACGCAAAGCTTCAGTGGGGCCCACATATATCCAAATTAGCAAGCAGACTAAGTTCTGCAGCCTATGCTGTAAAAAAAATTAGAGGTCTCGCTAGTGTCGCGATAGCTAGATTAGTTTATTTCAGTTATTTCCATAGCATAATGTCTTATGGGATTTTGCTATGGGGAAATGCGGCTGATTCAGAAACTATTTTTGTTTTACAGAAGAGAGCCATTAGAGCTATTTACAATCTAAATCCTAAAGAGTCTCTTAGAGATAAATTTAAAGAAATAAATACTCGTATATTAACTTTGGCCTCTCAGTATATTTACGAAAATTTAATGTATGTTCAAAAAAACAAAGATAGTTTTAGTAAAAAAAGTGATATACATTCTGTAAACACTAGGAACAAACACAAGCTAGTGATGCCAGATTCTCGACTCCACAGAGTCAGTAATTCATTCTTGGGGCAATATATACGCTATTACAACAAGGTCCCGGAAAGTGTACATCTTCTCTGTATTACCAAGTTTAAATATTTTATTAAGCTGAAACTGTATAAAAAGGGTTATTATAGTATAAATGAATACACGGTTGATAATAACCCCTGGGAATGAGGCGGTCGCTTCCAAGCATTTTCTAAAATAAATTTTGTAAATAGTTCATAAATTATATTGTAAAATTTATTTTAAAAAAAAGTCCCGCTGGGTTTCTTGCTGGTTCTTCCCAGGACAGAGGGTTTTTTTCGAACCAGTGGTAAAGTAAAAAATTACTTTTAATAAGAATTACACATGTAATGTATATTGAATAAAAAAATATTCTGTTTTATTCTATTCTATTTAACAGTGCCCAAACGAATAAAAAGACACGTATTTTTACTCTAAACAAGCCATCATCAAAGAAATATCTGTGATGCAAATTATATACACGCCAACTTATTTTTGCGTAATATGAATTTTCTCAGGAATGCTGATTTACTCAGGATGTTTTCTGTGGCCTTGATAGGCCTCCCTCATAAATAACTTTTTAGGGATATTTGCCATAGTTGCCACGCTTGGCAAGCGGGTTGGCAACCGGTGTTTTTTTTTTAATTTTAATCGTTATTAGGAAGACGATGCTGTCCATCTCCTGGTTTGTTTCCATCTGTCGCCTCTTATGACACCCACGGGAAGATATGGAGTATTGGATATTCTTACTTTATAAAACTGCTTTTGCCAACCTGCCTGTCAAGCGTGGCACCTGTAACAAATATCCCTATAAAACAATTTATGAGGGAGGCCTATGTTCAGTAGTGATCTTTGATAGGCTGTAATAATAATGATGATGATGATCATACTGTATTTCATATGGTGATGACGAGAACAAAAGACCCTTCTTACTGGGAACATTAACATTTCAATTTCAATAACAATAAATCCACAATACCGGTGTAAAGTAACAGCTTAATACCACAGTGTTTCGCATAGTGAGTGTTGATAACCGGAGACCCTACTACTGAACGCATTCGACATTTTAATTTATAATTTAGGATAGATTTTTTTTAAAGAAGATAGGGGCAAACGAGAATGCGGCTCACCTGATGGTAAGTCACTACCTACGCCCATAAACAACTGCAACACCAGGGAATTTGCAGATACGTTGCCGGCCTTTAAGAAAGGAGTAATCTCTTTTCTTGAAGATCCCTAAAGCTGATCGCACATTTGTCCGCACCGTACGCACCGTCCGCGCCGTACGCAAATAATTTGTATTACCAACAAGTTTTGTAGTTTTATCCAACCACTGGTATGAAACGGTACAATAAAATCCATCGCTCGAAATCACTAATGAAAGAAATATAGTAACAGCCTGCTTATTGACAGAGGAAGAAGAAAATAATATTCGAAAATAAAGAAGATTCTGGATTCATAATATTAATTTAAAAAGGCAATTGTATGGAAAATATGAAAGGGATATACTTTATTTAAAGACTTATTAGATGATGATGAACGATATTTTAGATATTTGCATTTAACATACATTTAACATTTAAGAAATTTTAAGAATTGCTACATATAACAAAATTATAAACCAGCGTGAAGTAGAGGTTTACGTTTCGCTTGGTGAGTGCAGGTGGCCGGAGGCCCTTTTTACTGGAGATGAGGCATTCCATCTTAGTCCTCCCGGGTGACAACGCATCTACATTTTGATTTGTAATAGAGGATAGATGTAGATGTCTATGGGCCGCAGCAACCACTTACCATCAGGTGGACTGTGTGCTCGTTTGTCACCCTTATCCTATATAAAAAAAAACCATATCTTTCTATGTATGTTTGAGGTAAGTTTTCTTAAGTAATCAGGTACAATTGGGCTTTTAAATTAAAATGAACTATTTTTTTTAGTTCAGTATTTAAATAATTTATTACTATGTATTTATATTGATAATCGATGCAAAAAAATCCAAATTATATATAAATAATTACGAATTAATTAAAAGTTATAAAAATACATAAGTTATCACGTTAGTCCAAACCACCAGTTATAGTGGAAAATCCACCATATTGGCATCATTAGACAATACTGGTACGCTGAACGTACCGCGTTATATGACGTCATCAGCATGCGTTTTTCAATATTCGGATACCTATCACATTTTTTAAAATTTGTCGCGTACGTTGCGCGTGTGATGTACGAGGTTTCATATTATTTCATACAACGAATTCTAAAGTTAGGCGCATACGGCGCGTACATTGCGGACAATTGTGCGTTCAGCTTAAGTCGTATCGATCCGAGGGAAATCGCCAGTGGTAAGCGATTACACAAAAATGTTGTGCAATATAGATGTATATGGGTCACAGCCTCCACTTAACATCAGGTAGATTGCATGCTCGTTTGTCAACCACATTCTTTGGAAAAAAACATTGTGGAAGCTACCATAAAAATATGTTGACCTTATCCTATCTACTTACATACGTACAATTTAGTTGAGAAAGGATTGTCCTCCATAACTCTCTAGAAGCCTTACACAAAGAAGCTTTTAACGTTGAAAAGAAAAGGTCAATAATGTGGCATAAGAAAGGAAATGTTCGAAATCCGAAACTAAATGACAAATATAAGAAATATTGGATAAATGTATTATCATTGATAGTTGAAAATCAGATCAGATTTTATAAAGTACAGATTTTTTTGTCACCGTTACCGTTACAGACTATCAAAAGTCCACTATCATTGGACATATCATAGGCCTCCTCCATAAACTCCATAAACTGCCTATAGAGCGGGGAGAAAACATTTTTCATACTTACCATGCATGACAGGCAGTTTGGCAACGAAAAAAATATAAGAGTTAAAGAAGCAAACTGCTTCAATAAAATAAATATTTAAGTACCTACTAATTGTATATAATATTAGTATTTCAGTATAATATTTAACATTAAAACTGACCCTTTTCTTCATGTGTTTTCAAGTTTTATGAAAGACTTACATGTTACATCGCCCGCGTGGAATTTGGATTTCATGGGTTTCAATTATTTTGTGCGGAATGCTAATTCTTTTTCTAAAATAAAAATAGCCTTAGTTACTCCTTATAACATCAGCTATCTGCCAGTGAAAGTCCAATTCAAATCGGTACACAGGTTTCTGCGTGATGCGTGTTCAGACAGACGTCGTGTTAGAGTTTTGTAATAGTAGAGATAGATAGATAGTCGCACGGGAAGATCTCATCACATCTAGCAGTAAGTTTTAACGTGGTAAATCCTTCCCGCGAACTTCCAAAGAGTAAATAATACGTGTTTATAGTTTATTTTATTGCTTGTATTTTGTAATAAATGTTGTGACGAAATAATGATAAAATATTAGGGGTGCATAAAGTCCGAGGCAGTCTACGAAGTTCTAGTGACATTACTATTCAACAGTCTAAATTATAAGTGTGAGTAAAACCATTACATTTACAATCAACAAATAAATAGGACACATCATAAAAGACCACACGTTTGCAACACAGTTTTCTTATTGAGAGGTTACACGGTTATATTTTTATTTGTATGATTGCATTACGGATACGAGTTTTCAAATCCATTGTGTTTCACACTTCTTAACTCATTGCCCTGGTAATTAAACGTTGAGGCGTCTTTTACTTCAAAACCGGTTATACAATGCCGATCAAACGCACACCGCCGCCACACCTCGTCCGTGCCTATGACCTCCAATGATACACCGCCAGTGTTGCCACCTTGGTGATTTTGTCACTAGATCTGGCGATTTTTCAGAGCTCTTAGCGATATTTTTTCATCGTTTAGCGACTATTTATTTTTTAGATATTTATGGCGATTTTTCAATTTGGAATTTGGCAACACTAATTTGAGACGGAAATCGTTCTCTTTCTGGACTTAGTCTATGGTCGGGGGATCCCAGACGCTGTTATTTTATAGTTAGTGACGTTAATGTTTTGTCGTTCTTTAAAGTATCGTTGTAGTTGATAAAAGTGGATAGAAAATTGCACATGCTTAGTGTAAGAACAGTAAAGAAATTAATTAAAAGTGTAAAACAATTTTGTTGTTTCATATAAGTAGGATTTTCGAAAAATCAAAGTGTCTGTTTTCCTAATTTTATTTTAGATTCTAATTTGGAAGCCTCTTTTAACATCAAATATTTATCGGTGGACCGAAAGAATAATAAAACGTACAAAAATGAATGACTTATTTTTTCAATGTATGGAAAAAAATATTCAAACCCGATTTGCTCCAATATATGAAAAAACGCATCGTTGAAAAATCCTACTCGTATGAAATGCCAAAACGGGACGACAGTGCACCGTGGGAGTAATAATAGTGAAGTTAAAAATATTAAAGGAACTGGAAGAAGAAGAAGGAAGGATGGAAATGCCGGAAAAAAAATTATACGCAAAAGTAGAGAAAAGAGTGGGAGGAGCATGATGAATTCAAAAGCTGGCTTAAACCTTTACTTAGTGACGAACTGAAAGCGTTTTGCTCACTTTGTAAATCAGAATTATTAGCGAAATTAGCAGACTTAAAAAAACATGCAGAAACGAAAAAGCATAAGCAAAAATTACAAGTAATGTCCGGAAATCAAACAATAACATTCGCAACAGCCGAAAAGTCCTCGAAACCAAAGGTCCTTAAAGCTGAAGGAATGCTAGCTATTTATATCACAGAACACAGTTCAGTTTTGAACATTGATCATTTAATTGATGTAGTTAAATGTGCTTTCTCAGATTCTCAAGCCACAGATGACTTAAAAATGCATCGTACCAAGAGTACAGAAGTAATTAAAATGTCTTAGCTCCACATTTTATAGAAGAACTAGTCAAGGATATAGGACAGCAGAGATTCAGTCTCATCATTGACGAATCAACTGACATCAGTACCAGCAAGAACCTGGGTATTGTAATCAGATATTTCAGTCCGAAACTTGCAAAAGTTGTTTCATGTTTTCTAGCTTTTGAACCACTTAAAAGTGGCGATGCCATCGGAATCGTCAAAGCCCTACTTTGTTGTTTACAAAAATATGGCCTTAATAAAAATAAAATGGTGGGATTATGTACAGATAAAGCATCTGTAATGACTGGAATGAATAATGGAGTGTTCAAAATACTGAATAATGATATACCAAATCTTATTTTTATTAGATGCACTTGTCATTCATTGCAACTAGCGGTGTCTCATGTATCGAAGCAGGCGCTGCTACCACGGCATATAGAATTCATGATCAAAGAAAGAAACCCATTCCCCAAAGCCTAAAGATGAATATAAAGAAATTTACGAAACTATAAATTGCGGTGAAGCACCTTTACAGATTTTAAAGGTACGTGATACACACTGGTTGTCCGTTGAAACAGCAGTACAAAAAAAATTTGGCGCAATATAAAGAACTGACTTTACATTTTGGAATTGTCAAAGGTCGGTGCTACACGGCTGATGTATTATGCGATATGTACAAGGACGATACCAATTACTTGTATGTGTTATTTTTGATAAGTATATTATTACACGATGTACAGATTGCTACTACTACTTACGAAATTAATTTCGTACTTACGAGTTTAGTTTTGTTCTTACGAATTTAGTTTCGTAAATACGTAATTTGTTTTGTACTCACGAATTTAGTTTGGTTCTTACGAATTTAGTTTCGTAGTAACGAGTTTAGTTTCGTACTTACGAAATTAGTTTTCGTAAGTACAAAGTTAATTTCGTACTTACGAAATTAATTTAGTACATAGTACTTAGTTTAGGAGTATTAATTTAGTAAGTACTTATGAAATCCGTTTCGTACTTTCGAAATCAGTTTTATACGAATTTAGTTTCGTTCTTAGGTATTTAACTTCGTACATACGAAATTCATTTCGTACTTACGAAATTCGTTTCGTTCTCACGAATTTATTTTCATTTCCATGAATTTAGTTTCGTACTTACGAAATTCGTTTCGTACTTACGAAATTAATTTCATACTTACGAGTTTACTTTCATACTTACCAAAATAGATTTATACTTACGAATTTAGTTGCGTGCTTAAAAAGTTAGTTTCGAACTGACGAAATTAATTTCGTACTTACGAATTTAGTTTCGTAGTAACGAATTTTGTTTTGTACTTTCGAAATCAGTTTTGTACTTACTAAATTCGTTTCGTACTTACATATTTAGTTTCATACATATGAAGTTAGTTTCGTACTCACGAATTTAGTTTTGTACTTACGAACTAAGTTTCATAATTACGAGTTTAGTTTTGTACTTTTGAATTTTTTTTTGTACTTACGAAATTAGATTTGTACTCGCGTAATTATATTCGTACTTACGAAATTAATTTCGTACTTAGGAAATTAGTTTCGTATTTATGAAATTCGTTTCGTACTTTCGAAATCAGTTTCGTACATATGAAATTCGTTTCGTACTTACGAAATGAGTTTAATACATACGATATTCATTTCGTACTCACGAATTTAGTTTCGTTTTTACGTATTTAGCTTCATCATCATCATCATCATTACAGCCCTTCACAAGTCCACTGCTGAACATAGGCCTCCCCCAAAGAATGCCACAAAGCACGGTCCTGAGCCACCTGCATCCATCGACTTCCTGCATATCTTACCAGGTTGTCACTCCATCTAGTGGGGGGACGCCCTACACTTCGCCTGCCGGTACGAGGCTGCCACTCGAGAACCTTTCTTCCCCATCGGTTGTCGGTTCTTCGAGCTATATGGCCGGCCCATTGCCACTTCAGCTTACTAATCCGTTGGGCTATGTCGGTCACTCTGGTTCTACTGCGGATATCCTCATTTCTGAGTTTATCACGCAGAGAAACTCCGAGCATAGCCCTCTCCATAGCTCGCTGAGCGACCTTGAGCTTCCTTATCCGGCCAGCAGTGAAGGACCACGTCTCAGTTCCATATGTCATCACTGGCAACACGCACTGGTTGTACAATTTCGTTTTAAGGTTTTGAGGTATGTCTGACGAGAAGATGTGCCGTAATTTCCCGAACGCTGCCCAACCGAGTTGAATCCGTCGATTGACCTCTCGGTCGAAGTTGGACTTACCTAATCGGACTATTTGTCCCAGGTAAACATACTCGTCAACAACTTCGAGCTTAGTACTCCTAACAACTACCGGCATAGGTGTGATATGGACATTAAACATGATCTTTGTTTTGTCCATGTTCATCTTAAGACCTATCCGTTGGGAAACACTATTGAGGTCATTGAGCATAGTGCTTAGGTCCTCCAGCGATTCTGCCATAAGGACTATATCGTCGGCAAATCGAAGGTGAGTGATGTACTCGCCATTGATGTTAATACCGTATCCTTTCCAGTCCAGAAGCTTGAAAACGTCTTCCAATGCAGCGGTGAAGAGTTTCGGGGATATGACGTCACCCTGTCTTACACCTCTCTGCAGTTGGATAGGTTTCGTACTCTAGTTCTGTACTCGGATAGCCATCGTAGCTCTACTGTACAAACACTTCAGCACTTCGATATACCGACAGTCAACTTGGCACCGCTGAAGGGACTGCAGCACCGCCCAAATTTCGACGGAATCAAAGGCTTTCTCATAGTCCACATACGCCAGACATAGTGGCAAATTGTACTCTTCGGACTTCTGTACAATTTGCCGAAGGGTATGTATGTGGTCTATGGTGCTAAAGCCCTTTCGGAAACCGGCTTGTTCGGGAGGCTGGAAGTCGTCAAGTCTGCGCGCGAGACGATTCGTAAAGACTCTCGAAAACAGCACGTAGACGCGGCTCAGAAGGGAAATCGGTCTGTAGTTCTTCAAGAGAGCGTTGTCACCTTTCTTGAAGAACAAGACCACCGCACTTCTGCTCCACGCCTCCGGTGTAATACCACCATGGAGGACGGAATTAAAGAGCTTCTGAAGGACTTCAAGTACTGGTCTTCCACCCGCTTTCAGAAGCTCCGTTGTAATTCCATCCTCGCCTGGGGCCTTACCGTTTTAAGGTGCTGGAGAGCCATTCTAATCTCGCTCAGACTGATGTCCGGGATATCTTCGGAATAGTGTCGGATGAGACTCGCTCTTGGATCGTTACTCACACTTGCGTGTGGCTCCAACGATGACGTGTACAGCTGCCCATAGAACCTCTCAATCTCACTCAAAATCTCAGGTGTCCCGGAAACGATGCTGCCACACTCGATCTTCAGCTTTGACAGTTGGCTCTTTCTGGCAGACAGATCTCTGGCAAAGACTTTGGAGCCTTGACGCCGCTCGATCGCTTCTTCAATACGAGCTGTATTGAAGTTGCGTAAGTCCCGTCGCATGCATTTGGAGATCTGTCTGTTCAGTTGCCTGTATGCTGTCAAGTCTGTTGAAGAATGTAGCCTCATCTCCCGTCTAGCAGCCATGAGATTAAGAGTGTGATCGGAGAGTTTTTGTGTTCTTCTGCGGCGGGTCTTGCAGAACTTAGATCCGACCGCATGGACAGTTTCCACGAGCTTGTCATTAATATCGTCCACGTCATTGCAGTCTTCTAGGCACTGAAAACGGTTTTGCAACTCGAGCTGAAAGGTTTCGGGAATTTGGAACAGAGCACGAGGGGGACGGAGCGTTGACTTCATTAGACGAGACCTCTCCAACTTTACGTTTAGGTTCAGTGTGCCTCTAACCATTCGGTGATCGCTACCAGTTTTCACCCTCGCGATCACGGAGACATCACTGAACAGTTGTCGTCTGGTCGTCATAATGAAGTCAATCTCATTTTTTGTCGAACCGTCGGGGCTCGACCAGGTCCACTTCCTGTGGGGCCGCTTCTGGAAGAAAGAGTTCATCATAAAGAGTCTTTCTCCATGAAGTCGGCCAGCTGCTGGCCCCTAGGGTTCCGTTGCCCTATTCCAAATTTCCCTACTTTCAGCTCACCGTTCTCTCTTGTGCCTAGTTTTGCATTGAAGTCTCACATTAACACCGTATATTGGGTTTTGGAGGAATGCATGGCTCTAGAGATATCCTCATACATTTCCTCCACCTCCTCATCGGGGTGTGCCGAGGTTGGTGCGTAAACCTGTATGACCTTCAGCGAATACCGTTTAGTGATTCTGAGTATAAGGTACGCAACCCTCGTCGACACACTCTCGACCTTTACAACGTTGTTAACGAGAGACTTGTGGACGATAAATCCGACACCTCCTTGGGACAGATGGTCGCCCTCCCGGTGATAGAGCAAGTTGCCGGATTCGAGGATTACCGTGTCCTCCCCCTCTCTTCGGACTTCGGATAATCCTATAATATGCCAGCGCAACTTGTCTATCTCTTCTTCCAGCTCCACGATCTTCTCGTCAATCCTCAGGGTGCGTGCGTTGTACGTTGCCAGGTCGAGTCGTCTAAGGTGGCAACCGAACCTCCACCGGAGATTCTTAGCACCCCCTGCCCCGCCGTTACCATGGTCGCCACCGTAGCCAGTTCTTCCAGCTCCACGATCTTCTCGTCAATCCTCAGGGTGCGTGCGTTGTACGTTGCCAGGTCGAGTCGTCTAAGGTGGCAACCGAACCTCCACCGGAGATTCTTAGCACCCCCTGCCCCGCCGTTACCATGGTCGCCACCGAAGCCAGGGATAGCGGGGCCACCGGGGACTGGGGGCCGTTTCTTTGTTACTCTCATCATAGGGGGGGTATTTGCCATAGTTGCCACGCTTGGCGAGCGGGTTGGCGACCGCAGTTTTTTATTGAAATTTTGGTTATTATCAGGAAGATGCTGCTGCCCATCTCCTGCCTGTTTCCCTTTGTCGCCTTTTACGACACCCACGGGAGGATATGGGGTAGTGGATATTCTTGACCGCCACTACACGGCGTATTTAGCTTCGTACTTACGGAATTATTTTAATACTTACGAAATTCGTTTCGTTCTTACGAATTTAGTTTCATCATCATCATTACAGCCTTTCACAAGTCCACTGCTGAACATAGGCCTCCCCCAAGGAATGCCACACAGCACGGTCCTGAGCCACCTGCATCCATCGACTTCCTACATGTTTTATCAGGTCGTCACTCCATCTCGTAGGGTGTCGCCCTACATTTCGCCTACCGGTACGAGGCTGCCACTCAAGAACCTTTCTTCCCCGTCGGTTGTCGGTTCTTCGAGATATATGGCCGGCCGACTGCCACTTCAGCTTACTAATCCGTTGGGCTATGTCGGTTACTTTGGTTCTACTGCGGATATCTTCAGTCCTAAGTTTATCACGCAGAAAAACTCCGAATATAGCGCTCTCCATAGCTCGTTGAGCGACCTTGAGCTTCCTCATCCGGCCAGCAATGAAGGACCACGTCTCAGATCCGTAAGTCATCACTGGCAACACGTACTGGTTGTACAATTTCGTTTTAAGGTTTTGAGGTATGTCTGACGAGAAGATGTGTCGTAGTTTCCCAAACGCTGCCCAGCCGATTTGAATCCGTCGATTGACCTCTCGGTCGAAGTTGGATTTACCTAGTCTGACTATTTGTACCAGATAAACATACTCGTCAACAACTTCGAGCTTAGTACTCCTAACAACTACCGGCATAGGTGTGACATGGACATTAAACATAATCTTTGTTTTGTCCATGTTCATCTTAAGACATTTCCGTTGGGAGACACTATTGAGGTCATTGAACATAGTGCTTAGGTCCTCCACCGATTCTGCCATAAGGACTATATCGTCGGCAAATTGAAGGTGAGTAATAAACCCGCCATTGATGTTAATACCGTATCCTTTCCAGTCCAGAAGCTTGAAAACGTCTTCCAATGCAGCAGTGAAGAGTTTCGGGGATATAACGTCACCCTGTCTTACACTTCTCTGCAATTGGATAGGTTTCGTACTCTGGTTCTGTCCTTGAATAACCATCGTAGCCCTACTGTACAAGCACTTCAGCACTTGGATGTACCGACAGTCAACTTGGCACCGCTGAAGGGACTGCAGCACTGCCCAAATTTCGACGGAATCAAAGGCTTTCTCATAGTCCACATACGCCAGGCATAGTGGTAAATTGTACTCCTCAGACTTCTGTACAATTTGCCGAAAGGTATGTATGTGGTCTATGGTGCTAAAACCCTTTCGGAAACCGGCTTGTTCGGAAGGCTGGAGTTCGTCAAGTCTGCGTGCGAGACGATTCGTAATGACTCGAAAACAGCACGTAGACACGGCTCAGAAGCGAAATCGGTCTATAGTTATCCAAGAGAGCATTGTCACCTTTCCTGAAGAACAAGACCACCACACTTCTGCTCCACGCCTCCGGTGTAATGCCACCATGGAGGACGGAATCAAAGAGCCTCTGAAGGTCTTTCAGTAACGGTTTTCCACCCGCTTTCAGAAGCTCCGCTTTAATTCCATCTTCGCCTGGAGCCTTGCCGTTTTTAAAGATGCTGGAGAGCCATTCTAATCTCGCTCAGACTGTCGTTCGGGATATCTTCGGAATAGTGTCGGATAAGACTCGCTCTTGGATCGTTACTCACACTTGCGTGTGACTCCAAGGATAACATGTACAGCTGTCCATAGAACCTCTCAATCTCACTCAAAATATCAGGTGCCCCAGAAACGATGCTGCCACACTCGGTCTTCAGCTTTGACAGTTGGCTCTTTCTGGTAGACAGATCTCTAGAAAAGACTTTTGTGCCTTGCTTGAGCTCGATCGCTTCTTCAAAACAAGCTGTATTGGAGTTGCGTAAGTCCCGCCGCATGCATTTGGAGACTTGTCAGTTCAGTTGCCTCTATGCTGTCAAATCTAGAAATGAATGAAGAATGTAACTTCATGTCCCGTCTAACAGCCACGAGTTTAAGAGTGTGATCGGAGAGTTTTTGTGTTCTTCTGCGGCGGGTCTTGCAGAACTTAGCTCCGACCGCATAGACAGTTTCCACGAGGTTGTCATTCATATCGTCAACTTCATTGTAGTCTTTGAGGCACTGAAAATGGTTTTGTAACTCGAGCTGAAAGGTTTCAGGACTTTGGAATAGAGCACCAGGGGGACGGACCGTTGACTTCATTAGACGAGACCTCTCCAACTTAAGGTTTAGGTTCAATGTGCTTCTAACCATTCGGTGATGGCTACCAGTTTTCACCCTCGCGATCACGGAGACATCATTGAACAGTTGTCGTCTGGTCGTCATAATGAAGTCAATCTCATTTTTTGTCGAACCGTCGCGGCTCGACCAGGTCCACTTCCTGTGGAGCCGCTTCTGGAAAAAAGAGTTCATCATATAGAGTCTCTCTTTCTCCATGAAGTCGGCCAGCTGCTGGCCCCTGGGGTTCCGTTGCCCTATTCCAAATTTCCCTACTTTCAGCTCACCGTTCTCTCTTGTGCCTAGTTTTGCATTGAAGTCTCACATTAACACCGTATATTGGGTTTTGGAAGAATGCATGGCTCTAGAGATATCCTCATACATTTCCTCCACCTCCTCATCGGGGTGTGCCGAGGTTGGTAAGTAAACCTGTATGACCTTTAGCGAATACCGTTTGGTGATTCTGAGTATAAGGTACGCAACCCTCGTCGACACACTCCCGATCTTTACAACGTTGTTAACGAGAAACTTGTGGACGATAAATCCGGAATCTCTTTTCGGACTTCGGATAATCCTATAATATGCCAGCGTAACTTGGCTATCTCTTCTTCCAGCTCCACGATCTTCTCGTCAGTCCTCAGGGTGCGTGCGTTGTACGTTGCCAGGTCGAGTCGTCTAAGGTGGCAACCGAACCTCCAGCGAAGATTCTTAGCACCCCCTGCCCCGCTGTTGCCATGGTCACCACCGTAGCCAAGAATAGTGGGGCCGCCGTGGACTGGGGGCCGTCTCCTTGTTACTCTCTTTATCGGGGGGTATTTGCCATAGTTGCCACGCTTGGCGAGTGGGTTGGCAACCGCAGATTTTTTATTGTAATTTTGGCTATTATCAGGAAGATGCTGCTGCCCATCTCCTGCCTGTTTCCCTTTATCGCCTTTTATGAAACCCACGGGAAGATATGGGGTAGTGAATATTCTTGACCGACACTACACGGCATCGGAATTTAATTCAATGCATATGAAATTAGTTTCGTACTCACGAATTTAGTATCGTACTTACGAATTTAGTTTCCTTACGAAATAAGTTTCATACTCGCGTAATTAGTTTCGTAATTAAGAAATTAGTTTCTTATTTATGAAATTCGTTTCAAACTTTCGAAATCAGTTTCGTACTTACAAAATTCGTTTCGTTCTTACGAATTTAGTTTAATACATACAAAATTAGATTCGTACTCATGAATTTATTTTCATACTCACGAGTTTAGTTTCGTACTAACGAGTTTAGTTTCGTATTTATGAAATAAGTTTCGTATTCGCTTAATTAGTTTCGTACTTACGAAATTAGTTTCTTATTTATGATATTCGTTCCATACTTTCGAAATTAGTTTCGTACTTACAAAATTCGTTTCGATCTTACGAATTTAGTTTAATACAGACAATATTCATTTCGTTCTCACGAATTTAGTTTTGTGCTTACGAAATTCGTTTTGTACTTAAGAAATTCGTTTCGTACTTTCGAAATCAGTTTTATACGTACTTACGAATTTAGTTTCGCACTCACGAAATTCGTTTTGTACTTACGAAATTCGCTTCGTTCTTACGAAATTAGTTTTGTACCTCCAAATGGAAATACCTAATTCCCAACAATTTGCATTTGTTAAAAAAATACATCTTTTTTATGGTGTTTAATCGCGCTATTCATGTATTCAAAAAAGATTGCAATATTTTAGCACAAAAATGTACCGTAAAGATAAAAATGAAATTAGGTTAATCCGCAATTCATTAGTTTGTTGATAAAATAAAAAGTGTTGCCAATTATAAATATCTCGTTAAAAATCGACGCTGCTTTTTTCAATCAATGTTTTATGGTGTCGTTATTATAATGCTAATATTATTTTTCTATATTTATTATAATAGTGTTATGATAATTCAGCAAGCGAATTCCTAGTTGATTAACCATGATTTCTTTAGAATATAACAAAAACACTATTGCAAAACTTATTTGATATACTTATCTGTTGTTAAATTTACATTTAAAATTAAATTTAAATAAATAAAACGAAACATATTTTAATAGGCGTACAGAATTTAAAGCGAATCAATAATTATAAATTTTATAAAATTATAAATCGAATTAAAATATCGATATCTATTTATAAAACAAAATAGTAACAAGTCGAATTCCTTTGCATTTGTGTTATTGTGTCTGTTTTCTCGCGGATTTGTTATCTAAACAACGAATAAGCTTTCAAAATGGACTTATAAAATTCGTTTCGTACTTATGAAATTCGTTTTGAACTTACGAATTTAGTTTCATACTTACGAAATTCGTTTGGTATTTGCGAAATTAGTTTCGTACTTACGAGTATAGTTTTCAGATTTACGAAATACATTTCGTACTTACGAAATTAATTTTGTACTTATGAAATTCGTTACGTACTTTCAAAATTAGTTTTGTACTTACGAATTTAGTTTCGCAATTACGAAATTAGTTTCGTACATACGAAATTCGTTTCGCACTAACGAAATTCGTTTCATACTTATGAAATTCATTTTATACTTATAAGTTTGATTTCGTACTTACGAAATGAGTTTCGTACTTACGAATTTAGTTTCGTAATTACGAAATTAGTTTCGTACATACGAAATTCGTTTCGCACTTACGAATTCCGTTTCGTACTTACGAATTTAGTTTAATACATACGATATTCATTTCGTTCTCACGAATTTAGTTTCGTACTTACGAAATTTGTTTCGTACTTTCGAAATCAGTTTTGTACGTATAAACAAGTTTAGTTTCATACTTTCGAATTTAGTTTCGTACATACGAAATTAGTTTCGTATTTATTAAATTTAAGTCATACTTTCGAAATCATTTTCGTACCTACGAAATTCGTGTCGTACTTACGAATTTAGTTTAATACATACGATATTCATTTCGTTCTCACGAATTTAGTTTCGTACTAACAAAGTTCGTTTCATACTTACGTAATCAGTTTTGTACGTACTTACGAGTTTAGTTTCGTACTTTCGAATGTAGTTTCGTACATACGAAATTAGTTTCGTTCTGTTGCGCGCCACTATTAATGTCTTGTACTTGGCAACACTAGTTACACTAGCGCCCTCTAATGTCGAGTAGCAGAACTAGGAGAGTCAAGATCCTTCTAGAAATTTCGGGACCGATATGTACTCGAACATTCTAGATGTCGCTACAGTAGAATATTCTGGAAACCATCTGAGGCCCTATATAAGGCCGGTATAGACCACGTCCGAGTCAGTATTGAATTGGCGATACAAGAGAATACTTCGAAGCGAATTTAATTTAATTTCGTACTTACAAGTTTGGTTTTGTACAAACGAATTTAGTTTTGTACATACGAAATTAGTTTTGTACTTACGAAATTCGTTTCGTACATACAAAATTCGTTTTGTACTTACGAAATCCGTTTCGTACTTACGAATTTAGTTTATTACATACGATATTCATTTCGTTCTCACGAATTTTGTTTCGTACTTACGAAATTCGTTTCGTACTTACGAAATTCGTTTCGTACTTTCGAAATCAGTTTTATACGTACCTACGAGTTCAGTTTCGTTCTTTCGAATTTAGTTTCGTACATACGAAATTCATTTCGTACTTACGATATTCGTTTCTTACTTACAATTTTCGTTCCGTACCCACGAATTTATTTTCATTCTCACGAAATTAGTTTCATACTTACGAAATTCGTTTCGTACTTACTAAATTAATTTCATACTTACGAGTTTACTTTCTTCCTTATGAAAATAGTTTTACACTTACGAATTTAGTTTCGTTCTTACAAAATTAGTTTCGTACTTACGAAATTAATTTCGTACTTACGAGTTTGGTTTTATACAAACTAATTTAGTTTCGTACATACTAAATTAATTTCGTACTTATGAAATTCGTTTCGTACTTTCGAAATTAGTTTTGTACTTACGAATTTAGTTTCGTACTAACGAAATTCATTTTATATTTACGAGTTGGGTTTCATACTAACAAAATTAGTTTCGTACTTACGAAAGCAGTTTTGTACTTACGAGTTTAGTTTCTGAAGTCTTCTGAAGTCAGGCCTTTACTCGTAATTCATATGATACACTATGTCTTAAGCACCGGTTGTCAATAAGAATTTAATTTAATTTATTTTTTTATTTATCAACAAGTTACAAATAATATCTTATAATAAAGCAAAAACTTAAATCTTATCACCTCACTATAACGTTACATATTTAAGTGAAGATCTAATGCAAATCCAAATTTAAATGAGGTAAACAAAAATACATTCCAAGTTATTATAATATTGTTACAGAAAAGTCAATGTTCTACCCTCCGTACTAGTTTGCACTGTATTACGGCAGGTGTCGTCATCTTCCTCAAGGTCAACAACAATTATCACGTCACTCAGCGTACAGTATAAGCAAAAACTATGTAATGTAGTTTCGTACATACGAAATTAGTTTCGTTCTGATGCGCGCCACTATTAATGTCTTGTACTTGGCAACACTAGTTACTTTAGCACCCTCTAGTGTCGAGTAGAAGAACTAGGAGAGTCAAGATCCTTCCAGAAATTTCGGGACCGATATGTACTCGAACATTCTAGATGTCGCTACAGTAGATTTAACAGTGGTAGAGCCACGCGGCAGCGTTTGCTGTCGCACGGATGGGCCGGCTCGAACCGGGGTGGTACCACGATCTCACAGAAAACCAGCGTGAAGTAGAGGTTTACCTCTGCGTTTCGCTTGGTGAGTGCAGGTGGCCGGAGGCCCCTTTTTCTGGAAATAGGCATTCTATCTTAATCCTCACGGGTGACAACGCATCTACATTTTGATTTGTAATAGAGGATAGATGTAGATGTCTATGGGCCGAAGCAACCACTTACCATCAGGTGGACTGTGTGCTCGTATGTCACCCTTATTCTTATAAAAAAAAAAGAATGTTCTAGAAACTATCTGAGGCCCTATATAAGGCCGGTACAGACCACGACCGAGTTAGTATCGAATTGGCGATACTTCGAAGCGAATTTAATTTAATTTCGTACTTACAAGTTTGGTTTTAACCAAACGATTTTAGTTTTGTACATACGAAATTAGTTTAGTACTTACGAAATTCGTTTCGTACATACAAAATTCGTTTTGTACTTACGAAATCCGTTTCGTACTTACGAGTTTAGTTTCGTTCTTTCGAATTTAGTTTCGTACATCCGAAATTCATTTCGTACTTACGAAATTCGTTTCTTACTTACAATTTTCGTTTCGTACCCACGAATTTATTTTCATTCTCACGAAATTAGTTTCGTACTTACGAAATTCGTTTCGTACTTACTAAATAAATTTCGTACTTAGGAGTTTTCTTTCTTCCTTACGAAAATAGTTTTACACTTACGAATTTAGTTTCGTGCTAACAAAATTTGATTCGTACTTACGAAATTAATTTCGTACTTACAAGTTTGGTTTTGTAAAAACGAATTTAGTTTTGTACATACGAAATTAGTTTTGTACTTACGAAATTTTTTTCGTACATACAAAATTTGTTTTGTACTTACGAAATGCGTTTCGTACTTACGAATTTAGTTTATTACATACGATATTCATTTCGTTCTCACGAATTTTGTTTCGTACTTACGAAATTTGTTTCGTACTTACGAAATTTGTTTCGTACTTTCGATATCAGTTTTATACGTACTTACGAATTTAGTTTCATTCTTTCGAATTTAATTTCGTTTTTTTTTTTTTATAGAATAAGGGTGACAAACGAGCACACAGTCCACCTGATGGTAAGTGGTTGCTGCGGTCCATAGTCATCTACATCTATCTTCTATTACAAATCAAAATGTAGATGCGTTGTCACCCGTGAGGACTAAGATGGAATGCCTCATTTCCAGTAAAAAGGGCCTCCGGCCACCTGCACTCACCAAGCGAAACGCAGAGGTAAACTTCTACTTCACGCTGGTTTTCTGTGAGGTCGTGGTACCACCCCGGTTCGAGCCGGCCCATCCGTGCGACAGCAAACGCTACCGCGTGGCTCTACCACTGTTTAAAAGTTTTGTTGTTTCGTAGATACGAAATTCATTTCGTACTTACGAAATTCGTTTCTTACTTACAATTTTCGTTTTGTACTCACGAATTAATTTTCATTCTTACGAAATTAGTTTCGTACTTACGAAATTCGTTTCGTACTTACGAAATTCGTTTCGTACTTTCGAAATCAGTTTTATACGTACTTACGAGTTTAGTTTCGTTCTTTCGAATTTAGTTTCGTACATACGAAATTCATTTCGTACGTACGAAATTTGTTTCTTACTTACTACTTTTTGTTTCGTACTCACGAATTTATTTTCATTTTCACGAAATTAGTTTCGTACTTACGAAATTCGTTTCGTGCTTACTAAATATATTTCGTACTTACGAGTTTTCTTTCTTCCTTACGAAAATAGTTTAACACTTACGAATTTAGTTTCGTGCTTACAAAATTAGATTTGTTCTTACGAAATTAATTTCGTAGTTAGAAGTTTGGTTTTTTACAAACGAATTTACTTTCGCACATACCAAATTAGTTTTGTACTTACGAAATTAGTTTCGTACTCACGAATTTATTTTCATTCTCACGAAATTAGTTTCATACTTACGAAATTCGTTTCGTACTTACTAAATTAATTTCATACTTACGAGTTTACTTTCGTCCTAACAAAAATAGTTTTACAATTACGAATTTAGTTTCGTTCTTACAAAATTAGTTTCGTGCTTACGAAATTAATTGCGTACTTACGAGTTTGGTTTTGTTTAAACTTACGAAATTCGTTTCGTACTTTTGAAATCAGTTTTATACGTACTTACGAGTTTAGTTTAGTTCTTTCGAATTTAGTTTCGTACATACGAAATTCATTTCGTACGTACGAAATTCGTTTCTTACTTACAATTTTCGTTTCGTACTCACGAATTTATTTTCATTCTCACGTAATTAGTTTCGTACTTACGAAATTTGTTTCGTACTTACTAAATATATTTCCTTCTTACAAGTTTTCTTTCTTTCTTACGAAAATAGTTTAACTCTTACGAATTTAGTTTCGTGCTTACAAAATTAGATTTGTTCTTACGAAATTAATTTCGTACTTACAAGTTTAGTTTTGTACAAACGAATTTACTTTCGTACATACCAAATTAGTTTTGTACTTACGAAATTAGTTTCGTACTCACGAATTTATTTTCATTCTCACGAAATTAGTTTCGTACTTACGAAATTCGTTTCGTACTTACTAAATTAATTTCATACTTACGAGTTTACTTTCTTCCTTACAAAAATAGTTTTACACTTACGAATTTAGTTTCGTTCTTACAAAATTAGTTTCGTACTTACGAAATTAATTGCGTACTTACGAGTTTGGTTTTGTACAAACGAATTTAGTTTCGTACATACTAAATTAGTTTCGTACTTATGAAATTCGTTTCGTACTTTCGAAATTAGTTTTATACTTACGAATTTAGTTTCGTACTTACGAAATTCATTTTATTATTACGAGTCGGGTTTCTTACTTACGAAATTAGTTTCGTAATTACGAAAGCAGTTTTGTACTTACGAGTTTAGTTTCTGAAGTCTTCTGAAGTCGGGCCTTTACTCGTAATTCATATGATACACTATGTCTTAAGCACCGGTTGTCAATAAGAATTTGATTTAATTTAATTTATTTATTTATCAACAAGTTACAAATAATATCTTTTAATAAAGCAAAAACTTAAATCTTATCACCTCACTATAACGTTACATATTTTAGTGAAGATCTAATGCAAATCCAAATTTAAATGAGGTAAACAAAAATACATTCCAAGTTATTATAATATTGTTACAGAAAAGTCAATGTTCTACCCTCCGTACTAGTTTGCACTGTGTTACGGCAGGCGTAGTCATCTTCCTCAAGGTCAACAACAATTATCACGTCACTCAGCGTACAGTATAAGCAAAAGCTATACGAAGTTTCATTTTATACTAATTTCCATTTTTTTGCTTTAGTAATAATAAAATTAGTATAAAATATAACCAATCATGTTTGTTTAATTTCTAATATTGCTTATTGTATGCGTAGTATAATATTTATTTTACCGATAATATTGTATATTAGGTAAATACCTAAAAAATATATATACTTTTTGGTTATTTTCTCTTTCCTTTACAATTTATAACGAAGGACTTCAGACTTATTTATTTTGAGGTTAAACTATATAAACATAAATAATATATTTGAAATAAACAGCTTATTTAACTAACAACAATTTGACAATAAGAATAAAAAATAAAGATGAAAATGTACGCGCACGAGCCCCTGAGTATGTATGTGTGTGTGTGTGTGTGTGTGTGTGTGTGTGTGTGTGTATCTGTGTGTGTGTGTGTGTGTGTGTGTGTGTGTGTGTGTTTGTGTGTGTTTGTGTGAGCGTGCATGCGTGTATGTGTGTATATGTTTGAGTGTGTGTATGTATACGTGTGAAGCCCATTGTATATTTGTTCGTTTTTTATATAAAAGAAATTAAAAAGAAGATGCAAAACGTTACTTAGTTTTCTGTAAAGATTATTATTATTATTATTTTATATCTAATCAATATATCTTATCTTACTACAGTTAGTAAGTTCTCGGTTTGTGTGTAATCTAGCTGTCGAAGAAAATTATCAATTTTATTTTTTAAAGTAAATCGCGATAGTTTGGAAATATTAATCTTTTTATTTATTTTGTTATATAAGAATGGTCTGAGAAAATTTGAAAAATGTTGTCTAAATTGGGTTTTGCATTGCGGAGTATCATATGAGATACCTTGGCACCTTTTACCAGAGACTTTTTGGTTTTTTTAACAGTGGTAGAGCCACGCGGCAGCTATTGCTGTCGCACGGATAAGCCGGCTCGAACCGGGGTGGTACCACGACCTCACAGAATACCAGCGTGAAGTAGAGGTTTACCTCTGCGTTTCGCTTGGTGAGTGCAGGTGGCCGGAGGCCCTTTTTACTGGAAATGAGGCATTCCATCTTAGTCCTCACGGGTGACAACGTATCTACACTTTGATTAGTAATAGAGGATAGATGTAGATGTCTATGGGCCGCAGCAGCCACTTACCATCAGGTGGACTATGTGCTCGTTTGTCACCATTATCCTATAAAAAAAAAGTTAGGTGGGATTTTATGCTGATTAAAAATAATATACCTAATAAAAATTTGACGAACTGTGAGTAAAGAAAGCTCTTTGTATAATTTATTTGTAGGTTAGCGATATTTTTTGAATAACATTACTTTCCGAACAGCCCTTTGCGACCTTTTAACTTTTAAGAGTATTGATTTTGAAGCACTACCCCATGAGAGTATTCCAAACGATATAATTGATTGACATAAACAGAAGTATACATTTTTAATAGTTTTCATATCACCTACATGTCTAATGTTTTTAAAAACGTATAATAGTTTACGCACACGCATAACAACTTCTTCAATTTGTCAATCCCATTTCAGATGCTGATCTATGACTATGCCGAGATATTTTAGTTTTGAAACAGATGATAGTTCGTCACAGCTGCATGAAGTAATGTTTTTACAAGCATGAGCTTTGATTGAAAAACGGTTTTTTATTGGTTGTGTACGATTTGTAATACTAAATGTCATATATCTGGTCTTGGTAAAGTTTAAGGTTAAGATATTATGGTCAAGCCATTCCAATATGTTGGAGAAACCTTCATTCAGTACAGTCTATTGTACTTCATCCTAAGAATTTCCATATTAAAAACAACAATAGTATCATCTGCAAAACAGATAACTTGTGTATTCTTTAGCTCAATTTTACATAGTCCATCAATATAAATTAAAATAATGTCGGGCCAAGTACACTACCTTGAGGAACTCCATGGGTGATAATTTCTTCTTCACTTTTAATATTTCCAATTTTCACTGATTGAGTTCTATTTTGAAGGTAGTTAGTAAGTAAAATTAATGGAACCCCTCTGATACCAATATCATCCATCTTTTTTAGAAGCAATGTAATAGAGACAGTATCGAACGCTTTCATAAGGTCTTAAAATATTTCCACACATTTTTTTGATGAATCACAAGAAGCAACAATATCGATTTCTTCTAAAGCCGTATTGATTTGTTGATAACATTTTGTATTTTTTCAAAAAATTTAAAAGGCGGGCATTTATTACTTTTTCTAATATTTTTGCTAAAGTGGACAATAACGAAATAGTTCTGTAATTATTGATAACGTCTCTATCTCCGGATTTATATACAGGTACAATCAAAGACTTTTTAAGGACACTGGGAAATATTCCTGATTCCATACAAATATTACAAAGGTGAACTATATGAGAAGATAAAATGTCAACAGATTTTTTTAAGAATATTGCTGTTATACCATCCCAGCTACATAAAGAGCTATTTTTTAGAGATAGAATAATATTTTTAATCTCGTTTTCATCGGTTAGTGTTAATACCAACGAGTTACTTGTAACGTTATTATTTTTATGCATTTTACTTATTATGTCCTCGGTCAAATTTAATTTATCAAGTAGTGACGAGGCCAATGATCGACCTATGTTAACGAAATATTTTTTTTTTATAGGATGAGGGTGACAAACGAGCACACAGTCCACCTGATGGTAAGTGGTTGCTGCGGCCCATAGACATCTACATCTATCCTCGTTTGCGAATCAAAATGCAGATGCGCTGCCACCCGTGAGGACCAAGATGGAATGCCTCATTTCCAGTAAAAAAAGGCCTCCGGCCACCTGCACTCACCAAGCGAAACGCAGAAGTAAACCTCTACTTCACGCTGGTATTCTGTGAGGTCGTAGTACCACCCCGGTTCGAGCCGGCCCATCCGTGCGACAGCAAAAGCTGCCGCGTGGCTCTACCACTGTTTAAAATTTGCTTTTATTCATACAATTTGCCGATTTTAAGGGACTTGAGTTTAAAGGTGAAATATCACTGTGTGATTTATTTGTTCGTTTTATATTGCAAATTTTCTTTACAGTTTTACACGTCTTTTTCATGTCATTTTTATTTCTCGCTATTTCTTCTTTTTCATACTTATTTTTAAATTTCTTTAAAAGCTTTTTGCAATAATTACGGTATCGGGTATAAGATACACGCAATACATTATCATTTGGATATTTTTTTTTGTTTTAAGATGAAGTTTATTCCTAAATCTATTGCACCAAAGCAGACCTGGTGTTATCCAGGGTTTAATATTAAATTTTCTATTTGATACAGTGTATGTGATAGTGTATTTCATTACAATTTTTGAGAGTTGTAGTAAAAAATTAGAGGCAATTTGGTTTCCATCACCATTTGAAAATATCTCAGACCAGTTTGTTTCATAAAGTTCTTTAGTAGCTGCCTGGTAATCCACTTTAACGAGCGTACGTGATTCTTCATTATATTTACAGCTATTTTTGTATTCCAATGATGTTATTACGGAACTATGATCTGTTATAGTTGATTCACAGACGACTGTACTAACTACATTTCTAGATCTAATGATACAATGATCCAGACAGCTTGGGTACCTTGTTGGATATGTATGAGCTGGTAATAGTCCATGCATTCCTAAAAGATTAAGATAAACAGGCGACCTAAGTCAGTCAACCCTCTGTGATGTCTAAATTCATTTCACCTATTAAAATTATGTTCTGAACTGGTTTTAGATCTAATAATAATTTATCGAGTGAATCCAGGAAATCTTCTATCGCGTAACAACTTGGAGGTCTATAATTGCCAACATTTGTTATCTCAGACCCAACTCGAATAAGTAAGCAATTTGAATTATCAATATCAGGTTCAGTAACTTTTACATTTTTGAGAGATGGCGTAACATACACCACAACTCCATTATTTTGGTTTATTTTCTTTGTTGTTGTATATGATGTATAATTTGAAAGATTCGGTAAAATACTTAACGGTTTTAACTAACATTCGGTCAGAATTATAATGTCAAGAGTAAAATTGATATGAGACAATAATATTTAAAATCATAAAAATTATGGGTTAGACTTCTTATATTTTGGGTAATGATGTTTAACGAATGCTTCATCATCATTATCATCATTACAGCCCTTCACAAGTCCACTGCTGAACATAGGCCTCCCCCAAGGAATGCCACAAAGCACGGTCCTGAGCCACCTGCATCCATCGACTTCCTGCATGTCTTACCAGGTCGTCACTCCATCTTGTGGGGGGACGCCCTACACTTCGCCTACCGGTACGAGGCTGCCACTCGAGAACCTTTCTTCCCCATCGGTTGTCGGTTCTTCGAGCTATATGGCCGGCCCACTGCCACTTCAGCTTACTAATCCGTTGGGCTATGTCGGTTACTCTGGTTCTACTGCGGATATCCTTATTCCTAAGTTTATCACGCAGAGAAACTCCGAGCATAGCCCTCTCCATAGCTCGCTGAGCGACCTTGAGCTTCCTCATACGGCCAGCAGTGAAGGACCACGTCTCAGTTCCGTAAGTCATCACTGGCAACACGCACTGGTTGTACAATTTTGTTTTAAGGTTTTGAGGTATTTCTGACGAGAAGATGTGTCGTAGCTTCCCGAACGCTGCCCAGCCGAGTTGAATCCGTCGATTGACCTCTCGGTCGAAGTTGGACTTACCTAGTCGGACTATTTGTCCCAGGTAAACATACTCGTCAACAACTTCGAGCTTAGTGCTCCCAACAACTACCGGCATAGGTGTGACATGGACATTAAACATAATCTTTGTTTTGTCCATGTTCATCTTAAGACCTATCCGTTGGGAGACACTATTGAGGTCATTGAGCATAGTGCTTAGCTCCTCCAGCGATTCTGCCATGAGGACTATATCGTCGGCAAATCGAAGGTGAGTGAAGTACTCGCCATTGATGTTAATACCGTATCCTTTCCAGTCCAGAAGCTTGAAAACGTCTTCCAATGCAGCGGTGAAGAGTTTCGGGGATATAACGTCACCCTGTCTTACACCTCTCTGCAATTGGATAGGTTTCGTACTCTGGTTCTGTACTCGGATAGCCATCGTAGCTCTACTGTACAAACACTTCAGCACTTCGATATACCGACAGTCAACTTGGCACCGCTGAAGGGACTGCAGCACCGCCCAAATTTCGACGGAATCAAAGGCTTTCTCATAATCCACATACGCCAGACATAGTGGCAAATTGTACTCTTCGGACTTCTGTACAATTTGTCGTAGGGTATGTATGTGGTCTATGGTGCTAAAGCCCTTTCGGAAACCGGCTTGTTCGGGAGGCTGGAAGTCGTCAAGTCTGCGCGCGAGACGATTCGTAATGACTCTCGAAAACAGCACGTAGACGCGGCTCAGAAGGGAAATCGGTCTGTAGTTCTTCAAGAGAGCGTTGTCACCTTTCTTGAAGAACAAAACCACCGCACTTCTGCTCCACGCCTCCGGTGTAATGCCACCATGGAGGACGGAATCAAAGAGCCTCTGAAGGTCTTTCAGTAACGGTTTTCCACCCGCTTTCAGAAGCTCCGCTGTAATTTCATCCTCGCCTGGGGCCTTGCCGTTTTTAAGGTGCTGGAGAGCCATTCTAATCTCGCTCAGACTGACGTCCGGGATATCTTCGGAATAGTGTCGAATAAGACTCGCTCTTGGATCGTTACTCACACTTGCGTGTGGCTCCAACGATGACGTGTACAGCTGTCCATAGAACCTCTCAATCTCACTCAAAATCTCAGGTGCCCCGGAAACGATGCTGCCACATTCGGTCTTCAGCTTTGACAGTTGGCTCTTTCTGGCAGACAGATCTCTGGCAAAGACTTTGGAGCCTTGGTTCCGCTCGATCGCTTCTTCAATACGAGCTGTATTGAAGTTGCGTAAGTCTCGCCTCATGCATTTGGAGATCTGTCTGTTCAGTTGCCTGTATGCTGTCAAATCTGTTGAAGAATGTAGCCTCATCTCCCGTCTAACAGCCATGAGATTAAGAGTGTGATCGGAGAGTTTTTGTGTTCTTCTGCGGTGGGTCTTGCAGAACTTAGCTCCGACCGCATGGACAGTTTCCACGAGCTTGTCATTCATATCGTCCACTTGATTGCAGTCTTCTAGGCACTGAAAACGGTTTTGTAACTCGAGCTGAAAGGTTTCGGGACTTTGGATTAGAGCACGAGGGGGACGGAGCGTTGACTTCATCAGACGAGACCTCTCCAACTTAACATTTAGGTTCAGTGTGCCTCTAACCATTCGGTGATCGCTGCCGGTTTTCACCCTCGCGATCACTGAGACATCACTGAACAGTCGTCGTCTGGTCGTCATAATGAAGTCAATCTCATTTTTTGTCGAACCGTCGGGGCTCGACCAGGTCCACTTCCTGTGGGGCCGCTTCTTGAAGAAAGAGTTCATCATAAAGAGTCCCTCTTTCTCCATGAAGTCGGCCAGCTGCTGGCCCCTTGGGTTCCGTTGCCCTATTCCAAATTTCCCTACTTTCAGCTCACCGTTCTCTCTTGTGCCTAGTTTTGCATTGAAGTCTCCCATTAACACCGTATATTGGGTTTTGGAGGAATACATGGCTCTAGAGATATCCTCATACATTTCCTCCACCTCCTCATCGGGGTGTGCCGAGGTTGGTGCGTAAACCTGTATGACCTTCAGCGAATACCGTTTGGTGATTCTGAGTATAAGGTACGCAACCCTCGTCGACACACTCCCGATCTTTACAACGTTGTTAACGAGAGACTTGTGGACGATAAATCCGACACCTCCTTGGGACAGATGGTCGCCCTCCCGGTGATAGAGCAAGTTGCCGGATTCGAGGATTACCGTGTCCTCCCCCTCTCTTCGGACTTCGGATAATCCTATAATATGCCAGCGCAACTTGTCTATCTCTTCTTCCAGCTCCACGATCTTCTCGTCAGTCCTCAGGGTGCGTGCGTTGTACGTTGCCAGGTCGAGTCGTCTAAGGTGGCAACCGAACCTCCACCGGAGATTCTTAGCACCCCCTGCCCCGCCGTTACCATGGTTGCCACCGTAGCCAGGAATAGCGGAGCCGCCGGGGACTGGGGGCCGTTTATTATTGTCATTGCTCATGGGGGGGTATATTGCCATAGTTGCCACGCTTGGCGAGCGGGTTGGCAACCGCAGTTTTTTTTTTTATTGTATTTATGCCGTTACCAGGAAGATGCTGCTGCCCATCTCCTGCCTGTTTCCCTTTGTCGCCTTTTACGACACCCACGGGAGGATATGGGGTAGTGGATATTCTTGACCGCCACTACACGGTACGAATGCTTAGATACATTCAAATATTTTCTGCACTCACCTGGGTCTGCAACTAAAAATGCCTTACCGACATTGATATCGTTATCAATGTCAGAAAATATTTCGAAACAGTTTGCCATTTTCAAAGTGTTCTTTATTTATTACTTTCAGTATGTAGTAGGTATTCACAGACGAAAACCCAGGCGTTATAAATTTACAATGCAATATTTTGTGCGTATCTGTTATATAATAGTACTTGTTTAGTGTATAACAATGTTTTGTTTAAGTGTGTAGAAATATAGTGTGTATAATAAAATGAAAACTTAATACTATAATTATTGAAAACTTAAATACCATGCTGTTTGTTAAACTAATTCTTACATAATTTACCAAATTTTCGTAACTATGGAATAGTCAGTCTTTTTGATTGGTATTCCTTTCACAAAGTGAATTTATTTGCGCAACTGTCTTTACTGTAATAGCTGGTTCATTTTCCTTTTTACGCAACATGATTCTTCCATTAACAATCCAACAATACTTAAAATCACTTTGGTTTTTTAGCTTACGGGCTAGAAAAAATAATTTTCTTGCCTTTGGTGTAAGGTATTCAGAGATATAGACAGTTTCTTTCACTCCTTCTACACCTAGCATGGTTGAGTTTAGCTTTTCTTTATTAATTTGTAATTTCTAACTTCTTTAAGAACTTGTCTTTTTTTAGTTTGATCAGAATATTCAACAATAATGGTATTTATTTCACTCTTTTTAATTTTAAAAGCCTGTTTAATGTCCTGAGGGTCAATTTTTACATTTAGTGTGGCATGTAAGTTTCGGACTGTGTTTTGAATATCTCCTTTGTAATCTTTAGGTATATTATTTATTTCTATCATGTTTTGGCGTTCTTTTTTCAGTAATACGTCAAGTTGTTCTTCTAAATAATTTATTTTCGCAAAAGCCTCCTGGTATTTTTTTGAAACAGATTCAACACTCAATTTCAACTCCTTGTATTCGTTTGCGCATTTCTCCAAGATCTTGTGAATCTGTACATGTGATATTAATATTTAAGAGTTTTGTTTCTTCATATCATTTATGCTCCTGCGTATTTCGTCTTGATCAAATTTCCACGATCGAAACATTTCTTTCATCCCTTCTCTAACAAATAGTCAGGTCACATTCTGTATTTTTCTTTTTCTTCTACTTATTGTTGATATACTATCATCGCTATCGCATTTTGCCAAGTTAGTTCGAGAAGAAATTTTTTTCTTTTCTGGAGACTGTAACATCTCTGATTAGAATAGAATAGAATAATTGTTTATTCAATATTGATTATTACATAATACTTATTGAAAGTCATTTTTTATTTACCACTGGTTCGGAAAATATCTCAGTCCTGGGAAGAACCAGCAAGAAACCCAGTGGGACTTTTTTTAAACATAATTTCACTTAACAATAATTTTGTTTATACAATTTTTAAATGATATTTTCATAGAACCAGCATGGTGGCGATCACCCTATTCCCAGGGGTTATTTTCATTCATGTATTCCTTGATATTATAATAACCCTTGTTGTACAGTTTTTCTTTAATAAAACTTTTAAACTTGTTTATTGACAAACTTTGAATATGTTCTGGGATTTTGTTGTAAAAGCGTATACATTGCCCCATAAATGAATTACTGATTCTGTGGAGTCTAGTAACTGGTATTACAATTTATGTTTGTACCTAGTATTTAAAGTATATACATCCTTATTCTTATTAAAGCTATTTATGTTTTTATGCACATACATTACATTCTCATGAATATATTGCGATGCCAAAGTTAATAAGTTAATATGATATTATTGCGTATAATATGCAAGCGAAACAAAGACAAATCAATGTAACCGTAATATTTTTTTTTTAAGTAGCTAGATTAGAAACGTACGTAAATAGCTCAATAACAACTTGATAACTTATAATGCACTGCACACGGGATTCACAATGAACAAGAATATTTGACGGTGATATTATAATCTCTGTTTGTAATTACACACGACCGCTCACTGCCACCGATAGGCGGAAATTCTTATCTTACTTACGAGTATCTTATTATACTTACGAGTTTAGTTTCGTACATACAAAATTAATTTCGTACTTACGAAATTCGTTTCTTACTAACAAAATTCGTTTCGTACTCACAAATTTATTTTCATTCTCACGAAATTAGTTTTGTACTTACGAGTTTACTTTCTTCTTTACATTTATAAATTTAGTTTCGTGCTAAGAAAATTAGTTTCGTTCTTACGAATTGAGTTTCATACTTACGAAATTCGTTTCATACATACGAAATTCGTTTTGTACTTACGATATCCGTTTCGTACTTACGAATTTAGTTTAATACATACGATATTCATTTCGTTATCACGAATTTAGTTTCCTACTTACCAAATTCCTTTCGTACATACGAAATTCGTTTCGCACTTACGAAATTCGTTTCATACTTATGAAATTTATTTTATACTTACGAGTTTAATTTCGTACTTACGAAATGAGTTTCGTACTTACGAATTTAGTTTCGTACTTACAAAATTAGTTTCGTACATACGAAATTCGTTTCGCACTTACGAATTCCGTTTCGTACTTACGAATTTAGTTTAATACATACGATATTCATTTCGTTCTCACGAATTTAGTTTCGTACTTACGAAATTCGTTTCGTACTTTCGAAATCAGTTTTGTACGTATAAACATGTTTAGTTTCATACTTTCGAATTTAGTTTCGTACATACGAAATTAGTTTCGTATTTATTAAATTTAAGTCATACTTTCGAAATCATTTTCGTACCTACGAAATTCGTGTCGTACTTACGAATTTAGTTTAATACATACGATATTCATTTCGTTCTCACGAATTTAGTTTCGTACTAACAAAGTTCGTTTCATACTTACGTAATCAGTTTTGTACGTACTTACGAGTTTAGTTTCGTACTTTCGAATGTAGTTTCGTACATACGAAATTAGTTTCGTTCTGTTGCGCGCCACTATTAATGGCAACACTGGTTACTTTAGCACCTTCCAGTGTCGAATAGCAGAACTAGGAGAGTCAAGATTCTTCCAGAAATTTCGGGACCGATATGTACTCGAACATTCTAGATGTCGCTACAGTAGAATGTTCTGGAAACTATCTGAGACCCTATATAAGGCCGGTACAGACCACGACCGAGTCAGTATTGAATTGGCGATACAAAAGAATACTTCGAAGCTAAATAACTGTGGACTAAAGTGATTTTGTTTTATTTTTAGTGTGGTTTTAGATTGTAATTAGTGTCGTGTAATTAAAGTGTCAATTTTGGTAATTCAATCGGCGGTTTTTAATTGTCTCGAACCCCAAGCTCGTAACAATTGGTGTCAGAAGTGTGATCAAATCATGCCGATTTTACCAAAGGACGACATGGAAGGTATCCGTACCCGAAGTCAACGCCAGTTGGAGACGAACAAGAGACGATTTGGTGGTGCAACGCCGCAAACGTCGAAGGGCCAGATGCTGAACACGGAGGCCCGCCCGTCAGTAGCTCCTGCATCTGCAGCACCTGACTTAGGTGCTCTGATGATGATGTTGCAGGATCAGGCTCGCCGACACGAGGAACAGGTCAGCCGACAGGAGGAACAGAGCCGTCGGTTGGAAGGGCAGCTGCTGCGTGGACAGGAGGAACAGGACTGCCAACAGGAGGAACAGTGCCGTTGGTTGGAAGAACAGCTTCTTCTCATGAAGTACCTTCCCCCTACATTCGGGAAAGAGATAAGGGAGGTGAAGGATAGGGTAGCTCAACATGACAACCGCCTGTCGGAAGCTGAAACCCGAATCGACCAAGTGAACAATCGGGTTGAAACGTGATGGTTGACGTGAAGAAAACGCTTAACGACCTCAAAATTGGGGATGGAGTTACAGCTCCCGTGGTAGCTACAACACCTTCGCTACGTGGATTCAAAGTGCCAACGTTCGACGGAACTTCTTCCTGGTCGGCCAACAAAATCCAGTTCGAGGCTGTCATGAAAGCGAACGGCTGGAATAAAAGTCAGGCCATGACTGCTCTTACCCTAGGCCTACGCAACCAGGCCTTAACTGTTCTGGAAGCTCTCGGTAAGGAAGTCACTGACGAGCAGCTCCTTGAGGCATTGGAGGCGAGATATGGCGACGCTCACCTGGAACACGTCTTTCGTGCGCAGCTCAAAGATCGGGTACAACGCAGTAACGAATACCTGCAGCAGTGGGCCCTTGAGGTGGAGAAGCTGGTTTGAAAAGCGTACCAGTCTGTACCTGCGCTCATTGTAGGGAACCTGGTGCAGACATTCATCGACGTCATCCGCGACCTTGAAGTCAGAGCTGCTGTGAGGCTCGGGCACCACGAGACGCTTAAGGACGCCTTGACCCATGCACTGGAGGTGGAAGCCGTGCAGCAGGATCATCGTTCCCACCGTGTCAGGGAGATTGCAGCAGCTACAGTTCAGTTTTAACAGTATTAGAGCCACGCGGCAGCTTTTGCTGTCGCACGGATGGGCCGGCTCGAACCGGGGTGGTACCACGACCTCACAGAATACCAGCGTGAAGTAGAGGTTTACCTCTGCGTTTCGCTTGGTGAGTGCAGGTGGCCGGAGGCCCTTTTTACTGGGAATGAGGCATTCCATCTTAGTCCTCACGGCTGACAACGCATCTGCATTTTGATTCGCAAACGAGGATGGATGTAGATGTCTATAGGCCGCAGCGACCACTTACCATCAGGTGGACTGTGTGCTCGTTTCTCACCCTTATCCTATAAAAAAAAAGTTCAGGACCGCAATAAAAGCTACAGCCCTAGCTGCTAAGGCTGTGGGGAAAGGGGCCATCTTCGATCCAGCGGCCCTAAGCAAACTGTAGAAAGGGAAGGTGATCAATCTCGAGTGGTTAAGGAAGTGGTATCTGTGAGGATGCTCAGGATAGACCAGCTCAGCAATGAGTGGAAGGACAGCCTACAACCTGCACAGCAGGAAGATTCGGATATTAAGCCGATTCTGGAATGGATGAAGGCCAGTGCTTCTATACCCAAGTGGAGCGACGTCTCAACAATGAGTTCGACCACGAAAAGCTATTGGGCCCAATGGGACAGCTTGCTGATTCAGTATGGAGTCCTGTGTCGTAAATGGGAAAATGGTCGAAGAGACAGTTGTCATTTGCAAATGGTTGTCCCTAAGGCTAAAGTACCGGATGTTCTACAGCTGTACCATAGTGGTTGTTCAGGAGGCCACCTGGGAGTTAAACGAACTCTGCTGAAGATCCGAGAACGGTTTTACTGGGTCCACTGCCGTGACGATGTCGAGGACTAGTGCCGCAAATGTACAAATTCGTAGTAGGGGCGCATTGAAATTGTACAACGTTGGTGCACCATGGGGGAGGATAGCCATTGACGTTGCGGGCCGTTTCCGGAAAGTGAAAGTGGTAACAAGTATTTCATGGTTGTTATGGATTACTTCAATAAGTGGCCAGAAGTCTTCGCCATTCCAAATCAAGAAGCTTCAACAGTTGCAGATAAACTGGTTTATGAAATCTTCTGTCGTTTTGGAGTACCTTTAGAGATTCACAGCGATCAAGGAAGGAATTTTGAGTCTTAAATATTTCAGGAAACTTGCCGAGTTATGGGTACTCATAAAACAAAAACAAATTCTTACCACCCACAATCTGATGGAATGGTAGAATGATTTAATCAGACATTGGAGAGGTACCTAGCAAAAGTTGTGGAAAAAACGCAACGAGACTGGGACAGGCACATACAACCGTTTTTGTTGTCATATCGAAGCGCTGTTCACGAAAGTACATCAGTGACACCAGCTTTCGCAAACTTTGGGAGAGAATTACGGCTGCCTGCAGACTTGATCACCGGAATACCACCTGATGCCCCACGCAGTATAACCGATTATGGAAATGACTTGCGGAACAAAATGAATGACATTTATGAACACGTCAGACAGACAGGCCAGCAAACGTCTGAGAAGATGAAAACACGGTATGACCGCAAAATGAACAACAAGGGGTTTGACAAAGGTTCACTAGTGTGGTTACACAATCCAGTTCGCAGCAAAGGGAAATCTTGTAAACTTCAAGCTATATGGGACGGACCGTACCGGATTGTGACAAGGATTAATGACGTAACCTACCGGATACAGAAATGTGCCAGAGGTACTCCAAAGATCATCCATGTGGATCGACTGGCGCGTTATTATGGGGACAATAATGCTCGGGACGAGCATGTCTTAGGAAGGGGCAGTGTTGCGCGCCACTATTAATGTCTTGTACATGGCAACACTAGTTACACTAGCGCCCTCTAATGTCGAGTAGCAGAACTAGGAGAGTCAAGATCCTTCCAGAAATTTCGGGACCGATATGTACTCGAACATTCTAGATGTCGCTACAGTAGAATATTCTGGAAACCATCTGAGGCCCTATATAAGGCCGGTATAGACCACGACCGAGTCAGTATTGAATTGGCGATACAAGAGAATACTTCGAAGCGAATTTAATTTAATTTCGTACTTACAAGTTTGGTTTTGTACAAACGAATTTAGTTTTGTACATACGAAATTAGTTTTGTACTTACGAAATTCGTTTCGTACATACAAAATTAGTTTTGTACTTACGAAATCCGTTTCGTACTTACGAATTTAGTTTATTACATACGATATTCATTTCGTTCTCACGAATTTTGTTTCGTACTTACGAAATTCGTTTCGTACTTACGAAATTCGTTTCGTACTTTCGAAATCAGTTTTATACGTACCTACGAGTTCAGTTTCGCTCTTTCGAATTTGGTTTCGTACATACGAAATTCATTTCGTACTTACGAAATTCGTTTCTTACTTACAATTTTCGTTCCGTACCCACGAATTTATTTTCATTCTCACGAAATTAGTTTCGTACTTACGAAATTCGTTTCGTACTTATTAAATTATTTTATACTTACGAGTTTACTTTCTTCCTTATGAAAATAGTTTTACACTTACGAATTTAGTTTCGTTCTTACAAAATTAGTTTCGTACTTACGAAATTAATTTCGTACTTACGAGTTTGGTTTTATACAAACGAATTTAGTTTCGTACATACTAAATTAGTTTCGTACTTATGAAATTCGTTTCGTACTTTCGAAATTAGTTTTGTACTTACGAATTTAGTTTCGTACTTACGAAATTCATTTTATATTTACGAGTTGGGTTTCATACTTACAAAATTAGTTTCGTACTTACGAAAGCAGTTTTGTACTTACGAGTTTAGTTTCTGAAGTCTTCTGAAGTCGGGCCTTTACTCGTAATTCATATGATACACTATGTCTTAAGCACCGGTTGTCAATAAGAATTTAATTTAATTTATTTTTTTATTTATCAACAAGTTACAAATAATATCTTATTATAAAGCAAAAACTTAAATCTTATCACCTCACTATAACGTTACATATTTAAGTGAAGATCTAATGCAAATCCAAATTTAAATGAGGTAAATAAAAATACATTCCAAGTTATTATAATATTGTTACAGAAAAGTCAATGTTCTACCCTCCGTACTAGTTTGCACTGTATAACGGCAGGTGTCGTCATCTTCCTCAAGGTCAACAACAATTATCACGTCACTCAGCGTACAGTATAAGCAAAAACTATGTAATGTAGTTTCGTACATACGAAATTAGTTTCGTTCTGTTGCGCGCCACTATTAATGTCTTGTACTTGGCAACACTAGTTACTTTAGCACCCTCTAGTGTCGAGTAGCAGAACTAGGAGAGTCAAGATCCTTCCAGAAATTTCGGGACCAATATGTACTCGAACATTCTAGATGTCGCTACAGTAGATTTAACAATGGTAGAGCCACGCGGCAGCGTTTGCTGTCGCACGGATGGGCCGGCTCGAATCGGGGTGGTACCACGACCTCACAGAAAACCAGCGTGAAGTAGAGGTTTACCTCTGCGTTTCGCTTGGTGAGTGCAGGTGGCCGGAGGCCCCTTTTGCTGGAAATAGGCATCCTATCTTAATCCTCACGGGTGACAACGCATCTAAATTTTGATTTGTTAAAGAGGATAGATGTAGATGTCAATGGGCCGAAGCAACCACTTACCATCAGGTGGACTGTGTGCTCGTTTGTCACCCTTATTCTTATAAAAAAAAAGAATGTTCTAGAAACTATCTGAGGCCCTATATAAGGCCGGTATAGACCACGACCGAGTTAGTATCGAATTGGCGATACTTCGAAGCGAATTTAATTTAATTTCGTACTTACAAGTTTGGTTTTAACCAAACGAATTTAGTTTTGTACATACGAAATTAGTTTCGTACTTACGAAATTCGTTTCGTACATACAAAATTCGTTTTGTACTTACGAAATCCGTTTCGTACTTACGAGTTTAGTTTCGTTCTTTCAAATTTAGTTTCGTACATACGAAATTCATTTCGTACTTACGAAATTCGTTTCTTACTTACAATTTTCGTTTCGTACCCACGAATTTATTTTCATTCTCACGAAATTAGTTTCGTACTTACGAAATTCGTTTCGTACTTACTAAATAAATTTCGTACTTAGGAGTTTTCTTTCTTCCTTACGAAAATAGTTTTACACTTACGAATTTAGTTTCTTGCTAACAAAATTTGATTCGTACTTACGAAATTAATTTCGTACTTACAAGTTTGGTTTTGTAAAAACGAATTTAGTTTTGTACACATGAAATTAGTTTTGTACTTACGAAATTTTTTTCGTACATACAAAATTTGTTTTGTACTTACGAAATGCGTTTCGTACTTACGAATTTAGTTTATTACATACGATATTCATTTCGTTCTCACGAATTTTGTTTCGTACTTATGAAATTCGTTTCGTACTTACGAAATTTGTTTCGTACTTTCGATATCAGTTTTATACGTACTTACGAATTTAGTTTCATTCTTTCGAATTTAGTTTCGTTTTTTTTTATAGAATAAGGGTGACAAACGAGCACACAGTCCACCTGATGGTAAGTGGTTGCTGCGGCCCATAGACATCTACATCTATCCTCTATTACAAATCAAAATGTAAATGCGTTGTCACCCGTGAGGACTAAGATGGAATGCCTCATTTCCAGTAAAAAGGGCCTCCGGCCACCTGCACTCACCAAGCGAAACGCAGAGGTAAACTTCTACTTCACGCTGGTTTTCTGTGAGGTCGTGGTACCACCCCGGTTCGAGCCGGCCCATCCGTGCGACAGCAAACGCTGCCGCGTGGCTCTACCACTGTTTAAAAGTTTTGTTGTTTCGTAGATACGACATTCATTTCGTACTTACGAAATTCGTTTCTTACTTACAATTTTCGTTTTGTACTCACGAATTTATTTTCATTCTCACGAAATTAGTTTCGTACTTACGAAATTCGTTTCGTACTTACGAAATTCGTTTCGTACTTTCGAAATCAGTTTTATACGTACTTACGAGTTTAGTTTCGTTCTTTCGAATTTAGTTTCGTACATACGAAATTCATTTCGTACGTACGAAATTCGTTTCTTACTTACTACTTTTTGTTTCGTACTCACGAATTTATTTTCATTTTCACGAAATTAGTTTCGTACTTACGAAATTCGTTTCGTGCTTACTAAATATATTTCGTACTTACGAGTTTTCTTTCTTCCTTACGAAAATAGTTTAACACTTACGAATTTAGTTTCGTGCTTACAAAATTAGATTTGTTCTTACGAAATTAATTTCGTACTTACAAGTTTGGTTTTTTACAAACGAATTTACTTTCGTACATACCAAATTAGTTTTGTACTTACGAAATTAGTTTCGTGCTCACGAATTTATTTTCATTCTCACGAAATTAGTTTCATACTTACGAAATTCGTTTCATACTTACTAAATTTATTTCATACTTACGAGTTTACTTTCGTCCTAACAAAAATAGTTTTACAATTACGAATTTAGTTTCGTTCTTACAAAATTCGTTTCGTACTTACGAAATTCGTTTCGTACTTTCGAAATCAGTTTTATACGTACTTACGTGTTTAGTTTCGTTCTTTCAAATTTAGTTTCGTACATACAAAATTCATTTCGTACGTACGAAATTCGTTTCTTACTTACAATTTTCGTTTCGTACTCACGAATTTATTTTCATTTTCACGAAATTAGTTTTGTACTTACGAAATTCGTTTCGTACTTACGAAATTCGTTTCGTACTTTCGAAATCAGTTTTATACGTACTTACGTGTTTAGTTTCGTTCTTTCAAATTTAGTTTCGTACATACAAAATTCATTTCGTACATACGAAATTCGTTTCTTACTTACAATTTTCGTTTCGTACTCACGAATTTATTTTCATTCTCACGTAATTAGTTTCGTACTTACGAAATTCGTTTCGTACTTACTAAATATATTTCCTTCTTACGAGTTTTCTTTCTTCCTTACGAAAATAGTTTAACTCTTACAAATTAAGTCTCGTGCTTACAAAATTATATTTGTTCTTACGAAATTAATTTCGTACTTACAAGTTTGGTTTTGTACAAACGAATTTACTTTCGTACATACCAAATTAGTTTTGTACTTACGAAATTAGTTTCGTACTCACGATTTTGGTTTCCTACTTACCAAATTCCTTTCGTACATACGAAATTCGTTTTGTACTTACGAAATCCGTTTCGTACTTATCAAATTCGTTTCTAACTTTCGAAATTAGTTTTGTACTTACGAATTTAATTTCGTGCTTACAATATTAGTTTCGTACTTACGAAATTAATTGCGTACTTACGAGTTTGGTTTTGTACAAACGAATTTAGTTTCGTACATACTAAATTAGTTTCGTACTTATGAAATTCGTTTCGTACTTTCGAAATTAGTTTTGTAACTACGAAAGCAGTTATGTACTTACGAGTTTAGTTTCTGAAGTCTTCTGAAGTCGGGCCTTTACTCGTAATTCATATGATACACTGTCTTAAGCACCGGTTGTCAATAAGAATTTGATTTAATTTAATTTATTTATTTATCAACAAGTTACAAATAATATCTTTTAATAAAGCAAAAACTTAAATCTTATCACCTCACTATAACGTTACATATTTTAGTGAAGATCTAATGCAAATCCAAATTTAAATGAGGTAAACAAAAATACATTCCAAGTTATTATAATATTGTTACAGAAAAGTCAATGTTCTACCCTCCGTACTAGTTTGCACTGTATAACGGCAGGTGTCGTCATCTTCCTCAAGGTCAACAACAATTATCACGTCACTCAGCGTACAGTATAAGCAAAAGCTATACGAAGTTTCATTTTATACTAATTTCCATTTTTTTGCTTTAGTAATAATAAAATTAATATAAAATATAACCAATCATGTTTGTTTAATTTCTAATATTGCTTATTGTATGCGTAGTATAATATTTATTTTACCGATAATATTGTATATTAGGTAAATACCTAAAAAATATATATACTTTTTGGTTATTTTCTCTTTCCTTTACAATTTATAACGAAGGACTTCAGACTTATTTATTTTGAGGTTAAACTATATAAACATAAATAATATATTTGAAATAAACAGCTTATTTAACTAACAACAATTTGACAATAAGAATAAAAAAATAAAGATGAAAATGTACGCGCACGAGCCCCTGAGTGTGTGTGTGTGTGTGTGTGTGTGTGTGTGTGTGTGTGTGTTTGTGTGAGCGTGCGTGCGTGTATGTGTATATATGTTTGAGTGTGTGTATGTATACGTGTGAAGCCCATTGTATATTTGTTCGTTTTTTATATAAATAAATTAAAAAGAAGATGCAAAACATTACTTAGTTTTCTGTAAAGATTATTATTATTATTATTTTATATCTAATCAATATATCTTATCTTACTACAGTTAGTAAGTTCTCGGTTTGTGTGTAATCTAGCTGTCGAAGAAAATTATCAATTTTATTTTTGAAAGTAAATTGCGATAGTTTGGAAATATTAATCTTTTTATTTATTTTTTTATATAAGAATGGTCTGAGAAAATTTGAAAAACGTTGTCTAAATTGGGTTTTGCATTGCAGAGTATCATATGAGATACCTTGGCACCTTTACCAGAGACTTTTTGGTTTTTTTAACAGTGGTAGAGCCACGCGGCAGCTATTGCTGTCGCACGGATAAGCCGGCTCGAACCGGGGTGGTACCACGACCTCACAGAATACCAGCGTGAAGTAGAGGTTTACCTCTGCGTTTCGCCTGGTGAGTGCAGGTGGCCGGAGGCCCTTTTTACTGGAAATGAGGCATTCCATCTTAGTCCTCACGGGTGGCAGCGCATCTGCATTTTGATTCGCAAACGAGGATAGATGTAGATGTCTATGGGCCGCAGCAACCACAACACACGACACACGACACACACGACATAATACCTCGGTCAAATTTAATTTATCAAGTAGTGACGAGGCCAATGATCGACCTATGTTAATGAAATATTTATTCATACAATTTGCCGATTTTAAGGGACTTGAGTTTAAAGGTGAAATATCACTGTGTGATTTATTTGTTTGTTTTATATTGCAAATTTTTTTTACAGTTTTCCACGTCTTTTTCATGTCATTTTTATTTCTCGCTATTTCTTCTTTTTCGTACTTTTTTTTAAATTTCTTTAAAAGCTTTTTGCAATAATTACGGTATCGGGTATAAGATACACGCAATACATTATCATTTGGATTTTTTTTTGTTTTAAGATGAAGTTTATTCCTAAATCTAATGCACCAAAGCAGACCTGGTGTTATCCAGGGTTTAATATTAAATTTTATATTTGATACAGTGTATGTGATAGTGTATTTCATTACAATTTTTGAGAGTTGTAGTAAAAAATTAGAGGCAATTTGGTTTCCATCACCATTTGAAAATATCTCAGACCAGTTTGTTTCATAAAGTTCTTTAGTAGCTGCCTGGTAATCCACTTTAACGAGCGTACGTGATTCTTCATTATATTTACAGCTATTTTTGTATTCCAATGATGTTATTACGGAACTATGATATGTTATAGTTGATTCACAGACGACTGTACTAACTACATTTCTAGATCTAATGATACAATGATCCAGACAGCTTGGGTACCTTGTTGGATATGTATGAGCTATCCATGCACTCCTAAAAGATTAAGATAATCAGGCGACCTATGTCAGTGAAGCCCTCTGTGATGTCTAAATTCATTTCACCTATTAAAATTATGTTCTGAACTGGTTTTAGATCTAATAATAATGTATCGAGTGAATCCAGGAAATCTTCTATCGCGTAACAACTTGGAGGTCTATAAATGCCAACATTTGTTATCTCAGATCCAACTCGAATAAGTAAGCAATTTGAATTATCAATATCAGGTTCAGTAACTTTTACATTTTTGAGAGATGACGTAACATACACCACAACTCCATTATTTTGGTTTATTTTCTTTGTTGTTGTATATGATGTATAATTTGAAATATTCGGTAAAATACTTAACGGTTTTAACCAACATTCGGTCAGAATTATAATGTCAAGAGTAATATTGATATGAGACAATAATATTCAAAATCACAAAAATTATGGGTTAGACTTCTTATATTTTGGGTAATGATGTTTAATGAATGCTTAGATACATTCAAATATTTTCTGCACTCACCTGAGTTTGCAACTAAATATGCCTTACCGACATTGATATCGTTATCAATGTCAGAAAATATTTCGAAACAGTTTGCCATTTTCAAAGTGTTCTTTATTTATTAGTTTCAGTATGTAGTAGGCATTCACAGACGAAAACCCAGGCGTTATAAATTTACAATGCAATATTTTGTGCGTATCTGTTATATAATAGTACTTATTTAGTGTATAACAATGTTTTGTTTAAGTGTGTAGAAATATAGTGTGTATAATAAAATGAAAACTTAATACTATAATTATTGAAAACTTAAATACCATGCTGTTTGTTAATATAATTCTTACATAATTTACCAAATTTTCGTAGTTATGGAATAGTCAGTCTTTTTGATTGGTATTCCTTTCACAAAGTGAATTTATTTGCGCAACTGTCTTCACTGTAATAGCTGGTTCATTTTCCTTTTTATGCAACATGATTCTTCCATTAACAATCCAACAATACTTAAAATCACTTTGGTTTTTTAGCTTACGGGCTAGAAAAAATAATTTTCTTGCCTTTGGTGTAAGGTATTCAGAGATATAGACAGTTTCTTTCACTCCTTCTACACCTAGCATGGTTGAGTTTAGCTTTTCTTTATTAATTTGTAATTTCTAACTTCTTTAAGAACTTGTCTTTTTTTAGTTTGATCAGAATATTCAACAATAATGGTATTTATTTCACTCTTTTTAATTTTAAAAGCCTGTTTAATGTCCTGAGGGTCAATTTTTACATTTAGTGTGGCATGTAAGTTTCGGACTGTGTTTTGAATATCTCCTTTGTAATCTTTAGGTATATTATTTATTTCTATCATGTTTTGGCGTTCTTTTTTCAGTAATACGTCAAGTTGTTCTTCTAAATAATTTATTTTCGCAATATCCTCCTGGTATTTTTTGAAACAGATTCAACACTCCATTTCAACTCCTTGTATTCGTTTGCGCATTTCTCCAAGATCTTGTGAATCTGTACATGTGATATAAAAATTTCAGAGTTTTGTTTCCTCATATCTTTTATGCTCCTACGTATTTCGTCTTGATCAAATTTCCACGATCGAAACATTTCTTTCATCCCTTCTCTAAAAATAGTCAAGTCACATTCTGTATTTTTCTTTTTCTTCTACTTATTGTTGATATACTATCATCGCTATCGCATTTTGCCAAGTTAGTTCGAGAAGAAATTTTTTTCTTTTCTGGAGACTGTAACATCTCTGATTAGAATAGAATAGAATTATTTTTTATTCAATATTGATTATTACATAATACTTATTGAAAGTAATTTTTTATTTACCACTGGTTCGGGAAATACCTCAGTCCTGGGAAGAACCAGCAAGAAACCCAGTGGGACTTTTTTTAAACATAATTTCACTTAACAATAATTTTGTTTATACAATTTTTAAATGATATTTTCATAGAACCAGCATGGTGGCGATCACCCTATTCCCAGGGGTTATTTTCATTCATGTATTCCTTGATATTATAATAACCCTTGTTGTACAGTTTTTCTTTAATAAAACTTTTAAACTTGTTTATTGACAAACTTTGAATATGTTCTGGGATTTTGTTGTAAAAGCGTATACATTGCCCCATAAATGAATTACTGATTCTGTGGAGTCTAGTAACTGGCATTACAATTTATGTTTGTACCTAGTATTTAAAGTATACACATCCTTATTCTTATTAAAGCTATTTATGTTTTTATGCACATACATTACAATCTCATGAATGTATTGCGATGCCAAAGTTAATAAGTTAATATGATATTTTTGCGTATAATATGCAAGCGAAACAAAGACAAATCAATGTAACCGGAATATATTTTTTTAAGTAGCTAGATTAGAAACGTACGTAAATAGCTCAATAACAACTTGATAACTTGTAATGCACTGCACACGGGATTCACAATGAACAAGAATATTTGACGGTGATATTATAATCTCTGTTTGTAATTACACACGACCGCTCACTGCCACCGATAGGCAAAAATTCTTATCTTACTTACGAGTATCTTATTATACTTACGAGTTTAGTTTCGTACTTTCGAATTTAGTTTCGTACATACAAAATTAATTTCGTACTTACGAAATTCGTTTCTTACTAACAAAATTCGTTTCGTACTCACAAATTTATTATCATTCTCACGAAATTAGTTTTGTACTTACGAGTTTACTTTCTTCTTTACATTTATAAATTTAGTTTCGTGCTAAGGAAATTAGTTTCGTACTTACGAATTGAGTTTCATACTTACGAAATTCGTTTCATACATACGAAATTCGTTTTGTACTTACGATATCCGTTTCGTACTTACGAATTTAGTTTAATACATACGATATTCATTTCGTTCTCACGAATTTAGTTTCCTACTTACCAAATTCCTTTCGTACATACGAAATTCGTTTTGTACTTACGAAATCCGTTTCGTACTTATCAAATTCGTTTCTAACTTTCGAAATTAGTTTTGTACTTACGAATTTAATTTCGTGCTTACAATATTAGTTTCATACTTACGAAATTAATTTCGTACTTACGAGTTTGGTTTTGTACAAACGAATTTAGTTTCGTACATACTTAATTACTTTCATACTTACGAATTTAGTTTCGTACTTTTGAAAGCAGTTTTTTACTTACGAAATTCGTTTCGTACTTACTAAATTAATTTCGTACTTACGAGTTTACTTTCTTTCTTACGAAAATAGTTTTACACTTACTAATTTAGTTTCGTTCTTACAAAATTAGTTTCGTTATTTCGAATTTAGTTTCGTACATACGAAATTAGTTTCGTATTAATGAAATTTGTTTCATACTTTCGAAATCATTTTCGTAGCTAAGAAATTCGTGTCGTACTTACGAATTTAGTTTAATACATACGATAGTCATTTCGTTCTCATTAATTTAGTTTCGTACTAACGAAATTCGTTTCATACATACGAAATTCATTTCGTTCTCACGAATTTAGTTTCCTACTTACGTAATTCGTTTCGTACATACGAAATTCGTTTTGTACTTACAAAATCCGTTTCGTACTTACGAATTTAGTTTATTTCATACGATATTCATTTCGTTCTCACGAATTTTGTTTCTTTCAATTCAACGAAATTCGTTTCGTACTTTCGAAATCAGTTTTATACGTACTAACGAGTTTAGTTTCGTACTTTCGAATTTAGTTTCATACACACGAAATTAGTTTCTTATTCGTGAAATTCGTTTTATACTTTCGAAATCATTTTCGTACCTAGGAAATTCGTTTCGTACTTACGAATTTAGTTTAATACACACAATATTCATTTCGTTCTCACGAATTTAGTTTCCAACTTTTGAAATTCGTTTCGTACATACGAAATTCGTTTTGTACTTACGAAATCCGTTTCGTACATACGAATTTAGTTTATTTCATACGATATTCATTTCGTTCTCACGAATTTTGTTTCTTACTTACGTAATTCGTTTCGTATTTTCGAAATCAGTTTTATACGTACTAACGAGTTTAGTTTCGTACATACGTAATTCATTTCGTACTTACGAAATTCGTTTCTTACTTACGAAATTAGTTTCGTACTCACGAATTTATTTTCATTCTCACAAAATTAGTTTCGTACTTACGAAATTCGTTTCGTACTTACTAAATTAATTTCGTACTAACGAGTGTACTTTCTTCCTTACGAAAATAGCTTTACACTTACGAATTTAGTTTCGTGCTTACAAAATTAGTTTCGTACTTACGAATTGAGTTTCATACTTACAAAATTAGTTTCGTACATACGAAATTCGTTTTGTACTTACGAAATCCGTTTCGTACTTACGAATTTATTTTAATACATACGATATTCATTTTATTTTCACGAATTTCTTTTCGTACTTACGATATCCGTTTCGTACTTACGAATTTAGTTTAATACATACGATATTCATTTCGTTCTCACGAATTTAGTTTCCTACTTACCAAATTCCTTTCGTACATACGAAATTCGTTTTGTACTTACGAAATCCGTTTCGTACTTATCAAATTCGTTTCTAACTTTCGAAATTAGTTTTGTACTTACGAATTTAATTTCGTGCTTACAATATTAGTTTCATACTTACGAAATTAATTTCGTACTTACGAGTTTGGTTTTGTACAAACGAATTTAGTTTCGTACATACTTAATTACTTTCATACTTACGAATTTAGTTTCGTACTTTTGAAAGCAGTTTTTTACTTACGAAATTCGTTTCGTACTTACTAAATTAATTTCGTACTTACGAGTTTACTTTCTTTCTTACGAAAATAGTTTTACACTTACTAATTTAGTTTCGTTCTTACAAAATTAGTTTCGTTATTTCGAATTTAGTTTCGTACATACGAAATTAGTTTCGTATTTATGAAATTTGTTTCATACTTTCGAAATCATTTTCGTAGCTAAGAAATTCGTGTCGTACTTACGAATTTAGTTTAATACATACGATAGTCATTTCGTTCTCATTAATTTAGTTTCGTACTAACGAAATTCGTTTCATACATACGAAATTCATTTCGTTCTCACGAATTTAGTTTCCTACTTACGTAATTCGTTTCGTACATACGAAATTCGTTTTGTACTTACAAAATCCGTTTCGTACTTACGAATTTAGTTTATTTCATACGATATTCATTTCGTTCTCACGAATTTTGTTTCTTTCAATTCAACGAAATTCGTTTCGTACTTTCGAAATCAGTTTTATACGTACTAACGAGTTTAGTTTCGTACTTTCGAATTTAGTTTCATACACACGAAATTAGTTTCTTATTCGTGAAATTCGTTTTATACTTTCGAAATCATTTTCGTACCTAGGAAATTCGTTTCGTACTTACGAATTTAGTTTAATACACACAATATTCATTTCGTTCTCACGAATTTAGTTTCCAACTTTTGAAATTCGTTTCGTACATACGAAATTCGTTTTGTACTTACGAAATCCGTTTCGTACATACGAATTTAGTTTATTTCATACGATATTCATTTCGTTCTCACGAATTTTGTTTCTTACTTACGTAATTCGTTTCGTATTTTCGAAATCAGTTTTATACGTACTAACGAGTTTAGTTTCGTACATACGTAATTCATTTCGTACTTACGAAATTCGTTTCTTACTTACGAAATTAGTTTCGTACTCACGAATTTATTTTCATTCTCACAAAATTAGTTTCGTACTTACGAAATTCGTTTCGTACTTACTAAATTAATTTCGTACTAACGAGTGTACTTTCTTCCTTACGAAAATAGCTTTACACTTACGAATTTAGTTTCGTGCTTACAAAATTAGTTTCGTACTTACGAATTGAGTTTCATACTTACAAAATTAGTTTCGTACATACGAAATTCGTTTTGTACTTACGAAATCCGTTTCGTACTTACGAATTTATTTTAATACATACGATATTCATTTTATTTTCACGAATTTCTTTTCGTACTTACGAAATTCGTTTCGTACTTTCGAAATTCGTTTCGTATCTAGGAAATTCATTTTTTATTTACGAGTTTGGTTTCGTTCTTACGAAATTAGTTTCGTACTTACGAAATTTGTTTCGTATTTACGAAGTTAGTTAAATACATACAAAATTAGTTTCGTACTTACGAATTGAGTTTCATACTTACAAAATTAGTTTCGAACATACGAAATTCGTTTTGTACTTACGAAATCCGTTTCGTACTTACGAATTTATTTTAATACATACGATAATCATTTTGTTCTCACGAATTAAGTTTCGTACTTACGAAATTCGTTTCGTAGTTACGAAATTCGTTTCATACTTTCGAAATCATTTTCGTACCTAGGAAATTCGTTTGGTACTTACGAATTTAGTTTTATACATACGATATTCATTTCGTTCTCACGAAGTTAGGACATTTAATTTATTTAAACATTGATATCGATAGAAAGCTCAATCCAGTTCCTTATATGGGATACCTTTTTGAATCAGAGAGCGCAAAAACATCATTAACATCAAATGCTGTATCAACAACAAAACGTCGCTGCATTGAATTCAACTTATCGAGAGTAAAAGAAGGAAACATGACGCAGTTAATCCTAATATCATGTCTTATATGAGTGAAATGTTTTCAGTTTATACAAATGAACAAGCAAAGTTTTTTAAAACTAAACTATAGTTTCTAGTATAAAAGAACAGAACGATTAATTAAAAAAAGCGTTGATACTATGTCAAGCAAGTATGATGAGTTTCTATCACGGATATCCGTTCTAGAGGCAGAGAGAAAGCAGGATAGATATGTTTTACAGCAACTACAAGAGAAAATAGAAAATATGGAATGAAAGTCTAGAATGTTCAGGAATAGAAATAAGAAACATACCTAAAAAAATTAAGAAACAAAAGAAAATCTGTAGAGCACTGTAAAAAAATTAGGGGAGTGTTTGTTTGTAAATTTGCGGGATTCGGGCATAAAAGATGTGTATAGAACTAACTATAAGAGAGGGATTAGACCAGTGATAGTGGAATTTCATTCTGTCATCATTAACGAAAAGATGTTAAATGAAGTAAGAATATTTAATGAAACAAAACAAAAAAGTGACAAATTAAATACTTCTCATCTAAATTACTCACAAAAAAACATTCCCCTAATATGTCACGGAGACGTTAACACAAAATACTTAAAAACTGTTCTTTGAGGTTAGAATTTTCCAAAAAAGTCATAAATATTTTTTCTACTGGACATCTAGAGGCATTTGTATACTTACGCAAAATGAAAATTCTTCTCAAATTAGAATAAATAATGAAACAGATCTAGAAAATCTACGGAAGACCGAATGACTAGTATTAAGCTTTATAATAAATAAAAAGCGATAACGCTCAAAGCTTCACCATTAACTTAGATAAAGTTACGGTATTGAAATCAATAGTCTGTGACGTTGAAGATGGTTATGAGTATCTGTCATCTAATGAATCCGACTTCACAATTATTACGCAGAATATACGAAGTATTAACTCCAATATGACAGATTTTGAAGTATTGCTAACTCGAAAAATATAGATTTCGATGTCATTGTACTAAGTGAATTCTGGCTGCTTAGTAAGGGACAACTTACCTAAAATTAATGGTTATAATTTATGCTCCACTAATTTTAATAACAACCAAAATGACATAACAGAGAACTTTTAAATATATCCAGTACGCCACCTGTACACGTACTTGTTAATATTATAAGTAATTATTTTGTAAATGTAGGTAAAAGTTTGGCAGAGAGTTTTAATGTAGGAAATAATAATAATGAAAATTTTAATAGTAACATTGGTATTTTTTTTAAACGTAAAACATCAAATTATTATTTAAATTCATTTACTTTATTGGACACGGATGAAAGTAAAGTAGAACAATTAATTGACAATTTAAAGACAGACTGCTCAGTTGGTTGGGAACCTAGAATAAATTTATTAAAATTTTTAAATATTAGTTAATACCTCCTTTGACTTATATATTTAATCAAGGTCTTAGTTATGGTGTATTCCCTAGATATTAAGATATCTAGGGAATACCCCATAATTAAGACATTGATTGAATATACTATATACTTAGTATTGCTATATAATTATAGCACGAATAGATTGGCTCGACCGGATAAGGAACACGCTTCACAGTATACCAGTGTAAAATAGCATCTCAATGCTGCTGTGTTTTGTATGGTGAGTGTAGAGAACCGGAGACCCACCCTATTTACTGGAAAATAGGCATTCCATCTTAGTCCTCACGGATGACGTATCTGCATTTTGATTCGCAAACGAGGATAGATGTAGATGTCTATGGGCCACAGTGACCACCTTTAGGTGGAATGTGTGCTCACTTGTCACCCTTATCCTACAAAAAAAAAACATTAGTAATCGGATAGAAATACAGATGCCAGCAAATTATTCCATTCCTTTGCTGTACGCATGACGGACGACTAAGCAAGCCATTTGGTTTAAATCCGGGGTATATAGAGAACAATGGGATAGAGACTGAACGAGCGTCTGACAAGCGATGAAGGAAGGGAGTTATTAAGTCATGCAATTATAGCGCACTTTCTCCGATATGGGATAAATTGTAACTATTACATAATACAAATGCCCCGCGGTTTCACCCGCATCATCACGTGTCCAAGGTGCGCGACATGACCTAGTTCAAGCATTCTATAACGGCTAAGGTTTAAGCGTCGTTCGCGCGCCCAGCCAAGTATTGAATTATTTTAATTTTACATTATCTCTTAAACTATGCGTCCAAATAACATGGTATAAAGAACAAAGTTTGTCTTCATAAAATTGTCTTGATGATGAAGTAACTTTCGTTCGTAAGGATAAATAGGCCATGCCTAATAATAACGCTCATATATCACTTTTAAATTTTCAATATTTTTTGACACAAAATACCAAATTATGGCTTATGTATAAGAAATAGACTAATGGTTTTGCGGACTGTTTTTTAGACGGAGTAAAGGTCTATATTTTTCTAGGACATTGTATTTACGTATCCCTAACGATAACACCAGCATACGCGGATAAATCATTTCGGGAGTGCTTTTTCTTCTGACTTGCTTAACAAATATCCATATTTATGGCTAGCTGAGTAATATAGCTTAATGATAGATAGCCTATACTATTTCACATGAATTTGGCTATAATATTCAAAAAGAATTTTGCAAATCGGACTGGTAGTTCCAGAGATTAGCGCGTTTAAACAAACAAAAAACAAAAAAACTCTTCCGCTTTATTATATTAGTATTATTATATTAGTATAGATAATATGTCTTATTAAATGCCATTGATGCTCGGGCCACAGTAACGAGAAACGTCAATGCCCAAAAACGCAATAATTATTGCCTTAATTTTAACGCGATAAATTGAGTGGCCACACTTGGAACGGTCGACGTCATTTGCCGTTCAACGGCGTTAAAGTAAACTGACCATTTATTTATTAACTCAAAACGGGACATGGGTTTATTTATAGATACTCCCCAGTTAGCAGGTTAACAATAAAAAGAAATTATTATTTATTTAAAAAACTGTAACTTTATACAATTAGTGTTCACTATAATTATAATCACATTAATTATAATTATTTATATTTTAACAAATTGTGAAAAATAAAAATTAATCACCAGGTCACCAGCTTCATTAAAGCAAAGCTCCTCAGACAGTAATTATTAAATGCAACAATTTTTTAAATTATATTTATATTTGTCAGTGGAACAAATTTGCTTTAATAAAGTTGGTGATGATTTTAAATAAGGGCAAGTTTTTTTTTTACATTGATTTTTGTTATCAACATCGCCTTTAGAACTGAAACCTGTAAATGATTTTTTTTCAGACATCCACAATTTATTCATAATAGAAAAATACTTTTTCTACTGGAGCATTTGTACCAGGTATACATAAAATATATTCGATTAAAATGGAAGAGAATTTATGTTGAGAATGTTGGTGAGAAATGTTTGAATCACCCAACGAGTTTCTGCGAAAACTTTGAAATTATCCCATCCGCTTATTTTTGGGTCGGTCCCGCTCTCGTACCGTTCGTGTCTGACGAACTTCATAGTTTTAAATTTTCTCGCGGTTTAGGATAACGGGACTATTTTGCGTCCCGGAGCTTTGTTTGGGAACAACGGGACAGGTGACCGAGAAAAGGGACAGTCCCGTTCAAAACGGGACGTATGGTCACTTTACGTTAATATTCCTTGAATTACAAGCAAGATGAACGTTGATGCTGCTACACTATGTTTGATGAGTGTAAATTTTTATTATATGAATATATTTTATCATTGCCTAAGCATGGCTCTGTTTGCAGAATCTCAAGAAACGTAATAACTTTTTCATTATTCCACTCTATCGCAGCCATACGTGCGACTCCGTTGCGCTCACCGTGCACAATGAGACAAATGTAGTGTGGCCGCTTCAACGCGTTAATTCGTACGTTAATCTCTTTGATGTACCGACACTCGAGTTATCGTTCAACGGGAAACGGCATTGTTCTTGGCGTTGTAGAAACGCCCATCAACGCGATAATTAACGGCATTTCTCGTTAATGTAGCCCGGGCGTGAAAGGTTTTTAACAGTGGTAGAGCCACGCGGCAGCTTTTGCTGTCGCACGGATGGGCCGGCTCGAACCGGGGTGGTACCACGACCTCACAGAAAACCAGCGTGAAGTAGAGATTTACCTCTGCGTTTCGCTTGGTGAGTGCAGGTGGCCGGGGGCCCTTTTTGCTGGAAATGAGGCATTCTATCTTAGTCCTCACGGGTGACAACGCATCTACATTTTGATTTGTAATAGAGGATAGATGTAGATGTCTATGGGCCGCAGAAGCCACTTACCATCAGGTGGACTGTGTGCTCGTTTGTCACCCTTTTCCTATAAAAAAAAAGGTACTGTCATTTCAATCTTTAGGACGTGAAACAGAGGCAATTTTCAGCACGTTGCAATCTATGACAATACCACTAACAACTTTGCATTTAAATAATTGTCTCGCAGTGACGAGCAACTTTGTTGGCTAACGCTTTTGTAAGCGCTTCCGTTCCTTGAAGTACATAATAACGCCTCGCATTAAAGTCTATTGTGTAAGCATACCTCGTATCAATAGCCACTTACGAGCATAGAAATTAATTTCAGACACCAAATTCTATATGAAATAACCTGTTAATCTAACACAATTTTATAAAATAATAAAATAAAAATATTACAGACTATTATAATTCGTTCAAATTATTAAAAATCTTTCTTATTTTTATCGTTTAACTTAAATATAATATTCCTTCCGTTATCAGCCTTCAATAATCCATATAACTATTTTCTGTGATCGGCTCTTACTGCTCCACATGACACAGGTCTGTGACCTTTAAAAAGAGACCTTTAAAAAGTCGAAAGGCGGTAATTGGGATGGGGATGAGGATAATGATGGTTTATTAATTGGTGTTGTTACCAATCATCATGCCCCCTCTGTTGAGGTCAATTTTGAGCTATCTAACCGCTGCCCGAGGGGGGGAATGCGAACCCCCGACACTGACCGCTTAACTCGTATCCGTCGATGTTCTGGGCGGTGAGAACCGTCCAGGCACGCGGGTGTACGGTGTGTACGCGGTGTGTGTTAGAACCCCATCCGTTGTCCTATTAGTGTTTGTCCCATTTGGTGTGGGTGTAGTGTCAGTGTGTGATGTGCCTGCGACGTTTGGGTCGACGGGATCAAACGAGCGTGGTTGTTCTATTAATACGTTACGCGGTCTACGGAGAAACGGCGCGACGTTCGGTATCGGGACGTAGTTGGCTGCATTTGCCACTAGGGGGTTCGGATGAGTTTCAACGCTATCAAAGTAGCGCTGGGACATCTCCTTAAAGTATTTGGAGATAGTGGGGAGTTGAAAATCACTGTGTAGATCTGAGTTCCGTTGATACCACCGTGCGTCAGTGGCTCTACGGATGAAAGAGTTTTGAACTTTCAATCCATATAACGTGAACCGTTTCCACTACAGTAAAGATTTACCATACTTACCGCCACGTTTGGCAACCGGAGAGACGACCGCATATCACCAGATTGTTTGCGCATTTGACAATAATCGAATGATCGAGTATATGTGACGTACTCGTAAATACACATACAAAAATAATAATTGGGTGTTTGAGATCCCTTTGAACTAAATGCGAACAACGTGCGTATAGTTTGTTTATTTAAATTAATCTGCTATACGTAATATTATGCTGTTTGCTTAAAATTAATCTATGTTTATAGTTAATAAACGTTAATGTAATCTATGCTGTTTGTTTATATTTATTAACTAGCTCTTTACCCGCGGCTTCGCTCGCTGGAGTGAGCTTAAATTTTTGAACATCATTAATACTGGCACGATACCAAAATTAACAAAATTGGATCACTGGTCATTGGATTTTTTTGAATTCTCAAAGACTATTGGACGTACATGACTAAAATTTGACATAGATATAACATGCTACAGGAACACGTGAATAAGTTAGTTTTACAGAATTACATTAAAATCAAACGTCTATCAAACCATTTTTAGATCCGATGTATCATAATGAAGATTAAATTTGTCATTACACTTGGGACTACCTCGTTAGCTTAATAGTCAATGCGGTCCCGGGTTTGAACCCCAAATAAAATATACAATATGACAATAATATATAATAGTAGTTTTTAAATTAAATTAATTAAATTATGTATATAAAATCCGTTAACTTAGTTTTATACCGATTCACAATAAAAGATAATTTAGTTTTGACAAAATGATGTTGAATTTCACGATCTTCTATTAACTTACGACATAATGTTTGAAAGATTCATAATGAGGCCCCATTAAATACTGATTGCACCATAAAAATGATGCTCATATCTTTTTACGATCGAGTAGACTGCAATATTTCCTATATGTAAGTTCTATTTACGATGAAAGATTTTTTCTTTGTAGAAGAGGGGACAAACGAGCATACGGCTCACTTAATGGTAAGTATCTACCGCCGCCCATGAATAACTTGAACACCAGGGGCATTGCAGGTGCGTTGCTGTCCTTTTAAAAAGGAATACGCTCGTACGTGAGAACAACTACATTAATGAACGAGAATAGAACAATATTCACCTTATAGTGGCAGCAAAAGAGAATCTTCTACTCTATATCATCCCGTGGGTAACTAAAACAGGAGATAGGCAGCAGCACCTTCCAGATAACAGATCAAAATATTCCATGCCGAGCGCAAAGCGCGTGGTTATGTTCTACTAATGCCTAAAAATCAAAATTCCAACGTTTTGTCGCATGAAATCGTATCCAGCAATCATATTATACATATAAATGATATAAAGAGCGCATTGTTATAAAAATAAATGATTGTTGAACTTATTAATATTTTTTTTAAAATCGATTAATTGCTATTTTTAAATAAAAAAGGGGTTTAAGTGGCTTATGGTGTGGATTTATCATGTCTCCAAGGCTTGTAAACACTATAACTTTTAAAAATATCAATTATTTAACTCAATCTATTTTTTAATCTCTTCATCTATCATGTGGCAAGCCACTGAATGTAAATGGCGGTGTAATTATGTTTTGTTTAGCTATTATTAATTTTTTTCGGCTCTAATATGGCGAAATTTTCGTTGATTTGGTAGCCTTGTATAAAATTATTTCTGTAAATGGGGAGCTACAGCCACAGAGTATTTTAATCACTAACTCAGTTCGCCATCGCCATAGATTACTGTATATAACAGTTCGCCGTCAGTCGCCGTCGTGAGTGGACATTATTTCGGTTGTTTGCAGCGGCTCAAAAAGATCGCTGTACAAATACACAATATTCGAATAACCAAATTTCTTAAATACTTGATTATAATAATAATAAGAGATTTTTTTATTACAATATTTTAAAAGCACAGATTAAATAATAGTTGTACGTACTAAAAGTGAGTAGTATCAATTTTTTCATAATGGGTGTCATTTTCATGGTTTTCGAGGGTGCTGAAGCCAATAGTGCTGTCGAAATATAAATCCAAGGTGGCGGCTGCAATAGGTATAAATTTTTTCATCATGGGTGTCATTTTCATGGTTTTCGAAGGTGTTGAAGCCGACAGTGCTGTCGAAATGTAAATCCAAGATGGCGGCTGAAGTAGGTACCAATTTTTTCATCATGGGTTTCATTTTCATGGTTTTCGAGGGTGTCGAAGACGATAGTGCTGTCGAAATGTAAATCCAAGATGGTGGCTGCAATAGATATCAATTTTTTCATTTTGGGTGTCTTTTTCATGGTTTTCGAGGGTGTTGAAGCCGACAGTGCTGTCGAAATGTAATTCCAAGATGGCGGCTGAAGTAGGTACCAATTTTTTCATCATGGGTGTCATTTTCATGGTTTTCGAGGGTGTTGAAGACGATAAATGCTGTCGAAATGTAAATCCAAGATGGCGGCTGCAATATATATATATATCAATTTTTTCATCTTGGGTGTCTTTTTCATGGTTTTCGAGTGTGTTGAAGCCGATAGTGCTGTCGAAATATAAATCTAAGGTGGCGGCTGCAATAGGTATAAATTTTTTCATCATGGGTGTTATTGTCATGGGTTTCGAGGGTGTTGAAGCCGATAGTGCTGTCGAAATATAAATCCAAAATGGCGGCTGAAGTAGGTACCAATTTTTTCCTCATGGGTGTTATTTTTATGGTTTTCAAGTGTGTTCAAGCCGATAGTGCTGTTGACATGTAAATCCAAGATGGCGGCTGCAATAGATATCAATTTTTTCATCATGGGTGTCATTTTCATGGGCTTCGAGGGTCTTGAAGCCGTTAGTGCTGTCGAAATGTAAATCCAAGATGGCGGCTGAAGTAGGTACTAAATTATTTCATCATGGATGTCATTTTCATGGTTTTCGAGGGTGTTGCAGCCGATAGTGCTGTCGAAATGTAAATCCAAGATGGCGGCTGCAATAGATATCAATTTTTTCATCATGGGTGTCATTTTCATGGTTTTCGAGGGTGCTGAAGCCGATAGTGCTGTCACAATGTAAATCCAAGATGGCGGCTGCAATAGGTATAAATTTTTTCATCATGGGTGTCATTTTTATGGTTTTCGAGGGTGTTGAAGCTCATAGTGCTGTCGAAATTTAATCCAAGATTGCGGCTGAAGTAGGTACCAATTTTTTCATTATGGGTGTCATTTTCATGATTTTCAAGGGTGTTGAAACCGATAGTGCTGTCGAAATGTAAATCCAAGATGGCGGCTGCAATAGATATCAATTTTTCATCATGGGTGTCATTTTCATGGTTTTCGAGAGAGTCGAAGCCGATAGGGTTGTTGAAATGTAAATCCAAGATGGCAGCTGCAATAGATATCAATTTTTTCATCATTGGTGTTATTTTCATGGTTTTCGAGAGAGTTGAAGCCGATAGGGTTGTTGAAATGTAAATCCAAGATGGCGGCTGAAGTAGGTACCAATTTTTTCATCATACGTGTCATTTTCATGGTTTTCGAGGGTGTTGAAGCCGACAGTGCTGTTGAAATGTATTTAAACTACTTTTAAAAAAATCCGTATAAACATGCTATACGTTATTTTTAATGCGAAGGCATGCTCAGTTGGATTTATCAATATATTTTTTTTATTATTACCGCTTGTCAAAAGTGTCAATTACGGCAAATATCCAGCCTCTTTGGCAATCTATGGCGGAGGGCTTTGTTTAGCAGTCGACCTTTGTTGAGCTGCAATGATGAGGATGATGAGTTCTACTCATCTTTGCTACCCTTAATTTTACGACAGAATAAAAACAAAAATGTAACATCTTCGAAAGTATCGTATCTCGTCATTATGACCGACTTAACTTAAGATACATATACATATGTTCCGAAATATTTTTCTGACTAAGTCTCGATATGATATGAATGTTTCAGCCACGAGAACGTGGTTATCGATTAATTTGAGATTGCAATTAAAGTATGAGTGGTGTCGACGTAGATCAAATTTTAGTTGCATACGTTCTATGAATTTACGTTTGGATCCGTTTGATTACTGACTTTAACAAGTGACTCAAAATTCTATCAATGCCGTTTCATTTATAGTTAAAATAAGAAAAAACCTGTGTTTAAATAAAATTGTTTTAACTACTCAAACGTCCGGGCGTCAATAGTCGCCTAAAACTGTTTCCGATTGAACGTTAGGGCGACTAGAGTGGCCTCGCGGACTTCTACACTTTAAACGACTTTTTATCTATGGAAAGTTACAAAAATCTTCATGAATGTTACATTAGATGGCTCTGTATTAAAAAAACGCGTCTATGGGTTGGTAAAAAGACTATGCCAAGTAACATATACCATTAAAAAAACAAAAAAAAAACAAGCGTTGAGCCAAATTTTGTCGGTAGTACTGTGAGTTCTGCATTTAAAATGTAAGTAATAATGTGTTTATTATAGTTTTGTACTGGTATTATATATGAAAATAATCCTTAAAATGCTTTCTTTTTGTATATCTACAAGTTTTATGAATCCAAAGTCTGTAATGATGTTTTTATATATGATGAAGTCGACATGCGGAAACTTCGCCTTTGTTTGCCGGTTTTTGTTAAGTTTTTGTATTTTATATTTAATTTTAAACAAGTATAATTAACTAACATAATTAAATAAATTCTGTTTCCGTTTAAAACGCTAACAGCGTCGCTAGTGGTCAATAATCAAATTATTTTCGGTAACTTTCTTTAATTTAAACTTTTAAAAGTACATCCATACAAGATACACCCTATTTCAGGAGAATCTATCTCAGATAAAAAGTGAAATCGCAAATCCCATATCCGAATGCGGAGAAATATTTTCCGCTAGTATTTTTATCTTTTCCGAATTCTAATCAGATAATATTGACATTTTTCAGTTAGCACTAATGGAATAAGCTAAATGAATAACAAAAATTTTAAATTCCCTAAATATTTACTTACCGGATATAGATTTTTCCTACAGCTGGGTGGATTTTCTATAACTGACATGCTTAGGATATGAATTGGTTAATGTAGTTCAAGTCACAAGACGCGAGTTCGGCACGAAATTAATATGGTTTTTCTTTCTTTCCGCCTTCCACTATAGGTAAATAAGTTTAGAAAATGTAAAAAATTCCTGCACTCATGCAATGTGTGATTGATGTTGCGGGCGATAATTACGGTGTCAGTTCAACTGTATTGTATATTTTTCATTTTTTTTTGATAAGGGTGACAAACGAGCACACAGTCCACCTGATGGTAAGTGGTTGCTGCGGCCCATAGACATCTACATCTATCCTCTATTACAAATCAAAATGTAGATACGTTGTCACCCGTGAGGACTAAGATGGAATGCCTCATTTCCAGTAAAAAGGGCCTCCGGCCACCTGCACTCACCAAGCGAAACGCAGAGGTAAACCTCTACTTCACACTGGTTTTCTGTGAGGTCGTGGTACCACCCCGGTTCGAGCCGGCCCATCCGTGCGACAGCAAAAACTGCCACGTGGCTCTACCACTGTAAAACTTTCATGAATCAAAATAAAAAAAGATATTAGTGCAGGGCAGAGCTCGCTTTTATCCTCTCATTATTTATAACACTCATTACTGGTGTCAAATACCACATGGTCAAATATCAAATATCACACCAAAACAATGGCATCATTATTAATTGAGCTAAAACTCTGCATTAAAAGCGTATCACGGTAGCGTTGACACAGATTTTAAAGGAAAACAATGAAGAATTTTTCGGTCGAAGTGGTACGGGAGATGTAACTTGGGTCCATCATTACGAGCTGGAGGCTAAGCAACATGGCAAGATATACTGGCACGTAATAGACAGACCTCTCCCCAAGAAGTTCAAGGCTTCCTAATCATAAAATTCATTTGCTATAGTGTTTTGAATTTAGAAAGGAATCCGTTTGATTCATAACAACAAAGAAAACGGTGTTTTCATTACGGGAAAATACTGCTATGGAATAATTGAAAGGTTGAAATAGGCAGTGAGGGCAAATGTCAAGGAAAATTAAGCAAAGGCGTGCTGCATTTGTACGACAACGCTCCCGTACACAAGACGCATTGTACGGTGGCTGCTGTAGAAATGTACTTTTAAATTTGGAACACCTACTCTGAAAATGAACAGCATTAATAAAATAATATAAACTTTATGTAACACTGATTCCCTGCTTTTTATATATTCGTATTTTGATAATAATAATAAAAAAGTTATATTATTATGCTTATAGACAATAGTGAAATAATAAATATCATATATATATATATATATATATATATATATATATATATATATATATATATATTAAAGATAAATTTGAAACTTTTATAATGTAGAGCAGCCTACACGACTTATATTATATTAATGTTAATTGAAAGGTTAAAAGTAGTATAATTAAAGCATAGCAAGAATAACACGTCTCTTCTCATTGACACCTTGATTACATTACATTACATCAAAATATAATTTAAACATATTTAAAACAATAATATTCATTTAATATACATCACTAATATACATCATTCACTACAACGAAGATCGTGTATAACGTCCATGTCACACCTATGCCGGTAGTTGTTGGAAGCACTAAGCTCGAAGTTGTTGACAGTATTATAAGTAAGTTGATTGACTATTTGTTACTACTATCAAAGGTAACAAATAGTCCGACTAGGTAAGTCCAACTTCGACCGAGAGGTCAATCGACGGATTCAAATCGGCTGGGCAGCGTTCGGGAAGCTACGACACATCTTCTCGTCAGACATATCTCAAAACCTTAAAACGAAATTGTACAACCAGTGCGTATCGCCAGTGATGACTTACGGATCTGAGACGTGGTCCTTCACTGCTGGCCGTATGAGGAAGCTCAAGGTCGCTCAGCGAGCTATGTAGAAGGCTATGCTCAGGGTTTCTCTGTGTGATAAACTTAGAAATGAGGATATCCGCATTAGAACCAGAGTGACCGACATAGCCCAACGGATTAGTAAGCTGAAGTGGCAATGGGCCGGCCATATAGCTCGAAGAATCGACAACCGATGGGGAAAATATGTTCTCGAGTGGCGGCCTCTTACCGGCGTACGAAGTGTAGGGCGTCCCCCCCACTAGATGGAGTGACGGCCAGGTAAGACGTCGATGGATGCAGGTGCCTTAAAGGTATTTAGGTAAATTCTCTACTGTGTGGTGCAGCGTAAGGGAATTTGTCACTCAATACCAAACCGTTGAATTCGTAAGAGGCAACTGAGGCAAATGTCAGAACAATCTCATAGCTTCCAATAGCTGTATAATCACCTTGTTTACGCCAGACCTAAAATACCCAGGTTCTAAGGTGCTAGACGACTGGTAATGCAATGCTTGGTCCGTCTGTCAAGAGTGACAATTAAAGGAAACACTCCCTACAACGAAAGAGGTTAAGCTCATGTTCAGTAGTGGATTTTACAGACCGATGAGAAAGATGAAGAAAGTATTAAAAAGAACGTGTAGGACGTAATGACCCCCATGTGATTCTATAAGTGTTCCATCAACTCAATATTGTCAAAATGCTATAGGTATTTTCGGCTAAGCACAAAATTGCAATAAATAATTTTAGTTTTTCTACCAGATCCACATACATAGTTCATTTGACTTAAATTCAGATAATCTTTTATCTAAGCCTAACATTACAGTCAGCAAATAATTTATCTACGAGAAAATTTAATACAATTTCTAATTGTATCACTGGCTTTATCCTTTGGTTTCTCACTTGAATATTTTAAATTTAAAACCATATACTGTATCCTAGGAAAATTTTAAGAATATTTTTACTGATTCGCTGATCGGCATATATTTTGGTTTCTTAATTTAAAATATTTTTTGAATTTTAACATTTGTAAGGTTACTACGTCGTTAGTTTAGGTTTTTGCCGTGGTGGATTTGATGCCAGCAATATCCACACTGTCTTACTGCTGAACACAGATTCTCATTAGTGAGACGCTCGGAGTAAGCAGAATTTCACCTTTATGTAATATAAAAATTTATTTGCTTCCGAGAATGTGGATTATCACCATAATAGATTTGAATTAACAATTCCAAAGTCTTGCGACAGGGATAGATTGCTAGTGAACAGTAAAAATTATGCCCAGCCACTACCACCTTTTAAAACCGCAAAAAGCAAGTACTGCATATATATATTTTAAACCCTACATTAACCAAACATGCATGAAGTGACACACACGATTACAAAAGGACGCCCTATTTTTTTTTGCGGATGGAAAATCATCAAATGACGCCTTTCGCTCTGGGTGGAGCGGAAGGGAGTGTCAGACTTTTACTGACTAAAAACCATCCGTGTTCCTTCAGTGCCCTTACGTTCTGGAGCCGCGGTATCTCTTTCGAACAGCCCGCAGCCCCGGCAGGCGTCGGCCCTTGCGGGCCCCTTCACGCTGCTGACAGCTCTTTGAGGCGCGCGTGGAACAAAACGCGCCGTCGACACGGCCTGTCGTCGTTAGACGGACGGACGGCGAGCCACCCATTGCTCGCCGTCCACAGGCCCGCGCCTACGGTGGCCGGGGGCCACGACGTAGCCCCCGACGCCCGGGGCGTCTCCCGCGGCGGCCGGGAAGGAAAGCTGCTGCTCTCTCCTTCTCCCGCTCCGCCACCTCCTTCGCTAGCATCACTGCTTCGCAGAAGGTGACGGCATCCCATTCCGTCTCGCTCCGGACCATGGCTTCGACCAGAGCCGGACGCGAGAGGTTGCCGCCGCCTATCGCCGCTACGAGGACACGGCGGTGCTCCGCCCAAGCAGGGCACACCTCCACGGGTTGCTCCACCGTGTCCTCCGGTCGATCCTCGCAGTGGGAGCACCCGGGCGTTTCCTCCCGCCCGATTTGGTGCAGGAACCTCCCGAACACACCGTGTCCGATGAGGACCTGCGTCAGGCGGAAGGTGAGGACGCCGTGGCGTCTCTCAAGCCACTCCTCAAAGAGGGGTCTTATCGCCGCTATAGTGGCGTGCCCAACAAAAGGACGCCCTGGATTGTAGTTTGTAAATATGGTTACTATTTAAGCGACGTAATTTATACATACATTGGAATAAAGTTAAGGTGTCTGTCTATATAAAATAAAATATAAAATTAAACAGTCTATTAAGCTCATGGGTTTTTGCACGCTATTCAGACATAAAATGTCCCGACTAACCTCCGATGTTTTCAGGAAGATGCTGCTGCTCATCTCCTGTTCCAGTTCTCTCTGTCGTCACTTACGATACCCACGGGGTGATACTATGGGTAATATATTCTCTTACGCGCCTACTATACGGAGATTCCCCAGTCGAGCGAACATACCAATGTTTTTTTTTCAGTAGCAGTATAAGCTAGTACTAAAGTACACAACCACACCTGGTGTTAAGTGGTGATGAAGCCCTAGATGGTAAATTGCACTGACTTAGCCTAACAAAATCCTTGCCCTGCCACTCTCGCCTTGAAGACTCCCAGATGTAAAGACTGTGTGGTGAGTGGTGACAAATTATTCCACTCATTTGCAGTACGCATTACGAAAAACGAAGCTGACCATTTGTTTCTAATTAGTGAAATATCGACATCAAAGGGCTGCAGACATGCCCACCGCCAGATTGTCTGGAGATGGAAAAGACAGGGATAAAATAAAGCATGAAATTCCTGTGCACATGCTCCAAATGCATCCTATAGAATACCGAGTGGCTAGTAACCTGCGCCTGTGCTCGAGGCTGACAAGATTAGTTTCAACCAAATCAAGGTTACCAATAAGCCTTCTTAGCACGTCTCTCCAGTGAGTCCAATGCCGTTATGTGGCATTTTGCAGTAGGAGTCATATGTGCCAGCAGTGCTCCATGCACAACCGGACTTGAGCTTTATATAAGGTAAGAAGCTGGCCCGAAGTAAGGAAGTAAGAACCTGTTACAGCTGATACGTTGCAGTTACACTCCACTGCATAATATTGGTTTGAAAGATAATATTTTTGTTTAGGATAAGGGTGACAAATGAGAACACAATCCACCTGATGGTAAGTGGTTGCTGCGGCCCATAGACATCTACATCTATCCTCGTTTGCGAATTAAAATATAGATGCATTGTCACCCGTGAGGACTAAGATGGAATGCCTCTTTTCCAGTAAAAATGGTCTCCGGTTCTCTACACTCACCATACGAAACACAGCAGTTTTAAGCTGCTATTTTACGCTGGTATTCTGTGATTGTGCGGTAACTTCCAGTCGAACCAACGAATTTCTGCAACAACCATAATATAGCTGCAACGTGGCTCAACCACATAATGTAAAATCCTCCTATATTGGTATATTCGGTGGGGCGGAAAGCCATTGTCACCTTAGGCTCCTTTTATCTTCGAATAACTTTGATTCCTATTCGGCCTTATTACAAAAAGTAGTTGATTATTAGTCTCAGGTTCAAGCCAGAAAATGTTCCAAAAAGAAGTTTGCGTTTTATGCGAACTTAATCGTAAAGTATGAACTCTGACAGCAAAAGTCAAACTTCACGAAGACTGGTACTGGTGACTGTTTATTTGAAAGGACTTTTCTAAAACTTTAGATTAAAACTTGAGATCAACAATAACCCACGTTTGTATGACATATTAAGTCTAAGCTCATTCTTTTTCAAACTTTTAATTTACTCTTTATTTATCAGGCAGATATATGTTACCAAGAGAAGTATGTTACAAGAAGACTAATTATTTGATATCAAGCTTGTGCCCTTGTTTAGCAACTGTATTCGATTTATTTTAGGTCTGCGCAAGCTTGAATATATATCTCAATATAGATCTTAGTTAAGTGGCTCAGCATAATGCAAAGACAAATGCGCAATTCCAGAATATTACCTGGTCTTTGTTCTATTTTAAAAGATCCGTGTTCGTTCACACAAGGTGAATGTCATTTGATCAATATGAATGACTGCTGACGCTCGCGAAAATATGATGCAAACCTTTCTTATGCGGAGTTTCTATGTTTAAAAACTTTTCGTTTTCTTTCACGATTTGTTTTGCACTAAATGAATTGCATATAAGCCCCTTATTTATAAAAATCTTTATATATAAAAAGTACGTGTCACGTTGTTTGTCCGCGATAGACTCCTAAACTACTGAACTGATTTCAATGAAATTTTTGGTCAATGTGCAGTTTGGTCCAACTTAAAAGATAGGATAGCTTACATCTCAATTTATAGTCGCAATACAATATTATTTTATTGAAAATTATTTGTCTATTATTTGACAGTCACAATTATCTGTTAGCTCCAAACGATTCTGTCAGATGACGATATCTGTTGACTGGATTGAGTAAATATTTAATAGATGGCGCTATGTTAAAAATACAAAGGTTTAATATAAGCTACAATTTAAACCATTTAAACAATTTAAACCATTTAATAACCACCACGTGTTGCTGTAAGTATTCAACAGATAGAACCAATTTCAAAAAAAAATTGCAGACTGTGTGCAGTTTGGTCCAACTTGAGAGATAGGATAGTTTTTATCCCGATAAGTGACCCTCAATTTTTTAATTGCTAATTTCAGGAGTTTTTTTGGGAAAGCAAATGGTTATTCGGAAAGGGCAGAACAACGTCTGCCTGGTCAGCTAGTTTATAATAAAATAACAGTTCAACTTAAAGTGAAAAATCTAAAATATAAAAATTGGACATTAGACAGCGGGGACTTATCTATTTTGAAAAATAATATAAGATGATAGTAGAATGTAACATATAAATATTGAATGTGTAAATCTAGTGTAACTAAGTTATGAGAAGTAAAATAAACCTTCGTCTTAACGCATACATTTTAAGGCACTATAATAGGTTTTTTTAAATAGGTGGTAGAATTTATCTTCTGCATAGGGTCTATCTGGTTCATATTTCCAATCTGAAAGGCATAGAGAGTTAACCAGTATTCTCAATTTGTAGTTGGTTCCAGGTGTAGCTGGACTGCGGTACAGTAGCCTCTAACAATCTGGTGGATTGTAAGTTCGCTTGTCAATTTAATTGTATAACAAAATATCTTCCGCCGTCGTTGACTGCTTCTAAATATTTATAAATTATCACGACGTGTTTTGAAATCGAACCAAATTAAAAACTCATCAATTAAATATATTAATTGTAACTAAAAAAAATATTTTCGATTCCATGTGTTGTGTACTGTGCGTCTTGATTAATTACGTAATAAGAATAAAATAACGAACACGTCATTAAACATAGCTGCAGAAAATTGCCGGTAATGTGTACTTTTATTCTACTATTCGCTTTTACTGAACTAAAGTTAAACCACTAACCGCAATACGTACAACTACCATGCTGCGGTTCTATTGTGGACGTAATGGCGTCACCCGAGACTATCATTGGCATTTTACTGCTATTGTTACGTTCTTGTATAAATATAAATATGTCTGATAATACCTCTAATGCTGATAGCTGTTATAGCTAAAATATGGTAAAGTAATAAGTACTTAAAATTATATCACCTTAAATTATTACCATCATTCAAAGTATATATTCTTACCTTTTTATCCTATTTTGTTTAGAATTTATGATTTTGTTAAGCATTGACATGAATACGTGCCATTCATAAACGTTCATTTTATAGCCCCAGGACCAGAAAAGTAATCATTCAAATCACTTGCCCGGCATAGAACCGCTCTAAGTTTCTACCACTGACTACGTTTCGACCAAAAACGGAAGGAGAGCAGCACATTATAATTCTATACAATTACCGAGTTTGAAGTCTTAACCTGGTTTTATTGTCTATCTGCACCCTTCCTTTCACTCAAACCATTTCAAAATTCATTTGCGAATTCCATTCTTAACATAAGTAGGTATAATATTATCTTTACATCCCATACTTTCCCATTATCCACTGTGTCACTCAAAGCTACACCATACATGCTTATTAAGAGTTTTCTCTCTGTCACGTATATTTTGTATTTATGTTTCTATTGCCGCATTCAACTTTCGTTTACTATACATTGATATCTGAACAGCAAAATACTTACGAAAAATATTGAAATAGAAGTCTTGTTTTAGGCACGTCCTTACAGTTCGTAAACAAAAATAAAATAGTTCATTTATTGTTTGAAAATGTGTATATTATTGAAATAAATAAATACACATTTTCAAACAATAAATGAAAGGTTATGCCATGTAGAGTCGGCAGCTTCATACCAAACGAACAAGGCATTTAATACATACTATTGTTATCCCGTACCCGATGTAAATCGGCCTGATCTGACTAGCAGTCGTCGATTTGCCTGCGAAATATGACAACTATTACAAATCTTTCCTATTATGGAAGGGCTTATGTCCAGTAGTGGACTATTACGCGGTGAAAAGGAAGTAATGTAAAATAATATTTACAGGACATGTGAAATCTGCCAACACGCACTGGAGTAGTGCAGTGAACTCATTGCTAAATAACCATCTGCCTGCGCCTTATAAAATATCGTATACTCACAAAAATATAGGCAATAAAAAACTGCGGGTCTGAAAGATATTCATAATGAATATTATAACCTGTTGATGTTAATATAAGACATTTATTTTCTTTTTATTCTCTTTGCTGAAACCTTTCAAATTATTTCTTATGTTAGCTGAGATAATTTGACTCGTATGAATGTAAAGGTAAGTCAATGGTACGGAAGTCAATTCAGATTCCAATCGTCTTTTGTCGGCCCAGCGGTTTGGAAAATTTGCTTCATTATATATTATTACTTCTTTTCTCCTGACTGTACATCATTGAATATATTTTAACGTAATACAACAGTGGGGAAATTATTATTTGTATTCACTTGAACCCTTTGTCCTTGTCCGAAAATTTTAATTTAAATCATGTAGAAAATCTCTCAAGAAAACAATAAAAGCTTTTATTTTACACACACTTACCAATAGTAGCTTATACTGAGCAAAATCACTAAATTACATATTTAAGTACGCAAGCTATGTAATCAAAGGTTCAAGACCGTGTTTTGTGGCATTCCTAGGGGGAGGTGTATGTTCAGAAGTGGAATTGTATGTGGTCACTCGCAGAGGAGTGAAACTATATAACTATTCTGTCTCACAGTGAAACAATAAGTGAGAGTTAAAGGCAATATACCTAAGTGAGGCCCACATGTACACGGCATATCTGTAATCTGGATAGTTGTGGGCCGTTTAGGGGAATCCGTTAGGCGGATTTCGAGCTCTGAAGCTGCGCTTCGGAAGTTAGCTAACCAATAAATGATACACGCATCGGTTACATAATTGCACGAGACTGCATATTTTTAGAAGAGCGTATCGATGTAACTATAAAAACGATGGCTATGAAAGTGGATAGATGTAAGAGTTGAAGGGTGCTTAAGAAAATATGGATAGACTGTATTAGGTATGGCATGCTATTTTACGTTGGTATTCTGTGAGACAGTGGTCTTTCCCCTGCAAGCCAATTCACTCGTGCTTCAACCATAATATATCTGCACCATGGCTTTATCCCATAAAAATAGCTCTACCACGTAAATTGTCTGACACTCCAAAATAAAAAAAATAAAACTTGGAGACAAAACAAACACATTTCTATCGTACTTTTATAATAACGTAGTACCGCAGTGCAACTAGCACTAAAAATAAAGGACATTTTTAAAACCAAGCTAAAGAGAACATTTGCAATAGTTACACGAACTGCTATTTCTTAAATGTAGATACCGTTGATATTTTCATGCATTTAAAACGCGTACACAGGAATAGTACTCGGACAACGGCATAAATAATTGAAGTGACGACGTCAATTGGTGCACCGAAGACAATCACCACGTGTCAACGGCATCCCATAATTAACGGTCATCCTTTCAGTGCAAGCATACTTTTTTATAGAATAAAGTTACAGCCTATATATGTCCAACTGTTGGGCACACACCTCCTCTCATTTTAAGGGTTTTAGGGCGAGGAAGTGTCCTCCACGCTGCCCCAATGCATGTTAGCGAACTTCACATATCTTCGAAATATTTTATTCTTATTTCCCAGACGTGCAGCTTTCCTCACGATGTTTTCCTACATCGCCGAGCACGTGGTAAATAAGGACTTAAAATTGTAATTAACAATTTCATTGGTGCTGGCGGGGTTTGAACCCGGGTTGCTCGCGTACTGTGAAACTTACAGCGAGCCCTAACCCTAGCCCTAGCCCGAGTAGTAGCCTCGAGCCCTACCACGGCTTTTTATAGAATAAGGGTGACAAATGACCACATAGTCCACGTGGTAAGTGAATGCTAATGAATATACTAAAATTTATCTTCGATTAAGAATAAAATGCAGATTCATTGTCACCCCTTGGGACTAAGAAGGAATGCATCTTTTCCAGTAAAAAGGGTCTCCGGTTCTCTACATACACCATACGAAACACTGAAGCGTTAAGCTGCTATTTTACACTGGTATTTTGTAAGAGCGTGGTCCTACTCAGTTTGATCTGACCCATTGAACTACTAGTCAACTCAACCACGTATAATTCGAATAAAAAAAGTTTTTTTGTCGGCAATTATCATTTCTACGAAAACGTACAATATTGATTTTTGTTTAATATTACTTTTTGTTTACAAATTTTTATTGCCCATAAAGTTTACAATTAGCAGATTAATGACTTTAGGTATTCTCTACTTGTCAACTACGACCAACAGAATCTAAAGCAAGTGCCATAAAAACATAGAAATATTTATATGGTTAATTAGCCTTTTTATTAAACGGCACTGTTCAACTAGTGGCTTGAATGATATTCAGCCGATGGTGCGGCTGAATATCATTCATTTAAGGTGCGGCTGGGCCACCCTAAAGCCGCGTACATTTATATAATATAGCACATAGTGCATAATTAAGCACAAACCAGCGATCATCTCGTTGAATAAAATTAGTAGGGTGACCGTTTGTAATGTCTGCTATTGTCTGAAAGGTTAATTAAGCTGGTTGGCTTGCGACATATACATAAATATAAATAAAAAATAAACGTAACAGACACATAAATACACTCATAATTATATATAAGGAGTCCTACCGCCATCTCCACGATACTAAAGAAAATACTAGAGGGAGGAAGTAGCTTGAATCAAATATTAAACATATTCAACTCAAAAGATATTCGAAATACTTAAGAAAAATTTTTAAATACCAAATCGCAAAAGTTTGTCCTGCACTGCTTGTAAGATCAAGAGACCGAAAATAAAGTTGAAAGTTCTGTGTATATCATACACTTCCACTAGGTTGGATATATGTAAAGAAGCAAAAACGGAAACTTATAATGGATTCCAGTGTTCAGAATTTTTTCGCATCCAGCATCTTCTAAACATAATTGACAATGACAGCTGAGTAGCTGAGATGCGACTTTTGGACTTTGGACTTTTTGCTTATTATTTTATATCAATCTAAAGGTCTTTGACCAGTGATTTTAAAGATAACATGTCCTGAGTGGGCTTAGCCCACGTAACTGTCCTTTTACTTGTATTTCATAAATATCGCGTTCTTCTTACGATCTCTCTCTGGATTCTTAAGAGCATTGCTATTTGTCAAGATTATAATATGAGTATTCCAGATAAAATAGTAAAAAGGTATCCGTGTAGTGGCGACGTTAGGGAGTCCACTATCATCCCGTGGGTTTCGTAAGAAGCAAACGAGAGAATAATATGAACCATGAGATGGGAGGCAGCATCTTCCTAATAACAATCTTATAATCGTAAAAACACTGCGGTTGCAAACCTGCCTGTTAAGACTTTTGATAGCTAGCTGTGGTGATGATGATTAAAATAGGTTGAACGTTTTGTTTGTAGAACTGAACAGAAGCTAATAGTTATAATAATATAACATAAATAGGATAACAGCAACTGTCAATAATATGTCCAGTGATGAACAATTAAATGCCAATAAAAATTCAACAAAAATATGAGTTGGTTGACCATTATCTATCAGAGCCAACAAGGATCTTTCAGACCTATCTATGTCGCCTCTAGGTGTCGACCCAGACTCGACTCTTGTGTTTTTATATACAGGGTTATTTTGCAATAACCGGCCAAATTTAGAGGAGGTTCAGTATAGATAACATAAGCAAATGGTGAAAAAAATAAACAAGAAAAAAAACTGAAACATTTTATCCTTTATATTCAAAATGTGAGGAAATGAGAGGAATATATTATTTTAATTACTTGTCATTCATAAATACGCACGCACACATTCGTTAGGGATGTTTAATTCGGAAGCAGTTGGTGTTGTTTGGCGCTCGCGTTCGGTTACAGATTAGGTATCTAATAGTTGTTTTGATTCGGTAAAAACAAATGTGTCTCCCCCGCCCTTCCTCTTCCATTACACCGCTGGGTACGTTCACCTGGCAGCCGACAGTGTTGACTTGACCGTGACCTCATAACGTAACGGATGTCCTATTTTTAAATTTTCGTAGATAGTATTACTAGTCACAACCAGTACTACGTGTGAAAACTAATGAATTCATCTGAATATCACCGTTTTCATTACCATCGTGACCAAGCACTGAATAATATCGATGGTTTACCTCGAAAACATTTTTGTGAATGGTTGTTGTCAAAAATTGATTATACTAACATTATGTGAATTGACGACAGCCCTATTTACGCGTGTAGGGTTTTATAAAAAAGTTGCAACGAACATTAGTAAGCAGTATGCAACCCACACGCTATAAAAGATAGTTATCATGAAGTTCGATTTAGTATAAAGACAGACACATGTAATTAAAGTGAAAAATAATTTAAGGAAACGTGCTCAACTTTGCATCGTAAGAAACGGACTTCATTTAGAACACCTTTTTTTTTTTTTTTTTTTTTTTACATGGGGAAATGCCTACGCATACCCGCCTCGCGGGGGCAAGGACGGGTTATGTCGGACTCGCACCGACTAAAACCCCATGGTGTTCCACCCTAGTCGCATATTGGCAGGGCCACGGGAACGCTTTCGCACACTTCCGCGACCCCACCTGCGCTGGCCGCCCCATGGCGGCCCCTCCTCGGGAGAGGAACACTCCTCCCCCATCTCCTTCTCCGGTAAGGCGCACCAGAACACATGGCGCGCCCTCCTCCTCGGCCTCCAATTTCACATGCGCAACGGACGCCCCCGTGTCCGATGCGCGAAGGCTATGGGGCCAGGAAAAACTAGCACTCAGGAGCACCAGCCTTCCTGATCCCAGCGGCGGATCTGGTCTATAGCTCCGCCGTCAACCAAAATTCGGCTGCGGAGGGTAGGGAGAGCGGCGCCTCGCAATACCGGCACTCCTCTCCCCCCGCAGCCCCACCACCACCGCATCAACGGTGCGGCCCCGTTTGAGTCGCGGAGGATAGGGCGAGTGGCGCATCGCCATACCAACACTCCTCTTCCTCCGCGACTTCACCCCGGCTGCAGAGGTAGGGGTGGGGAGGACACCCCTCTCGCAGCAGCCCACCGACACACATCCGAAGTGGGCTCGTCAAGCCCACTCGGAGTGGCCACCTCGGGCCGGCCCTACACCACGGGCCAGCCAAGGGGTTCCTCTTTGTTCACCGTGGGTGACCAAGCCACGGCTACTAAGCCCCCCCGCCACGACAAGGCGGGAACCCGTTCGGGGGGGTCATTTAGAACACCTATTAAACGATCAGTAAGTTAGTTTCATTTTAAGTGATTGCATATTTAAGATGTAAATAGTTCGTTTATGTAAATAGTAAATCGTTTTAAATAGTTAATAGTTGTAAATACTTGATTCCAATTTTTAAATACGCTAGTTAGTCATCGATTACGTCTGTAATACAACGATATACAACAACATACAATTTCAGTCAGGTTTGAATATGTTTATTGAACAGCGTGCCGTGTAGTGGCGGTTAAGAATATCTACTACCCCTTATATTCCCGTAGGTGTCGTAAAAGTCGACAGTGGGAAACAGTCAGGAGATGGGCAGCAGCATCTTCCTGATAACAGCAATATCACAATAAAAAACAGTGGTTGCCAACCCGCTCGCTCAATGTAGCAAACAATGGCAATATACCCCCAAATGGATAAAGTTTCAAAGACACGGCCGCCAGTCCCCGGCGGTCCCGCTATTCCTGGATACGGTGACGACCATGGCAACGGCGGGGCAGGGGGTGCTAAGAATCTCCAGTGGAGGTTCGGTTGTCACCTACGACGACTCGACCTGGCAACTTCTGGAGAAGATCCTGGAGCTGGAACAACAGATAGACAATTTACACTGAAATATTATAGGACTATCCGCGGAGAGGAGGAGGACACGGTAATCCTCGAATCCGGCAACTTGTTCTATCACCGAGAGGGCGACCATCTCTTCCAAGGAGGTGTCGGATTTATCGTCCACAATTCTCTCGTTAACAACGTTGTAAAGATTGGGAATCTGTCGACGAGGGTTAGGTACCTTATACTCAGAATCAACAAACGGTATTCGCTGAAGGTCATACAGGTTTACGCACCAATTTCGGCACACCCCGATGAGGAGGTGGAGGAAATGTATGAGGATATCTCTAGAGCCATGCATTCCTTCAAAACCCACTATACGGTGTTAATGGGAGACTTCAACGCAAAACTAGGCACAAGAGAAAAAGGTGAGCTGAAAGTAGGGAAATTCGGAATAGGACAACGGAAACCGAGGGACCAGCAGCTGGCCGACTTCATGGAGAAAGAGGGACTCTTTATGATGAACTCTTTCTTCCAGAAGCGATCCCACAGAAAATGGACCTGGTCCAGCCCCGACGATTCGACAAAAAATGAGATTGACTTCATTATGGCGACCAGACGACAACTGTTCAGTGATGTCTCAGTGATCGCGAGGGTGAAAACCGGCAGCGATCACCGAATGGTGAAAGGCACACTGAACCTAAACGTTAAGTTGGAGAGGTCACGTCTAATGAAGTCAACGCTCCGTCCCCCTCGTGCTCTAATGCAAAGTCCCGAAACCTTTCAGCTCGAGTTACAAAACCGTTTTGAGTGCCTAGAAAACTGCAATGAAGTGGACGATATGAAGGAATGACAAGCTCGTGGTAACTATCCATGCGGTCGGAGCTAAGTTCTGCAAGATCCGCCGCAGAAGAACACAAAACCTCTCCGATCACACTCTTAATCTCATGGCTGTTAGACGGGAGATGAAGCTACATTCTTCAACAGATTTAACAGCATACATAGATCTCCAAATGCATGCCGCGGGATTCACGCAACTTCAAATACAGCTTGTATTGAAGAAGCGATCGAGCGGAACCAAGGTTCCAAAGTCTTTGCCAGAGATCTGTCTGCCACAAAGAGCTAACTGCCAAAGCTGAAGACCGAGTGTGGCAGCATCGTTTCCGGGACACCTGCGATTGAGAGGTTCTATGGGCCACTGTACACGTTATCGTTGGAGCCACACGCAAGTGTGAGTAACGATCCAAGAGCGAGTCTTATCCGACACTATTCTGAAGACATCCCGAACGTCAGTCTGAGCGAGATTAGAATGGGCTCTCCAGCATCTTAAAAACGGCAAGGCCCCAGGCGAGGATGGAATTACAGTGGAGCTTCTGAAAGCGGGTGGAAAACCGGTACTTGAAGTCCTTCAGAAGCTCTTTAATTCCGTCCTCCATGGTGGCATTACACCGGAGGCGTGGAGCTTGTTGTGCTGTGGTCTTGTTCTTCAATAAAGGTGACAACGCTCTCTTGAAGAACTACAGACCGATTTCCCTTCTGAGCTGCGTCTACGTGCTGTTTCCGAGAGTCATTACGAATCGTCTCGCGCACAGACATGTAGACTTCCAGCCTCCCGGACAAGCCGGTTTCCAAAAGGGCTTTAGCGCCATAGACCACATACATATCCTTTGGAAAATTGTAAAGAAGTCCGAGGAGTACAATTTGCCACTATGTCTGGCGTATGTGGACTATGAGAAAGCCTTTGATTCCGTCGAAGTTTGGGCGGTGCTGCAGTCTTTTCAGCGATGCCAAGTTGACTGTCGGTATATCGAAGTGCTAAAGTGCTTGTACAGTAGGGCTACAATGGCTATCCGAGTACAGAACCAGAGTACGAAACCCATCCAATTTCAAAGAGATGTAAGACAGGGTGACGTCATATCCCCGAAACCCTTCACCGCTGCATTGGAAGACGTTTTCAAGCTTCTGGCCTGGGAAGGATACGGTATTTAACATCAATGGCGTGTACATCACTCACCTTCGATTTGCAGACGATATAGTCTTTAAGGCTGAATCGCTGGGGGACCTAAGCACTATGCTCAATGACCTCAATAGTGTCTCCCAAGGGATAGGTCTTAAGATGAACATGGACAAAACAAAGATCATGTTTAATGTCCATGTCACACCTATGCCGGTAGTTGTTGGGAGACACTATTTATATATTTGGGAGCACTAAGCTCAAAGTTGTTGACAAGTATGTTTATCTGGGACAAATAGTCTGACTAGGTAAGTCCAACTTCGACCGAGAGATAAAACGACGGATTCAACTCAGTTGGGCAGCGTTCCGGAAATTACGGCATATCTTCTCGTCAGGTAACCTCAAAACTTAAAAACGAGACGGTACAACCAGTGCGTGTTGACTTATGGAACTGAGACGTGGTCCTTCACTGCTGGCCGTATGAGGAAGCTCAAGGTCACTCAGCGAGCTATGGAGAGGGTTATGCTCGGAGTTTCTCTGCGGGATAGACTTAGAAATGAGGATATCCGCAGTAGAACCAGAGTGACCGACATGGCCCCACGGATTAGTAAGCTGAAGTGGCAATGGGCCGGCCATATAGCTCGAAGAACTGACAACCGATGGGGAAAAAATGTTATCATCGAGTGGCGGCCTCGTCCGGGCGAACGAAGTGTAGGGCGACCCCCACTAAATGGAGTGACGACCTGGTAAGACATGCAGGAAGCCGATAGGTGCAGGTGGCTCAGGACCGTGCTTTGTGGCATTCTTTGGGGGAGGACTATGTTCAGCAGTGGGCTTGGGAAGGGTTGTAATGATGATGATGATATGTTCGTGTTGGTCGAGGTCGGCAGTGCTCAGCACCATTCCTCCGTAACCATCCAGGAGACTTCGTTTTCTTCAGCCAGCACCAGCTAGTCCCCTTTTAAACGCCTTCAGTGCTCGCGCCGCCTGAGTATCTATTATTTAAATTGCGCCAACCTATTGTAACAGGCTTGTTCTTGTGCTCTCGCTTGGAAAAGGCTCACAATATTTATCAAACACCAGATACAAGGGCTTCGCTCTCACGCATTTAAAAAAATGTGGAGGAGGCACACGGCTCCACACAAGCCGTGCGCGGTGAGCGCTAGCCATTTTAATGCGCTCTCCTCGAAGGGAACGTTAAGTTGGGAACTGGACCGTAGTCAACGGCAAAATAACTGGAGAACCAGTAAAAGAGGACTTGGCCCCTTGGTAGTGCGTAAGCACAAACATCGACCGAATTTGCGCATGTCAATGCATGTAAAAGCCATACAGAATACGATCAAATCCAGCCACAGTGAATGTACGTCAGATGGGTTAGACAACAATAGGCACACTGGAAAAGCCCTCCGTGAGCGCCACCACCTACCAGACCGCCGTTTCTGCAGACGTGATGTAAGTGTAGGCCATCTCCACCAATTGCAGTCTACCACTCACCTCAAGGGAATGGGGTTGCGCGGCTTTCGGCTGCAGCCTTGAGAGCCTCCTCAGATTCTCCCTCCAGCTACCACCCGCATGAGGTCGACACTAATGCTCCACCAAACAAATCAATGGCAGATATAGCCAATAGGCAGTTATAAGATAATAGTAATAATTCGCCATCAGAAATGGTTTGTGTCACTGACGTTGAGTATATGCATTTTTCCATCGTGTTTGTCTCTCCCACCCACAAGTTGCCTTCAATCATTCAAAGGTGGTAAATTTACAGAGATATATTATTATGTTGTTATATAAAACATCATGGAGGTCAGACAGTCTGCAACCCTGCAATGAAGGGACGCGACTTGGGCAAAGTTACTTAGGTTGTGAGTCAAATCAAGACGCAGGGAGCGCCATTGAGAATAGCGTCCCGCCAATCAACCATCGCAGAGACGCAATGCTGCAGAACGCAACAAGCATATACATACATAATTTTTTTTTTTTATTTATTTATACTCTTTATTGCACACAAAATACACGCAACACAGCAAACTTAAATTTATAAATTAATGTACAATTAGGTGGCCTTATCGCTAAACAGCGATCTCTTCCAGGCAAACCTTGATGAAGGAGATAATTTTCATTTAAAAATATATAGAAGTGTGCATAAATAGCAGATAAACAAGTATATATTAATAGTACAAGGTATATATAGTATATAAGACAATGCAATAATCATATACATAATATTATATATACATATACACATAAACACACAAATACATATATACATACTCACATACATATACACATATATCTACATATACATACATAGAATACATACATATTTATAAATATTTTTGTAATACATTATAACTATATATCATATACATAAACCTTATCAAGAAAAGTAGATATGACAATAAAATATATTAAGTAGAACACATATTTAAATAATAATCTTTAACCATATTTTTGAAAGACTCAATGCTTTGGGCTTTCTTAATTGTTAAAGGAAGCGAGTTCCATAATTTGATTCCTTTGACACAAAAGGAGGAATGAAATAATTTTGAGTTGTGAGCAGGCATACGCAATATAAGTTTATCAGCTATTCTGGAATTATCTTTATCTGCGCCCATGAACTCAAATTTTTCTTTAAGATAACTCGGTGTATTACGATCAAATAGTACACAGTACAGTAGAGACAGAATATGTGTATTCCGGTGAAGTCTGATAGGGAGCCACTTGAGCTTAATACGGTACTCGGAAACGTGATCATATTTGCGATAATATGGGACTTCAAGTCGTAACTCTCCTATCATAATGCTTATACATCATAGATACGTTCTATGTTAATTATTTTGTATCATAGACCTTACTATCATAAGTACCTAATATAGGACTACTCATTGTCCAACAGTAGTACTAGTAGTCGGTCAGCCGATCACCCCATATAATATGTACAACATTGGGTATGTGTCTCCGGCAACGCCTCTCTTATAAGGAAATATTACATGAACACCCTCATTAACTACAGAAGGACTACAGACATCCAAACTTGTAATTCGCACGGTCTCTTCTGTGGGTGTAAAAATATTATTTAATTCTAGGTGTGCAGTACTTTTTATTTAAATAACATCTATTCCAATCGTCAATTTTTTTTTATTTATTATAACGATCCTAAGCCCGTATATAGTATGAAGGGAAAATTGGAATCATAATTCGCATCGTAGTTAACAACTTAGTAGCGAGCGTCATTAAGGAAGTAAATAGTAGGTAAAATCTCCGTCTATTGACTCGTACACACCCGAGCGGGCGTCTTTGTTGTCCATAAATCACATTCAATTTCAGATATTTTCAAATAAATGTATAAACTTTATTGACGCAAATTTTTCAAAACTGCAAAAAGTGTATGTCAGTACTTCTATTTTGAACTTAATTATTAAATTTGGCTGTTCTTTGAAAAATAACCCTGTATACATAGAAATGCGTAATGACCTAATATAGAAAATATTAATATATAATACGACCTGACCAAAATATGAAAGGACCACCAATGATTGACACGTCAAAAAATAGTAACTTAGGTGTATATTAAATTACGGGGTCCAACTTATTTTATTGAAGCCGGTAAAATAATTTAAGTTTGTAATGAAAAATCTCATTTCCTTACTACTTTTTTTAGGTTTTGAACGCATCTGAACCCGTCCCGTTTTTATATGTGGTACATGTTTCATCATAACACTAAAATAACACTACCATTATGCGTTTACAGTTTTTAAACACTAGATTTTATTGTAGTAGTTTTGTTTATTTTTGTAGTGTATTATCAATAATATCATTTTTAGATATGGATATGGAAAGTATTCCAAAATTAGTTGCAAATGATAGGTTGACAGTAAATATAGAATGCACTTATACTTAGAACGGAACGTATTATTAGTGTCTCTATGCAGTCTTTGGTATTATGACACGAGAGCTGTCAAAGCAAGAGCAAAAGTCAAAGCACCTGTGTCTTGATACTTAGCAGTAAAAAGATTAGAAAGGTTATTGATTAATTTTTGTGGTTTTAGCCATTGACTTGACTTATTTAGTTAAGTATATATTACTGCATATTTTTCATATCAATTGTTTTAGCTGATGTGGTAGTCATGGCGGTAGTCATGGTTACATCATAACCGCAAATGTGACGAAACACATAAGTATAACGTTCTATGATCCTCGGCTTTTAAATAATATATTTTCAATTCAGAATTTAGATTGTGCCCAGGGGGAACGGATTAATCCATACACTAGTCATATTCGCGATATTTTATAGCCAGGTCACAGCATGTATGGGCCGTGACCGATGTTCTTTGGCTGGTCGTTGAAAAATAACCCTGTATAGATAGAAATGCGTAATGACCTAATATAGACAAATTACGTATTGACCCAAAAAGTAAAGCGAAAGTAGGTAATATTGTTTATGGTTGGCGTGAGCGTCGCGGTCGTTTTATGAATGTTTTATTTGTGCGTAAACTTGAGAATGTAAAAGCCAATTTGTATTGTGGGGAAAACGCTTTCTAAAATTTTCGTAAGTAATGGTTTTTAGGTGTCATGTTTAAAAATTAAATATTTTAGTCGTTGGGACAGAGTTATTTAGAAAACGAAACATAACGTTTATATTAAATAATAGCGAATTGGCTTCACCTGGGTGCAATCTATTAATATAGCGTGATAAAATAATTTAAAATAATCATAAATGACCATTTATTTTATCAATTATTTCACAAAAATAAATTGCAATATAGCCTATTTTACTTCCGGCATTGATCTCTGGGATCCATTTAAAAAATTAGCCCGGATAGACGGGCAGACAGACAGACAAAATTTTCAAAATGGTAATTCACGTGTTATTGGCGTGCAAATATCCCCCCCCCCCCGCCCCCCTCAGCCTAATAAAAGGTATTTGGATATTACAGACAGACACTTCAATTTTATCTAAGACTACAGATTACAAACATGAATTATCATCATTTGAAAATATGTATTTAGACCGATAAAACTTCGTAAGTTACATTTGCACATTTTATACGGTAAATTATATTTCAACCATAGAATTATTACGTATAGAATATTAGTACGCGAACCAAAACTGAAGCAAGTAAAACTAACGCGAAACCGCGTAAGTTCACTCAGCGACGCGTCAGTGCGCAACCTCACGACTTACGAAGAAGAGCTCGCGAAAAATTGTAAAAATGACCGTTTGTGTTGTAAAATATTGTCAGAACAGTGATGATAAACATAAAAAGTGATGGTATTACATTTCACATATAAGTTCATATATATAATTCATTATAAGTACGTAAAACTAAAAAAATACTTACCTAAGCCACAGTACCGTCTTTACCATAAGGGCACACGGGGCCCGTGCCCAGGGCCCTTATCATTAGGGGGCCCCGAAAGGCCGATATATTCGCTTACACTATATAATATTTTTTCTATTTCATGAAAATATAACCTGATATAAAAAATCAATAGAACAAATGATATGAGGGTGTTGCTAGTGACTTTCTCGTTCCTTTGCTTAATGGTTACCAATTGTAATGGAGAGTGCTTATTTTCACACCTAAAGAGAATAAAAAATGAATTAAGAAACTACTATGTTACAAGAACGACTAACAAATTTGTCAATTACGTGTATAGAAAGTGATATATTTTTTTTACTTATTATAAGCCAGTGCTTGACCACTATCCTACCTGGTGGTAAGTGGTGATGCAGCTATAGATGGTAAAAGTGTCTTATCGTAACAAAAGCCTATTCACTCTTGCCTTGAAGACGCCCAGATTGTATTCGGATAGAAAGATAGACGCCGGCAAATTATTCCACTACTTTGCTGTACGCATTACAAAAGACGAAGCAAACCATTTGGTTTTAATGCATAGAATATCGACAAAAAAGGGATGAAGAACCGCCGATCGGTTTGGTTTTTTGATGGTGGAAAGGAGAAGGAGGAATTAATGCATGTAATTCCTGCGCACACTCACCTAAATGCATCCTATAGAATACCGAGAGACTGGCTACTCTGCGCCTGTGCTCGAGGCTGACAAGATTTATTTCAACCAAATCAAGGTCACCAATGAGCCTCTTAGCACGTCTCTCCACTGAGTCCAATGCTGCCAATGTGACAGCAGTACTCCATGCACGATCAGACTTGCACTTTATATAAGGTAAGAAGCTGCCCCAGCGTGAAGTACCGCCGCACCCTTGCAAGGACATCAAGTTTCCTTATGGCTGCTTTGGCTCTAGACTCAATGAACCGCCTATAATTTAGGTTCGGAGAAAATTCAATCCCTTACAACTGAAGGTGATCAGTGTACTCCAAGGATACATTCCGAAAAGTAGGAGCCAGGGAGAGCGGGCTCCTTTTAGCGGTGAAAAGCTGAAAAGAAACGCTTGTGTTTTAAAGGCGTTAAATCTCACGAGATTGGAATCGCCCTATTCGGAGACTGCCTGCAGTGTGAGACTCACATGCTCAACGATAGCCTCTCTTTCTGACTGGATTTGATCCCGACTGCTCCGGGCGCTTCTTTGGTATCTCTTCACAACTGTGCTGTCGTCTGCATACTATAGATACCGGGAATGATCAGATCATTTATATGCAGCAGGAAAAGAGTTGCGGAGAGAGCGACCCCTGAGGAACGCCGGCGTTAGTCGCCACAGTACCGGATGAGCAGCCATCAATGACGACCCGGAGAGACCGTTCACTCAGAAAGTCTTTCAGCCAGACAATCAGGCCAGGGGATATGCCATACGCTAAAAGCTTGCCCAATAGACTAGCGTGCCAAACCCTGTCAAAGGCCTTCGAAACATCGAGGGAAACAGCAAGTGCTTCACCATTGTTCTCAAGGGCTTTGCCCTACATGTGAGTGACAAACGCTAGAAGGTCCCGATTAGTTAATCGATTTCGGCGAAACCCGTACTGGCGATCACTGAGGAGATCTTTTTGCCAGGTATGGCATGAGGTCGGCGTTCAATACACGCTCCATAATCTTTGCAGAGTATGGAGGTGATTGAAATTGGCCAATAGTTGCCAGGGTCGGTAAACCTAACTTTTTTAGGCACAGACTGCACATTGGCCTGCTTCCAAGATTTAGGCACTATTCCAGTCCTGAATGAAAGGCGGAACAAGCATGTCAACACAGGAGACAACTCAGTTGCAAAGACCTTTAGAACTTATAGCTGGTATACCAGAAGAGAAGCAAATAAGTCCGCTTTTTCCTTAGGTGTATGCGCCAGTGAACCATCTGGTTTTACGGAGACGGTTTAGACGGAGGCAGTGTAGACCGACAGAAGTTTGTCTCGACTGCTTTGGCGAGAGACTTAAAAGCTCTACTGCCAGATGGTTTGACAGAGAGCTTTGTGCCGATGCGTTTAATGCGGTCGAAACTGGCTTGGCGTAATGCCTTTTACAGGACTTGGCGGCTTTCTTAAAGGCTTTCTCCTTAAGACTACCATACGGAGCATTACGGTCTCGAGCATGGATCCAGGATAAGTACGCCATTCACTTGTGCTTCTCAGTACGAGCGCACTCGGCGTTAAACCATAAGCGAGCTTTACCACCAATAAGCACGTCAGCAAAGGGGATGAAATACTCCATCGCTTGACATATCACATTGGTTATGGCATCCACGCAGCTCGACGGCTCTTCAGAGGAGAAGCAGACCTGCCGGCAACGATAAAATGCCTAAAAAATGCCGCATCTCATCCCAATCTGCTGTCTTGTATCGCCACATTCGTCGCACTCCGTGGAAATCGTAGTTAGGTGGGGGATATAACGACACAGATTTAACCCGACAGTGGTCAAAAGTTCCCAAGAGTGAGGTAACCTGAACATCGTACCTATCTGGATCTGTCGACAGCTGAAGTTAGAGGCTGTTGGCTGTGTGCTCAGCCACATCAGGTACCCTAGTCGCTTGTTGTACCAGCTGGGAGAGCCCCAGCGACAAGGCAAAATTCCACGCCTCTCACCCAGCGTAGTCGATCTTCTGGTATGGGAACAGCTAGTCCTGATGACAGGCATTAAAGTCCCCCAGAAAAACTAACTGTACATTAGGGTACCGATTTAGAGCAACATCAGAGGCTTCACTGAGGTGTTCAAACAGCCTTCAAAAAATATCCTTTAAAAATAGACTTTGAAGATATAATAGAAGATTTTGCACAACAGAAATCACGAAGGAAACCAAGGAAACGACCAACATACTTATATCTAATAACATATTATTTGATTTTTACCAATTAACTATAATAAATATGAGATCATAGCAGAAAAATGTTTTAGTCATTCGCTTTTTTTTACTTTCCAACAGGGCCCCAAATTCTTGTGTGCCCAAGGGCCCCAGTATGGTCTAAGACGGCCTTGCTAAGCCATCATAACACAAATGTTGCTAGTTGTGGGGAAAAAAATTACATTCATTCACATCAATTCAGTAGAGTTTTAAAAATAATTCCAAATGGCTGTTATTTGTTCATGTTAGCGTTCACTTAAAACATTCATGAAACGACCGCAACACTCTCATCGTCACGCTGCGAAACAATGGTTGTGTTATATGATAGTACCAAAATATTATCGAAGTAAAACTCAATAAATGAAAAATATGATGAAGTTAAAAATAAGTTATATTGTCAACAACACAACAAGCACACAAAACATGTCAACATTATTAAGTAATTTTTAAGCCTTTATATACGTTTTATATTTTGTATAGAAATTTAAATGCGCGGTGTAGGTTTACATTAATGCTTAATAGAAATTTTAGAGTATTATATATGTATACTTTTTAATCTTATATAGACGCAGCGCTGCGCACATTTCTAATGACACTGAAACCATGCTCATCTTATTGATATGCACACATATCTTTCATCTTTCTTTGTTTTTAATTTTTACAAAAAATACTGCTGGACGCACACATATGTTATGTTACCTTAAAATTTTTTGCTTGCAAATCATTTTAGATGCAAGTACATGAGTGCGAGTTCTTAAAATAAGTTGGGCATGGTTTTGACTTGACTTTGCGTCACATAAAAATATGCAACACAAGTACTTAGAATATTCATTTTGATTTTGCGTTACATGCATATACACAGTATATAATATGTTCAATTTATTATTTAGAATATCATCATTTATATCTCGTAATCATTTAAATGTGTAAATTCAAAAACTATTTTTTTTTATGCCTACAATTCAAAAGTAATTTAATATTTATTTGGCAAAAATAAATTCATTCTCACGACTAATTGTTCTGATTTTACTTGTACGAGTTCAAGGATAACACAGCGCGATGGAAGCCAATTTAGATTTCAATCAACTGCTTACCCAATGATTCAGAAAATTTTCTTCTCTATATTTTAATTTTTCCTTCTAATATTTACTTAACAAAGTTATTTCATTTTTCAATCATGTATTGCTTTTTCACTCATTTCACCTTATAAAAAGCATCTTAACGAACAGGCTTTTAATTTTTAATGCTTTTTCACTTAATGTTGTGTCAAATAACATTTTAATAAGTAATAGTGGCAGAGTAAGAATATCCACTATCCCGTATTGTTCCGTGGATGTCTTAATATGTGACAGAGAGAAACTGAAACGTGAAATGGGCAGCAGCATCATCCTGTTAACGATGCAAAATTATGAAAAACTACTGTTGCCAAACCGCTTGCTGAGGGTGGCAACTATGGCAAAATGTACCCTATGAGGCAACCTACAGGGGAGGCCTACGTTCAGCAGAAGACTTTCATAGGCTGTAATGGATAATGATTTATTATCTACCTGCCTGGTTTCGTCATTTTCGTACAAAACACAAGAACAACATACCATTAACATAATGTACTAAGTACATGTAATAAATTAATGTATGTACATTATTAATATAAGATGATTTGATTTTCAAAGTTATCCGCGGTAGAGACACGCTAGCGCTGCAATGTATTCATGCCGCAGCATGAATGGTTGGAAACTTCAACCGGGAAAAGATCAGGCTCGTACGGAATACCAGACTAAAATAGCAGCATTTTTGGTGCAGCGTATAGCGAGTGAAGAGAACTGGAGATCCTTTTTCCCGATAGTGAGGCATTCCATCTGTTATTATCTATGGGTTTTAACTACCATTATGTGCCATGTTTGTGGAAAGACAATGAATGTATGTGGCTTTAACCGGAACTGTCTAGTAGGGGCAGCGTAGTCGACAATTTCGAAGTTTCAACTAACACTAACAAAAACATCAGCCAACAACAGGCGCTGTTATCTCGCAATTATTTTAATGGAGGTGTATGATGGTTACATGATATTTGTTAGTATAAAATGGTGATATAATTTTATAAAATACATAATTTCTCATCTAATACGCAATGTTTTAATTGTTCAAAAATTATTGTTTTACTTGTAAGTCACGAAGAATTTACGTTGTATGTGAGGAGTCAAGGAAATTCCAGAGATCTTTCCAGAGAGACCTGTTATAAATTACGTTATAACTATCTAGTTAAAAAAGACTCCTGAGTTCCTTGTCGTTTCTTCTCTGAGAAGGTTTTATTTTGCGAACCGAAATGGATTTTGACGTTCACAAGAGTAAATGTTCCATGTGCTTACTTAGAATATGTGATTGCACACAAAATCCCACTCTACTGGTCGATGGCGTTCCACTTATAGTTTAGCACGATAGGCTTTTAAACGACCAGCTTTTAATTTCGCACCAAAATGAATGAAATTTACGGAAATAATAAAACCTTTGGTTGAAAGACGCCTCTGAGGATGTGATCTTAAGTTTTTATAGGATCGGAAAAGTTACCCGTTTACTAGTTTTGCACACAATAATGGACGCACAGAATATTTTTCAACATATCTTTTGATGAATTTTAAGAAAATGCCGATAATATTAGTTTCAATGCCTAATACGAAACTGAGGAGCGATTACGTACTGCTTCCGATACAAATCCGATTTGAATCCGAATAAACACAAATCTAGAAAACTCGGACCGAATTCGAAAGTCTTTTGTGCACATCCGATCCTAAATAACGCTGTGGTTACTTAGGTCCGTGAATATTATTAATCCGAACTAAAGATATTCTCGATTTCGTAAAACTAAATTCAGATGAAGTGCGTAACTACTGTTACGTTGGACCAACATTTCTCGGATTCGTATTGGATGCAGTGCCTACACGAATGCGCTTCCATGTTACGGAATCAACGATTCAACGTTACAGTAGGGGACAGTCGCATCATGTTCACATTTACATGATTACGCGTCATCGTAACAAACTTTATCCGCTGGAGCTTTGTTACCGGCGGCTTTGTCCGTATTACGTTTGTAAAAGCTTTATGCGAGAGTTTTTCACTTTGCTAAATTTGATTTTTCCTAAACGAGCACAGTGATTATTTGAATCTATTTTTGGAGATTCGTTTGCAAAGATCTATCATTACAATATTCCATATTGTTTCTTTATTTCCTTTAATTGACACAAAATTTATAAGACTTGTACTTCTTTATTTGTTCTCCTTTTTCCCTTAAATTTTCCATTGTAAACAAAATAAGTCATTTTCTTAGATATGTTATAAAATCTGTCATGCCATGTTGCTTAAAACATTTTATCTTATAAACTAATTAGAGAATTTATTTTCTGATTGCAATAATATTATTAACATTAGTAAATTTTTGTTTAAAGTTGCAAAATAAAGAAATAAACTACGTAGTGTTAAGCTGTTGGACACAGATCCATCTTTCATTTCTGAGAGTTTCCGCTGCCTAAACACTTATTGGCGTATATTATTATTCTTATTAAAAATTGTTTTTTTTAAATAGTAAAAGTAATTCTTATTAAATATAAATAGGAATTAATATCTTCCATATTTATTCCTCTTTAAAATAAATGAAAAGAAAATAATGTAAATTTTAATCTTTGCACAAAAATACGAGCGTTCAATTTTAAAAGCATCAAAGACCTCTTAGGAACTGTAATGAAAGAGAGAAGTGTAAAATTACCTTCTTGAAAAAGAATTGTACGTAGTAAATATGTAGGTAGTCTTTGTTCGACACGTCTTTTGTTTCGCAATACAGCCTGCAAATGAACGTCGCTTTTAGATTCCTGTAAGCAACCTCGACACTGGTAATGCCATGGATCTAAATAATTGCATGAATCTTATAATACTGTTTGAAATGATTTGTTTGCAAAAATAATATTTGTAGTTGTAGTACGAAATTGCCGTTTCATATTGAAAAGAACGGTCACCTTTTTTTTCTAAGAAAACATATAATATATTTATTTAATCGAAGTATTGTTCTTACTATGTACAATTTTCTGTTATTTCGCTAGATCATTTATGACTTTGAGATTGAAATTTGGGGATCTTGGGGGACTTTACGAAGAAGGCATTTTGTACCAATTCCTGAGAACTAAATATTTTTTCATGCATTAAAGAGGCATTAAATTGCAAAAATAGTTAGGTTTGGCAAGTACGAAGGATGACGTATCATTTCAGTCGTGTAATGTTACAATGGTTTGTTGAGTAATGTGAGATCTTGCATTATCATGAAGCAATGGCGTAGATCGATTGACGAGTCGGGGTTGTTTCTCTGAGAATTTCACTATCATTGTTCAAATTCAATTTTATTTTATTTTATTTCCAGTAGTACATAATATAACGATTAGTTATTCAAGATACTTTACATACAAATAGCATCACGCTATAAGCAGGTTTGCTACCGGGCCTGGGCTGATGTATCAACGTCCCGGGATGTTAACACAAGCGCCCTTAAAAATAAGTACTCGTATAATTCCGCCTCCATGTCCTTTAAAAGAGTCATTACTGTGCATATTGTGTTGTGTATTTCTACAACTTATATAATATATTAAAATAATTAAAAGTTATGGAAGCAGTCGTTCTGTAAATAAAGGTACATCCTTGCAAACATTAGCAAAGCCAAAATAATCATGCGATATTTTTTTAGATTAATTTATATCAATTTTCTTTTCATTGGCTGCAAACTTTTGAATGAATTTGAAATTGAATTGAATATATATTATTATCTATCGGTATCGGTATCGATTTTATGTTATATTTTTATATTACCAAGGCAAAGTCAGAGCACATTGACCGAATTGGCGAGAAACTAGATCGCCTTTCTTCGGGAATCCGTGCATTCAGGTCTCTCGCCAAGGCTCTTCAAGGAAATTTCTGTCAGCCACCTCTTCCATCTTTGCACAGGGAGCAGGAGTAACTGGCCCATGCCGCAAAGGAGAATGCCGATCTGCTAGGCTCTTTCTAAACGTCCAACTTGACTCTCGATGGTGTTGTGAGTGCACCATGCCGGATCTGCGGTTCACGCAGCGCTCGATTCGCAAACCACTCCTCTCCCTGGATATCCACAAGTCGAGTGGACCTGACGGAATCCCCCGGGAAAACGTCGCCAAACTTGTGTCTGAAGTCAAGGCTTTGATGAATAAAGTCTCGGACTGAGTGCGGCTAAATCTAGTCCAGAAGGCATAAATTTGCGCGTTTACCGCAAAAAAGAACCCCTTTGTCGTATCTCCTGAGTTTCAAGGCACTCCTCTTGTTGTCTCAGCCAGTATCGGCATCTTCGGCGTCGGCATATCGAGTGACGTGCAGTTTCGTAGTCACGTGGAAAAGAAGGACAAATTGACCTCTAAAAAGCTTGGCATGCTCAGCAGCATCTCTGGGCATGGGCTCCTCAATGCCAGCTCCTTCCACTTGACCGCATCCAGCTTAGAGCGGCTCGAATCGTCGACGACCTAGTCCTTTCCAACCGGCTCGATTCATTGACGCTGCGAAGAGATGTTGCATCCCTTTGCATTTTCTTTCGCATTTACCACAGCAAGTGCTCTGAGGAATTGTTCGAAATAATCCCAGCCGCCAAATTTCACGAGCGTATATCGCGGCAAAACTCCCGAACCATTTACACTATCTGGATGTTCGGCAGTCAACCACTGTACGTTTCATAAGGAGTTTCCTTCTACGTACGACCTCTCTGTGGAATAGTTTCACCACCGGTAATTTTTCCGGACCGATACGACTTATGGATCTTCAAGAAAAGAGCTTACTCCTCCCTAAAAGGCCGGCAACGCACCTGCAATTCCCCTGATGTTGCAGATGCTTATGGGTAGTAGTAGTCACTTACTATTAGGCTTTTATATACAATAGTAATTCCTCTATGTATTTCTATATTTGGAATAACATATACATATATGTATTATTAGTATTTTTTCACGTGTTAGAGCCATGCTGCAGCTATATTTTCGACACAACTATACTGCTAATATAGTAGTATAGTTGTAGAATGGGTCGGCTCGACCGGGGAAGAACCATGCTCTCACAGAATACCAGCGTAAAATAGTAGCTTAACGCTGCTGTTTTTCGTATGGCGAGTGTAGAGAACCGCAGACTCATTTTACTGGAAAAGAGGCATTCCATCTTAGTCCTCACGGGTAACGACGCATCTGCATTTTTATTCTTTATTGAGGATAAATGTAGATGTTTATGGGTCACAGGAACGACTTACCATCAGGTGGACTGTGTGCTCGTTTATCACCCTATCCTATGAAATAAAAAATAAAATAAATTAAAATTAGCTTTTTAGTTTCATTTTTCTCTAGAATAGATTATTTTTTATTCAATGTAGACAAAATAAACAGTGATGCTGATTGAATGCCATTTCAGCTGTTGCCACTTATTATTATTATTATTAAAAAACGTTACCTCCACAGTAGGATTTTCTCCTTTATCGTGGGGACAGTTTACATACATAAATTTCACAAGGACAAACATCCAGACCCGGAACAATTATTTGTAGTTCATACAAATACTTGTTCCGTGCGGGATCCGAACCCGCGGCCCTTGGCGCGGCAACTTATTGCTAAGCCACTGCGCCACGGAGCCGTCACCACTGATTCGAGCTAACACCTCTGCCCTAGGAAGATCCAGCAAGAAACAAGTGGGACTTTTTTTTAATATTAGTTTACTATCTTGTACAAATTAATTTAAAATATTTAGACATGGCGTGATAGCGATCTTTTCAATTACAATAACCCATTTTAACAGATTCTTGTTTACGCTGTGAAACAGAAATATAATTCACTTTTTAGTAAATCGATTGTTACATCATACGGACGGATACACGGACACCAAAGTGATTCCAAATGCGTTCCGTTTTGCTTTTTAAGGAACGTGACTTATAAAAATCGATTACCATTCGCTGAAATTAATCATTGTAGGAAATCGGCTCATTTCAAGTTTGCAGGACTTTCTCTTAGCATCATATCTGGTAAGCAAATTGACTGGTTAAAGGAATATTTCGTTACATCTCAAATGCTTCAAGAGTTTTCTATAATATTTTTACTATATATCTAAAAACTAAAACTCAAACTAAGCCTAAAATTCTTATGCTGTTAATCGTTTAACTTCGAATTCGAATCTGTTGGACGACTACTGTAGAGTCGTTCGACAGATTCGAATCCACGAATTTTAAGTTTTGCCGTCCGTTCAAAACTAGTAGGTGTTTGTCTCTTATTCACGTCTTAATGCCAATGATGGTTTGTGTGTTAGCATTGGCTTAGCATTGAGTTGCTGCGCTGAGTGCCGCAAATACTTGTTCCGTGTATGGCCTACAAAAAAATGTTCAGGGTCTGTATGTTTGTCCTTGGGTAATTTATGTTTGTAAACTGCCTCCACGATACAAGAAAAATTCTACTGTGGAGGTAACTTTTTTTAAAAATTAAAAATTAAAAAAATGAGAAACATAATGAATAAAACAAAAATTTAATAACCCAATAAAATCACGCGGCAAATGGCAACGTAAAAGTTTAGAAAATGTTTCACATTCTGAAATTATTCCGTTTCTTTTTTACTTTTCGCTCATATTCGATGCGCATAAATTTCTACTTGAAAGTATTTTCCGTAAAAGCACAAAGTTGTCCATTGTACGCCACTCGCTCATATTTAATTAGCCGTATACGAGCTCTTCAAAGTTTTAAGAAAAGTTGGAGTGATTTACGTAAATGTAACATATTTACTCCTTTAAAATTTTTTGCGCAAAAGATCACTGACTTGTTGATACGGTACTAATTTTTTTTATAAAAACAATTAATAGCGATTGAAAAACTATGTCTGAGGAATAAAATAAAAAATATATATTTACATTAATATTTATAGCAAAGAAAAGCCATGTTAAGTCCGCCAACTCTCAGCGCAGTGTACATTTACATGCCCTATACCGTTATAAAGTCCACTGCTAAACATCCGGTTCATTTTCACAACAAATAGACGATGTGGCGATGAGCTCACTTGTATCTCCCGTAGTCGCCGACATATTCATGGAGGACTTTGAGGAGAAAGCCCTTCTTACTGCTCCTGTAAATCCAAGATTCTACAAGCGGTACGTAGACTACACTTTCACAATTTTACCATCTGCTAACGTAATTGCATTTTTAGACCACCTTAATTCCATAAACTCTAAAATACAATTCACAATGGAGTTAGAGGCAAACAATTCTTCAGCTTTCCTAGATGTTTTAGTCATCCGAAATCTTGATAACACTATTAGTCACACTGTGTATAAGGGAAAGACCCATAGCAACCGATATTTAAATGGTGAATCTCACCACCATCTATCACAGTTAGCTACTTATTTATTTATTTATTTATTTATCTAGGTACACCAATGATTGTTACAACAATGCAGAAATGGTAAACACATATTCACTTATATACAATTTTATATAATTTTACAATCAATTAAAGGTATACACCACATGCTTAAAGTTACTAAAAAGTTACCCATGTTACTAAAAAGTAACCGTTGAAAAATCTTTGTTTCAGGGAGCACGAGGGATCTGTGACAGAAAACATCTGGCCGCCGAGCTTCAGGACATCGAGCAAGTATTGCAAGACAATGAGCATGGGGTCCCGCGCCTAAATCACAGTGACCGAGTAAAGCCGGCTACAATCGAGCGTGTGCCTGCTGTACTACCCTATGTCAAAGGAGTCACAGACAAGGATGGCTACATCTTGAAGCGAGCTTCCATTAAAACATACTTCGTCTGTGAATATGTTCAAGATCGTCCCCGCCATTACATTAGATTTGATAGACCACAAATCTCCACAAATCCTCGCAAAAGAACACCGATTTCTACCAAAAATGATTCGCAGGGCTATTGAAATTAAAAAACACTCTAATTTCAATAGAGAAGATGGATGGGTGTTGCTATCTGCTTGGGATCCTATAAATAATAAAATTAAATCCAAACCCAAGCATACCACTACAAGACTTCAAGATACTATAAGCTCATTCTGCCGAGATCGGACCAAAAATTTATATTCAAAAACTGAAGGTTAACCGGGCTAACTATGATATCGAGACGTCAAACACCGCAGTCTACCCCGCGACTAGGGGTGCTGTAAATCACCCAAAACGTCAGTTATTGAAGTAAGTAAATTAAACGCGATAAAATCCGTAAATATTGTTGTATTTAATGTGTAGTATTCGCGTAAATGTAAGAAATCAATAAGTGAACATACGTAAAGGGCATAGGTGTCGAATATAGAATCTCGATTTTGCATTTTTGTTGAACATGTTTAAATAAGAAGAAATAATATATATAGAAATAAGGATATAATACAATGCCTCTATGTTGAAACATTATCTTTAGAAAATTAACACAAAACGGGTTAGATATTCACAATTTAAATTAAAGTAATAACATTTGAAAAAAGAAAAGGATTTAACTTTGATTAATTCATGAAATGTCTGTATGCACAAACTTCTCATATTTTAATGAGCTCATTCTGAATAAAACCTTAATGGTGTACGCTGGGCTCCAGTCTAGTTATTCAGATTTCATGCATGACATACACGCGCTACTGGTTGTACTAATTAGTTAATTTGTGATTGTATAATTAAATATAAATTATAAGGATTCTATCAATTTATAAAATATTTGCAAATAAACACACTAACTAAAAGTTGAAAACAATTTTGTTTTTTTTTGTTTCTTTATATAATGGTTACGAAAAGTTGTTGGTCCTGCACCTAATCTCTTTGTAGTTATGAAACAGATCGCAAGGAAGTTGTGTTGAACCTGCTGCCTCCGTAAATAAACGTCAGGAAGAACTTCTTGTTGCAGAATGTTAAGAGATTCTATCAGCTTCCCTTTGCGAGGGCAACGGAAAGATTACTGACTCTAATCAGCTAAGTCTTCACTGTGAATATCATTATATTGGGAAGTCCCGGAATCTACGTTTGGACGCGACCGGAAACATTACGTCACTTTATTTGCAATCGTTCGATTTCGTTCAGACAGATGTTGCGGATGTTTCTGGGCAACGGTGATCACTTATCAGGTGAGCTGTATGCTCGTTTGCCTCCTCTGCTATAAAAAGAATACTAATAATAAATACCAGAGAGTTTTTACACTCTTGCATTCACGCCGTATTTACCAGATTTAAAATACTTTGGCCGGCAAAGGAATGAGCGTTAGTGGTGCAAGACGTGAGGAACTGCGACTGCGAAGTGCTATGGGCGGGGCCCTAACAAAGGATATTAGGGCTTTATAGTTAAATCACAATGTCAATATCAGTATTGAAGCAGAGTACGAAACCAATAGATCTAGTAATGTTGTGCAAAAATAGTTGGCACTCACACTTTATTTCATTTTACACAAGAAGCTTGCAAAGTCTAGATTTTATTAGGTTTGTGCGCGATGTTATTATCAAAATGCTTGCCTACAATAAAATAACAGAATACTGTTTGTTGCTTATTACAAAGTTTACGTAATGTTACATTTAAGTAGTTTCCCCTTAAAGTAAATACGATAAATATGCAAAGGCGACTAATTGAGAGATTAAGCTGCCATTAGGCTTTTCTCTAAGCCGATTTCCATTATCACTAGCCGTTCGTAAACTGCTATCGTATAGCTAATGGACGTCCAGTGATAATACCTATATAAATAAACTAAATACATACGTTACGGACCAAGTGATTAATTTGACATTATTCATAATGCCAAATGTGGGCAATATGAATAATGCCCAATTTGAGACAATGTGATAAAAATATTGAAATAATTAAATTGTCTGGGCTTTATGAATAAACCCCGTTACTTAAGGGATTTATTCATAAAGCAGAGTAATAAAATCTTGGAAATGTCTATTCATACGATAATGGAACGATTTTAATTATTTTGCTTATTGTAAAAAAATGGACAGAAATACTAAATGCACGTGTGATTGAGATTAGTAATAAGCCTTTATCTGGTAACTTCAACGTTAAGCAAATGTAAAAAGATATAAAAAATGTGGTGATTTTAAATTTTGTTTGACACAGAACTATTAGTGTTTAAGCGTATATTAATGCTTAAAATATCGTCACACTTTTTTTATGTAAGAGAAGTAGAAGTAAACGAGCATGCCAATGAACCTGTAATACACTGGAGAAATTACAGGTGTTTATAGAGAAGGTTAGTCTCCGGAGAAACCGCTAGTGCAGCAGAAATCTGCTTACATATCGCATCAACAGACGAGATCCGTGTGTTTAACAGCAATAACTATGCATCGAAATATAAAAAATATGTATAAATGCGTCGGCAAAATATGTCTACATTTATTTGCACCCTAATAAGATCTCGTTAAAAAACAATATTTTAGAGGACTCCCAAAATTCGCTGTATTATAATAACGCGAATTGTTCAGAAACTTTTATCACGAATAAACCAGAATGAAATCCACTATTGTATTCTAAAAATTGGTAGGACGTAAAACACAAAGCAAATAGCTTCTAAGATAAGAATCTTTCTGAATAATTAGCCGTGTACATAATTTCCTTTATAAAAATATTTATCAATACTTTTCTTTTTCCATTATCTATTTTATAAAACTGAAATGTCAAAGGATCTTACAGTTCATCTGAAGATAAGTGACCACTGCAATCCATGGATACCTGCAGGCAAATTCATACAAAGTAGGCTACAGGTGCGTTGTCACCTGTTAGAACTTTGATTGAGTGCCTCACGACCTGTAATTACACTGGCCCTCTTTACCCTTCATCGACCTCACATCACATCACCTTAATCTTTGACAGTTTTTGTCACTCTTTAAGAATTTCAACAATGTCAACAAACGAACTCACATGTTATATGGTATCCAATGGGTCGGCTTGAACAGGGAAGGACCACGCTCTCACAAAATACCAGCGTAAAATAGCAGCTTAATGCTGCTGTGTTTCGTATGGTTAGTGCGGAGAACCGTAGACCATTATTACTTGAAAAGAGGCATTTCACCTTAGTCCTCACGGGTGACAACGCATCTTAATTTAGATTCGCAAACGAGGATAGATATAGATGTCTATGGGTCATAGCAACCACTAATCATCAGTTGCGCACGCTTGTCCTCTTATCCTATAAAAAAATTACTAATAACATGTATCATGTTTCAAAACCAATATCTCCCTATTTCAATGGTCTCATAGAGATAAAATGTATTATTTAAATAAAATTTACAAATCTATGGATACAGTGCACAATACCCCCGCTTCTGAATTAAAAGTACACGAGCCATTATCTCTTGAAGAACTACAGACCGATTTCCCTTCTGAGCCGCGTCTACATGCTGTTTTTGAGAGTCATTACGAATCATCTCGCACGCAGACTTGTAGACTTCCAGCCTCCCGAACAAGCCGGTTTTCGAAAAGGCTTTAGTACCATGGACCACATACATACCCTGCGGCCGATTGTACAAAAGAAAGAGGAGTATAATCTACCTCTTTGCCTTGCGTATGATGACTATGAGAAAGCCTTTGATTCCGTCGAAATTTAGGCGGTGCTGCAGTCCCTTTAGCGGTGCCAAGTTGACTGTCGGTATATCGAAATTCTGAAGTGTTTGTATAGTAGTGCTACGATGGCTATCCGAGTAAAGAATCAGAGTACGAAACCTATCCAACTGCAGAGAGGTGTAAGACAGGGTATATCCCCGAAACTCTTCACCGCTGCATTGGAAGACGTTTTAAAGCTACTGGACTGGAAAGTATGCGATATTAACATCAATGGCAAGTACATCACTCACCTTCGATTTGCCGACGATATAGTCCTCATGGCAGAATCGCTGGAGGACCTAAGCACTATGCTCAATGACCTCAATAGTGTCTCCCAACGGATAGGTCTTAAGATGAACATGGACAAAACAAAGATCATGTTTAACGTCCATATCACACCTATGCCGGTAGTTGTTGGAAGCACTAAGCACGAAGATGTTGATGAGTATGTTTACCTGGGACAAATAGTCCGACTAGGTAAGTCCAACTTCGACCGAGAGGTCAATCGACAGATTCAACTCGGCTGGGCAGCGTTCGGGAAACTACAACACATCTACTCGTTAGACATACCTCGAAACCTGAAAACGGAACTGTACAACCAGAACGTATTGACAGTAATGACTTACGGATCTGAGACGTGGTCCTACACTGCAGGCCGTATGAGGAAGCTCAAGGTCGCTCAGCGAGCTATGGAGAGGGCTAAACTCAGGGTTTCTCTGCGTGATAAACTTAGAAATGAGTATATCCGCAGTAGAACCAGAGTAACTGACATAGCCCAACGGATTAGTAGGCTGAAGTGGCAGTGGGACGGCCATATAGCTCGAAGAACCGATAACCGATGGGGAAGAAAGGTTCTCGAGTGGCAGCCTCATACCGAAAGGCGAAGTATAGGGCGACCCTCCACTAGATGGAGTGACGACCTGGTAAGACAATTGATGGATGCAGGTGGCTCAGAATCGTGCTTTGTGGCATTCCTTGGGGGAGGCCTATGTTCAGCAGTGGACTTATGAAAGGTTGTAATGATGATGATGATGATGAGCCATCCGAGTTAAACTCTCATTAGCACTAAATTATATTGTTAGTCGCAGTTTAGTCTTGACTTGCTATCTGCGGTGGTTGAACAAGCCCAATAGTGTAAACAGTAATTTACGAAAAACCCGACTGCGTAAAAAAATTTAGGGAGAAGGTAAAAAATTTATACCATAAGTCACTTCAACAACTAAGAGGAACCTAACATCACCCCATATGTTAAAATCCATCAAATCGTTTGGCCTATAGAGCGTGCCAATGAAATACACATGCAAACATATTATATACATTCATACATAACATCGAAAACCCTGCGGCAGTCGAGTAAAAACTCGTGGGGAAGCCTACATGTTTGAAAAGTTACAAATATTCTAAGGGCATGGTCGATTCCGCCAATATGTTTTAGGGCAGCGCGGCGAACATTTCTGTGCTCCATAACCCTTCAAGTAGAGGCCCCTACCCAGAAATTCATCATATAAATATAGACTATTAAGCACTATACATTTAAAAGAGGACGGATAATTTTAATTTTAATAAATTATATTTACTATTGTACAAGTCCAAAAAATATTTTAATCATAAAAGAGTTTTTAATAGCAAAACAAATTAAAAGATAAAATGAATATGTTTCAAAGAATACATTTACAATTACAGAAGGTATTAAGAGAAAGAGTTTCCAGTCTAATACATAGAGTAAATGACCACTCGTTTTTGAATTTCAAAACGTAAAGAGAAAAAGTAAACTGCAATGGCACATCCGGTAGCCTGGAGCTTACGTTCCGGACAGAATTCAAATTAACCACTTCATATTCTCGCTCACATTCACTTAAACATTTAAGAGACCACACAGAAGCTCTTCAACTGCTCTTGGATCCCTCATTGCTCTACATTTCTAGTTATTATTTGCTTTGCTCTTGGCACTTCCCTGCATCAACTAGAGAATATATATAAGCTTACGCATAAATTATAATAGAACTATTTTCTTGTATTCTATTTTTTATTTTGAAACAACCTTTTTAGCCGCGGCTTCACTCGCGTGAGCATGAGTTTAGGAACATCATTAAATGTTGTTCCGTGCCAAACGAGATGAACTTCGTTCCATACTAGTTTGGGCCCGGCGTGAACAAAGTTCAAGTATATCTTATTTTGGAGATTTAAACATTTGTTACTTATGACAAAAAAAATATTTTTTACAACCTGGGGTTTTGTTTTTATTTTGTTTTATTATTTGTAGTTTATGTAGTACTCGTTCTTGGGATGTTGTTTCAATAAATTGAAAAGAACACAAAAGGATGCTGTTTTTTAGTTATTATTAAATAAAATACAACTCAAACTTTTCTAATTGATTAATTATTTTCTGGAATTATTATTAAAATGTCAAATAGAAAAATCAGCCTGAGGCTGTGCACTGCCTGTTCTATTTCTTTCAAAACCCAAGTAACACATTATTGTCATTATGTGTACCGTCTTGTGAATCGAGAGAAAAGCTAAGGGTTAATTTAAATTAATTCACGAAAATAAAAACACGAAATATATGCACAAACACAACCACAATACCAAATGTGCATCAGCTTGCTACATATTTATTTATCTATGATGTGCATGACAAGTTTAAACTCGAAGTTACCAAGTCTCCTTCAAAACAAGTAATGATCAACGAATGGTATGGAAAGAGAGAGTTTAACTAGCGAAGCTTGTGGTTTTCGATCCTCGACTGTAAAAGGATGCTGGTTGAGAGAAAGGGCCTTCGTTAAATAAATTGCACGCCTACTCTGTCACCGCTGCCCTCGTAGATCTTCTACGCTCCGGAGGCAGGTTTCACCAAAGTGCAGACGACCTAACGCTTTGCGGACACAAAACTTCACTAATCACTCATTTGATTGTCTTATAAAGTATTTATATGCGGCGCGGTTGCTTCTCCTTCAATTGACCGACTTTCGTGACTGTTCTCAGCGTTCTCTCATACCACACAAAAAATAGCCTTCTTTATCTAATGCCATAGACAAAATAGATAAAAATATTTAAAAACGTTTTATTTTTGCTATAGTAAAGCATCAGCTTTCGTTTTTCAGTTCAAAAAGGTTTTTATGATTGTCCCATACATTACAGAAATAAAAACCATTTAATTATGCTTATAATTGATCGTTATATTACCTACATATTTTTGTATGCCTGTTACGAAGGATAACAACAACCCAATTTCATACATCTCCTTTAGCAAAATTTTATCACTTTTAGAGTCACCTCGGTGTCCGTGTGTTGCAAGACTGTTAGACGTAGATGATTGGTATTTCGCTTAGATATTATATGTTACAAGAACACGTGCATATAATATATGTCTAGAAACACCTACTATTTTTTATATCGGGCGTGTCTTCCGATGTATCCATAAGAAAGGTAAATTGTCTTGGAATCAAAATGTATTATTATTATTTACATTTTACTCTTTATATTCATTCATAATTAACGTTAATTTAGTTTTAACAAAATAATAATGAATTTAATGGTCTTCTATCAATTTACGGTACAATGTTTATTTGAGATATTTTATTAATATTATTGGTGCTATTTAATATTCATTGGCACTATAAAATAGATGTAGATATTTTTTTTTACGTTCGAGTAGACTCCAAAATTTCAAAAATGCAATTCTATAATGATGTATACTACACATGGAATAAAACTAATGTTACCGATTTTATCACGTTTAATTTTATCTTTTTTTACGTGAGGTTTTTTACGCATATTTGGATAAAAATTCCATAAAAACCCGCGTAAAGAACATATCGTTGATATGAAGCACCGACGCTCCGTGAATTCTAAAGTATTACATGTTTAGTATGGTAGTTAGTATGGTATAGTACCATTACATCGAATCTGATCAAATCCTTGCAATAGAACACCGATTCCTACCAATGATGATTCGCGAGACTATTGAAATTTAAAAAAAAACATCCTAATTTTTAGATGGTTGAGTACTACCATCTGCTTATAACCCCATAATTAATAAAATTAAATTCAAACCCAAGCATACTTTTCTAAATATGACATCAGGTCCTGAAACACCTCATTCCTCCCGTGACCTTTAAATTAAACGCAATAAAGTCCTTAAAATTAGTGATATTCTTTATAAATTTTATTCACAGTGAACGTGGGAAGCACTACACTCATGACCGGGAGTAGAAAAATGTTCGCCTTGTTGTGGCAATGAAATAAAATCCACCACCTCATATCGTCCCGTTATAATAGGCGACATAGGAAAACAAACAGGAGATGCGCAGCATCATCGTCCTGACAACAGATCAAAATAATAATAGCTGCGGTTGCAAACCGCCTACCAACGACTGTAGCAACTATGGCAAATATCCAGTTACTTCACAATTTATGAAGGAGGCCTATGTTCATTTCAGTGGGCTTTTGATAGGCTGATGACAATGAAATCTACTCATCTTTGCAACCCTTAATATTTACGATAGAGGAGAGAACGTAACATACCTGAAAATATGAATTTAATAAAAATTGCATATATTGCCCCATGAAAGTAAAATCTAGACATCTACATACATGTAATATTGGGCACAGGACGCAGAGAGCTTTTGGCCAATAAAGTGTTCACTGCGCTGATTCCAACGCGGGAAGGCCTCAACTGGGAAACTTCTCAGATATGTAGGTTTTCCTTCACCGCCGAGAACGTAAATCGACACTTCAGACACACACATATACTCATATGAGCTATGAAACCAGGACTGTCACAAATATCTTAATATGTCTGAAAATATTAAAGGTACCTTAAATTACAAACTGATTTATAAGACTCACTAAAAGTAAAATAGAAAAGTAGCAGCTAATATACGTCTTACACAGTACACAGGTTTCCTCATTACCTATAGTATTTTGTGGGCCGAAAAACAGAATATGCTGCAATGTTTCAATGCATATTAACGGTTGTCACATCTCTACGACCATTTTAATTACTCATACATCTAGGTTTCCCCACGAAGTTCTTCCGAAATCTCACGGCGAGCTACACGACCCTCGTATTTGTTTAATACAATTCATAATAACTGAATGTAAGCTTTTGGATGGTTGTTGACCACATCAATCTAGTAATTCCACATCTAACGATGCCAAGAACGAATTTTCTATTATTTACATCGTATATTCAGTAGCATTCTATTATTTAATTTTATCAGTTACTTACCACTTTAGTTTATTTATAAGTAAGTAGATGGCGCTATTATTAGATGAAATAATGAAAGCCAAAACTATACTATCTAATAATATCAGCGATAGAAGCGAATTTTTTTTTATATAGGATAGGGTGACAAACGAGCACACAGTCCACCTGATGGTAAGTGGTAGCTGTGGCCCATAGACATCTACATCTATCCTCGTTTGCGAATCAAAATGCAGATGCGTTGTCACCCGTGAGGACTAAGGTGGAATGCCTCTTTTCCAGTAATAAGGGCCTCCGGCCACCTGCACTCACCAAGCGAAACGCAGAGGTAAACCTCTACTTCACGCTGGTATTCTGTGAGGTCCTGGTACCACCCCGGTTCGAGCCGGCCCATCCGTGCGACAGCAAAAGCTGCCGCGTGGCTCTACCACTGTTAATATTTGCAGGACTTGTGAAATCTGCCAACACGCACTGGAGTAGTGCAGTGAACTCATTGCTAAATAACCATCTGCCTGCGCCTTATAAAATATCGTATACTCACAAAAACCACCGTTAGAATCTACTATTATATCAATAAGGCATAAAGTTATGTCAAATCTATTAAAAGTTCTGTTTCTTTTGAAAACTACGCTATCAGCGACGCTAGCGGTGAAAAATATATCCTATAAAAAAAAACGATTTAATGATATCGTCATATGACCGTATCATGAAATAGCAACGTTGTTTAGTTATTAATATCTTCAAACGATTTCTATTCATTGATTTGGTCAAGTTATATCATGACATGGTCAACAAACAGTGTTAAATATCATGAAATGATTACACTATTATACGAAATGATACTTTATGATATATGATCATTTCTACGATCTGGCTACGACTTATATAAAAAATCTCTTAATCAAACTATAATGACAATGGAAATTTTGCAATAAGTGCAGGCAGACCAGTTTTAATAAGTTTACATATATAAAAAAATTACATATAGATAAAAATCTTATCAATTTTCATATTTTTGATAGAAGTCACTATTATCTATTAAAATTAAAATAAAATAACAAAAATACTAAAAAAACTAAACGTTAGAATTTTTAAATACTTATAAGAATCTTATTATTTAAACATATAAATGTAAGTTATTTATATTATTTAATTTATTAGTAACTGAAGGCAAAATATACTACTTTTTCCATTTGATAATAGATGGCGTTATTTTGATAACTAAATCGGTGTAGTTTCAAATTATATTAAAATTTTAATCTTCATCTTTATTTATAAGTATGGTATTTATTTGAAAAACACCCGTCATCCCGCCTATCACTAAAATATAATGGAAAATTAACATCTAAAGAAAGGAAAATACTTACATTCTTTTTTAAAGTTCCTTATCAGTTGCTTCGGGTTACTAACTACCTACTTATAAAATTTTATGTAAATCGGTTCAGTAGTTTTTGCGTGAATCCGGAATATACAGACAGACAAAAATTCTAAAAATCATTAATTTGGCTTCAAAACCCTTTATTTAGTCTCCTGGACTTATTTTTTCAAGAATATCTTAGAATTACAGATATATCTATGAATAATCTGTACTGGTTGTTGGCCACTGACAGTTTACTCTTTTGTTAGTTTTTGAAAAAGGTTTCATTTTATGGATTCATTTGATTATGATTAAACTTCCGTGCATTGTTTACAATAAGCACCCGCGATCGTTTTGAAAGAAAAAAAATATTTTTTCGTTTGTTAGTTCGTTTTCCATACCTTCCTGCAATGTCTTCCAGACAGAACTGAATTTCGGTTACAGCAGTCATAGGACAAGATTTCAGTGCACGATTGTGTGTGCAAGCGCGGGAACACTCTCTATTCCCTCATTCTTATATTCCGATAATTTTAATCGTTCCACTAACTCGTTTGGATCGTTCCAGTAAACCAAATCAGTATCTTTTTTAACTTCTTTTAAAATATCAACTCCTTCTCCCTTTGGAAGACTTTCTGCACTACTTTAATGATTTCTCGAGTGCTTAAACAATGGTTTGATCACTTGCATATATTTAAATCCTTTGTTACTCTTAATCGGTTTGGATGGATCATAATTACGTTTGTGTGCATTAGTATGCCAAACTAACAATTTATAATTTTGTAAGTCTTCCTCTGTCACAATATCTAAATTTGGTAGCTTTTTAAAAAAACAAAAACTTCAGGCTTAAAAGAGTTATTGTTACTCTTTTAAGCCTGAAGTTTTTTTGAAACTATGATTTCCAATTTTTAAGATGTGATCATTATCATAGACACGAAATGGGACTAGCATTAGTTTCCCACGTTCATTTCTGACACCATAAGGCACATCTTTTAGTAATTCAGATGACATAGTCCATGATAATGAATCGTTTGCAATACTTGGTGTTGATTGGTGTGATTTAAACGAAATTTCATTCGTGTCATTATCATCCGCGGGAAGCGAGTGAGTGAGGGTTCTGTAGGATGTTGTATAAACATTGTTATCTTAGTTTTCTTCATTATTAACAGGATCTTCAAACACATCACTTGAAAAAATGTTTAATGTCCATGTCACACCTATGCCGGTATTTGTTGGGAGCACTAAGCTCGAAGTTATTGACAAGTATGTTTACCTGGGACAAATAGTCCGACTAGGTTAGTCCAACTTCGACCGAGGGATCGGCTGGGCAGCGTTCGGGAAGCTACGACACATCTTCTCGTCAGACATACCTCAAAACCTTAAAACGAAATTGTACAACTAGTGATGACTTACGGATCTGAGACGTGGTCCTTCACTGGAGGCCGTATGAGGAAGCTCAAGGTCGCTCAGCGAGCTATAGAAAGAGCTATGCTCGGAGTTTCTCTGCGTGATAAACTTAGGAATGAGTATATCCGCAGTAGAACCAGAGTAACCGACATAGCCCAACGGATTAGTAAGCTGAAGTGGCAGTGGGCCGGCCATATAGCTCGAAGAACCGACAACCGATGGGGAAGAAAGGTTCTTGAGTGGCAGCCTCGTACCGGTAGGCGAAGTGTAGGCCGACTCCCCACGAGATGGAGTGACGACCTGCTAAGACATGCAGGAAGTCGATGGATGCAGGTGGCTCAGGACCGTGCTTTGTGACATTCCTTGGGGGAGGCCTATGTTCAGCAGTGGACTTATGAAAGGCTGTAATGATGAATGATGAATATGTTAGGGGCCACTTTGAATGCTAGGGTGAAAAATTGTGTGATAAAAGAAAAGAGTGATTTTCAAGACGTTGTCGTGACTATGATTGAAAATGCTTCGAAGGTTTGGACACGTAGAAAGAAGAAAAAAGTGAAAATGCAAATTTATACCGTAGAAGGAGAATAGCAGAATCGGTAAAGGATACCTTAGATGGAAGTTTATAGACCAAAGTGGCGATATATTAAACATAGGCCAAATTAAAGGTAAATAGATAAAGCATTTATTTGTTACCTATAACTGACGAGCATGTTATGCGTAGTATATATCATATAGTAGTATGTATCATATGGATTTTAAAGAAGTTATAAAGGTGTGTCAGGATCGTGGCAAATGGAAGTCCGTAGACTTTGTGTAATACGTCGGCGTGAGAGTAAAATTGAGATAATATTTATATCCTAATAAAATTACAATTAAAAATAAGGTTGAATTTAATTATAATTTTTTAAATAAATTTGAAACCTTTAAATGGCAATTCTTTATTCCTTTTTATATATTTTTTAGAACTCATTTTTATTCATTAATCTATTCACGCAGTGATTAAGATCAAGAAATACTTTTATAGATACTAATTAATAATTACTGCTTGTTTCTTCTTCTTCATCGGTCCATAAATTTTACTGCCGAATATGGACCTCTCTCGGAGGATCTCTACGGAGGATTTGACTTGATCGTCACGTTTAGTTGCAGGCAAATTGACGATTGATGTGCAGGACATCTCGCAACTTTGACGCTGCTGGCTATCGCTAATTTGGAAATTTTACGTTTGACGTAAACAGATGATAGGAGATAGTTCTACTGCCGTCTATCAGAAGCGATAAATAAGATCTTTGTGACAAAATCATTGCCCGAAAACCAAATCATTATTCACCTTTTTTTACTTTCTTCCTTTACAGCCTATAAAAGAAAACTGCTGAACATAGACCTCCTCCACAGATTGCCTCATGGGGAGGGGGCTGTACCATAGTTGCCACGCTTGGCAGGCGAGTTGGCAACTGATTATTTTTATTACTTTAACTTGTTATAAGGAAGCTGCTGCTGTCGATCTCCTGTTTCAGTTTCACTTTGTCACCTCTTACGACACCCACGGAACGATATGGGGTAGTGAACATTCTTCTACCGTCACCACACAATTTATAGAACACTAACAGAACCATAGCCCAAAAATTAATCCTTAGACACGTTGTATACTTTCAAGTTATATATTTATACTAAAATGGTGACGGCGGTCCTTTTAAATTTTAACAACACTTAAGGCCTAGACAGTGGTAGAAATGCCTAAATCTTGGATATTTAAGTAAAAAAATCTCAATAACTGTTCATTTAATCCACACAGAAAAAATACAGGGTACTATAAGAGGATTTGTTAAATGTTTTTTGTCAACCGATTATTAGAAAAAAAATCCCCAAAGAGTACCTATCTTTGTCATATTTTGCAAAATTTCTCCAAAATGGCACAAGCTTTTTAAATAGTTTACACTAAAAAGAAGGTCTTAAAAACATTAATAGTTTAAATTGAGAGTTTTATTTTTATTCCCCTTTTTATAAAAGAATATATAATTTTTCCCTGAAATTGAATATATTTACGCGAGCGCGCATGCTCCGTCGCCCTGTCGCAGTCGGTTTTCGGACATCGTCGAGGGTAGACCGTGCGTCGGTTTTGGAGCGATTTCGATCAAATATATATTAGTTTTTTAAAAATTTATACTCAATTATAATTATTTTTATGACTAGAAATACTTAATTTAGTTAATATCTGTACACTGCTAACTGAAAATATTATTTTCTAAATAAATTAATTTTTAAAGTGCCCAAAGAAGAAGAAATTTTCGCGGCGACGTTGATTAGTGAAATTGAAAAATGCATTTTTATATAATTTAGATGTGGAACGACCAACCTGCTCTCGTTACTTAGATTTCGATAGTTTTTAATACCTATGTAATTTTATTGTTGCATATTTTTATTAATTATTTGATACTGAATTTTATAATTATGTGTTACAATAAAACGCTGTTTTTATGAGTATGACTTTATAAAATATTATTCGGGAGGGAAATATAGATACAGATACTTACATTTAGGTACACTGTTATCAAATTAAATCAAACAATTTAAATAAATAAAAAATGGTACTTCCCTAAGTATAAATAACTATACAAAGACATTATTGGGTTTATGGTTCTTTTTTAATATTAGACAAACTATCATCTAAAAAATGTAAAATTTTAAATTGGAGAGGTGTTTCTCTACGTGATAAAGTTAGAAATGAAGATATTCGCAATAGAATTAGAGTAACTGACATATCCCAACAAAATATTAAAGTGAAATGGCAATGGGCTGGCTATATAACTTGGAAAACCGATAAAAAATAGGAAGAAAGGTTCTCGAATTGTAACCTCGTACAGGTAAGCGAAGTAGTACTCAACCTTTATTTCTCTTCACGTATTCTCTTACGCTTTTCTTCACACATACACACACACACACACACACACACACACAAATAGGTCACAAATAATACTTACATAATACTATTAGGCAAGAGTGAATAGGTTTTTGTTAAGTCAGTGCAATTCACCATCTTAGACTACATAACCACTTACCGAAGGGATTGTAGTTGCTTTACTACTTGCTGGGTAAAAATAGTAAAAAAAAAATTACCCTGTGAAAGTTTGCATTTATATATAATTTTTCTAACCAACCATAAAAATATGATGAGAATATGTATATAAGTATAAAGGTTGCCTCACACGGAACAGTAATAATATAATATTATATCATCCATTATCTACGCATGAAAACTTTTAAAATTTCTGAATCCCGAGGTATGTCCATATTCAGAGGCTGAATAGAGCCACATTGATATGCATGGGGATCGTTTAATAATGTCACGTCGTTATCGAAAGAAATTGTACGTATTTCAGGTGGCGGTTTGCAAAACACGATTCCACAAAAATTCACTCAATAGAAAATAATTGCAAAGTTGCTTCTGAAAATACTTAAATTTTCAACGTCAATTTTTTCTTACGTGGTAGAGCCATGCTGCAGCTATATTAGTAGTAGGTATAGTTGTAGCACGAATGGGTCGGCTAGACCGGGGAAGGGCCACGCTCTCACAGAATACCATGTAAAATAGCAGTTTAACCCTGCTGTGTTCGTATGGTGAGTGTAGACAACCGGAGAACCTTTTTACTGGAAACGAGGCATTACATCTTAGTTCTCACGGGTGACAACGCATCTACATTTTCATACGTATAGATGTAGATGTCTATGGGGCGTAGCAACCACTTACCATCAGGTGGACTGTGTGCTCGTTTGTCACCCTTATTCTATTAAAAAAACTTTCTGAGATTTCAGTAAAATAATGTTAAGTATTGTAAGCACTCCTACAATTATGTGTCTTATGTTAATAAAGCTATTGGGCTATTTTGATTCTTAATAAAGTGATTTTCCTTTATAGTTTAAATAATTTATTTACCCTTCTATATCAAGAACCGTTTTTTCTATCACTCCTGTTGAATTTGACAGTGCTTGCTGAAATTTAGCATCTTTAGATGGATCAGAATCGCACGCCGGTCCGGCTGTTAGATATTGCAAAAATAATCGAAAATATTTATTTTTACTTTCATGCCGAAGACTACTTGTTTTATTTTATTACGGTCAAATAATATTTATTAGATTAAATAATAATAATAATAATAATAATAACCTTTATTTGCGTAAAACATGGTCTATATGTTGTTCACAGGTAAAAATCGAGCGCTCATGTTTTGCTTACTTTACATAGCATGCAAATATTTTTAAACAATGTCAAATTTTCTTTAACTATTAGAAATACATTAGTCACCTAATTTAGTTAACAAAGAGAAAAATAGTATTATAATAATTAATTACATCTCAATTTCAATATCTAGTAATAGTCGCACAGCTTAGTCAAAGAGATATTGTTACAATACTATATTTTATTATTTTATATTTTTACAAAAATGAAATGATTTTTTTTTAATAAATATTATCTAGTACATAATCAAATTTTTTTCCAAGAATTGTTTTACACTAAAGAAATTATTTTCATTGAGCCATTTGTACAATTTCTTTTTGAACAATGTAATATTTAGGGTTTTAAGTTCGTCCGGGAGTTTGTTATATATTCGGACACACATGGTAAGGCAACTTTTGCCATATTTTTGTGATTTAGGTATATCCTTAAGTACGAGCTTGTGTGGGTCCCTACGTGAGCGAGTAGTCTGTACCTCACAAGCTTTTTCGAATAATTGTTTGTGTCTCTGCACAAAAACACAAACTTCTAAAATATACATCGTTGGTAGTGGCAGTATTCCAAGACCTTTAAATAGAGGCTGACACGATTCATCGGGTCGTACTCCGCAGATTGCCCTAATGCACTTTTTCTGCGCAATAAATGCCCGATTCCAATCCGGACTATTTCCCCACATGACCAGTCCATAACGGAGTATAGACTCGGCATATGCTCGGTAAGTCATAACAGACGTTTTTATGTCAGTCACTTTTTTATTTGGTTAAGCGCGTAAGAGCATTTGTTTACTTTATTACAAACTTCATCGATATGTGCTTTCCAGTTCAGATACTGGTCTATGACAACACCTAAAAATTTAGTTTTTTCTATGTGATTGATTTTTGTAATGTTTAGCTTGAAATTGTATTGGTTATGCTTTGATTTATTAAATTGAATATAATTTGATTTTACGAAATTAATTTTTAAATTGTGAGCTTGTAGCCATTCAAAAAAAAGCAAGTATTTACAAATGTTTTCATTATTTTGTTATTCTATTGTTTATAGTTATTATCACGTCTTAACTTTACACCAAGAATTACATTTGAAATTCTTGATGGGATGCGATGTAACGCGCATACTTTATTTCCATCAAGATATATAATATATATTTGTTTCTTTTTACCAGTAGAGTTTCAACACAATCTTAAAAAAGTTCAATGAATTAAAAAAATGCCGATAATTATATAATTTCAAGTCAGTGTTTTATATTTAAAGATCAGTTATAAAGAGCCAAAGTTCTTATTTTCATTTTGATTAATTTAATTCGAGACTAAAATAAATGTGAAAGGGATTTTATCTGTAATAATAATTTTCATCAAAAATAACATAGACTTATAAAAGTCACATACACGGTCAATCATACTGAAGATTATCAATTTTACTACAAAATATTTAAAAGACTATTTCCAGTATAATGACTCGAATATCATCATTATTGTTTGACTGGCACACTTAAAAGTTTTATCATATGGCTAAGTGATTGACTAGAATTTAGAATTTTATGTAAATGATAATTAAAATTTCTATGTAAATAAATGTAACATAGCGAGTATTATATTCAATGGTAGCGGTGTTCCATATTTGCAAAGCCAGCATCATTTTCTGTACAGAAACTGTCAAAGTGTTGCTCAAGGCACTATAAACAAAGCAGCTGATAAAAATGTTACACTCATAACTGTTAACAAAAACTGTTTCTGCAAATGGTCTTATAGATAATAATAACTATTCCGCCGTGTTAGGTGCAGGAGCTATTATTAGAAGGAGAAGAGGTAAAATTTTGTTTTAGAGATGCGCAATCAATATTGTTTTGTCTGCAATTGAGCATAAAATAAAAAATTACTTCAGCCAAAGAGCATAACTGGCACTATACTCAGGCCCATCAATTGGTATGGTAAAAAATAATTTTACAAGGTTCCAAAAAATCAATCAAAATACAAAAAGTACATAAATATTATAATCAAAAAATGTATATATGTATGTATATACATACATATAATGATTTATGGCCGCTTAGTAACTGACGGTGACTCAGTATACCATCCTACAGTCACGCCGAAACTAAGAGGAGAGAATCATTGTAGAAAAGGTAATAATTTATTGCGGAAATTTTGTGATAAAATTAAAAAAACTTATCCAAGTTAATCTAACTTAGTCTAACTTATCCTTATGGGTTACAAAAAAAAAACAAATAATAAAATAGTGAGATGGCGTCAGTTTTTAAGAAGTTATAACAGAAAATAAACAAAAAAAATAATTTCAAAAAAGTTCAGTATTTAATGGATTATATACCGCTGACACTTAATCATGCTTTTCGAAACCACGCCAGTTGTAAACAATACTTGTGTGAAAAATGGTGTACAGAAGGTAATTAAGAACAGACAAAATCTTCTTTTCAAATTTCCGCCGAGTTGTAAGTAGAAGACCAAATAGGTCATGTGTCAATTTTAATTAAATATATTTTATATGAAGTGATCTTGACTACGTTTCATCAATTAACCATTGGTAAAAATTAAAACAGGAATTTTACAATTGTGTTTACAAGAAACATTCTTAGTTGAACCTTGCAGTTTGTTCATTATTTTTATTATAAATACATATTAATGTACATATTATTAATAAATAATTCCCATAATATTTTGTATTAGTTTTTATTTTGCCCTATCTGCAATGTTCTACGCTCTATAGAAAATGTGGCGTATGACATGACTGACAATCTCTCGAACGTTTTATCTAGGTACAAAGATGTATTACGTTTTCATCGCCTCCACATGATATTTTTGTCAGCATAAGGTACCCTTCTGTATCTGAAACGAATATGAATATTGCTACAAAGTAAAGTAATAGGCTATACAAGTCCCTTTACTGGACATAGGACTCTTTTTATTTCTGAGAGGGTTTTAGGGCAAGGAAATGCCTACCGCGCTGCCCCAATGCGTGTTGACGAAAATTGCAATTACAAATTTCATTCGTGCTGTCGAGGATCAAACCCGGGAAAAATGTACAGCGAACGCTTTGACCCAGATCTACTAATACGACACAAATAAATAAGTATATAAATAAGTATATTATAATAGTATAATAACACTTGATAGCTCGTGACGCCTACCGGACAAAGCTACAGCACCACACCGTGCAATGTAATTGAAGATGCGTAACTGCGACATAATTCTCAGTGATGCGCAAGCATAACAGGCAGTATCTCACTTATATAATTGTCATCTCTGCAGTCTATTAATCTTTGCACTTTTATAAGTAATACAGAACGTAGTTGCTAGACGATGTTGACATTGGCTAAAATCTCTGCGATCGCCGTTTCGTCAAGGTCATTCAGGCAAGTTAAAGCCTTAAAAAAAGAGAATGGACCCTTGAATGGAGAATGAAGCGCTACCATAATTTCGGAGTTCAGTAGAGTTTTAAAAATAATTCCAAATGGCTGTGATTTGTTCATGTTAGCGTTCACTTAAAACATTCATGAAACGACCGCAACACTCTCATCGGCACGCTGCGAAACAATGGTTGTGTTATATGATAGTACCAAAATATTATCGAAGAAAAACTCAATAAATGAAAAATGTGATGAAGTTAAAAATAAGTTATATTGTCAACAACACAACAAGCATACAAAACATGTCAACATTATTAAGTAATTTTTAAGCCTTTATATACGTTTTATATTTTGTATAGAAATTTCAATGCGCGGTGTAGGTTTACAATAATCCTTAATATAAATTTTACAGTATTATATATGTATACTTTTTAATCTTATATAGACGAAGCGCTGCGCACATTTTTAATGACACTGAAATCAAGCTCCTCTTATTGACATGCACACATATCTTTCATCTTTCTTTGTTTTTCATTTTTACAAAAAATACTGCTGGACGCACACATATGTTATGTTACTTTAAACTTTTTTGCTTGCAAATGATTTTAGATGGAAGTACATGAGGGCGAGTTCTTACAATAAGTTGGGCATGGTTTTGACTTGACTTTGCGTCACTTAAAATATGCAACACAAGTACTTTATTTTTATAGGATAAGGGTGACAAATGAGCACACAGTCCACCTGATGGTAAGTGGTTGCTGCGGCACATAGACATCTACATCTATCCGCGTTTGTGAATCAAAATGCAGATGCGTTGTCACCCGTGAGGACTAAGATGGAATGCCTCATTTCCAGTAAAAAGGGCCTCCGGCCACCTGCACTCACCAAGCGAAACGCAGAGGTAAACCTCTACTTTACGCTGGTATTCTGAGAGGTCGTGGTACCACCCCGGTTCGAGCCGGCCCATCCGTGCGACAGCAAAATCTGCCGCGTGGCTCTACCACTGTTAAAGAACTTAGAATATTCATTTTGATTTTGCGTTACATGCATATACACAGTATATAATATGTACGTGTACGTAAATATTACATCAGTTCAATTTATTATTTAGAATATCATCATTTATATCTCGTAATCATTTAAATGTGTAAATTCAAAAACTATTTTTTATTTATGCCTACAATTCAAAAATAATTTAATATTTATTTTGCAAAAATAAATTCACTCTCACGACTAATTGTTCTGATTTTACTTGTACGAGTTTAAGAATAACACAGCGCGATGGAAGCCAATTTACATTTCAATCAACTACTTACCCAATGATTCAGATAATTTGTTTCTCTATATTTTAATTGTTCCTTCTAAAATATACTTTAAACAAAGTTATTTCATGATGTGATGTGGAAAATTAATGTAACAAGGATATTTGATATCTTTTCAATTTAGTAACATTTTTCAATCATGTATTGCTTTTTCACTCATTTCACCTTAACGAACAGGCTATTAATTTTTAATGGTTTTTCACTTAATCTTGTGTCAAATAACATTTTAATAAAAAGTAGTGGCATCCCGTATTGTTCCGTGGATGTCGTAATAGGTGACAGAGAGAAACTGAAATGTTAAATGGGCAGCAGCATCATCCTGTTAACAATGCAAAATTATGAAAAACTACTGTTGCCAAACCGCTTGCTGAGGGTGGCAACTATGGCAAAATGTACCCTATGAGGCAACCTACAGGGGAGGCCTACATTCAGCAGAAGACTTTCATAGGCTGTAATGGATAATGGTTTATTATCTACCTGCCTGGTTTCGTCATTTTCGTACAAAACACAAGAACAACATACCATTAACATAATGTACAAAGTAAATGTAATAAATTAATGTATGTACATTATTAATATAAGATGATTTGATTTTCAAAGTTATCCGCGGTTGAGACACGCTAGCGCTGCAATGTATTCATGCCGCAGCATGAATGGTTGGAAACTTCAACCGGGAAAAGATCAAGCTCGTACGGAATACCAGACTAAAATAGCAGCATTGTGCTGCAGCGTATAGCGAGTGAAGAGAATTGGAGATCCTTTTTCCCGATAGTGAGGCATTCATCTGTTATTATCTATGGGCTTTAACTACCATTATGTGTCATGTTTGTGGAAAGACAATGAATGTGTGTGGCTTTGACCGGAACTGTCTAGTAGGGGCAGCGTAGTCGACAATTTCGAAGTTTCAACTAACACTAACAAAAGCATCAGCCAACAACAGACGCTGTTATCTCGCAATCATTTTAATGGAGGCGTATGATGGTTACATGATATTTGTTAGTATAAAATGGTGATATAATTTTATAAAATACATAATTTCTCATCTAATACGCAATGTTTTAATTGTTCAAAGATTATTGTTTTACTTGTAAGTCACGAAGAATTTACGTTGTATGTGAGGAGTCAAGGAAATTCCAGAGACCTCTTTCCAGAGAGACCTTTTATAAATGACGTTATAACTATCTAGTTAAAAAAGACTCCCGAGTTCCTTGTCGTTTCTTCTCTGAGAAGGTTTTATTTTGCGAACCGAAATGGATTTTGACGTTCACAAGAGTAAATTTTCCATGTGTTTACTTAGAATATGTGATTACACATAAAATCCCAGTCTACTGGTCGATGGCGTTACACTTATAGTTTAGTACGATAGGCCACGCCTGAGCGCAGTTGTTAGCCGCACAGAAAACATTATATACACCTGCTTTTAATTTCGCACCAAAATTAATGAAATTTACGGAAATAATAAAACCTTTGGTTGAAACACGCCTCTGAGGATATGATCTTAAGTTTTTGTAGGATCGGAAAAGTTACCCGTTTACTAGTTTTACACACAATAATGGACGCGAAGAATATTTTTAATATATCTTTTGATGAATTTTAAGAAAATGCCGATAATATTAGTTTAATGCCTAATACGAGACTTAGGAGCGATTACGTACTGCTTCCGATACAAACCCGATTTGAATCCGAGTAAACACAAATCTAAAAAACTCGGACCGAATTCGGAAGTATTTTGTGCACATCCGATCCTAAATAACGCTGTGGTTACTTAGGTCCGTGAATATTATTGATCCGAACTAAGGATATTCTCGATTTCGTAAAACTAAATTCGGATGAAGTGTGTAACTATTCATACAAATAGTACTACTGTTACGTCGGACCAACATTTCTCGGATTCATATTGGATGCAGTGGCTACACGAATGCGCTTCCATGTTACTGAATCAACGATTCAACGTTACAGTAGGGTACAGTCGCATCATGTTCACATTTACATGATTACGCGTCATCGTAACAAACTTTATCCGCTGGAGCTTTGTTACCGGCGGCTTTGTCCGTATTACGTTTGTAAAAGCTTTATGCGAGAGTTTTTCACTTTGCTAAATTTGATTTTTCCTAAACGAGCACAGTGATTATTTGAATCTATTTTTGGAGATTCGTTTGCAAAGATCTATCATTACAATATTCCATATTGTTTCTTTATTTCCTTTAATTGACACAAAATTTATAAGACTTGTACTTCTTTATTTGTTCTCCTTTTTCCCTTAAATTTTCCATTGTAAACAAAATAAGTCATTTTCTTAGATATGTTATAAAATCTGTCATGCCATGTTGCTTAAAACATTTTATCTTATAAACTAATTAGAGAATTTATTTTCTGATTGCAATAATATTATTAACATTAGAACATTTTTGTTTAAAGTTGCAAAATAAAGAAATAAACTACGTAGTGTTAAGCTGTTGGACACAGATCCATCTTTCATTTCTGAGAGAGTTTCCGCTGCCTAAACACTTATTGGCGTATATTATTATTCTTATTAAAAATTGTGTTTTTTTTTAAATAGTAAAAGTAATTCTTATTAAATATAAAAAGGAATTAATATCTTCCATATTTATTCCTCTTTAAAATAAATGAAAAAAAATAATGTAAATTTTAATCTTTGCACAAAAATATGAGCGTTCAATTTTAAAAGCATCAAAGACCTCTTAGGAACTGTAATGAAAGAGAGAAGTGTAAAATTACCTTCTTGAAAAAGAATTGTACGTAGTAAATATGTAGGTAGTCTTTGTTCGACACGTCTTTTGTTTCGCAATACAGCCAGCAAATGAACGTCGCTTTTAGATTCCTGTAAGCAACCTCAACACTGGTAATGCCATGGATCTAAATAATTGCATGAATCTTATAATACTGTTTGAAATTATTTGTTTGCAAAAATAATATTAGTAGTTAAAGTACGAAATTGCCGTTTCATATTGAAAACAACGGTCACCTTTTTTTTTTAAGAAAACACACAATATATTTATTTAATCGAAGTAGTGTCCTTACTATGTACAATTTTCTGCCATTTCGCTAGATCATTTATGACTTTGAGATTGAAATCTGGGGATCTTGACTTTACGAAGGCTAAGAAGGCATTTTGTACCGATTCCTGAGAACTAAATATTTTTCCATGCATTAAAGAGGCATTAAATTGCAAAAATAGTTAGGTTTGGCAAGTACGAAGGATGACGTATCATTTCAGTGGTGTAATGTTAGAATGATTTGTTGAGTAATGTGAGATCTTGCATTATCATGAAGCAATGGCGTAGATCGATTGACGAGTCGGGATTGTTTCTCTGAGAATTTCGCCATCATTGTTCAAATTAAATTTTATTTTATTTTATTTCCAGTAGTACATAATATAACGATTAGTTATTCAAGATACCTTACATACAAATAGCATCACGCTATAAGCAGGAGTGCTACCGGGCCTGGGCTGATGTATCAACGTCCCGGGATGTTAACACAAGCGCCCTTAAAAATAAGTACTCGTATAATTCCGCCTCCATGTCCTTTAAAAGAGTCATTACGATGCATATTGTGTTGTGTATTTCTACAACTTATATAATATATTAAAATAATTAAAACTTATGGAAGCAATGGTTCTGTAAATAAAGGTACATCCTTGCAAACATTAGCAAAGCCAAAATAATCATGCGATATTTTTTTAGATTAATTTATATCAATTTTCTTTTCATTGACCGCAAACTTTTGAATGAATTTGAAATTGAATTGAATATAGTAGGTATCGATTTTATATTATATTTTTATATTACCAAGGCAAAGTCAGGGCACTTTGACCGAATTGGCGAGAAACTAGATCGCCTTTCTTCGGGAATCCGTGCATTCAGGTCTCTCGCCAAGGCTCTTCATGGGAATTTCTGTCAGCCATCTTTTCCATCTTTGCACAGGGAGCAGGAGCCACTAGCCCATGCCGCGAAGGAGAACACCGATCTGCTCGGCTCTTTCTACACGTCCAACTTGACTCTCCATGGTGGTGTGAATGCACCATGCCGGATCTGCGGTTCACGCAGCGCTCGATTCGCAAACCACTCCTCTCCCTGGATATCCACAAGTCGAGTGGACCTGACGGAATCCCCCGGGAAAACGTCGCCAAGTACCGGAACAAACTTGTGTCTGAAGTCAAGGCTTTACTGAATAAAGTCTCGGACCGAGGGCTAAATCTAGTCCAGATTAATCCCCAAAAGGCATAAATTTACGCGTTTACCGCAAAAAAGAACCCCTTTGTCGTATCTCCTGAGTTTCAAGGCACTCCTCTTGTTGTCTCAGCCAGTATCGGAATCTTCGGCGTCGGCATATCGAGTGACGTGCAGTTTCGTAGTCACGTGGAAAAGAAGGACAAATTGACCGCTAAAAAGCTTGGCATGCTCAGCAGCCTCTCTGGGCATGGGCTCCTCAATGCCAGCTCCTTCCACTTGACCGCATCCAGCTTAGAGCGGCTCGAATCGTCAACGACCTAGTCCTTTCCAACCGGCTCGATTCACTGACGCTGCGAAGAGATGTTGCATCCCTTTGCATTTTCTTTCGCATTTACCACGGGGAGTGCTCTGAGGAATTGTTCGAAATAATCCCAGCCGCTAAATTTCACGAGCGTATATCACGGCAAAACTCCCGATACCATTCACACTATCTGGATGTTCAGCAGTCAACCACTGTACGTTTCACAAGGAGTTTTCTTCTACGTACGACCTCTCTGTGGAATAGTTTCACCACCGGTAAATTTTCCGGACCGATACGGCTTAGGGATCTTCAAGAAAAGAACTTACTCCTTCCTAAAAGGCCGGCAACGCACCTGCAATTCCCCTGATGTTGCAGATGCTCATGGGTAGCAGTAGTCACTTACTATTAGGCTTTTATATAAAATAGTAATTCCTCTATGTATTTCTATATTTAAAATAACATATACACATATGTATTATTAGTATTTTTTCACGTGTTAGAGCCATGCTGCAGCTATATTTTCGATACAACTATACTGCTAATATAGTAGTATAGTTGTAGAATGGGTCAGCTCGACCGGGGAAGAACCATGCTCTCACAGAATACCAGCGTAAAATAGCAGCTTAACGCTGCTGTGTTTCGTATGGCGAGTGAAGAGGACCGAAGACTCATTTTACTGGAAAAGAGGCATTCCATCTTAGTCCTCACGGGTAACGACGCATTTGCATTTTTATTCTTTATTGAGGATAAATATAGATGTTGATGGCTCACAGGAACCACTTACCATCAGGTGGACCGTGTGCTCGTTTATCACCCTATCCTATGAAATAAATAAAATAAATAAAATATTAATTCACGGTTTAACAGGTTTGATTTTTCTTTAGAATAGATTATTTTTTATTCAATGTAGACAAAATAAACAGTGATGTTGATTGAATGCCATTTCAGCTGTTGCCACTTATTATTATTATTATTAAAAAACGTTACCTCCACACTAGGATTTTCTCCTGTATCGTGGGGGCAGTTTACAAACATACATTTCACAAGGACAAACATCCAGACCCGGAACAATTATTTGTAGGCCATACAAATACTTGTTCCGTGCGGGATTCGAACTCGCGGCCCTTGGCGCTGCAACTTATTGCTAAGCCACTGCGCCACGGAGCCGTCACCACTGATTCGAGCTAACACCTCTGCCCTAGGAAGATCCAGCAAGAAACAAGTGGGACTTTTTTTAAATATTAGTTTACTATCTTGTACAAATTAATTTAAAATATTTAGACATGGCGTGATAGCGATCTTTTAAATTACAATAACCCATTTTAACAGATTCTTGTTTACGCTCTGAAACAGAAATATAATTCACTTTTTAGTAAATAGGTTGTTACGTCATACGGACGGATACACGGACACCAAGGTGATTCCAAATGCGTTCCGTTTTCCTTTTTAAGGAACGTGACTTATAAAAATCGATTACCATTCGCTGAAATTAATCATTGTAGGAAATCGGCTCATTTCAAGTTTGCAGGACTTTCTCTTAGCATCATATCTGGTAAGCAAATTGACTGGTTAAAGGAATATTTCGTTACATCTCAAATGCTTCAAGAGTTTTCTATAATATTTTTACTATATATCTAAAAACTAAAACTCAAACTAAGCCTAAAATTCTTAGGCTGTTAATCGTTTAACTTCGAATTCGAATCTGTTGGACGACTACTGTAAAGTCGTTCGACAGATTCGAATCCACGAATTTTAAGTTTTGTCGTCCGTTCAAAACTAGTAGGTGTTTGTCTCTTATTCAGGTCTTAATGACAATGATATATTTTTGACCACTCCGTGGCGCAGTAGCTTAGCATTGAGTTGCTGCGCTGAGTGCCGCAAATACTTGTTCCGTGTATGGCCTACAAAAAAATGTTCAGGGTCTGTATGTTTGTCCTTGTGTAATTTATGTTTGTAAACTGCCTCCACGATACAGGAAAAATTCTATTGTGGGGGAAACTTTTTTAAAAATTAAAAATTAAAAAAAATGAGAAACATAATGAATAAAACAAAAATTTAATAACCCAGTAAAATCACGCGGCAAATGGCAACGTGAAAGTTTAGAAAATTTTTCACATTCTGAAATGATTCCGTTTCTTTTTTTACTTTTCGCTCATATTCGATGCGCATAAATTTCTACTTGAAAGTATTTTCCGTAAAAGCACAAAGTTGTCCATTGTACGCCACTCGCTCATATTTAATTAGCCGTATACGAGCTCTTAAAATTTTTAAGAATAGTTGGAGTGATTTACGTAAATGTAATATATTTTCTCCTTTAAATTTTTTTGCGCAAAAGATCACTGACTTGTTGATACGGTACTAATTTTTTTTATAAAAACAATAAATAGCGATTGAAAAACTATGTCTGAGGAATAAAATAAAAAATATATATTTACATAAATATTTATAGCAAAGAAAAGCCATGTTAAGTCCGCCAACTCTCAGCGCAGTGTACATTTACATGCCCTATACCGTTATAAAGTCCACTGCTGAACATCCGGTTCATTTTCACAACAAATAGGCGGTGTGGCGATGAGCTCACTTGTATCTCCCGTAGTCGCCGAAATATTCATGAAGGACTTTGAGGAGAAAGCCCTTCTTACTGCTCCTGTAAATCCAAGATTCTACAAGCGGTACGAAGACGACACTTTCACAATTTTACCATCTGACAAAGTAATTGCATTTTTAGACCACCTTAATTCCATAAACTCTAAAATACAATTCACATTGGAGTTAGAGGCAAACAATTTTTCAGCTTTCCTAGATGTTTTAGTCATCCGAAATCCTGATAACACTATTAATCACACTGTGTATAAGGGAAAGACCCATAGCAACCGATATTTAAATGGTGAATCTCACCACCATCTATCACAGTTAGCTATTTATTTATTTATTTAGGTACACCAACGATTTTTACAACAATGCAGAAATGGAAAACACACATTCACTTATATACTAATCGTACAATCAATTAAAGGTATACACCACATGCTTCAAGTTACTAAAAAGGTACCCATGTTACTAAAAAGTTACCGTGGGAAAATCTTTGTTTCAGAGAGCACGAGGGATCTGTGACAGAAAACATCTGGCCGCCGAGCTTCAGGACGTCGAGCAAGCATTGCAAGACAATGAGCATCGGGTCCCGCGCCTAAATCACAGTGACCGAGTGAAGCCGGCTACAATCGAGCGTGTGCCTGCTGTACTACCCTATGTCAAAGGAGTCATAGACAAGGATGGCTACATCTTGAAGCGAGCTTCCATTAAAACATACTTCGTCTGTGAATATGTTGAAGATCGTCCCCGCCATTACATTAGATTTGATAGACCACAAATCTCCACAAATCATCGCAAAAGAACACCGAATCCTACCAAGAATAATTCGCAGGGCTATTGAAATTAAAAAACACCCTAATTTCAATAGAGAAGATGGATGGGTGCTACTATCTGCTTGAGATCCTATAATTAAAAATTAAATCCAAACCCAAGCATACCACTACAAGACTTCAAGATACTATAAGCTCATTCTGCGGAGATCGGACCAAAAATTAATATTCAAAAACTAAGGTTAACCGGGCTAACTATGATATCGAGACGTCAAACACCGCAGTCTACCCCGCGACCATGGGTACTGTAAACCACTCGAAACGTCAGGTATTGAATTAAGTAAATTAAACGCGATAAAATCCGTAAATATTGTTTTATTTAATGTGTAGTATTCGCGTAAATGTAAGAAATCAATAAGTGAACATACGTAAAGGGCATAGGTGTCGAATATAGAACCTCGATTTTGCATTTGTGTTGAACATGTTTAAATGAAAAGAAAGAATATATATAGAAATGTTGAAACATTATCTTTAGAAAATTAACACAAAACGGGTTAGATATTCACAATTTAAATTGAAGTAATTAACATTTGAAAAAAGAAAAGGCTTCAACTTTGATTAATTCATGAAATGTCTGTATTCACAAACTTCTCATATTTTAATGAGCTCATTCTGAATAAAACCTTAATGGTGTACGCTGGGCTCCAGTCTAGTTATTCAGATTTCATGCATGAGATACACGCGCTACTGGTTCTACTAATTAGTTAATTTGTGATTGTATAATTAAATATAAATTATAAGGATTCTATCAATTTATAAAATATTTGCAAATAAAACACACTAATTCAAAGTTGAAAACAATTTTTTGTTTTTTTATATAATGGTTACGAAAAGTTGTTGGTCCTGCACCTAATCTCTTTGTAGTTATGAAACAGATCGCAAGGAGAATGCAAGTTGTGTTGAACCTGCTGCCTCCCTAAATAATCGTCAGGAAGAACTTCTTGTTGCAGAATGTTAAGAGATTCTATCAGCTTCCCTTTGCGAGGGCGACGGAAAGATTACTGACTCTTATCAGCTAAGTCTTCATTGTGAATATCATTATACTGGGAAGTCCCGGAATCTACGTTTGGACGCGACCGGAAACATTACGTGACTTTTTTTGCAATCGTTCGATTTCGTTCAGACAGATGTTGCGGATGTTTCTGGGCAACGGTGATCACTTATCAGGTGAGCCGTATGCTTGTTTGCCTCCTCTGCTTTAAAAAGAGTACTAATAATAAATACCAGAGAGTTTTTACAGACTCTTGCATTCACGCCATATTTACCGGATTTAAAATACTTTAGCCGGCAAAGGAATGAGCGTTAGTGGTGCAAGACGGGAGGAACTGCGACTGCGAAGTGCTATGGGCGGGGCCCTAACAAAGGATATTAGGGATTTATAGTTAAATCACAATGTCAATATCAGTATTGAAGCAGAGTACGAAACCAATCGATCTAGTAATGTTGTGCAAAAATAGTTGGCGCTCACACTTTATTTCATTTTACACAAGAAGCTTGCAAAGTCTAGATTTTATTAGATTTGTGCGCGATGTTATTATCAAAATGCTTGCCTACAATAAAATAACAGAACACTCTTTGTTGCTTATTACAAAGTTTACGTAATGTTACATTTAAGTAGTTTCCCCTTAAAGTAAATACGATAAATATGCAAAGGCGACTAATTGAGAGATTAAGCTGCCATTAGGCTTTTCTCTAAGCCGATTTCCATTATCACTAGCCGTTCGTAAACTGCTATCGTATAGCTAATGGACGTCCAGTGATAATACCTATATAAATAAACTAAATACATACGTTACGGACCAAGTGATTAATTTGACATTATTCATAATGCCAAATGCGGGCAATATGAATAATGCCCAATTTGAGACAAAGTGATAAAAATATTGAAATAATTAAATTGTCTGGGCTTTATGAATAAACCCCGTTACTTAAGGGATTTATTCATAAAGCAGAGTAATAAAAACTTGGAAATGTCTATTCATACGAAAATGGAAGGATTTTTATTATTTTGCTTATTGTAAAAAAATGGACAGAAATACTAAGTGCCTTTATCTGGTAACTTCAACGTTAAGCAAATGTAAAAAGATATAAAAATGTGGTGTTTTTAATTTTTTTTAAGACAGAACCATTAGTGTTTAAGCGTATATTAATGTTTAAAATATCGTCACACCTTTTTTTTATGTAAGAGGAGTAAAAGTAAACGAGCATGCGGTCACCTGTTGGTTATAAATGATCTAAGCAGCTCATAAACACCTGTAACACTGGAGAAATTACAGGTGTTAATAGAGAAGGTTAGTCTTCGGAGAAATCGCTAGTGCAGCAGAAATCTGCTTACATATCGCATCAACAGACGAGATCCGTGTGTTTAACAGCTATAACTATGCATCGAAATATAAAAAAATCTACTTTTCGGCACATATATTAAGCGAAATGACAACTAAATATGTGTCGGCAAAATATGTCTACATTTATTTGCACCCTAATAAGATCTCGTTAAAAAACAATATTTTAGAGGACTCCCAAAATTCGCTGTATTATAATAACGCGAATTGTATAGAAACCTTTATCACGAATAAACCAGAATGAAATCGCCTAATGCATTCTTTAAAATTGTGAGGATATAAATGATAAAGCTAAAAGCTTCTATGATAAGACGCTTTCTGAATAATTAGTCGAGTACATAATTTCCTTTATAAAAATATTTATCAATACTTTTCTTTTTCCATTATCTATTTTGTAAAACTGAAATGTCAAACGACCTTACAGTTCAACTGAATATAAGTGACTACTGTAATCCATGGACACCTGCAGTCAAATTCATATGAAATAGGCTACAGATGCGTTGTCACATCTTAGGACTAAGATGGAGTACCACACGACCAGTAATTACACTGGCTCTCTTTACCCTTCATCGAAAGACAGCAGCGTAAGCACTGCTATTTGACGGCGGAAATACGTAAGAGGGCAAAAAAGAACTCCAGCCATCTAGTGTACTCTATTTAAATAAGTTTATAAGTTTATTTTATAAGAATACTCTTTCGGGTGGCTTTTACTTATTTAAGTCGCATGACTTCTTGGTGAAATCGGCTACCACCAGTGATTTTTTCCTGACCGATACGACTTAGGGTCTTTCAATAAAAGAGCCTATATGCTTGTCACTACGCCAATACAGGTTGGCACTTTTAAGACACCTTTCCATCTCACCTCACATCACATCACCTTAATCTTTGATAGTTTTTGTCACTCTTTAAGAATTTCAGCAATGTCAACAAACGAACGCACATTCTATATGGTATCCTTTTAATAAATAGTTGTAGCACGAATAGGTCGGCTCGAACGGGGAAGGACCACGCTCTCACAGAATACCAATGTAAAATAGCAGCTCAATGCTAATGTGTGAGTGCAGAGAACCGGAGACTCTTTTAACTGGCAAAGAGGCATTTCATCGTAGTCCTTACGGGTGACAAAGAATCTGCATTTTGATTCGCAAACGAGGATATATATATCTATGGGCCATAGCAACCACTAACCATCAGTTGCGCTCGCTTGTCACCCTTATCCTATAAAAAAATACTAATAACATGTATCATTTTACAAAACCAATATCTCCCTATTTCAATAATTTCATAGAGATGAAATGTATTATTTATATAAAATTTACAAATCTATGGATCCAGTGCACGCCACGCCCGCTTCTGAATTAAAAGTACGCGAGCAATCCGAGTAAAACTCTCATTAGCACTAAATTATATTGTTAGTCGCAATTTCGTCTTGACTTGCTATCTGCGGTGATAGATCAAGCGCAATAGTGTAAACAGTAATTTACAAAAAACCCAAATGCGTAAAAGAACTTAGTGAGTAGGTAAAAAAAATTATACCATGAGTCACTTCCACAACTTCGAGTAACCTAACATCACCCCAAATGTAAAAATTCATCAAATCGTTTGGGCTACAGAGCATGCCAAATAAATAGACATGGAAACATATTATATACATTCATACATACAATCGTAAAACCATCATTTTAGGTCAGTCGGGTAAAACTCGCGAGGAAACCTACATGTTTGAATAGTTACAAATATTCTCAGTGCATGGTCGATTCCGCCAAAATATATTAGGGCAGTGCGGCAAATATTTTTATGCTCTATAACCCTTCAAGTAAAGACATGTACCCAGAAGTGCAACGAATATAGACTATTAAGTCACTATACATTTAAAGGAGAACGGATAATTTTGATTTTAATGAATTATCTTTATTATTGTACAAGTCCAGGAAATATTTTGATCATAAAAGAGTTTTTAATGTGTAGTAAAACAAACTAAAACATAAAAAGAATATGTTCGAAAGAATACATCTACAATTACAAAAGGTATTAAGAGACAGAGTTTCCAGTCTAATACATAAAGTAAACGGCCACTAGTTTTTGAATTTCAAAACGTAAAGAGAAAAAGTAAACTGCAATGGCACATCCGGTAGCCTGGAGCTTACGTTCCGGACAGAATTCAAATTAACCACTTCATATTCTCTCTCACATTCACTTAATCATTTAAGAGACCACACAGAAGCTCTTCAACTACTCTCGGATCCCTCATTGCTCTACATTTCTAGTTATTATTTGCTTTGCTCTCGGCACTTCGCTGCCTCAACTAGAGTATATATAATATAAGCTTTCGCATAAATTATAGTAGAACAGTTTTCTTGTATTCAATTTTTTATTTTGAAACGAACTTTTTACCCGCGGCTTCACTCGCGTGAGCTTGAGGAACATCATGAAATCCTGTTCCAAATTTAGCAAAATTCGATCACTTTATAGTCACCTCGGTGTCTGTCACAGACTAACTAGTAGATTCTACCCGAATGTGTCTGTCTCTCTATGCTCTTTATGTCTGTCAAATATTTTTTTTTAATTCTAAAAGATTATTAGATGTAAGATACATGTTATATATGTAATGGGCACAGGCCGCAGAGTTTTTGACCAAAAAGTGTTCGCTGCGCTGATTCCAACGCGCAACTGGGAAACTTCTCAGATATGCAAGTTTTCCTTCACTGCCGAAAACATAAATTGACACTTCAAATTGCAATTAAAATATTTGCAAAAATATAATATAAATATGACGGCACCAGCACCATTGCATGTGCGGCAGCGTCGTGTAGCTAGACAGAATTCTTGTGAACAACACGTCACAACACACCTGCGCCAGTGCACCTGCGGTGGCGCCCGTTTTGCTTGTATAAAACGGATGGAACGGCCGTCGTTAATAATAATATGCCTAAGTAGGCTCTCCCTCAGCGGCTCGTAGCCGCCTACGCCCTCTTTACCCAAAAGAGGGTCGCTTCCGATCCGGCATAAAAGCTTAAACAGCTGGTTGCCAGTCCCCACAGGCGGTTTTTAGCGGGTATCACTTAGGCCCCACATAGGTAGATACAGTGAGTCCCGCATAACCACGACAGACCGGCTGTCGTGGTATGCATAAATGCGTTTTCCGCCTCCCTACGTAAAGGGTAGCCCTTTTTCCGATTGCTTCTGGGCGCAAAAACAAAGTCGTTAATACAGTCTTGACTCTGACGTGCGCTTGTCATGTTCTGTTACTAGTTTATCCTTGACTCTTTGGATAATTACTTCGTGTAAACGATTTAATTATTATTTCCACTACAAAATTAGTCTCTGTACTATTTATAGTTTGTATTAAATAATAATATTGTAAATTAACCTTTTTTAAAAGAATAATCCCGCTGGGTTCTTTGCTGGTTCTTCCCATGACAGAGGTTTTATCCGAACCGGCGGTAGTGGTTACTATGTCGAATAAAAGTGATTATATTCTATTCTAAAAGCCTTTTCATGTGACTCTATACATGATAATAACATCCTTCATAAGAAATGAGAATAAAGCTTTCCATTTAAGTTCTCTTTGTTCTAATGAACATACTAAAAGGAGACGGTCCAAAATTGTATGAAGCGTAGGCCTAGTTTTGTACTAGTATGGAAATAAATGAAAATAAAATATTAAACCACTATTGATCATCCAAATCCACGAATTTTCATTAATTTCAGTGGTATTAATATTTTATTCTCACCAAAAAACGCATCACTAATGGCGGATTGATGTCGTTTTATTTGACGTTAGCTGTCATCTCTGAAATATACTCATATCACCTATGGGTGTATATTTTCTTTGCCTATAGCCTATCAGGTTGATTAATTTTGTAAAATAGCTAAAATGTCTCCAAACTAGTAGGAAAGTAGGGCAAATAATTTGTATTTTTTGATCAAAACGCGAATAAAGTGTATTATAGATTGTGTATGTGCTTTTTTGGTCTTAAAACAACTAACGTTCTTGTTGATATTTGCATATCATAAATACAGTTCAGGAGAAAACAAATGTAAAAAATACTACCTAATTTCAGACAAGAAGATTGTTTAGATAAATTAACGGTGTCTACACACAAAATTATTTCATTGCATTCATTAGTGTGTACTAATGCACACTTCAGTGCCAGGGGCATCCAGGACTTTTTTTGTTTTACATGTGGAAATGAGGCCTAGGTGTTTTGTTAGTTTTTACAAAAGTTTAGTGCCAGATAGCTCACAGACGAGATGATATATGAATGCCATCAAAAACATAACTTGTAAAAATAGCCAAGTCTCGCAACTCAGTTCTTCTACCGTAAAAAGTTGTGAGATCCATGTAATACCAAGTCGGTTAATGTATTAAGTCCATAGATTTATACATAGATTGACTTGGCAAACGCATGAAAACACAATATATCTCACAACAATACATATTATATTAAATTAGATTGTTTAGTGCTATTGCCAAGTCAATCTATGTATCAATCTATGGACTTAATACATTAACCGACTTGGTATTACATGGATCTCACAACTTTTTACGGTAGAAGAACTGAGTTGCGAGACTTGGCTATTTTTACAAGTTATGTTTTTGATGGCATCTCATTTCTTTTTGTAGATAGTTATATCTAGGTAGCTATTTACACCTATTATTCCATTATACATATATAGGTACACTGATTCATTCACTGCAAATGTAACTTTGTAATACTATATGTTTATATGGGATTACAAAGTTATTTATGCAGTTGGTGTATCTCGAAAACTGGACCGAAATTGTAAAATATTTTAATTTTTTCTTGATTTATATATTAAACAATAACTGCGTTCAAAATTTGAAGTTTCTATGTCTGCTAGAAGTGCCTCAGAGTTTTGATGATCGGTCAGTCAGTGAGTGATAAAATTAAGAAAGTTTGACTAGTTATAATTCTTAAACTACTGGTTCAAATTTAATGAAATTTAAAATATATCGAGTTTATATAATGCCTACATGGTTCGTTAAAATTCAGGCTTCAAGTTTTATCCATAACGAAGTTATAGGGTTTCGGAAATGGCCTAAATTGCTTCGAGAAAAGGATGGTACGGCCGTGCCGCTTTTTTGCTCGACTTGGCGGGGCCACTGCCGTGCCCCCAGATAGCGGGTAACTCCGTTTCTCTACCCTAAAAAATCTACCCTGAGATACTACTTTATTGCACTATAATTAAGAATATATTTAACTTATTTTACCTTAAAGTGGCTGTTTTAAGATGGATAAACAGAATAATCCTGAATACTAATTTCTGTTCAGGTATATGTGTCTATCCGGGCTGCTGAGGTGCTAGGGTACAATCATAGATAATATAATTTATTTGTTATAATAAAGTACATTACAGTTGTTACAAAAGAATTCGTATCCCAATATTCTGCCGTTTCCGGCGTACAAATATTTTGATATAACAGGTCCTCAGCGTGTCAGAGTATGCCTTGAGCCTTGAGAGATATTTAAAGCGTGGATAATGTAATAACAAAGATTAACAGTCCTACGAATTATAGAAAGTGAAGCATTAGGTCCATCATGTTTTGGATACTTAAGGTAATATTAATAAAACAGCTTATTTTTTATTTTTTTATCCCACTTCAAAGACCTCTCTTACTAAAATGCCATCCAGAATTGAGGCCGGTGCGGTTATGGAATTTTGATATAGAGCCCAACACAAATACCAGACAACGGTCATTATGTGGGCACAGTAACCCACTGTCTGTTGTCCAGAAGTGCAACTACAATAATAACCTGCAATCATCTCATCCCAACTTGTCCCTTGTCTCGTCAACATTATATATGTATAATACTCTGCCCGAGTGATGGCGAGATTTTATACGGTCTCTTATTAAAACAGAGTCTTGTTGGGATGATATTAATTGGGTCACAACTTATCTGCTACCCAGTCTTCGTTGATACCAAATATACAATAATGATAGTATAATGATAGTATTGGCATTAGGGCGCTGGAGCTCATTTTCAAGATTTGTGCCGACAGATAATTCTTGTAATACGTTTGCAAAACATTGTGAACATATTGGTGCATTTTCATCCATCTAGAACAAAACAATCTTATTTTAATAAACTATCTATATTACAGAAGCGCATTTTAAACACTGCAACAAGTTTTAACAGGTGAACTGAAAGATAATTACATCATATTAAGATTTTGCAGCTATTATGAACTTAGGTAGAAATTAATAATTATCAACAGACTACAGATGTCATTCAAATGCATTTAATGGCTTAAGGAAACATCTTTCTCCAGTACATACCTGCTTACTGATTCAAAATGTGATTCTACAGAATACAGATGTCCGATATCAACGAAATCAAAATCTCACGTAAATCATTAAGTCCATAAAACAAAAGCAGAGTCAAACAAGTAGTAACTGATCCAAAGTCCAAACAGAAAACCAAATCGCCAAAGAAATCCACAGTTAAACTCATTCACGAGTTCAGAACTACACGACCAAGCTCGGAATAAATAAAAATATCATTTGACAGAAATGACAATTGACAAATAACAGTGTCGTTTTTACTTTTTTATGACTGGAAGGGCACCATCTTATAAAACCATCAAAAACTTGGGATTGCATTTTTATTTTTAGCACGTTATTTAGTTTGTTTTATTCTCTCATTTTATTTTTAACAAAATCCCTGAATTTTTCTCTTTTTACGGTATACTGTACATAGACTGGGCCAGAAATGGACCGTCTCCTTTAAGTTTTAATCAGTTTCATTACCGCCTTTGATAAGTAAAATAAAATGAGCCTTGGATTACATAAAATTTGTTTTCTTTGAACAGAACCAGGTCGTATATGCTGTCAAATTTGTTGAAAACTGCAGCCTCATTTCCCGTCTAACAGCCACGAGTGTGATCGGAGAGCTTTTGTGTTCTTCTGCGGCGGGTCTTCCGCAAGAGTCTGTTCATCTAGATATACTCATATGAGCTATGGAACCAGGACTGTCAGAAATATCTTAATATGTCTAAAAATATGAAAGCTCTCTTAAATTACAAACTGATTTATAAGTCTCATTAAAGTTAAAATAGAAAAGTAGCAGCTAATATACGTCTCACTACTGTACACATGTCTGCTCATTACCTATAAAATTTTGTGGGCCAAAAACAGAGTATGCTGCAATGTTTCAATGCATATTAAACGATTGTAACATCTCCACGACTATTTTAATTAATCAGACATCCAGGTTTCCCCACGAAGTTCTATCGTGCCATGGTGAAATCTCACGGCAAGCTTTACGGCCTTCGTATTTATTTAAATACAATTCATAAAAACTTAAAGTAAGCTTTTGCATGGTTGTGCACTATATCTACCTAGTAATTACACATCTAACAATGCCACGAACGAATTTTCAATTATTTAGATCGTATGATCATCATTACAGTGCTTCACAAGTCCACTGCTGAACATAGGCCTCCCCCAAGGAATGCCACAAAACACGATCCTGAGCCACCTGCATTCATAGACTTCCTGCATGTCTTACCAGGTCGTCACTCCATCTAGTGGAGCGACGCCCTACACTTCGACCGCCGGTACGAGGCCGCCTCTCTAGAACCTCTGAATCTCACTCAAAATTTGACAGTTGGCGCTTTCTGGCAGACAAATCTCTGGCAAAGACTTTGGAGCCTTGGTTCCCCTCAGTCGCTTCTTCAATACTAACTGTATTGAAGTTGCGTAAGTACCAACGCATGCATTTGGAGATCTGTTTATTCAGTTGCCTATATGCTGTCAAATCTGTTAAAGACTGCAGTTTCATTTCCCGTCTAACAGCCATGAGATTAAGAGTGTGATCGGAGAGCTTTTGTTTTCTTCTACGGCGGGTCTTGCAGAACTTAGCTCCGACCGCATGGACAGTTTCCACGAGCTTGTCATTCTTATCGTCCACTTCATTGCAGTTTTCCAGGCACCAAAAACGATATTTTAACTCGAGCTGAAAAGTTTCGGGACTTTGGACTAAAGCATGAGGGGGGCGCAGCGTTGACTTCATTAGACAAGACCTATCCAACTTAATGTTTAGGTGCAGTGTGCCTCTAACCATTCGGTGATCGCTACCAGTTTTCACCCTTGCGATCACTGAGACATCTCTGAACAGTTGTGGTCTGGTCGTCATAATGAAGTCGATCTCATTTTTGTCGAACCGTCGGAGCTCGACTAGGTCCACTTCCTGTGGTGCCCCTCTGGAAGAAAGAGTTCATGATAAAGAGTCCCTTTTTCTCCATGAAGTCCGCCAGTTGCTGGCCCCTTGGGTTCCGTTGCTCTATTCGAAATTTCCCTACTTTCAGCTCACCGTTCTTTCTTGTGCCTAGTTTTGCATTGAAGTCTCCCATTAACACTGTATATTGGGTTTTGGAGGAATGCACGGCTCCAGAGATATCCTCACACATTTCCTCCAACTCCACATCGGGGTGTGCCGAGGTTGATGCGTAAACATGTATGATTCTGAGTATAAGGTGCGCAACCCTCGTCAACACACTCCCAATCTTTATAACGTTGTTAACGAGAGACTTGTGGACGATAAATCCGACACCTCCTTGGGACAGATGGTCGCCCTCCCGGTGATAGAACAAATTGCCAACCAAAAATATTTGTTTGTTTGTTAGTGCGTTTTCCATACCTTCCTGCAATGTCTTCTAGACTGAATTTCGGTTACATGTTATTACTCATCCTTAAATTCCGATGTGACGGCAATCCGACACAACCGAAGAGAGATCTGGCGCTGGTCCTGCATTTTTATACCATTTGTCCGATTACGATGAAACTTTCGTAAGTTATTGTGCGCGTGTCCACAAATATTTCTGACGAAAAAGACATTGTGAAGGTTGCCGGACAAAGCTAGTTATAAATAATAACAAATTACATATAATTACAATTATTTCTCTTTAGAATGGTTCTGGGATAAATTTATGTTATTAGCTTAGTTTCTTTAATTTTTATATAAATGCAAGTACGGTTACAACAAAAACGTGAATGCAGACGAAATTAATCACAATACATCTAGATGCAAAACACATCTCGTGTATTACACAAACTTTTACTTCGACAGGAATTCAATCCCAAAACTAGCATCTAAAGGAATCTTTATAAATATAAATATTCATTGAATAGGAACTGATACAATCTTTACATTATCTCATCACGTATCATCTAAATACACGCTTTTTAGACCTAAACATTGTGAAAGTAACTTGGGAAATTTTTTCCTGAGTAAGTCGTTTACAGGTGCAGTACAATTCAGTTAACAAAGTGTTGGATACCGACTTATCACTTAGTCTCCTCAAATTTTAACGGAAAACCTATTCTTATCTATACTCCAAAACAGATAATCATTAAATTAAAAATTAAAATATCCGTTATTAAGTTACTATTATTCAGTATCGTAGGCACTCTAGCGAAAGCACACTTCATCGGAGACTGCCGACGTTATGGCATGTTATTAGAGAACAACTGTATATATATATAGAAGAGAAGAGAACTGTATATAGATAGAAGGAATAATTTGAAAGCGTGTTTGTGAGTGAGGAGACGTTTGAATTAAGTGAATTAGAAATTCTAGATAAGTATAGAACAAACAGCCTGGTATGACAGAGTATCACTCGAAACGCTAAAGGCTGCAGAGGGAGTGGGGGCAGGCCTGCTGTATTTAATTTTTTTTTTGGGAACTGAAGCGAGTACAGACAGACTAGTCGGCGTACAAAATTTATTTGACGGTTGAATCAACCATTCTTAACCTACAAACTTCAACTTTCTGAGTTTCCAAACAACTGTCCATTAATATGATACACAGCTATATAAATTTGTCTGACACCTTTATGGATGCCAAACCAGTCCAAGTTGGCTCCGTTGATCCTGACACAAGCACTAAAACCCCTATATAGAGGTTTTAATGCCTGTATCAACGCAGCGCTCAACCCAAATGATTCCAGTGTTTGCTATCAAACATACCTGCCCACTCTGCCATAATATCTTTTCCAATAATAAAGTAAATGAGCCTCTATATTCTATTGTGGAAAGTCAGAATGTGTCAAAAAAGCACGTATGGCAATTCACAATGCTGTGTTAGTCCCGCTACCTTAATGTATGGTAGTGAAAGTTAGGTGTGACAGAAGATGCACAAGAGTAGAATAAATGCTGTAGAAATGCGATCATTAACGAGTATGTTAGGGATGAATCTGAATGACTGGGTGAGAAATTATGTGATAAGAGGAAAGTGTGCTTTGCAAGATGATGTTGTGAACAGGATTAAAAAGGAGTGCTTCGGTGGTTTGGTCATGTCGAAAGAATCAACGAGGCAAGAGTGTTAAAGCAAATTTATGTTGCAGAATTAAATGGCAGAGTCGGCAAGAGACGCCCTTGACAAGAGTTATCGACCAATTTGACTATATATTGAAGATGTATCAGATTAAGTGTACCCTTAACCGACGAGCATGTATGCGTAGGTATATAAAGGAGGATATGAGGGAGACGAGAGAAGTGTGTCAGGATCGTGCCAAATGGAAGTCCATAGTCTCTGCCTACTCCTCTGGGTAACGGGCGTGAGTGTTTACGTATTATGTTATGTACGATGGTTAAAAGCTGTGCCAGAATTGGGTGATATAAGTGAATAGGCATTTATTATGTCAAGACGATAACCACCCCTTACCTCCAGGTGGACTTGTAGTCAAGCACTGGCTTTTTAATAAGTTAAAAAAGTGTTTCGAGCATAAAAAATAACAAACGAGACTAATTTATAATTGCTATAACGCGGCGAGTATTGCGATAATGCTATCGCCCAATCATCTACCAACCTTGCCGAATATGGAAAATTCTAACTGAACTAAAATCCAACAGTAAATCTTTTGCAAGGTGATATGACAATGTCGTAAATGTAAACAATTGTACAAAAAACCGATCATTTCAACTTAATATTCAAAACAAAGCTAAAGAGGCAAAAATAAATAATAGCGGTAGACGAGTACGTGCGTTCCGCGCAGAATTCAAATTAACCCATTCATATTCTCGCCCACATACTCTTAAAAGGAATGGTCCACACAATAGTACTTCAGTTGCCCTCGAAAGCATATAAAGTTTCACGACAGGAAAATTATTTTTAAATGAATAACATTTATTTATATTTTAGCTGCATTGTAAAATGATTCCTTTATTTGTTCCTCTAAATATTTTCGTGTGTGTGCAGGATACATAGATTTAGTATTTATTTCACTATTTACTTTCAATGTACAATAATAATAATTATATTCTAAATAATAATGACACCTAGCGAAAGCTACGCTCATTTTCCAGCGAGTTAAGTAATAAACACTGTTACGGTTTAATTGGATTATTTATTCCAAAGTATACAGTCGCTATGATTTATTGCAAGCTTGTCTACAACTGTTAAAGGCAAATTTGTAGTATTTTTTGACTTTTTGAACATAAATCTACTAAAATGTAAGTGTTTGAAAATGTCATTGGTACGGGCGGTGATCAAACCCAGCCTGCCCGCATACTGTGAATAAATAAATTTTGCATTCACTTTAAATTCATAACTTTAAAAAATCCCGTTTTGGTTGATATTAAATAAAGATACAAAGCAGCTACTGCTACAAACAAGCCCATTTAAAGCATTTCTAAAATAAGAAACTGCTTTAAATGGACTTAACGACGTTATTTTAAAGGTTTTTAAATTATTAACTGAAGCATTAATATAGCAAAGCTTGACCAAATAAAAATGCATTCAAACTTTAATGAAATGCGCCACGTTCATTTACATTTACATCCTAGCAGAGTAATTAAAACTTTAAATTTATAATCCTCTTTTATAATTCTACATTTTATATGCACGCTTTAAAGATACTTTTAATCTTTTATATCTCTCAAAGCTATAAAATTATTTTTCTTTATATCAAAATAATTAAGCCTTTCATGTATTTCTTTTCCCCCGCCTGCCCTAGACGGAAAGTAATGTTTACCGAGTATATGTATGTATGTGTGTGTACTTCTTTAATGTGTTGATTTAATATATAATAATAATAAATTTATTTATTGAATAAAACCATATTGACCCTACAAACTTGAAGCCCTGACTCCCGAACTAGCAATAGCTGTGTGTCGGGATTCAGTTCCTTCCCATATCCACAAAGTTACAATTACAAAATGGCTTATCAGCTTATCACAAATCAGAACAAGGTAACAAAATACATAAAGATTTTACAAATTAAAGAAAAATAAAAAATAAAAATATGCATGCGTATGTGTTGCACCTATGATGCGTATATGTTGTGCGTGTGTAACAAGGTAACAATATAAATTAAAAATTTACAAATTAAAGAAAAATAATAAACACAAAAATATGCATGCGTATGTGTGTTGCATCTATGATGCGTACATGTTGTGCGTATTTAACAAGAAATTGGTAAATCCAATTGGGCACGCCTTAAGCGCATTAAAAAAATTACGTAAAACATGGTTATACGGAATTTCTTAAAGTAGTTTAAATACATTTCGACAGCACTATCGGCTTCAATACCCTCGCAAACCATGAAAATGACACCCATGACGAAAAAATTGGTACCTACTTCAGCCGCCATCTTGGATTTACACTTCGACAGCACTATCGGCTTCATCACCCTCGAAAACCATGAAAATGACACCCAAATGAAAAAATTGATATCTATTGCAGCCTCCATCTTGGATTTACATTTCAACAGCACTATCGGCTTCAACACCCTCGAAAACTATGAAAATGACACCCATGATGAAAAAATTGGTACCTAATTCAGCCGCCATCTTGGATTTACATTTCGACAGCACTATCGGCTTCAAAATTCTCGAAAACTATGAAAATGACACCCATGATGAAAAAATGTATACCTATTGCAGCCGCCACCTTGGATTTACATTTCGACAACACTATCGGCTTCAGCACCCTCGAAAACCATGAAAATGACACCCATGATGAAAAAATTGATACCTGTTGCGGCCGCCATCTTGGATTTACATTTCGACAGCACTATCGGCTTCAACACCCTCGAAATCCATGAAAATGACACCCATGATGAAAACATTTATACCTATTGCAGCCGCCACCTTGGATTTACATTTCGACAACACTATCGGCTTAAGCACCCTCGAAAACCATGAAAATGACACCCATGATGAAAAAATTGATACCTATTGCGGCCGCCATCTTGGATTTACATTTCGACAACCCTATCGGTTTCAACACCCTCGAAAACCATGAAAATGACACCCATGATGAAAAAATTGATACCTATTGCGGCCGCCATCTTGGATTTACATTTCGACAACCCTATCGGTTTCAACACCCTCGAAAACCATGAAATTGACACCTATGATGAAAAAATTGATACTACTTACTTTTAGTACGTACTACTATTATTTATTCTGTGCTTTTTAATATTGTAATAAAAAATCTCTTATTATTATTATTATTATCAAGTATTTAAGAAATTTGGTTATTCGAATATTGTGTATTTATACAGCGATCTTTTTGCCAAAGTCTACGAGATTTTCTTGTTACGTTCCTTAAGTACGTTTACGACATCTGCGATAGACACTGTGATGGTGCAAAAGGTCATAAAATCAAAAACAGAGATATTGTTAAATATATAATAGAATTGACAATCACATTCGTAAAAAAATATATAAAAAGTCAATCGTCCCAAATTCTACAAGACAGTCCGCAACATCGTTTGTATGCCCTGCATTATAATCATTAACAAAGTCTTGTACATTCCGCATATCCTGCAATCCATAAAAAAGCTTGCTATATGCATCCTTATATAAATACGATGTGAACATAGGTTTTCATTTAAAGTTAAAACACGTTCTTTTTATTGCGAATATTAAGTTGTAAACTTTTATGAAAATCTGAACAACAAAGAATAATACATCATCATCATCATCATTACAGCCCTTCACAAGTCCACTGCTGAACATAGGCCTCCCCCAAAGAATGCCACAAAGCACGGTCCTGAGCCACCTGCATCCATCGACTTCCTGCATGTCTTACCAGGTCGTCACTCCATCTCGTGGGGGGACGCCCTACACTTCGCCTACCGGTACGAGGCTGCCACTCGAGAACCTTTCTTCCCCATCGGTTGTCGGTTCTTCGAGCTATATGGCCGGCCCACTGCCACTTCAGCTTACTAATCCGAATAATACAAAAGTAATGATAAAGAGTATGCAAATCAACGGCTCTGGTTAGGATTATAATTATTAGCCAGCTTCAAAAACAGACGAGGCTCTTAAAAGTGTGATTAAGTTGTTCTTCTTTTGTAATATACTTCATGGGTAGTCTCACATAGGTGGAAAAATTCACTTTTTTAATGGCACCGTTACAGCCTATTAAATTACACTGCTGAACACAGGCCGCCCCCATAGATTGCCTCATAGGGGGGACATTTGCCATAGTTGCCCGCTTGGCATACGGGTTAGCAACCGTTGTTTTATTTTAGTTAATCGTTCATAGGAGATCTCTTGATTTGTTTCCCTCTGTCGCCTCTTAAGGCACCCACGGGTTGATATGGGGTAGTGGATATTCTTACATCGCCACTACACGTTTATTTTAATGTAACTAACAACTGTTCGGATGACTTTCTAGTTATTACCTCGAGCTTGTGATATTACTTAGTGCACTCCAAAGAGTTAAAAATAATTATCTTAATTAAATGTAAAATCCACATCAAAGAAACAAAAAGAATAGAACTATATGACAACTTGCCTCTTCTTTTGCTTCTTGGTTAAAATTTATGGAGAATTTGTGTACAGTATATACATTTAGAAAACCTACTGTGTATTTTGTACGCATATTTGAAAATATTTCATCCGTAAGCTTTAAAGAAAAATATATAAAAGCAAAAAAAAATATTAAAAAAATAAAATGATACCGCTATCAAAGCCCCTTCGTTATCATGATCCAAACATTACACGTTAACACATGTATGAATATGTAAAGGTTAATTTGAATTCCGACAGAAACGCATGCCACGGTCTAAAGCCACAGGACGTACCACTTTTAACAGGTCTTTTTTAATTTTCTTTTGAAGTGCTCTGTTTTATAGCCAGCGCTTTTTTTTCACAAAAAGGTGCAATTTCACTGACCACAATTCACCGGCAGTTGTCTACCTTCATACTGTTTATAGTGTATTTAATAAATTACTAAGACAAATATGATGGAATCTTTGATAAAATTAACAAGCTCGTTTAAGGTCAACAATAGAAGGAGAGTATCAAAAACTTCTAGAAAGTAAATGCACGGTAATCATATGCGTGTTTATTTTAAATATTTGTGTATTTACACATTTATTTATTTATTCTTTATTATTATCACCAAGGTTAATGTTATAATGGCTGACAACATTCTCTTTCAGTCTACCTTGTGAGAATAGAATAGTGTTGAGAGGTGCAGATTTTGATGAAAAGAAAAGGAAAAAACTAATAAATAGTTATTAATAACATACTAGCGATCTGTATCTCGACAATAACGCCACCTACCGGGTCCAATTGAAAATCTAAACCATCAACGGATTCCGCACTAAAACACGCACAAAAAATTTCATCAAATCGGTCGAGCCATTTTCGAGTTTTTGCGAGACTAACGTTTAATAATTGATTTTTATATATAAAGAACAAGATACTTACATCCATGTGTAAATACATACATATATACATACCTTTAAACGTACATCTATACATGGAAACCCATGTACATAAATATTAAAATGAAAATTAATAATAAATTAAAGGAATTAAGTGTTATATAAATATAAAAATAATACATTTTACGTGGTAAAACCATGCTACAGCTATACATAGGCTGCACTAAAAGTATCGGAAATGGAATATTTCCACTGTTCCTGTCATATTAAAATCTTTTTAATTGAAAACTCCTTGGTTTTAAAAATCGAATACCGTTTATTTATTTAAAAAAAGATTCTCGGTGTTGTCACAAGGTTTTGTCAAACTTGTTTAGTCGTTGAGAAAATGGAATTGACTGGAGAAAATTCAAGAGCGATGATTTATTATGACTTTCGAAGTGGTTTAACACAAAAACAGTGTGTTGACCAGATGATTTCTGCATTTGGTGATGAAGCCCCATCCAAATCCACAATTTATCGCTGGTTTGCTGAATTTCAACGTGGACGTGTCAAGCTCAGTGATGATCCCCGTCAAGGTCGTCCAAAAACTGCAGTCACCCAAGAAAACGTTGATGCTGTGCGTAAGCTGATTGAGAAAGATCGACATGTGACATACCGCGAAATTCAGGCAAATTTGGACATTGGCATGTGTTAAACACAAATAATCTTGCATGAACAATTAGGTGTAAAAAGTTGTTTTCCCGATGGATACCGCATTCGCTCTGTGAAGAGCAAAAAGCGGCTCGCGTTACTTGGTGCGTTAGAACTCTCGAAAGATTCCACGCAGGATCCTCAAATGCTGTATACAACATCGTATCAGGTGACGAATCCTGGATATGTGCGTACGAACCCGAAACAAAAAACCAGTCACGAGTTTGGGTGTTCGAAAATGAGTTAAAGCCAACAAAAATTGTTCGTTCACGGAGTGTTGCAAAAAAATGGTAGCCACGTTTGTCTCCAAAACCGGCCATGTTACGACTATTTCTCTTAAGGGACAAAGAACGGTTAATGCAGAATGGTGTGCTAACATTTGTTTGCCACAGGTCGTTTCTGAACTCCGTAAAGAGAACTGCAACCGCCGCATCATCCTTCACGACAATGCGAGTTCTCACACCGCACACAGAACAAAAGAGTTTTTAGAGCAAGAAAACATAGAATTATTAGACCATCCGCCGTACAGCCCCGACCTATGCCCTAATGATTTCTATACTTTCCCTAAAATAAAGAATAAATTGCGTGGACAGAGATTTTCATCACCTGAAGAAGCTGTGGGCGCCTACAAAACGGCTATTTTGGAGAACCCAACTTCCGAATGGAATGGTTGCTTCAATGATTGGTTCCATCGTATGGAAAAATGTGTCAAATTTCGCGGGGCATACTTCGAAAAGCAATAAATACATTTTTAAGTAGTAATGTTGTGTCACTTCCTTGATTCCCGAAATTTTCAGTGCCCTCGTATTAGTAGTATAGTTGTAGCACGAATGGGTCGGCTCGACCGGGGAAGAACCACGCTCTCACAGAATACCAGCGTGAAATGTTTCCTATGGTGTGTGTAGAGAACCAGAGACCCTTTTTATTGGAAATGAGGCATTCCATCTTAGTCCTCACGGGTGACAACGCATCTGCATTTTAATTCGTAATCAATAGGTGTAAATAATAGATGTAGATGTCTATGAGCCACAGTAACTACTTACTGGGTGGACCGTGTGCTAAATTGTCACACTTATCCTGAAAAAAATATATAAATATAGGTCAACAATTTTGCTTCAGATAAAAGTGTCGAAGCAGCGTTTTTAATCATTGTTTATTCGGAGCGCTTTCGATATCTTCGGGAATATTAAGTAGTTGATAAAACCCTTTTCTGCGTAGAAGGCCATGTTATTTCTTTTAAATAAATAAATAAACGAATTTACAGTTCACATGATAGTAGCATGCATTCCATGGCATCCAACTTCAAACAAAGAAAGCTACAATTCCGTCTCTTCACATCCCGAGTTATATCGTTATTAAATTATACCCCACACACTTAAAACGTGACGTAACACATCTATATATAATTGATGCCCGAATAAAAAAAAGTAAATTGGTTTATTGATTGATGTTTATAGGTACGGTTGAATGGATCCTTCAAATTTTTGAAATTGAAAAAAATGCGTTCACGTGCGTGTTTTCTTTTGCGAAATACAGATTCACGCTTAAAAAGGTTTGTTTGCTCAGCCTCATTTATTATACACATTTACATCTCGTTATAGGCGGAGTAAATTAAGGAAATTTGAATTTCCTTTTTGATACGTAAACATTACACATTTTATGGATGTATTTTTAAATTGAGAATGAATAACATTCTTGCTTATTGTATATATTGTATATATCAATGGTATCGAGTTGGAAAAGAGAAAAATTTAATCATAAAAGGAAACCACATGCGATGTTATAATCATTACGTTACTTTCATGTCATTCCTTACTATTTAGGGACCATACTTAAATTATATTCAAAACTGTAGCAGGTATTAAGGCTGTATTTGAAGTGATACCTATATAATAATCCAAATATTATAATAATCTAACCGTGTAGGTAGATGTTTTGTAAGAATTTCCATGAGTGTCATAAGAGGCAACAGAGGGAAACAAACCAGAAGCAGCGATTTTCTTAAAAACAACTAAAAAAACGGTTTACCTTGCGTGGCTACTACGTCAATTATCTCCCCTATGAGGTAATTAACGGCGGAAGCCTGTGTTCAGCACTATACTTTCGATAGGCCGTAATGTATGAATGAATGAACATTGTAGGCTAGTGTAAATGTTAACTAGACGAAGGTATTTGCGTATTAGAAGAACTATCGCTTACATTGATCACTTGAGCTAAATACCTTTTTAATCTTCTTAGAAAGAAGACGTACAATTGCTAGCAGCGAGACAACTCACAATATTTTAAGTAGGATTATACGTTTTACTTTGTGTAAACCTACAATATCATTTTTTATAGGATAAGAGTGACAAACGAGCACACAGTCAACCTGATGGTAAATGCTTGCTACGGCCCATAGAAATCTACATCTATCCTTAATTACGAATCAAAATGCAGATGCGTTATCACCTCTGAGGACTAAGATGGAATGCCTCCTTTCCAGTAAAAAGGGTCTGGCCGGTTCCCTACACTCACGACACGAAACACAGCAGCTGCTATTTTACATTCGTATTCTGTGAGAGCGTGGTCCTTCCCCGGTCTAACCGACCCATTCCTGTTACTATATCAGTAATATAGCTTACAGCATGGCTCTACCAGGAAATAATACTATATACGTAATAATATTATATGGTACTACTCATCACATTAAACTGCCGAAAACTTCCTCAAAATTTTTATTTTTCTAAATTGTTTAACGTAACCTCTAGATAGATATAAACCAGCCCTCCTGGTACAAGAGACGAAAATAAGTCTCGGATACAGTTTTGTCAAAAAGTTCACCTTGCCGCGAAGCTATAGACGGACATAGTATATTTCTTTTTATCAAGAATGCTTGTCACGCTGTTAATTTTAATTTTAGAATAAGTGTGACAAAACACACAGTCCAACTTATATGGATGCTGCAACTTATATGGAAGGCTTATATGGATGCTGCTGGAAGGATAACGCATAGACACCTACTTCCATCCTTGATTAAAAACCATATAGCTGCAGCATGGCTCTACACCTTTAAAATCAATAATTGATACTACTAACCTCTCCAAGTAAACCTAAAATATTTATGTTACTAACCCACGACATTCCAAACTCAGCTCGCTTAACTACTTAGCTTACTTACTTAACTATTAGGTTTTTCTTATAAAATAAAATAAATCTTGTATATTAGTAATAATTAAATATATATAAATAACTAGCGGTCCGCCCCGGCTTCACACGGGTGATTTCTATATCTTGACAACAGCGCTGCCTATCGGGTCCAATTGTGAATCTAAACCCTTCTCGAATCAACTGTATCACATACACACGAACAGTAGAAGTAAGTTTCTAGTTTTATTTATTTTTTATTTTTTTATTTTTATAGTTTGTAATAAGTATTAGATGTATCACGAAATGTAAATAAATATTATAATATTTATTTACATTTCGTAATACATCTAATATATAATATTTATTTACATTTCGTGATACATCTAATGAATCTAATGAATAAAGTTTATAAATATAAAGATATTTAGAATATATTATAGGATAAATGAGAATGTCCCGCGACCAATGCTGATTAATTATTTGTGGAAAAATATCCTATTGAATAAAACTATCCTTACGGATTTTATCGCATTTAATTTACTTATATGAATTCCAGATGCTTCGTGTGCTTTTCAATAACCCATGGCACAGTAAATATATAGAAGGAACAGTATGGAAACTTCCTACAAACGCTCGAAACGGCACACTCACACAAACATGCGCAACGACGAGACTTCTAAGCGCTCGTCGCGGTGCTCTCAGTAGCGAGTGTTACCTCAAGACTAAAAATGCCACGAACGTATTGCGTAGTATACGGCTGTTTGAACTCGGCTTCATCAAAACCGGAGCTATTTATTTTAAGCTTCATGCTGATTTTGAAAGGTAAGAATGATTTTTATTGTCATTATTATAACCGTTATCGAATTATAAGTCCGTTTGATTGACCATAATGAATTCGTGAACTTATTTGTACATACAGAATGCGGCGGTTTTGAGGCTATTTAAAGCTGATAGTGCAATAGTGGTAACAAAAAGTAAATCCAAGATGGCGGCTGCAATAGGTATCATTTTTTTCGTCATGGGTGCCATTTTCATGGGTTTCGTAATCTGTGGTTTCGAGGGTGTTGAAGCCGATAGTGTTGTCGAAATATAAATCCAAGATGGCGGCTGCAATAGTTATTAATTTTTTCGTCAAGGGTGTCATTTTCATAGTTTTTGAGTATGTTGAAGTCGAAATATAAATCCAAGATGGCGGCTGCAATAGGTATCAATTTTTTCATCATGGGTGTCATTTTCATAGTTTTTGAGTATGTTGAAGCCGATAGTACTGTCGAAATATAAATCCAAGATGGCGGCTGCAATAGGTATCAATTTTTTCATCATGGGTGTCATTTTCATAGTTTTTGAGTATGTTGAAGCCGATAGTGCTGTTGAAATATAAATCCAAGATGGCGGCTGCAATAGGTATCAATTTTTTCGTCATGGGTGTCATTTTCATAGTTTTAGAGTATGCTGAAGCCGACAGTGCTGTTGAAATGTAAATCCAAGATGGCGGCTGCAATAGGTATCACTTTTTCGTCATAGGTGCATCGATCACTAGTAAAAACATGGGTGTCATTTTCATGGTTTTCGAGGGTGTTGAAGCTGATAGTGCTGTCGAAATATAAATCCAAGATGGCGGCTGCAATAGGTATCAATTTTTTCGTCATGGGTGTCATTTTCATAGTTTTTAAGTATGTTGAAGCCGATAGTGCTGTTGAAATGTAAATCCAAGATGGCGGCTGCAATAGGTATCAATTTTTTGGTCATGGGTGTCATTTTCATGGTTATCGAGGGTGTTGAAGGGGATAGTGCTGTTGAAATGTAAATCCAAGATGGCGGCTGCAATAGGTATCAATTTTTTTCGGCTAATCTCCGAAACGGCTGGACTGATTTTGACGGTACCTTCACTGGCAGATAGCTGATGTCATAAGGAGTAACTTAGGCTACTTTTATTTTAGAAAAAGAATTAGGGTTCCGCGCTAAAAAATAAAAACCCTCACACGCGAGCGAAGTCGCAGGGAACAACTAGTGAAGAATAAAGATACGTTTTCGTCCCGTACGTTCCCGCCGAAACTTTCAAAAGGTTACGCCATAATGCCAAAGTTAAAGATCTATAGTTCTACAAGTTGTTGTGTGTTAATATTAAATTGTTTTCCGTGTTTAAATTATCGTTTTTTGCTGAGATTACCTATTTAAATTGCAAGCTAGTTATTTAAATTCGATTGATTGACAAAGAAAAGCAATATCAAAACATTAAAAGTTACAACCCTATTGCTTCAATGGAGCGTAGGTAATTATATCCTCAACTAGGCTTAGTTTCCATACTGTTCATATTTATACTGTGCCCATGGTCACGGGGGGGACTGAGATGTTTGACGTCCCCATGTCACAGTTAGCCCGGCTATCTTCAGTTTTTAAATATTAATTTTTAGTCCGATCTACGCAGCATGAGCTTACAGTATCTTGAAGTCTCGCAGTGGTATGCTTGGGTTTGGATTATTTTTTTTTAATTATAGGATTCCAAGCAGATGGCAGCACCCATCCATCTTCTCTATTGAAATTAGGATGTTTTTTAAAAGATGTGCCTCCATGCTGATTCGCATGCGGAAGAGCACCAATATCATTCTCAGTGTACTAGCGGAGAGTTGGGATTCACCAATGTTAGGGCGTTGGATAAATCTGCATACTTTAAATTAGACACGCCACGACCTAGAGTAGTATTTTAATTTTAATTTAATTTCATGTTTATATTTATTAATTTTAATTTTCTTTAATGTTATAGGTATTGATTATATTTTTTTAACAAATATGGATAATTGGTCTGCAATAAATGAATTATTATTATTATTATTTAATTTCAAGTTAAGTAAAGGCTCCAGAGGTATCGTGATGAGTCAGTACAAAATGTGATTTTTTTAATTAACGCCCCCGCAACACCCCTTGCGTGTGGAATTTCGTAAAATCGTTCTTAGCTGACCTCTGCTCGGCGAAATGAATTTTAAGTCTCTAGGCCTTATGGTTTCAGAGATAGAGAGTCAGTACATAGGTGGAAATCTCTATATATATTTAGTATTTGAGAATTGAGTAAAACTAAAGCAGCTAAATAAATGAAGATAAACTTTCTAACGAAATAAGAGCTAATAAAATCATTCATATTTTATAATAAACGTCGTATCTGCGAAAATTATATCCTTAGTGTCGGTCTCGGAAAGGAGTTGTTTAGACGCCCTTTTAAAAGGTGCTTTTAGGCATTTCCTTTAATGTTGTATTCTATAGAAAGAGTAATAATCGCGAGAAAGGCATTGCGATAATTTTCTCTTCCCAAGTGATTATTAATCTCACGACCTTCAGAAAATTTATTGTCTCCTTGCTAAAAATATTGTCTCAATGGAATGTCAAATAAAATTATACGAAATTTATATTCACATACTAGAAGATTTTCAACCTTTTAAAAATAAATTGCGCTAATTCATTTTTGAATGAATTAGCGCAATTAATTTTGATATTTATATATCATTGCTATCAGTAGCAACGATATAAAAATATCATTACTACTTGACTGAAAACTATGCCTACTGTCTATGACTACCTTCTGATAGCACATGTTTTTTGCATTACAAGCTTGTTTCATTGCCTTTCTGTTTTATAAACAGGCAAGGAAAGTCCGCAGCAAAACGAGAACAACTGGCATAGCGTAACCCTTTCAAAGAACCGACAATTGAGGGAAAAGGACAAAAAGCTTAAGCGACAGCATCGTACTAGCAAGCTAAGTGTAGTATCCACTAACATTAAAGCTTTAGTTTGTTAGCATATTCAGTTGTAATCTTGTTAATATCAGAACTTATGTGTGCTAACCTTTAAAAAACGATCACATTACACATTCTTGATTAATATAGCAGTTGTAGGTATCTGTGTTAAAATAACAATAAGACAATTTCAGTGCCATTTCGTGGCGATGTAACAGAATCCACGGTCAACACATCGGCCCGTGGATGTCGTGAGAGCTATATAGAAAATGTCGAGAGCAGCTAATGGCCTCTTAGATATCGTTAGATTTTCATAATACATACAAGATGTAAAATACCCACCAGAACTGTGAATGGTTGCAGCATCAAAGCTGCGTGATATCTGGTGCTGTGACTGTTCCCTCTGTACTTTATTTTTATTTACAAGAGTAATAGAAAACAACAAACGAACTACTTAAAGGGCTTCCTATTTAACCTACTCAGAAAGTAGCCAAGAATCCGTTACAAACATAATAACTTACGTCCAATTACAGCGGTTTTTATGATATACTCGTATTAAGGGTAATTGACTACAGTACCTTCTTACTCAATTACAAATATGTAAAGGTACTAGATACTTTAACACTTTGACTGTCCGGTTTCCAGACACAATAGTAAGACAATAGCAATGACCTATATGTAGTGCACGGGACAGCGAAAGGGTTAAAGTAGGTACGTATATTTCGAGACGATTGAGAATTCCGCGTTTTTAGACTACAGTTTTTTGCAATTTACGTATTGAATTGAAGAGCGTTACCTTTTTTAATCTAAAACGGTTTTTTACAATATCGTGTATGGTTAGCCTCGCGCTACCGAGCTGACATTTTTTTTATAGTATAGGGTGACAAACGAGCACACATTCCACCTAATGGTAAGTGGCTGCTGTGACCCATAGACATCTACATTTATCCTCGTTTGCGAATCAAAATGCAGATGCATTTTGACGTTACCACCCGTGAGGACTAAGATGGAATGCCTCGTTATCAGTATAAAGGGTCTCCGGTTCTCTACACTCACCATACGAAACACAGCAGTGTTAAGCTGCTATTTGACGCTGGTATTCAAACATTGCAATATTTAAATGGTCTAACGTAATGCTCGGCAGTTTTCATAAACCGTTTAACAGAAATGAGTATATTTGGAACGACAAACTGAATGGATATTTTGAAAGTACCGGACTTTTGTCACACAATTCTCTGGTCTGAATTATTCAGTCTCCTAAAATGTGCTTTTAGCGAGCCCCTTCTCACTCGTTGTGTAGTGGCTGCGAGAAGGGTGTCATAATTACTTCTCGCTCTGTCATCACGAACGATAAAAGCCTACATTGTACGTATTCAAGTCATTCTCGCTAACCTAAACGTCTTATACATTTGACTATACAAATAGTCATTAAATTTAAAAAAAGGTTTTGAAAAAAGTTCAAGATAATATGCAAGCAAACTTAACAGTGGTAGAGCCAAGCGGCAGCTTTTGCTGTCGCACGGATGGGCTGCCTCGAACCGGGGTATTACCACGACCTCACAGAAAACCAGTGTGAAGTAGAGGTTTACCTCTGCGTTTCGCTTGGTGAGTGCAGGTGGCCGGAGGCCCTTTTTACTGGAAATGAGGCATTCCATCTTAGTCCTCACGGGTGACAACGCATCTACATTTTGATTTGTAATAGAGGATAGATGTAGATGTCTATGGGCCGCAGCAACTACTTACCATCAGGTGGACTGTGTGCTCGTTTGTCACCCTTATCCTATAAAAAAAGCAGAGTCGGATTAATAAACTCAGTTCATTCAACTCATTCAGTAAACTAAAATAGTTTTAGTAAACTATAGTAGTTTACTAATCTATCAAAGTAGTTTACTTATCCGTCCATGCTTTCTGATAGTCATATAACTTGAGGAACAAACAATCGATTAGGAAGAAACTTTCTCAAGTGGAAGTCTGGTATTAACAAGCTCAGTGTGAGGTGATTTTTATATGTGGTAGAGCCATGCTGCTGCTATATTATGGTTGTAGCAGAAATAGGTCGACATTACCGGGGTAGTATCACGCTCTCACAGAATACCGTTTCGTATATTGAGTGTAGAGAACCGGAGACCCTTTTTACTGAAAATTAAGCATTCCAACTTAGTCGTCAGGTTGTCATCCCTGAATATTTATTTTAATTCTTAATCAAGTATAAATGTAGATAACTAGATATAGTGATGATCAGTAGTGATATTGTGTAAATCTGGTGAGTACCGTGATTGATTTCGTTTGATTTTTGACATTTAGGTTCATTGTATTGTGTAAGTGTATCAGTATCGATTATAAGCAGATGAGTTTTTATATTACTCCCTTAATTGAAGTTACAAAGTGTAAGTGTAAGGACGTCAGAGATTCCAGGTTTAAGGTTCAAGGTCAGGACTAATATCTATGGTTATGGTCCTTTAGAGGTGCTAAAAATTTAATCTTTTAAATCAATGCAATGAAGATACTTCTTTGGAGGTGTTAAAAATGTAATCTTTTAAATCAATGCAATGAAGATAAGGCCATATACGAATATGTAACATATTTCGATAATGGCAAACTCACTAATCAAACCCTATAGGGTAGGTACTTCTCGCTAACGTAGATCCATGAAATTTAGCAATAAGCAAAATCTTATGGCACAAGTAAAGGGAAAAATCCGAAAATCGTCAATTGATTGATATTCATAACACAAAAAATATATTTTACGATTACAAACTTACATTAGCATTATGTGGACCGATGTACTTTTGAGCTTACCTATAATTTCCGAGTTTGATGAAACTTTCTACATACATAATTAAGTTTTTACGGAACCCTCAGGGCGGGATTACTACTCATACAGTATTCATTTCGAATTATGATGTTCTTTAAAAACTGTGTTATGCAGTGGCTAAGTTGCTACGCACGAAACAAGTATACTCATATTTATGTATGACCTAAAAACATTTCGTCGTTTGTAAAACAGATTCCACCAGACGTCCAATCCACTTGGTATAACGGTCAATCACTATTTGCTTTCTAATAGTAATATATTCCGCTATTATATATATTTTTCAAAGTGAAAACTTCTTTAGGCACGTTGGGCACTTTTGGAATGGGGAAAAAGCACTGAACTCGCGTGACGGTCACGCTCAAATACACATATTATATATAATTATTTTACATGTAAAACAGCGCAATAAATAAATAAATTATTAATATTAATACTTTGTCAAAGATAATTTCTAAGAAAAATACTTCCTGAAAATATTTCTTAATTACCCAAAAATAATGTTTACAAATTTGTGAAACTAAGAAATGTTCACTTCTGCCGTGTAGTCCTACGATTAACAGTTTTTTTTTTAACTTGACTGCAGGTTCTCAATTTCTCTGTAATTATATTTTTTTTTATGTTCGGACATAACTTATTTGTTTCTAAAGGAATAAATTACATCCCTAAGGTGAAAAACTAGGGGATGAAAATTTTAATGTAACTGTTTAGACGACATTCTAGTTATTACCTTAAACTTGTGATTTTCCTTAGTCTGCTCAAAAAGGGTAAAAACATCCTTTTAGAAAGCGAAAACCTTAAAGTACGTGAGCACCTACTTTAAAAACTAAAAAAAATTATAATTTTCACATAATAAATAGCTTTTAAATTCGGGACTTTATGTTTTAACATTTTCGGTTTTACTTTTTTATAATTATAATTTTCAAATATAATATAAAACACTCACGCCTGTCACCCAGAGGGGTAGGCAGAGACTATGGACTTCCATTTGGCACGATCCTGACACACCTCTCTCGCTTCCTCCACATCCATATACCTACGCATACACGCTCGTCGGTTAAAGGTACTCTTGATTTGGCCCATTTTCAATATATCGCCAATTTGGTCGATAAACGTTCGCCTAGGGTGTCCCTTCCCGACTCTGCCGTTCACCACTGCGACATAAATTTGCTTTGTCACTCTTTCCTCATTCATTATTTCTACATGACCAAACCACCGAAGCATTCCTTTCTTAATCCTGGTCACAACATCATCTAACAAAACACACTCTTCTTTTATCACAAAATTCCTCACTCTGTCATTCAGATTCATCTCTAACATACTCCTTAATGACTGCTTTTTTACAGCATCTATCCTACTCTCGTGCTTCTTCTGCCACACCCAACTTTCACTACCATACATTAAAATAGGGAGTAACACAGCACTGTGAATTGCCATTCACTCTATTTCCTGCATTCACTCGTCGTTCTATATCCTCATCATGTCTACCATCCCTGCTAAATACACATCCCAAATACACAAACTCATCTACTTGCTCAACCAACTCCCCTTCTATTCTTATTCTTATTCTTTCAAATATGACCTACTAAACTATTAAATCACTATTATTAAATGGCGAAGCTTGCGAAGACACTTATTGACTTCACGATGTCTGTCTGTCTGTCCCACGATTATCTCGAGAACGGTTTCGAATTTTCAAATTCTGTTTTCAGCAATCGATTACTGATCACCCAGGTATCTGAACCTCCTATTTTAAAACTGATTGCTCAACGGCAAAAAAAAAAGCTGATTGCTTCGCCACTTTGCTATGCTGTTAGCTTGCTAGGTTTATTTTTGTATATTAACAGTAAAACCATGTATTTTGCAACGTAAGAAAACGAAATTTTATTTGTTTATTCGTATAATATGTGATAGTATTTTATGTAATTATGTATTCTCGTCTGGTTACGGTAAATATAAAATGCGAAAGAAACAGATCAAACACAAATCGATTTAATACCAAAAAAAATATCATGAAATAAATCAAAATACCTATATTAATAAACCTGATCAAACGAATACCCTCAGCTGGGGTCACTACCACAGCCTTGGCTTTAGGGAACGAAACCAGCGGATGATAGCGCTTCATCACGGATTATCAGTCGCCTCAGATGTCCCGAGAGACTGACCGGAATTAACCCGTGTGCAGAAGCGACGATGGGAGTAATATCGGTCAGTATACCGCCGCATATGTCAGTCACCTCTTGAACCAGGTTATTTATAGTAGCAGGGGTGACAAGCGAGCACACACTTCACCTGATAATAAGGAGATTCTGTGGCCCATAAACACCTGCATCCATTATCAATTAAGAATCAAAATGCAGATTTATTGTTACCCCTGAATACTAAGAATATCTTTTTACCAGTAAAAAAGTCTCCAGTTCTGCTGTCTCAATACTGACCATACAAAATACAACACGATTATGCAGCTATTTCACACTGCTATTCTGAGTGCACATGATTCTTTTACGATCGAGACGCCAGTAGTAAAAAAGTGAAAAAGAAGATTCAAAGAGACAAGAATAAAAATGTATTCCTACCAAAATTGCTCTACAGAACATGGGCAACAACATTATTCTGTGGTTAGGTAGTAATTTCCTAAACCAGCCTAACCCTTTGTGTGGCGTATGAAAAATAACATATAAAAATTAAAATCATCGTAAAAGAAATCATTGACAATAATATAGAATAGTGTTAAGGGTTGTGCTTGATCGCCAATGTTAGTTTCTATAAAATAAAACTTGGCCCAATAACCATATTAAAATAATAATAAAAGAGGCAACAAAGAGAAATGAAGCAGGAGATGGATAGCGGCATCTTTCCTCTAACAATTCAAAATAATAAAAAATCTACCAGGCAAATATCCCCTTACGAGGTAACTATGGGAGAGATCTATATTATACGAAAGGATTGGACTTTCGATAGGCTTTAGTGAATAATGAATGAATTCTATAATCTTGGAAATATTTTATTTACTATAAAACCAATAAATTACTCTTAGAATATTGAAAGACGATATAGAGGCGAGACGAAATAGAGCAGGGAGACCGTGGACTGCAAAATATTAGGACAGATGACACGACATGAATGGGGCAAAATTTCTGTTGCAGCTTAAATGTTGATTTACCAAGTGCTCGACGGTGAAGGATAACATCAAAGTCTGCATGAGGAGATAACATATTTCCAAGGGATAAGAAGTTCACCAGCACCTACTGAAACAGCGCAGCGGAATAAATGCCTCATTAGTCCATAATCCTCTTACAAATGAGAGGAGGTCAGTGCCTTGGGCTGTAATCTAACGATTGGCAAATAATTTAGATTTAGTTACATAGACGATGAAGATTTTAATGCAACTATAGACTGTAGACGTTTTAAATTTTGATTTCATTTCCTTTTCTTTCCGTTCTTGTCATTACGGAACCTGTTGAACATTTAAATTTTTTACTGAATATGAACTTATTACAGACGTAAATTTACAACATCTGAAGACATACGTTTTACCTTTATACATATAAATATAACACACATCACATTATATCACAGTTTTTTACCACCGTTAAAAAGCGTGTTATAATAAAAAAAATATACATAATGTAATTTCTAATCATCACTACATTTACAGTAACATTTTCCCATTTTCATTCATTTTTCTTTGCTATAAATATTCTCAATAAATTTATTCACAGCTTTTATTTTGGCGGAAGATATAGATACGTACATTTTTTTTATAGGATAAAGGTGACAAACGAGCACACAGTCCAATTGACGGTAAGTGTTTGCCATAGAGTGATGGCCCATAGACATCTACATCTACCTTCGATTACGAATCAAAATGCAGATGCGTTGTCACCCGTGAGGACTAAGATGGGATGCCTCGTTTCCAATAAAAAGGGTCTCCGGTTCTCTACACTCAATATACGAAACACAGCAGCGTTAAGCTGCTATTTTACGCTGGTATTCTGTGAGAGCGTGGTCCTTCCCCGGTCGATCCGATCCATTCGTGCTACAACCATAATATAACTGCAGCATGGCTCTGCCACGTATATGGTATCGAGCCAATCTTATTCTATCATGCCAGGGGGATTTAGTAGATACGGCTTGGTCGACACAGTTAACCTTGTAAGAGCAAGCATGGATGGCCTGAGACAAAAACCGGCCACTTGTGCCCGCTCTGAGTGCATCTAACGGGCACGAAGGTGTCGGATCAACAAATGGATTCCATTGCCTTCGTGTTACGGACTCCGTAGAGAGGGGTAACTCGTTTTCCAAGCTTAAAAAAAATCATGATGAGACTTGATGTCTGAGAAATTAAATATTTTAAGGTCATGTGTAGTCTACCAACACGCACAAAAACAGCACGCCGGATGATCTGCTCGACAAATATACGTTGTAACTTTTTCAAAGATGTAGACGGTGAGAATCTTCCCCGTGGCCTCTCTAATATACGGCAAAGATAGAACGCCAAGAGTACAGATTGCTAACATCATATGTAGGTATTTCAATATATGACGACTTTTTGTCTTTTTAAATTATAGCCTTCAGCAATGCTGCTTCTAAATATAATTCCCTGAAAATCTGATGACACATTTTAACTGTATACCATTTATGTTTCACACGCACGTAAATTGCAACGTTTTGTATTCCATTTCCATGCAAATGCACGGCGACGAGTTGTTCGCTTAATTATGATTGGAAATCGCATTATGTGACGCTCTACGTGAGTTCACGCTCGACATGGCTGCTCGCGGTCCATTACTCGAACATCATTATACACATACATAAAATAAATATTTTACTTACTTACTTATCTTCACGCACAATCCCTGACGGGGTAGCCAGAGAGAACAGATCTATATAAAATATTTTAACATTTTATAATAATTATAAAGGTCTCCAGAAACTTAAATATAATGATTTATTTTAATAGCTCCTGAAGTCGATGCTAAGATACAATGTATCAAAGAAATACGAGTAAATTTAATTTTAAGTCGGTTTTAGTTATATTAAAAGTTTAATAATTACACCCTTTTAAGTGGTCAAAGGAATATGCAAGTTCAAGATAACTAGAATGTCATTTCAATAGGTACATTTAAATCTTCATCCCCATTTTTTCTTCAAATTTATAAGCAACCACCCCTGAAATATAACCTATTTAATAAAAAAATATCATTTAAAGTATAGCCGTTCCCGGGAAATCTGTGAACATAGGTACATGAAAGATCATACACTTGAAATAAACACTACACTACACTCTCGTTTTATGAACTTAATTAAAAATTGTGTATTCGATTTTAAAATTTTAAATAATTTTTCGTTTTGTACAAGTGAAATAATTTATATGTAACTTAGTCTAATCAAATTAAACTTTAAGCCAACTCCAATTTGTTTTGGGAAACTGCGCTTCCAAATCTTTTTATAAGAATTCTCATACGAAATTTTGAATTTTGAAAAGAAACTCGGGTGTTTTTCAACTGAATTCCCAAGAACAATCTCTGTTTCTATGCTCTATTTATGCCGCAAACGTCTTACTCGTACATAACATCGCTGTTTTTTAATATTTCGTTTTCATTCGTACTGAGATTTATCTTATTTCAACTTATATTCTGCACGGTTTCTTTTAATTTTAAAATACTATAAGGATACCTCAGTAGTCTCTCCAACTTGACATCATTGGAGTTAACGAAAAGACACTGCTTTCACCTCATCAGCTTTTTATAAATCAGTGTCCAACTTTAGCCTCTTTTAATTAATTAAAATAATTAAAACTTTTACTCTCATACAAACTTTCTCCATTTTTGTCAGTATGGGGCTTACATCTTTGTTAATAATAAAATAATATTATAATATGACGAAATAATTTCCATGATCGACTCATCGCTTCATACGTCTGCAAATCGATGAATCGAAAAGGTGGCGGTGTTCATAGTTTCTTCTATAATCCTCTTCCCCATCCTTAGGACTCCGCTAGTACTCTCCCAGTCGCAGCATTATTGAGGCAGTCCATTTTAGCATTATTATTTAGAATTCGTCTAGGTCCGCGGCTGCAAACATATAAAATGTGATTTTCAATAATAACCACGTTTCACGCGAGGAGGCACTGTTCTCAGTCACCAACAAATGTACTACATACTTGTAATATACTGCACGCTGTAGGTGTTTACAAGTTTATCCCGGTCTTTTTGACTTCTTAGTCACTTTTTTATTATCCTTTTTATGGCTTAATGACGCTTCTTGGTCAACTGTTTTATAAAGTAATATCCTCCAGACTGAATTTCGGTCACAGCGGCCGGTCTCAACGGATATTAGCCATCTGCGCAGGACAGGATTATAATATTCCACTGCATACGCAATCACTAGTGCACTCTTATTCCCTCACATTCATAAGAACAACAACGTGCTTTCCGGGGCACGGGGAGGGAGCACCACCAATTTCCTGACTCCGGGCTACTACTGTGAATTTTTTGACAGTAAGACTGATTTTGGCTCAACCCGAGATTCGAAACAGAGACCTCAAGATCAGCAATTGCGTTACTACCACTATATCAACGAGGCATAAACATAACTTTTTTTATAATTGCGGAAAGTATTCGCTTCCTGTTCAGGAAAAAATACACGTAAATTTATTACAAAAAAGACGAACCATATGTTCGTAAGGACAAATCATTCATGTTTTACAATTTTGAGGTTGTTGAGAATTCTTTGCCTCGAAGTTATAAGCGATGCACATAAATTACCATATACAAGTACGTACTGCGGAAATATGAAATCACATGTTTTTCGTTTATCGAATATTTGTATGTATGCTGAGTCATATTTTTTCATTCATTCATTTATATACAGCCTGTCAAAAATCCTCTACTGAACATAGGCCTCCCCCATTGACAGTTTCATAAGACAAATTTTGCTATACTACCCACACTTTTACCGTGTAGTGGCGGTGTAAGAATATCCACTACCCCATATCGGCCCATGTGTGTCGTAAGACGCGACACAGGGAAATTAAAACAGGAAATGAGCCGCAGCACTTTCCTGATAACAAATGAAATTATTAAAAAACTGCGGTTGCCAACCCGCCTGCCAAGCGAGGCAACAATGGCAAAAGCCCCTATGAGACAATCTGTGGGGGAGCCTAATGTTCAGCAGCAGCTTTTTAGGCTGTAATGTATGGAATGGATGGATGGGCCCACTCTTGGGAGGCAGATCAGCAAGAGCAATATGCATTAGTTGTTATCATGAAGATGACTGTTTCAGTTTCCTTCCTTGCGACACCTACATGATGATAATATGGTATAATTCATTTTCTTACGCTGCGTCTACACGTCGACAGTCATATTATGAATTACTTTAGTTTATTTTGTAAAATACACAATATTAAAAACTATAATTAAAAAAAAATAAAACTAGTAACTTAATTATCATACAGTCTTACACCCCGCGGTATCGTGCCAAGAACGCTGGCTACGTTTCCCCGCTGAATGGCTATAATACTTAGCTTTTGAGCGAGAAACGAACCAGCCCTCTTATCACCAGCAGCAACGACCAGTCGCGGATGAAGTAAAAACCTATAAAAGCCTTCAGATTTTGAGTCTCCTTGATTTTTCAAATATTGAAATAATTAAATTACTTAATACCTACTTCCTATTTTACACTAACTTTAATAGGCCTTAATATTTTTTGAATTAATTAGCTTTAATTTCAAAGACCGGCAATGCATCTACAATTCCCCTGGTTCCCCTGGTGTTGCAGTTGTTCGTGGGCGACGGTAGTCACTTACCATCAGGTGAGCCGCATGCTCGTTTGCCCCTCTCCTATAAAAAATAATATTTCAAGCACTAGAAATGACAACATGAATTATGCGGATTTATAAAGAAAAGCATTATTTTGCGCACTTACAACTTTTCTCGTGTGGTTGTTTTAACATCGTTGTAGAAAGATATTTACATGTTATCATCAGCCTGTGTCATTTCACTGGTAGACATCCTACGGTAAGATGTCTGGACATTTTATTATGATGGTCACTATCTATAGATCTTCTGTAACTTATCTTTATGTGAGACATACAATATAAAATAATGTACCAACTGTTTTACCAACCTAGCATGTCGTAAAAGACTACTAATGTGATATTGACCTTGTGATCTTGTAAGCGATGGGCTTGCCAGTGGTAAGCACTTCTTTCACATCCATCTATATATCCATATTTAACCCATATTTTTTTTCTAAACGTAGTCCGAGTAGCTAGCTACTCTTTAGGCTCTGTCTACCGCCGCAGGGCTTACAGGCGTACCAACTATTTACCTACTAAGAACCATTGTTAGTAGGTCATTGTTTATACAACCATTAGTCGCGGATCAGATCATTCTAACATTCTTCATATTGGCTTTTTACGACACCTGCAGAACTAAATATGATTTTGATGATTGAACGATTCTCCTATACCATCACTATACGTAAATATTTAATGAAATTCATCATTGTTTCCATGTTCGACGCTAAAAACTATTTTAACACAATTTCAGACCAATATCCACGTAGACGTTGACAAAATTAATTGTTCTGTGTCTGTCTGTCACAGTAGTTCTTGTGTTTCGCGGAGATGGTTGAAATTTCACAAAGTAATTAGTAACAAAATGCGGTTAACCAGATACAGATAGACGAAAGGTTAAATATTAATATTAGTATTTTTAACTGGGGATTGTACTCCCTGATAATGAGGAGGTTTAATTTTTTTTTATTTAAAATTTGTGTTAGTTAGGAAACAGAAACAGAAACTTTTTTATTCAATATAGATTAGTATAAATAATACTTATTGAAAGTCACTCTTTTGTATAATTACCACTGGTTCGAAAAAAAAACCTCTGTCCTGGGAAGAACCAGCAAGAAACCCAGCGGGACTTTTTTTTTAAATAACAGCTTACAATCATGTATGTTACACAAATTAACAACACAACAAATTAGAAATAGCTTGGTAGCGATCACCTCATTTCCAGGGGTTATTATCATCTATAAATTCTTTACTATTATAATAACCCTTTTTATAAAAACTTAGTTTAATAAAGTTTTTGAACTTTGAACAGGTCAAATTTTGTATATTTTCTGGAATTTTGTTGTAAAAGCGTATACATCGCCCCAAGAATGAATTACTGACTCGATGAAGTCGAGTAACTGGTACTATTAGCTTGTGTCTGTTCCTAGTATTTACAGAATGAATATCACTTATTTTTGTAAAATTACTTTTATTTTTGTGTACGTACATTACATTTTCATAAATGTATTGAGAGGCCAAAGTTAATATATTAATTTCCTTAAATTTTTGTCGCAGCGACTCTTTAGGCTTTAAATCATAAATTGCTCTTATGGCCCTCTTCTGTAAAACAAATATAATTTCAGTGTCAGCTGCGTGTCCCCATAGCAAAATACCATACGACATTATGCTATTGAAATAGCTAAAGTAAACTAGTCTAGCTGTTTCAACACTGGTTAGACTTCTAATTTTTTTACAGCATATGCTGCAGAACTAAGTCTGCTTACTAGTTTTGATATATGGGGCTCCATTGAAGCTTCGCGTCTAGTGTGATTTCAAGAAAAATGGTAGTATCTACAAGACTCAGTTTCTCCACATTTAAAATTACATTATTATTTAATTGTTTGACATTTGGAGTCATAAATTTCATACATTTCGTCATACGTTATAAGTCATTAATGTATACAAGAAACAGAAAGGGGCCGAGAATTGAGCCTTGAGGCACGCCCATTTGTACCATTGACCCGGAAGAACTCATACTGTTAATGACAACTTTTTGCGTTCTCTTACTTAAATATGAAATAATTAATTTAAGAGCATCACTTCTTATACCGTAGCGTTGAAGTTTCCTGATTAATGTTTCATGGTGAACACAATCGAAGGCTTTGGATAGGTCACAAAATATACCCAAAGCATCCTGTGAATTCTCCAATGCATTATATTTAGATTTATATATATTTAATCAGCTCAACACCGGCATCAGTTGTTGAGCGACCCCTTGTGAAACCAAATTGATTTTTATGAAGTAAATTATTTATATTAAAAAAATTTAACATTTGATCAAGAATAATTTTTTCAAAAATCTTACTAAGTGTTGGTAGTACAGAAATAGATCTAAAATTGGCAGGGCCTAATGTACTACCAGATTTAAATAAAGGTATTACTTTACTATACTTCATTAAATCAGGAAACACACCAGATTCGTAACTAGTATTAAAAATAATAGCTAAATGAGGCGCGATTGTGTCTATTATAGACGCAATAACTTTAACAGAAATCCCCCACCGATCCGCAGTTTTCTTAACATCAACAGTTTTAAAATATTTTACAATATCTTTTGATGATACTTTATGAAATGTAAAATTCTTTGTACACGCATTTACATTTTGTTTAAGTAATGATTCGGTGACCGCAGGAGAAGAATTCAGTCACTTAGTGGTTAATATCGGAATATCAGTAAAATATTTCTCAAAAACCATTGCAACGTCCTGATCTGATTCGATTAATTTGTTAATAACACTTAACTGGTAGTTTGAATTGCGAGAGTTGATCTTACCAGTTTCGTATTAATTATACTCCATGTCATTTTAATTTTATTAGAAGCCGTCTTTATTTTGTTGCTCAAATGCAAAGACTTGGCTGTGGAGCACACTCTTTTAAATATTTTTGAATATTTTTTACATATTCCCTAAGTCTGACGCTATGATTATATGACCTTTCATGGTAAATATCATATAACCTATGTCTGCTCTTATGGACTCCTACTGTCGCCCATTCATTAAATGACTTCCGACTGTTCAAGGAGAATGTTTTAGAAGTAAAAGTATTATTAAATTCATTGCAAATAAGCTTAAATAATGTTCCATACAAAAAATTTGGATCATTATGGTATGAAAGTGATGGAAGTTTTTTCACTATGTTACTTCTAAATTTCTCCAAGCGACGTGCATTTACTGGAACAAACACAACTTTCTCATCTACTTGCTTTTTGTGAACATAAGATAACGAAACTACTTGTCCACAGTGATCAGAACTTAAGTTTTGAATTATACATTTATGCAACGGCTTCACATTTGTAAAAATGTTATCTATACATGTTGCACTAGATTGAGCAATACGCGTTGGCTCTATAAATAAATTAAAAAGACCATATGATTTAAACAATGATCTAAATTTAATATTGATGGAGGAAGCTTCTAGGAGATTGATATTAAAGTCTCCACATATTACAACAGATTTATTCTGTTTATTAAGCTTAGCAAAAACTTCCTCCATAATGTTTTCAAAAATATCATATGTAGAACATGGGGGTCTGTAGACGCTCACAACAATGAGATGCTCAAACTCAACACATGCCAATTCTACAGTTCGCTCAACAGAGAGGCTCACAATATCTTTACGTTCTTTACATGATAATAATTTACTAGCTAATATTAAGGAGCCACCTCTTAAAACCGTATCTCTATTGAAAGAACTGACCACCTGGTGATTACTGAAGTTAAACATTAAGTTATAAGCTTTTAACCAATGTTCAGTAATACATAAAATATGAATATTGTTGCTATTTAAGAACAACTCAATTTCTAGCTCTTTGCCTATCATGCCTTGTATATTTTGATGCACCAGGTGTAAACAATTTTCATTATCTTTTTGTGGAGTCATACAATTAAAGATTTGTAAGCCACATTCTAAATTATTTAAATTATTATAACTGCTAGAGATTATCTCTATTGTCTCATTTTCTAACTTAAATTACTTGGAACTGATTCCAAATTGCATATTAAGTCTTTACACTGCTCAAAAGAAGCAGATGTCTGTGTAGCCAAGTCCTTGGCTGAGTTAATATATAAACAATAAGATAGCACATTTGCTATCTGTCTTAAATTATATTTTGATAGGTAATACCTATATCTTGTCAAAAATTTCTTAATTAAATTATTTATATCTATTAAATTAATTCTATCATTTTAATGGTAACAATTAAATGTCAAGTTTAAATTATTATTACATGAAAAGTTATTCATTAATAAATTTAAGGAGTGGCTTAGGATAGCAAAGCAGAACTAAATAAAACTATTAGTAAATCCAATTGTGCATGCCTTAAGTGCATTAAAAATTACTAATAACATGATTATACACACAAGTTTTCACTAATAATCTTATTACTATACAATGTTCCGATAATTTTATGTCAAACTTCAAATAAAAAGAAGTTTGGAAAATTCAAAAGTGCATGACTCATAATGCTCATATGATAGTGAAAAATAAAAAAGAAATGTAAATTGTAGTTCTATTCGTCAAAAAGTTCCAGTAGCCGTCCCCGAAGTACACCTTCAATTCACTCCGTCAAGTCCGGAGGTAATGTCTATTTATAACTAACAAAACGAGCCAAACATCGGCACACCTATTACTTCTCGTTGAGGAGTTCCAGTAGTAGTCATCGAAGTACATCTTCAGATCACTGTTTAAAGTCCGAAGGTAAGGTCTCATCATAGCTATCAAAACGAGACCCAAACTCGGCACACCTAGTTCTACTCTTCGAGGAGTTCCAGTAGGATTCATCGAAGTACCTACACTTTCCGGTCACTCTATCAAGTCCGGAGGCAGAGGTGAATTAAATGTCGAGTGTGTCCTAGGCTAGCCTAACACCACATCAGCGCCCCTCTATGGGCTATATGATATCTATTATAAATTAAAACTCATTTTGCAAATAAACTATATTATAATTTGTAATATAGTTTAATAATTGCTTTAATAATTTGCCTCTCGAAAATACGACACGTGTTTCGCCTTTACACGAGGCATCCTCAAGTGAATTAGACTCTTCGTAGGCTGGCCGTAGTGTGTCGTGTCTAGTGTGGTAGTGCTGGGGGTGGTAGTGCTGGGATTCATGGCGACGCGTATAGTGCGCGTGATTGAGGGGGGTTTTTCTTTAATTTAATTTTCTTTCTTTACGCGGAATTAAGCTAATTAGTTTATAACAACCCCAAAAATAATTATAACTAAACAAAAAAAACTTAAACTGCCATTTACATTCCATGGCTTCCCACATGATAGATGAAGAGTTTAAAAATAGATTGAATTGAACAATTGATAATTTCAAAAGTTGTTCATGTTTACGCCTCCTTGCGGACTAAATAAATCTACACCTTATGTTAGAAAAACCGCTTTTTTATGTAAAAATAGGAATTGATCGATTCAAAAAATAATATTAATAAGTTCAACAATCATTTATCTTTCTGACAATGTACTTTTTATATCATTTATATGTTCAATATGATTGTTAGATACGATTTCATGCGATAAAACGTTGAAATCTGATTTTTATGCGCTTGTAGAAAATACCTACGCGTTTTGCGCTTAAGGCATGCAATAGAGTGAACGATTCTCCTATACCATCACTACATGTATATATTTAATCAAACTCATCATTGTTTCCATGTTCGACGCTAAAAACTCTTATAACATAATTTCAAATCTATCTCCATGCAGGCGTTGACAAAAGTAGTTGTTTAGCTTCAGTACTAAATTCAATAAAACAGAACGTCACCTTGGAGTCTGTGTATCACAGTAGTTCTTGTGTTTCGCAGAGATGGTTGAAATTTCACAGATAAACAAAATGCCGTTAACCAAAGTAAAGGTTAAACATAGTAAATTTTAACTGGGGCTTGTACTTCTTGAAACTTAAGGACATTTTAACTAACCCTAGATTTTTATACTCTCAATGGTATTAACATTACTAAAATTCCTTTCAACCGCTCTTGGTAAGCTTTAAATGGCTTACTTAGCTGTGGTTCACGATAGTACTCAAATCGCAAGTCCAAACCCAGGACATGCCTATATATTTATTATTTAAAAAGGTACACCAACAGTACATGTATTCGTGTACATATTATAAAAGTTACATTTTTAAAGCACAATTCCTTATACATATACCTATTGTAGGCGTACACAACATTGACAGGAGATATTAAATAACAACACAATATAATATATCTGAAAATTTTAAAACAATAAAATAATAAAATTCACCAAAGCAAAGCTAAAAACTTAACTGAGAAAAAATGCCTGTTCACAAAAGGCCGGCCAGTTTTCATTTAAATTTAAACAACGAGTCGTGGAAAATATCTGTTTCAATATTTATCTCGTACTACAGTGCGCAACATCTGGCGATAGGAGAATAGCGTCCAAGGTTAGTCCTTACAGAAGGCAAGGCAAAAGTTTTTTTGATAGGATGTCGGAGCATGTGAGCTGGCACCGTCAATTTAACTCGTTCCAGGAGTTCACTGCATTTTATTTTACCGTTTACAAGTCCGCGCAAAAATACCAAATTATGGTCTCTTCGACGGCTACGCAACGAGTTAATTTTAAAAAAGGCAAGACGATGCTCATATGATGACTGGTGTCACACGCCCTGCGAAATATATAAAGATAAGTTTTATGTCATGGGAAGAATTGACTGCCTTTTAAATTTATAAATAATCCGCAAATACGCTGAGTTGACAGTTTTTTTATGTGCATCGCTATCATCTCATCATTACAGCCCTTCACAAGTCCACTGCTGAACATAGGCCTCTCCCAAAGAATGCCACAAAGCACGGTCCTAAGCCACCAGCATCCATCGACTTCCTGCATGTCTTACCAAGTCGTCACTCCATCTAGTAGGGGACGCCCTACACTTCGTCCGCCGGGACGAGGCCGCCACTCGATGATAACCTTTTTTCCCCATCGGTTGTCGGTTCTTCGAGCTAAATGGCCGGCCCCTTGCCACTTCAGCTTACTAATCCGTTGGGCCATGTCGGTCACTCTGGTTCTACTGCGGATACCCTCATTTCTAAGTTCATCACGCAGATAAACTCCGAGCATAGCCCTCTCCATAGCTCGCTGAGTGACCTTGAGCTTCCTCATCCGGCCAGCAGTGAAGGACCACGTCTCAGTTCCATAAATCATCACTGGCAACACGCACTAGTTGTACAGTCTCGTTTTTAAGTTTTGAGGTATACCTGACGAGAAGATGTGCCGTAATTTCCCGAACGCTGCCCAACTGAGTTGAATCCGTCGATTAATTGCTATATCGTCGAAAAATATAGGAAATAGTATTGGGCCTACGTGAGAGCCCTGTGGAACTCTTGACGGTGCAAAATATACATCTGACTCAAAGCCCCAACAGCAACAACCTCGGGTCTCATACCAAGGCAAGACCTAAACCAGGGAAGGAAACTACCATGTATCTCTTCCATTCGCAATTTCATAAAAAGTAATGCGTGATTTACTTTATCAAAAGCACAGATAAAATCTGTGTATGCAGCAGCAATTTAACTTTTTTTATAGGATAGGGTAACAAACGAGCACTCAGTCCACCTGATGGTAACTGGTTACTGTGAACCATAGACATCTATATCTATCCTCTATAAAGGCTCAAAATGCAGATGCGTTGTCACTCGTGAGGACTAAGATGGAATGCCTCTTGTGCAGTAAAAAGGATGTCCAGTTCTTTACACTCACCATACGAAACATAGCAGCGTTAAGCTGCTATTTTACGCTGGAATTCTATGAGAGCGTGGTCCTTCCCCCGTCGAGCCGACCCATTCGTGCTACAACTATACTACTAATATAGCTGCAGCGTGGCTCTACCACGTACAACTACAACTTCCACTATTCACCCCCAGTGCCATTGTAGAAATAAATGAGACCAAATTGGTCTGTGTTGAGAGACCCCTGCGGAACCCATGCTGGTAGTCAGATAGTGAAGTATCTATGTGGCTAATAATTAATAAATTAATCAGAGACTCAAACAATTTAGAAAAAGTAGACAAAATGAAAATCGACCGGTAGTATTTTACTTTGTTGTTTCCCCTTTTTTGTATACAGGTACTATTTTTGCTTTTTCTTCCATTCCTCGGGGAACACATCATCTCCGAGCGAACAATTAAAGATCATAGTTAATGGTTGACACAAAAGAGATCCACAAATCTTTATAAATAGAGGAGGTATATTTTTTTTTATAGGATAAGGGTGACAAACGAGCACACAGTCCACCTGATGGTAAGTGGTTGCTGCGGCCCATAGACATCTACATCTATCCTCTATTCCAAGTCAAAATGTAGATGCGTTGTCACCCGTGAGGACTAAGATGCAATGCCTCATTTCCAGTAAAAAGGGCTTCCGGCCACCTGCACTCACCAAGCGAAACGCAGAGGTAAACTTCTACTTCACGCTGGTTTTCTGTGAGGTCGTGGTACCACCCCGGTTCGAGCCGGCCCATCCGTGCGACAGCAAAAGCTGCCGAGTGGCTCTACCACTGTTTATCAGGACCGGCTCCTTTCTGTATGTCTAATCGTTTGATTTCTCTTGAGGTAAATATTCAGAAAATTGAATATTCGATAAAGTGGCGATAAACCCTGAAATTTGTGATTTTTTGTTTCAAAATTTGAAGTGAACGTGGAAGCAAAATATTTGGCGAAAAGAGTGGCCATCTCAGAACCAGATTCTGTAATGGAATCGTTTAATAGCATCTTTGAGGGAAGTGTTGACGTTTGCCTTTAATGTTTTGCTAATAAGATTTGACTTACGCGATATTCCATTCTTAATATTTGTTGCGGCTAAACCATTTAGGTTATTTACTCTTGGAAGGACGGCGCTTGGGGATAGACCTATCAATAATCACTTAGTTCATCATAGTATTTTGTAACCATTTCATTGACGTTGCTACAGCTCGAAAACCTCTCCACCCAATCAATACACTCCAGGTCCGAGGCAATTTCCTCGTAATTTGCTTAATAGAAATTAGGTCAGTTCGTTTCTTAGGCTGAAGATAAGCAAAATTAGTTTTTTGTAACGTAACCAAAAGATAAATCAACAAGACCGCATCCGACATTAGATATAACCATTTGAGCAATATGATCATGATCTCTACTCCAGTTAATGAATCCTAGATTAAAATCGTCCATAATTAGGACGTTATTGGAGTGGTTTTTAACGTTATCAACCTTGTCAAGGAAATACGTCAAAGTATTTGATTTAACACGTAGAGGTAAATATATCGCGCAAATGTGTAGCCATTATAGCGAGGTAATATTGCCAAATTTTATTTGCACCGATAGGCGAGTTTAGGCGATTTTAATGGAAGGGTTGGGGTGAGGAGGCTTGGTTATGAAAGGATATTGGGAACGTTTGGTGATGAAAGTATAAATGAGAATGGTGAAAGCCTTCTCGCCGTATGCGTGGAAAAGAGTCTTTTTGTGACGAACACTTTCTTTCGTCATAAGAAGATTCACACGTATACATGGGAAAGAGGTGATGATAGAAGTATGATAGATTTCATAATTGTTGACGAAAGAATGAGGAGCACGGTGGTAGATACAATGGTTTACCGGGGCTCTAACGTAGGGACGGATCATTACTTGGTCTTATGCCGAATTAATGGTCTTTTCAGACGTTGGAGGCATCGGACATCTGTGTCTACCACTGCGTTACAGCGTATAAGAACAGAGAGGTTACAAGATGAAGGTGTGAAAGAGAAGTTCAAATGTAGATTGAGAGAAAATATAATTGGTGTGGCTGAATTGTGAATGAATGATTTTAACTTGGAGACTGTGTGGTATAATATCAAGAAAGGTTTAGTGGATGCAGCTACCGAAGTATGTGGTGTAAGTAAGAGAAAGAATGAAAGGAAAAATAACACGTTATGGTGGGATAATGAGGTACGGATGGAAGTTGAAGCAAAGAAGAAAGCATGGCTAGATTTACTAGCAACCAAGGCTAGTAATTCTAGCAGTATGAATCGTGATATTGAAAGGAAAAACGCAGTCTTTAGACACCTAAATAAGAGAGTAAAAGAAGTAGTTGAAAGGAAAAAGCAAGAAAGAACGGATAAGAATGATAGAAGAATATCGGATAACTTCCAGGCAAACATTAAAATGTTCTGGAAACTCGTAAGAACTACCAGGGGACATTCAAAACAGCCTAGAATGAATGCTATACGAGACCAGAATGGCTGTATTCTGAATGACGAAGTTTTGAGTTTAAGGAGATGGAAGGAATACTTTGAAAGCGTATTTATGAGTGATGAGACGTTTAAATTAAATGAAATAGAAATTCCGAAAGAAGACGAAATAGATAGAGATGTAAGTATAGATGAAATAATGAAAGCAATGAAAAGTATGAAAGCAGGTAAGGCAGCCGGTTATGATAGAGTATCTCTCGAAATGCTGAGGGCTGGAGAAGGAGTGGTAGCAGACCTGCTGTACACCTTGTTTAATTTATGTTGGGAACTTAAGCGGATACCGGGAGACTGGTGCAAAGCCGTGATAGTCCCAATATATAAAGGAAAAGGATCACAGCAGGACTGTGAAAACTACCGTGGTATCAGCCTTCTTAGCATTGTGGGGAAACTGTATGCTAAGGTACTAATTGAAAGAGTTATGAAAGAAACTGATGGAAAAATTTGGGATGTGCAAGCGGGATTTAGAAAGGGAATGGGATGTACGGATCAGGTCTTTTCCATGCGCATGATCGCGGAGAAGTTTTTGGCCAAAAACCAAAAAGTTTTTTGTGCGTTCATAGACTTGGAGAAGGCTTATGACAGAGTGGATAGGGATGTGTTATGGCAAACACTGAACTCATTTGGGTTGAGCGCTGGCTTGATACAGGCATTGAAGTCTCTATATAGGGACTCTAGTGCCTGTGTCAGGATCAACGGGGCCTACTCGGACTGGTTTGGCATCCATAAAGGTGTCAGACAGGGCTGTGTGGCTTCCCCGTGGCTGTTCAACCTATTTATAGACAGTTGTTTGGAAAATTTGAAAGTAGAAGAATGCGGGTTAAGAATGGGTGAGTTAACCGTCAAATGCCTTTTGTACGCCGATGATCAAGTCATACTTGCTTCGTCGGCAGCCGAGTTGCAAATGATGGTTACATTAATGAACAGGACATTAAAAGAAAAGGGAATGAAAGTGAACGCAAGTAAGACGAAAGTTATGGTTTTTGAAAGAGAAGAAAGTAAAACGATATGTGAAATAAGAATAGAAGGGGAGTTGGTAGAGCAAGTAGATGAGTTTGTGTATTTGGGATGTATGTTTAGCAGGGATGGTAGATATGATAAGGATATAGAACGACGAGTGAATGCAGGAAATAGAGTGAATGGGGCTCTACACTCTATTGTGAAAAGTCAGAATGTGTCCAAAAAGGCACGTATGGCAATTCACAATGCTGTGTTAGTGCCTACTTTAATGTATGGTAGTGAAAGTTGGGTGTGGCAGCAGAAGCACGAGAGTAGAATAAATGCTGTAGAAATGCGGTCATTAAGGAGTATGTTAAGGATGAATCTGAATGACAGAGTGAGAAATTGTTTAATAAGAGAAGAGTGTGATTTGCAAGATGATGTTGTGACCAGGATTAAGAAAGGAATGCTTCGGTGGTTTGGTCATGTAGAAAGAATGAATGAGGAAAGAGTGACAAAGAAAATTTATGTTGCAGATGTGAATGGCAGAGTCGGGAAGGGTCGCCCTAGGCGAAAGTTTATCGACCAAATTGGCGATATATTGAAAATGGGCCAAATCAAGAGTACCTTTAACCGACGAGCGTGTATGCGTAGGTATATGGATGTGGAGGAAGCAAGAGAGGTCTGTCAGGATCGTGCCAAATGGATGTCCATAGTCTCTGCCAACCCCTCTGGGTGACAGGCGTGAGTGTTTATGTCGATACCCATAAGTCTTCACAGTTGCTTTCCCATCGCTCAACACGAGCGGATGGAATGTTTCGTAATACAAAACTCCTCCGCCATCCATTTTAGTGGATTTGGAACATACACGATCCCTACGATAAACCTTATATCTAGAATATATAATAACCACATCCGGATTCAACCAAATCTCCGTAAACACTATAACGTTGTAATTATTTGCCAAGATGTATTTAACACGTCAATTGTTTTCGTTCTAAGGCTACGCACGTTTTAATAGTATATTCCAAAGTTGACTCATACATGTATTATCAGGATCTTTGTTGAGTAGAGTTTATCGAATCAATACTCTCAATACTTCGAATGAGGATGGCTGAGCTGTACCCATTTCTGCGTAAGAAGATGCATCCATTACGAACCCTTACGAATTTGAAATCTTCCTTCTTGACCTTGAGGCGAGCTGCTGCGTGCAGGGACTTGATAGCTGGTGGTTAGTGCTCAGAGACAAACACACGCTTTGTTGGACCCGCCATACTAAGATGTTGGGTTGACAGGTTTTCCTTTGGGTTACTTTTGTTGAATTAAGCAACAGCAGTCAACATGTCGTCTCGATGTCGGGGGCTGCAAAGTTTAGCAATAACCATGCCAAGCTCGGTCACTGTCCTTGTTTAGCTTAACAACTTGTGTTACGTGATGAATATCTTCATCTCCAATATGGCAGTCAACGGTTTTTGCTATTTGGGTTAAAATGGTTACAGATTTTCCGTTTTATGTTCTGTAACACCATTTATTTCCAAATTCGACTCTCTCATATTCTGATCCGCTAGTTTGAATCTTTGGGACAGAGCTTTGACACTTAATTGCAGCGTTTTGTTGTCTTTATGCAGCCTTGTTATGATAGCCAACTTTTCCTGCAGTTCAGCCTTCATTTCCTCATATTGCCTGTTAAAGTAAGCAATGGAGTCACTGAATTCCGTTATGCGTTCATTTATCGTTCGAAGTTGTAAAGTTACCAATTTTTTTAACTTTTCTTCGATCATGCATAACAATTCTTCACTAAGTATTCGCCGCAGTAAATCCTCCGTCATATAACGGTCATTAACTAGAACAGCCTGTGATTGCTGGCGAGTTCTGATGGTAACGTTGCTTTCTTCACATGATGTTTCATCAAGTACCCTGACGTTACTGGGGCCCGGCTGAGTGGATTGAAGTGATTGACGGACGGCGAGTTCGTGTTATTAGTTTTTGGTTGCTTACTATGACATTCAGGACATTTGCAGCTGTGTGTGTGTTCATCAGATTAAATCTTTTTAAACCAACATTAGCGCATGAAAGGTCGTATTTAGATAAACAAACAAAGCACACCAGAAACTCTCTATTAGTTATGTTGTGGCGGCATTCAGAGCATTTATTTTCAACCATAATAACCAAGGCTTCAAGGTGCGCTTAAAAGTTGCGGATGAATAAAGCGTTAGCGATAAAAGCGCTGCACCGTACGTCACGTATACTGTGCAATGCGTAAGTGTGCGTAGATGTGAGCTGGCCGCAAGTTGCCCTAGGTCAGAGACGACAATTAGCAAACGATTATTTTGAAAATGTTTATTGCTATTAATCACAATCTAGGTGGAATTTCACTTGTCCAATGGTGTTATTACAAAGCTTGCACATTATGCTATCGAAACGTATAGGTATATATATATATATATATATATATATATATATATATATATACCAGCGTCGCGGGAACAAGGATGGATTATGTCGGACTCGCACCGACTAAAACCCCATGGTGTTCCACCTTCACCGCATATTTGCAGGGCCACGGGAACGCTTTCGCACACGTCCACGGCCCCACCAGCGTCGGCCACCCCATGGCAGTCCCTTCTCGGAGGAGGACCTCTCATTCCCATTCTCCTTCTCAGGCAAGGCGTACCAGGACTCCACCTGCGTATTGGACCCCCCACCAAGTCCGATACGCGGAGGCCATGGGGCCAGGAAAATCGAGCGCTTAGTAGGACTTTCCCTTTCCCGACTCCATCGGTGGATCTGGTCTCTGGCTCTGACGCCAACCAAGTTTCGGCCGCGGAGGGTAAGGAGAGCGCGGCCTCGCAATACCGACACTCCTCTCCCTTCGCGGTCCCACCACCACCGCATCAACGGTGCGGCCCCGTCAGAGTCACGAAGGATAAGACGAGTGGTACATCACCACACCAACACACCTCCTCCGCGACTTCACCTCGGCTGCAACGCTAGGGGGACAGGACACCCCTCTCACCGCAGCCCATCGAAACCCATCCAAAGTGAGCTCGCCAAGTCCACTCGGAGTAGCCACCTCGTGCCGGCCCTACACCACGGGCCAGCCAAGGGGTTCCTCTTTGTTCACCGCGGGTGACCAAGCCACGGTTACTAAGCCACGACAAGGCGGGAACCCGTTCGTGGGGGATATGGGGTAGCCCTAGCCTAATGGTATCTGCCATTAGACTACTAGTTTTTAGGAATAATATTACAAGATCAAAAATGGGATCATTATGTGATATTTAAAAGCTCCTTGCAGCAACATTTAAAAATGTATAATTTATTATTTTGACTTGATTTTGAATTGGTATGCATTAATTGGGCATAGCATGCACATATTTGATTGGTTACAATATTAATTTTGCCACTTTTTAAGTTAAGTACTATTCCGGATTACTCCGACTGCCGTACTCCCCAAGTAGGGTTGCCAAATAATGCAAGCCAGTTTCCGAAAAATCTATAGTACCATATGCTGTTATTTCAGAAAACTACGACAATTCTTCTTGTCCGATATTTGTCAGTATCTTAAGACGGAGAGTGTACATACAGTGCGTGTTGCCAGTGATGACTTACGGAACTGAAACGTAATCGTTCACTGCTGACCCTATGTGGAATCCCAAAGTCACTCGGCGTACGATTCAAAAAGGCTTTGTTCGGAATTTCCCTGCGGATGAGGATATCCGCAGAAGAACAAAAATAACTAGCGTGACTCAGCGGATCAATAAAATGAAGTGACAGTGAACCGGCTAATATCTTAGGATTATGGTCAATAATGGACTTTTGATAATCTGTAAATATAAGAAAAATTATAACTCTATAAATTATATATATAATTTAAAATTTTACGTGGTATAGCCATGCTGCAGCTATATAAGTAGTATAGTTTTAGCACGAATGGGTCAGCTCAACCGGGGAAGGACCACGCTCTCACAGAATACCAGCGTAAAATAGCACACTGCTGTGTTTCGTATGGTGAGTGTAGAGAACCGGAGACCCTTTTTACTGGAAAAGAGGCCTTCCATCTTAGTCCTCACGGGTGGCAACGCGTCTGCATTATGAATTAATGAATGAATGAATGAATGAATGAATGAATATACTTTTATTGTTCACCACTAACAAAAAAAAGGTCATAACAAAAATCAGATTATAATATGTACAATTTGGCGGCCTTATCGCTACATAGCGATCTCTTCCAGGCAACCAAATGTGTAAAGTAATACAAACAATGAATAGGTAGGTGGTAGGTGGTACAATATAAATATACAAATAAAAAATGCAAAAAAAGATATAAATAACTACGTAATACATGAAATAATATAAATTACTAACACATAATAAAAGATAAAGTAAAACATATAATATATACATACACATATATATATATATATATATACACACACATACATATAAATATATACATAAATATACACACAACACATATATATCAATATACATATATATACAAAATTCCTCAAACAATAATATAAAGCTGATAGATACAATAAATACATAATCACACAATCTATCCTAACGGTGTTCGAACGATTGAGACAAGTAATGCTCTTTAAGTAATCGCTTAAATATAACAATAGTTTGTGCCTCACGTATACGCAAAGGTAGGGCATTCAAGAGCTTAATAGACTGGACAGTAAAAGATTTATTGAAAAATGATGTATTGTGAGTTGGTACACTTAAAATCAATTTTCTAGAAGAGCGTAAAGGTTCCCCCGGAAGCCCCACAAAATTAAACTTCTCCTTTAGATAGGGAGGAGTAGTAGGGTGAAATAAAACACAGTACAGAATAGAAAGTATATGCATGTTCCGGCGAAGTCAGATAGGTAACCACTTGAGACGTGAGCGAAATTGGGAAATATGGTCAAATTTGCGCAATCCAAATATGAACCGAATACTAGTATTTTGAAGTCTCTCAAGCTTATTTAGCTGGTCCTCAGTTATGTCTACATAGCTTGCGTCAGCATAGTCGAGAATCGGAAGGAGAAGAGACTGTGCGAGCATAATTTTTGTAGGAATGGGAAGAAATGATCGAAGGCGACGCAGTGAAGAGAGAGCAACAAAAGTTTTCTTACTTACCTCATTCAGTTGGCGCATCCAATTTAAGCAATTATCAATATAAATACCAAGATTTTTGACATTGTCAAAGTAAGGGATAACAACTCCATCAAATACGATAGGTGGTACAGAGAACCAGTCAATTCTTGAGATAAAGCTCTGGCTACCAATAATGATAGCCTGAGACTTTTTAGGATTGACATTTAGGCCATATGATTTACTCCACTCGTGAATAAAATTTAGATCCTTATTTAATGTAGCGATTGCATTCGGCAAATTCTCAAGAGTTGACTGGGTGTAAATCTGGACATCATCCGCATACATATGGTAGAGAGAAGATATTTTATGAGTGATTGAATTAATGAAAATGGAAAAGAGTAAAGGTGACAACACGCCGCCCTGCGGCACGCCTGCAGTAATATCATACCAAGATGAGTGAGTTTCATCGACACGAATACACTGCCGACGGCCACAGAGATAACTTTGAAACCAGTCAATTACTGATGGAGATATGTTAAGGGAACACAACAGATTCAACAGTATATCGAAGTCAACAGTATTGAACGCATTACTGAAATCCAGCAAGGTCATGACTGTGAGTTGTTTATTATCCATACCCCACCGTATGTCATCAGTAACTTTGATTAAGGCAGTAGCCGTACTATGACCAGGACGGAAACCGGATTGTAAGGAATTCAATAAATTGTGCTTATTAAGGAAAAGGGTCAGCTGTTGGCAAATAAGTTTTTCAAGGACTTTAGAAAGGAAAGGTAAGATCGAGATGGGACGGAAATCAGAGAGGTTGACGGGATTAGATTTCTTTGGAAGGGGTATAATATGAGCACTCTTCCAGGCTTGAGGGAATTTAGAGGAAGAGACACAAGCATTGAGTAAATAAGTGATAATGGGAGTAATAACATAATTTAATCATCATCAATAATAACATTATGATTCGCAAACGAGGATAAATGTAGACGTCTATGGACCACAGCAACCACTTCCATCAGGTGGACTGTGAGCTCGATTGTCACCCTATCCTATAAAAAAAAATACCGAATGGGTCGGCACGACCGGTGAAGGATTACGATCTCACAGAATACCATAGTAAAATGGCAACTTAAACAATTGCTTAAAAAAACGAGGCATTCCATCTTAGTCCTCAGGAATTATTAAATCATCTGAATTTTAGATGTCTATGGACCACAGCATCCACTTACTATCAGGTTGATAGTGTACTTGTTTGTCACCCATATTCTGTAAAAAACATCTACAGTACCTAGGCGAAATTACTTACTTTTTGATAACTCCACTTTTGGCCTTAAACTGCAAAGCAGTACAAAAGTTCCTTAAAATATAATATAAATAAACCTAGCAAGCTAACAGCATAGCAAAGTGGCGAAGCAATCAGCTTTGTAGCTGTTTCTAACGGTTGCCGTTGAGCAATCAGTTTCCAAATAGGAGGTTCAGATGCCTGGGTGATCAGTAATCGATTGCTGAAAACAGAATTTGAAAATTCGAAACCGTTCTCAAGATAATCGTGGGACAGTCGGACAGACGGACGGACAGACGGACAGACGGACAGACATCGTGAAATCAATAAGTGACTTCGCAAGCTTCGCCACTTAATAAGAAACAGATAATATTACAGTCAGTCAGTAATAAACAGATTATATTAAAGAGTTGGCAACCCTATCTCCAACGTCCTGATATTACATGAGAGTCGTAATAATTATTAAGTACGCGTTGCACCCAATGAGTAATTTTATGTATGTTTGCATGAAGTAGTCTTGAATGGTTTACATGCATCGTATTTTATTTAATGCAAATTGAAGTTATAACAGTTTATGAGGATAACTTTATGAATATTTAGAATTCGAATAACTTTTGTTACAAATACCGGTTGCGGTGGAAGGGCATCCCCATTTCGTTACGTCGGTTTCATAATAGGTGACTGATAAATTGTAGAAAAATTTAAAAGTTTCCGATAGATGGCGATGTAATCATCTCGTTTACACCAGACGTGAACTGCCCACCGACGACCATAATCAGCGTCAAAGTGTGAGACCATAGATTACTGTATTTGTGAGACCAAACGTGACGATTAAATCAAATCCAAATCAAAAAAAAATTCAAAGACTTTTACGAGCCGATGAAATGATGCAGTAAGTAGTAAGTTTGAGAAACAGTGTCATTTTATATCGCAAAAATGAGTAAGCCAAAATTCGTTGCTATTTTCTATTGTATTATATTATATTTACTCTAGTCTACTATATTCTAATCTACTCTAGCATGTGATTTAACTTGTGACTGTATGTTACTGAGGTTACAGGGTCACTTATCATTGGCTCCACGTAATGGCTAACTTCTGTGCGCCCCCTCCCCTTGATCATGTGTGCTGCAAATCCCTCGAAACGTTTAGAATTAAAAAGTTAAAATTAAACGCGATAAAAACTATCTACATATTTCTACATAACAACAAACTAACAACGAAACTTTTTCTAATACGTTTTGTACCTTTACTTTATTGTGCAACATAATAAATAATTTTAAGCTGTTCTTTTTTTAAGATTAGTCCCGATGAGTTTCTTGCCGGTTCTTTCCAAGAAAGAGGTATTATCCGAATCAAGAGTAAAACATAATGACAATCAGTAAGTATTATTTAAAATCTATGTTGAATAAAAAACTACATTTCTTCTTTTAATGAAATGCCTAATTAAATTGACTATAATTTAAGCATTTTGTTTATATATTAATAAAACGGTACCAAAGAACTAAAGAATTCTTTTTAACTTGGAACCCTTTGAATATTTTCATTTTATAAAGAGTTTATGGAAGTATGTAAAGATGACAATTGAGCATAAAGTCAATATGATTGTAAGCGGATGCTGTATTAGAATTATATTCATTTAAATAAATGTCATATCGAATCACTCCAGTCTCAACAATGGAGTCAACTTACAGCACAAGTACCTACTACCTTCCAAACCATAAAGCGGAAACTGAAGTGATTGACACGTTAAGACTCGTCGTTTCGTATCAAATTACTGAATATTATGATCACTGTTTTGACATTAATGTCAGGGGCGTAGCTACCGCCGTATCAGCCGTATCAATGATACGTGGCCCCCGGGTTACAGGAGCCTCGAACATGTGTAAGCCAAAATTCCAAAAACTTCTATGGGACAGAAAAGGCTATCACTATTGTCTATAGAAGCAAAGAATTTAGAAAAACTGAAATGGTCTTCAGCTATGAATGCCGCTGAATCGTCTTCAGCTATGTTTGCCGAACAAAAGGCAAGGAAAGTGTATATTTGATTTGAATTGTTTGGCTAGCTTAGTCCTAAGGAGTATTTATTGTAAGTAATAACTTATAACCAATATATAATAATTTTAATTCAATGGAAGCGTTTTTGTTCCTTTTTTTATAGAAGAGGGGGTAAACGAGCATGCGGCTCACCTGATGGCAAGTGACTACCGCCACCCATGAAGATCCGCAACACCAGGGGAATTGCAGATGCGTTGCCGGCCTTTTAGAAAGGTGTAAGCTCTTTTCTTGAAGGTTCCTAAGTCGTATCGGTCCGGAAAATCGCTGGTGGTAATCGATTTCACAAGGAAGTTGTGCGAGGGAGAAAAGTTCTTCTAAATCTCACAGTGGTGGACCGCCAATCGTCCAGATGGTATGGATGGTAACGCGAGTTTTGTCGCGATGTGCAATGGTGAAATTGAGCGGCTGGAATTAGTCTGAACAATTCCTCAGAGCACTCCCCGTGATAGATGCGATAAAATACGCAAAGAGATGCAACATCTCTACGCAGTGCCAGTGTATCGAGCCGATCAGAAAGAACTCGGTCGTCGACGATTCGAACCGCTCTGCGCTGGATGCGGTCAAGTGGAAGGAGCTGGCACTGGGCTGCCCCGGCCCAGAGATGAGAACAGTATTCCATGTGAGGCCGAACTTGTGCTTTGTAAAGTTGCAAGCGATGTGCCGGCATGAAATACTGTCTCGCTCTGCTGAGCACACCAAGCTTTTTAGAAGCCAATTTGGCCTTCCCTTCCAAGTTACCACGAAACTGCACACTATTCGATATGTCGACCAAGCCAAGGATTCCGATGCTAGCTGAGGCAACAAGGGCCTTGAAACTGAGGAAATACGACAAAGGGGTTATTTTTAGCGGTAAACGCGCAAACTTGTGTCTTGTTCAGGCTCAGTCTTGATCAGTCAGACTTGAAATCGGAGCATGCACCATCTACTACGACCTTGATGCTCCGATCAGCAAAGAAACTGGTGATCCATTTGCAAAATTTCTCGGGAAGCCTTTAGGAAGGAAGCTTCTAAAGAAGCCAGCTTTGTGCCAGACCCGATCGAAAGCCTTCGCTATGTCCAAACTAACGGCCAATGCCTCCCCCTTGGGCTCTACTGCCTCCACCCATCTATAATTCAGATAGACTAGAAGATCACCAGCTGATCGACCCCGACGAAAACCGTACTAGTGGTCACTAATCAGCTGGTGATCCTCAAGGTACCTCATGAGCTGGCAGTTTATAATGGATTCCATTATTTTAGAGAACAAGGAGGTGAAGGTGATAGGCCTGTAGTTGGAAGGGTCTGGGCGGTCGCCTATTTTAGGGATCGGGTGGAACAAAGCTGTCTTCCATGAATTTGGGATTACGCATTGGGAGTAGGAGTACCGGAAAAGACGCGTTAAAACCGGTGCCAACTCCGAAGCACACTTCTTCAGCACAATAGGAGGGACTCCATCGGGCCCACTCGACTTGCTGACGTCCAGGGAGAAGAGTGCTTTGCGAACTGAGCGCTGTGTAAACCGTACATCTGGCATGAAGCACTCACATCGCGGGATGGTCGGCGGTGTGTTCCCCCGTCATCTAGAGTCGAGTTGGACGCAAAGAGAGAGCTCAACAGATCGGCTTTCTCCTTAGCGGCATGGGCCAGTGAGTCATCCTCTCTGTGCAGAGATGGAAGAGATGGCTGACAGAAGTTCCCTTGGACAGCCTTGGCGAGAGACCAGAATGCACGGGTTCCCGAAGGAAGGCGAACTAGCTTCTCGCCAATTCTGCCGATGTGCTCAGACCTTGCCTTGGCAATGACGCTTTTAAAGGACCTGGAGGCAGGATTATACTTCTTTTTAAGAGCGCTGGTATTCACATCCCGAGACGTTGATGCGTCAGTCCAGGCCCGGTAGCACCCCTGCTGCGTGGTGCTATTTTAAAGGAGCGGCCAAACCATGGCTGAGATCAGAGGATGGAATAAAAAGTTCCATACCCCGAAATACCACATCAGCAACAGAATCGGCAACAACACTAGGATCATCCGGCGAGAAGCAAATCCGCCCCCAAGGGTAGAATGCAAAAAAAAGCATCCCGTACCAATCGGCTGACCTATAGTGCCAAACACGGCGGCAAGCTGCAGATCGCAACTGCGATTGGAGCGTGAGTGGCACCGTACTCCGGATCAGACAATGGTCCGAAGAGCCAAGAAGGGCATTGACGGAGACCTGATATCCGTCCGGATGAGAGGTCCGCAGAAGGTCCAACAAATACAAATACAAATACAAAATTATTTATTACTTTTAGGTCTTCCACATCTGAGATCCGCGTAGGCGAAGTAACCAGTTGTGTTAGACCATATGCCAAGGCAAAGTCATAGACAGATCTACCCGCATGATCGGTTAAACGAGAACCAAGCCATTCAGCGTGGTGGGCGTTAAAATCACCGAGTATCACAATCTCTGCGGATGGGACCTGTTGTAGCACGGAGTCTGCAGCCGTTTGGACGTGGTTGATGAGTCGGTATGTATCGGCTTACCGCTATGGGACCTATAGAGGCACCCGTAGACGCGGGGATGGTCGTCGCTGTCTACGCGCAGCCATAGGATGGACAGGTCCGTACCTTTAATACTGCCGAGGCGTCGAAAACAGATGTCCTCTCTGACGTATATGCAAACTCCAGCCCGGGGCACAAAGGAGTGTTCCAGTTTGTACCTCGGGTAGGAGAGATATAAAGTAGTTTTGCAAAAAGTGTTGCAAAAATTCACGGATAGCGTGACAGGGGTCGCCTTGATTGTATTGCTCGGCTTGCCCCGAGCAGCATTAGTCGCGAGCGGAATTTTGCCTCCCCCCCCCCCCAGAATACGCGGGGCAGCCTGAGCATCCACGTTGAGGAGTGGAATAGTTTGGTCATGGATGCTCAGCGAGGGATTCTCCAGGGGTGCTGGTACCATCCTGGGGTGGTGTTTTATTTAACACCATGTTAATGGAGGGGAGGGGGGAGGGAATTAGGCCTCCGGTCACCTGCACTCACCAAGCGCAACGCAGAGGTAAACCTCTACTTCACGCTGGTATTCTGTGAGGTCGTAGTACCACCCCAGTTCGAGCCGGCCGTTCCGTGCGACAGCAAAAGCTGCCGCTTGGCTCTACCACTTTTAAAAAACCTTTTATGAAATCTTTACTCTTCATTGGGGCCCCCCCAACAAATTTTGATACAGAGCCCATCTAAGGTACGCTACGCCACTGATTAATGTAGAATGCACGAAGCACTTATCTTAATGCCAAAGGTGATTTCATAAGTTAATTTTTGTGACAAATGAATTTGCAGTTCATGTGATGTTTGTCCTGCAGCTGCATTAAGATAAGTAAGATGCATTATCGTTGTCGTTAACGAAAACTATAAGCCAAGTAAGTTAACCTGGCACCTGGCGCTGTGAACCCACTCTTACAGTACTGTGAAGCAGGAGAGGGGCCGCATTCCCGCAAGGTGCCTAATTAATTATTTTTTTATTATTATGTGGGGTATCTATATAGTTTTCTCATCTGGTTGGGCTGTATAAATATATAATTGTAAATGAAAATGATAAACATACATAATTATCAATAAAATAAAATAGATACATAAAAAAATACATAAATAAATAAAAACCATGAAGCAAATACAAAGAGCAGACGGCATAAGGCATAAGCAACTGTGCACTGTGATTCTGAGTAGGTTCTGACGTCATCATAGTGGGCGTGGCTTTAGTTAGTATACTGTCAGCATTCTACCTGTGCGCTTATGTGTTGAAAATCGCAAATCGGTCTAGTTTCGTAGATTTAAGAAGAAAAGGATGAAGTGTTGTGTTTTATCGTATAATAACTACTAAGATACACGCTCTGAAGCTATGGATGGCATCACATTTCATTTCTAAGTAATTTTACACCTAATTTATTAAAATAGTTCTAGAAAAATCTCTGCGTCGGCTTTACAAATATAATTAAATATATTCGACACTAGATGGCGACACTTTGTGTCATGTGAATTAAAAGTATTAAGATACGTAGAGCTCAGTGTTGGTAAAATAATCATACGAAGGTGCTGAAATGTGTTTTGCATTCAGGCAAAGAAATTTTTATCGCCGAAATATTATTTTTATAGTTTATAATCATTTTGTGAACGGACCGCCATCTATCGTCAAGGTAGCTAAACTACATCGCAACATCGATATGGAACGATTCGAGTAGTTTTACTATTTATCGGTAGATATAGCTAGTGTAAAGTGGGCGAGGCTTAACATCCCCTCACTCTGCAAATTGTCACGCGTTGTTACATAGTGAAATCTAATTACAACACCTCCTCTTTGTATTTGCTTCATGATAAAAACCCAACCAGATAGAAGCCCTCGGCAGGGGAGATCAAACGGCCGAGGGTTAGGGGGAAAGGGAAAGAAACCGGCGGACGATGCGGGTGGTATCGAAGAACACCGCCATCTGCATTTGAGCTTGGAGCGATCCATCACGGAGTCCCTATCGCCTCAGATAACCCGAGAGGCTGACTGGGATTAACCCGTTCGCATAAACGACTACAAGCATAATTTCGGTCGGCAGTCCACCCCACATCTCGATCACCTCGTGAGCCAGGTCCAGATATTTTGTTCGCTTATCCGTTTCGGCTTTCACGAGGTTCTCGTCATACGGAATGGTAACATCGACCAAAACTATCCTTGACTGTGCCCGGTCCATCAGCACAATATCAGGCTTATTCCCAAGAATGGTCCTGTCTGTGATGATGGCCCGGTCCCAATAGAGCCTGGCGCGGTCATTTTCGAGCACGGCTTCCGGCATGTACTTATAATAAGGCAGTTTTCGATCCACGAGGCCGTATTTCAAAGCGAGATCCTGGTGTAGAATCCTGGATACTAGGTTGTGCCTACACAAGTACTCAGAGTTAGAAAGCGCCGAACAACCAGAGATGACATGCCTAAGTGATTCACTGGGATGGCGACAAGCTCGACAAATGTCGACGGTGCCATCCCTTAGGATATATCCCCGATAGTTGTTGGTCTTAATAACCTGATCCTGTATTGCACAGACAAAAGCCTCGGTTTCCCCGAAGAGGTCACCAAAACGTAGCCAGTGGAGGGAGGCAACTGTGTCTACGAAAGGCTCATGTAGAGCCTTGTAGAACCTCCCGTGGAGCTCCTTCTCCTTCCATACGGTCTCGCCATCGGAAATGCTCTGTAAAGCCGGGCCTTGCCATTGCTCGTTGACTAAGGATAGAGGGGTAAGTTCTTTATCACAAGAAAAAATGTTCCTATAGAATGGATCATCCGCTCTCGTCAGAAAGTAATTACGGTGGCTGCACACTTCGCGATTATGCATGGTAAGCGCGCTTAAAAAGCCACGCCCACCGTGTTTCCGCGGCAAGTAAAACCTCATTACTGACGATCTCGGATGATGCATCCTGTGGGACGTCATAATAGTGCGGACTTTTCTATCCAGAGCGTTCAGTTCGGTTTGAGTTCACCTGAATATGCCAAAAGTATACATGAGAACAGGCAAATCTAGCCGTTATATGCGTGTATTTCTTATTAACGCTCGAAAAAAGACTGTTAAGTACTTTTGTCAAGCGTGCATAAAACACATCAAAAACTGCCTATTTCATGCCCGTCTCATCGATACCTATGTTCTGTGACACACTCAGGTATGTGTATGTTTCAGCCTCGGATAGGGTCTTTATGATGGGCATAGATAAGTCTATGCCCTCAGAGTTAGCAACCCTACCCCTTTCGATATGGAGGACCGCACAATTATCCATTCTAATACAATTACGATTATTAACGGCTCCGTGGCGCAGTGGCTTAGCAATGAGTTGCTGCGCTGGGTGCCGCGGGTTCGAATCCCGCACGGACAATTATTTGTGTGGCCTACAAATAATTGTACCGGGTCTGGATGTTTGTTCTTGTGCAATTTGTGTTTGTAAACTGCCTCCACGATACAGGAGAAAATCCTAGTGTGGGGGTAACGTTTTAAATATTAAAAAAAATTGCTAAAATTACAAGTGATGTTTAACAATTCCATAAGATGGGAGCGACTGGAGGCGAATAACTTGAGGTCATCCATATAGAAAAGGTGGGTCACTTTTGTACCTCCTTTCTGAAGCTAAAATCCCCTCCCGGAACCCTCCAGTAAGGTACTAAAAGAATTCAGAGAGAGGAAGAACCAGATTGGACTCAAACAATCACCCTGGAAGATACCCCTTCTTATCCTTATGTGGTTCTCCGCAGCCGTCATCCGCTTGCTTAGATGACAAAGGATCGTACTCCACTGCCTCATACACTGCCCGAGGAAGTATCGAAGTGTACAGTCAACCTTGTACAGCTCGAGGACCCTCTTAAGCCACATAATTCCAATTTAGGAGTTAAGAATAAGGTAAAATAAGTTAAAATTTAATGCGATTAAATCCGTAAAATAAAATAAAATAAACAATATTATATTCAAACAAAAACAATTCAAACTACCAGTTAAGTGTTAATAACAAATTAACCGAATCAGATCAGGACGTTGCAATGGTTTTCGAGAAATATTTTACTGATATTCCGATATTAACCACTAAGTCACTGAATTCTTCTCCTGCGGTCGCCGAATCATTACTTAAACAAAATGTAAATGCGTGTACAAAGAATTTTACATTTCATAAAGTATCATCAAAAGATATTGTAAAATATTTTAAAACTATTGATGTTAAGAAAACAGCGGAACTGTGGGGGATTTCCGTTAAAGTTATTGCGTCTATTATAGATACAATCGCGCCTCATTTAGCTATTATTTTTAATACTAGTATCGAATGTGGTGTGTTTCCTGATTTAATGAAGTATAGTAAAGTAATACTCATACCTTTATTTAAATCTGGTAGTACATTAGACCCCGCCAATTTTTGACCTATTTCTGTACTACCAACACTTAGTAAGATTTTTGAAAACATTATTCTTGATCAAATGTTAAATTTCTTTAATATAAATAATTTATATCATAAAAATCAATTTGGTTTCACAAGGGGTCGCTCGACAACTGATGCCGGTGTTGAGCTGATTAAATATATATTTAATGCATGAGAGAATTCACAGGATGCTTTGGGTATATTTTGTGACCTATCCAAAGCCTTCGATTGTGTTCACCATGAAACATTAATCAGGAAACTTCAACACTACGGTGTAAGAAGTGATGCTCTTAAATTAATTATTTCATATTTAAGTAAGAGAACGCAAACAGTTGTCACTAACAGTATGAGTTCTTCCGGGTCGATGGTACAGATGGGCGTGCCTCAAGGCTCAATTCTCGGCCCCTTTCTGTTTCTTGTATACATTAATGACTTACCTTACATAGTAGGAGATAACCATGATATAGTATTATTTGCAGATGACACTTCTTTAATTTTGAAATTAAATCGACATTTGCTAAAATATGACGAAGTAAATGATGCTATATCTAAATTAGTAAATTGGTTCAATGTTAATAATTTGCATTTAAATGGCACTAAAACGAAATGTATGAAATTTATGACTCCAAATGTCAAACAATTAAATACTAATGTAATTTTAAATGGGGAGAAACTGAGCCTTGTAGATACCACCATTTTTCTTGGAATCACACTAGACGCGAAGCTTCAATGGAGCCCCCATATATCAAAACTAGCAAGCAGACTTAGTTCTGCAGCATATGCCGTAAAAAAGATTAGAAGTCTAACTAGTGTTGAAACAGCTAGACTAGTTTACTTTAGCTATTTCCATAGCATAATGTCGTATGGTATTTTGCTATGGGGACACGCAGCTGACACTGAAATTATATTTGTTTTGCAGAAGAGGGCCATAAGAGCAATTTATGATTTAAAGCCTAAAGAGTCGCTGCGACAAAAAATTAAGGAAATTAATATATTAACTTTGGCCTCTCAATACATTTATGAAAATGTAATGTACGTACACAAAAATAAAAGTAGTTTTACAAAAATAAGTGATATTCATTCTGTAAATACTAGGAACAGACACAAGCTAGTAGTACCAGTTACTCGACTCCATCGAGTCAGTAATTCATTCTTGGCGCGATGTATACGCTTTTACAAAAAAATTCCAGAAAATATACAAAATTTTACCTGCTCACAGTTCAAAAACTTTATTAAACTAAGTTTGTATAAAAAGGGTTATTATAGTATTAAAGAATTTATAGATGATAATAACCCCTGGAAATGAGGTGATCGCTACCAAGCTATTTCTAATTTGTTGTGTTGTTAATTTGTGTAACATACATGATTGTAAGCTGTTATTTAAAAAAAAAGTCCCGCTGGGTTTCTTGCTGGTTCTTCCCAGGACAGAGGTTTTTTTTCGAACCAGTGGTAATTATACAAAAGAGTGACTTTCAATAAGTATTATTTATAATCTATATTGAATAGAAAAGTTTCTGTTTCTGTATATTATAAGCTCGAAACTATAATAACTCCATTATATAAAAATTTTAAAAAGCAATTTCAGTTCGGGATCAACTTAGAGCATAACATCTTGCATAATAATAAACATTAAGGCGAGGTCATAAAACGCAATCCATTATTAAACATTAGTAAACGCCACAGATCCCTAATATAAAGCTCTTCTAAAGACATAACACTGCAGATATTATTTATTTTATTAAATATCACTAGTACCCAATACGATGCTTTTGCAATATTGGTTTTACAATAAGTGTACCTATATTGTGAATTTATGAAACATGTTAATATTTATTCGTTCAATTAATTACAGCTAGAGGCAATTACTAACATTTTTTTACAAATATAAAAGTAAGGTAAAGTTGCAGCCTATATACATCCCACTGCTGGGAACAAGCCTCCTCTCATTTCTGAGACGGTTTAGGGCAAGGAAAATGTTCGCCGCGCTGCCCCAATGCGTGTTGGCGAACTTCACATGTCTTCGAGATATATATTTTTTGTTTTTCAGACATGCAGGTTTCCTCACGATATTTTCCTTCACCGCCGAGCACGTGGTAAATCAGCACTTAAAATTGGAATTAACAATTTCGTTGGTGCCGGCGGGGATCGAACCCGGGTTGCTCGCGTACTGTGAAACTTACAGCGAGCGCTAACCATCTGAGCTACCACAGCTCTCAATATACATAAGCATAACATACAAATATACATAAACTTAATTTCAAAGTAAACTTAAAGCCAATTTAAGGCAGCCACAACATGTTTCATCATAAGACAAATAACAAAACTCGAGAAAGGTACAGATTTATGATATAAATTACAAAATATCAAAAACATAACCTCCAATAAATTAAAAAGTAAGAAATACTCAATAAACAAAACAGGGAAAACAACATTAAACTAACAAAAATAACATAAATGATTAAACATTTGCGAAAATTTCGATAGTTGAACTCTTTATCTCTTCAGTTCTGAAGCACTGTTATTTTTAAAGATAAGGAGTCATTTCTAGACTACTTCTACTTGCTAGCTTGTTACTACTTACTACTGTTTAACTTCCCGGTACAATTTTCGTTATGGATAAAATGACAGTTTTAACAACATATTATATAATAATTCTATTATAAAATCATATAACCTTTAATTTTATCGTTTTATGTTAAAGCATTGAACATTATCACTCTTCCTTAACTTCTTTAAATTGAAGAAATATTTCCAAAGAGTAAATACTCTTCGTGCGCATCTTAAGCTGTAACTTCGCCTGGCAACCGTGCGTATTATGCACTTGTAGTGGATTTTAAAGTTGAAGTACTCAGTAAAGCGCCTCCACGAGAAGTCTAGCTACAGCCACGTGTCACTTTACCTATATCGAACATTGCTAACATCTGCTCAAACTCTATAGGTACTGTTACATACTTAAATATTATGTAGTGTTATTATGTAAGAATAAGGATTATTATTACATAACTTTACATACTTCTACAATCTTCTAGAACTTCTTAATATAAAAAGTAAACTTACAAATTAACAACGGCGTGACATAGTAATTAAAATAAATAACCTACCTGCTATCTGTCGGATTTTGTGTTCCAATCTTATTCGATGCCAATATTTGGGCAACAGAAATAGTTGCTTCCACAGTTTAAATTTTGAAATACCAACCGGAAACGAGAAGCAGCGTTAAAGCTGCCTCGTGTCACAGATATATTTATACTGTGCTCATGTGAGTGATTACAGCTGATCCGTGGGTTTTACGCAGTTTTAATTGTAAATGATTTCAGTATTTGGATTTGAAATTCAATGTGCCAATCATGGTAGGAGAACCAGAAATACCATAGTTTATCCTACCAAAGTATATTTTCAGTCAATTAGTCACGAAATATTTGAGTAATCAAATGTAACAATTAAATAAAGACATTAAAATCATATTTTCCTTGGTTTTTTATCAGGCAACTCTTTAATAAGATTAACAAAATCTAGGTTTTCTGTAACTTGATTTTAAATCTCATCTAATTCAAAGACGCTTTAAAAACATCTTAGATCTAATTAGCTTCATCTTTTGATTCTTTTCTTGCCGTTTTGACAATTTCTTTGCATAGATTCTGACCTTAAAGTTAATAAAAATGCCCAAAATTTTTTTTAACTAATTTTTATTTGATAGCTTGAAAATAAATAATACGAAAGCTACTTCCATTTCGGTTCCTAAATGGATTTTATTTTTTAAATTTGCTTATAAACTTAACAGGATGTAAAAAGCGAAAAAAGCAGAAGACCTAATACGAGTTACCATTTGTCGCTTGTCGCTCTCTCGTTCTGAATACTCATCATACTCACTCTGACAAGGTAAGTTCTTGAAAGTTAATACTTACGCTGAATATATTTTTCTTTAGATTTAGAGTGATAGTTATTAAAATTAAATTAAGTGGTGAAGTTAATCTGCCACGTGTGGCACCCTGTAAGCCCAGGCGCCATGGGCGGCCGCCCGTTGCCCCCCCCCCCCCCATTTTTTATGAAATAAGCGTAATTTTATTCTATATTTTTTTAATTCTATTAATCAAAGTAATCACCCATGCAACCGATGCATCTTTGCCAACGTAGTGGCAATTTATTAAAGAAATCAGTTGGACGGGAGGCAACAAATTCTTCATAGGCGTTTTGTACTGCCTCTTGGGTATTGAATTTTTTCCCGCCAAAAATATATTGAAATTCTGGAAAAAGTAGAAGTCTATAGACACAAGGTCTGGTGAGTACGGTGAATGACGGAGAGCTTTGAGCCCTAGCTCGTGTAACTTGGAGTCTTTTGTGCAGTATGAAGTCGCGCATTATCGCGCAGGGGCAGCGGCGACGAGCGATTGACTAAAGCTGGTTGGAGACGTGCGAGCTTCTCCATCATTGTGTTCAGTTTTTCACAGTAGATATCTGCAGTAATGCTCATCCTGTTTGGTAAGATGCCGTGATAAATCACACTGGCCCTAGACCACCACACAGTGACCTTCTTTTTTCTAATGGTAAGTTTTCGTTTAGGGTATTGTTAGGTGCTGAACCAGGACCCAACAACTTGCTAAGCGCTTGTGATTGTCAAACAGATTCCATTTTTCGTCGCAGGTTACAATTCAGTTCAAAATTCCTTTGTTTGTATGCCTGTTGAGCAGTACAAGGCACGTCTCGACGTTCGTGGGGCACCCATTTGTTAAGCTTTTTTACCTTGCCAATTTGACGCAAATGGACCATTATTGTTTTGATGCTAACGTCGAAAGCCGCTACTAATTCAGCCGCAGATTGTGTATCATCAGTTTCCACAATCACCTTTAATTCGTCATTGTTGACCAAAGTTTTCGGACAGCCACGGGGTTCATTTTTCTAGTTGAAATTTACAGAACGGAAGCGGACAAATCAATAACAGGTGGTGCGTTCCTTTGTAGTATTCGCTCCGTAAACGTTGTTGATTTTGCATCATAATCCATAATTAGGTACTCGAATTTTTAACGTATCCATGATAACGAAAAAGATTCAATTGCAATGAAAAAAACAACTAATATTAATAAGCAAATAACTAATTTTGAAAAATGAGTTCCATGGTTTTAAAATAAAATTAATATTAAAAAAAATGAATTCTTAGCCAAACAAATATTATTTTGATTTGAAATGGCCATTATTAAAAAAATGGCCAGAAATAAAATATTAAAGACATATTACACTAAAAAAAATATGTTAAACTAGATGGGTAGAATGAAATTAAACGGTTTTGACATTTTTGGAAGTCTTGCCATGTCTTCCTGGAGTTTTGCTAACAATGGCTGATCAAGAGGACAGCCGTACTATATTTGTGGTTTCGCTTCACATTAAAATTCAAAATTATTTTTTCAAAAATAATTTTGGATCAATTGTTAATTTTTTTTAATACAAATAAATAATTACTTCATAAAAACCAATTTGGTTTTACAAGAGGTCGCTCGACGTCTGACGCTGGTGTTGAGCTTATGATATATATTTTTAATGTCTGGGAGAATTCACAAGATACCTTAGGTATTTTCTGTGATCTTTCCAAGGCTTTCGATTGTGTTCATCATGAGACATTAATCAGGAAACTACAACATTACGGTGTAAAAAATTTAGCGCTTAGACTTTTTACTTCATATTTAAGTAACAGAATTCAAAAAGTAGTGATTAATGGTAAAGGCAGGCCTCTGTCACTCTTGCTACCTGCGTGAAATAATTACCTACAATCGCGAGCTGCCCCAGGGGTAGATCGCAGTCGGGGCTAGCGCGGTCTATACGATTGAATGTTAAAGTTTTTTTAACGCCGTTTACGTAAATAATTTTTTTTTAAATACTTGTTGAAATACTCGTCGAAATAGTTTTTGGTTGAGTGTCCAGTATTATAATTGTAGGAAAAATAGTTTAGTTAATTAATTAACTGCCGTTAATGCTATATCGAAATTGGTACATTGGTTTAACGCCAACAATATGTTCTTAAACGGCAATAAAACAAAGTGCATTAAATTTACAATACCTAATGTAAAACATTCGAATACCAATGTGCTCTTAAATGGAGAGGAGTTGAGTCTTGTGGATACCACTGTTTTCTTGGTATTACTATTGACGCGAAACTTCAATGGGGCCCCCATATATCTAAATTAGCAAGCAGACTTAGTTTTGCAGCATATGCTGTAAGAAAGATTAGAAGTCGCGCAGATGTTGAGACAGCTAGATTAGTGTATTTTAGTTACTTTCATAGCGTAATGTCTTATGGAATTTTGCTATGGGGTAATGCGGCTGATATTGAAGCTATATTTGTTTTGCAAAGGAGAGTCGTACGGGCGATTTATAACCTAAGTTGTAAAGAGTCCCTTAAAAGAAAAATTTAAAAAAATAAACATATTAACTTTGGCATCGCAATATATTTATGAGAATGTAATGTATGTGCATAAAAACATAAATAGCTTTAATATGAATAAGGATGTGCATACTTTAAACACTAGGAACAAACATAAGCTTGTAATGCCAGTTACTAGACTCCACAGAATCAATAATTCATTTATGGGGCAATGTATACGCTTTTACAACAAAATCCCAGAACATATTCAAAGTTTGTCAATAAACAACTTTAAAAGTTTTATTAAAGAAAAACTGTACAAAAAGGGTTATTATAATATCAAGGAATACATGAATGAAAATAACCCCTGGGAATATGGTGATCGCCACCATGCTGGTTCTATGAAAAATCATTTAAAAATGGTATAAACAAAATTATTGTTAAGTGAAATTATGTTTAAAAAAAAGTCTTGCTGGGTTTTTTGCTGGTTCTTCCCAGAACTGAGATATTTTCCGAACCAGTGGTAAATAAAAAATGACTTTCAATAAGTATTATGTAATAATCAATATTGAATAAAAATTATTCTATACTATTCTATTCTATTCTCTAAGCAAAAATGTCGTCGGAATTTCTAGTGAGCTTGGTAATTCTTTTTTTCTATAGAAGAGAGGGCAAGCGAGCATGCGGCTCACCTGATGGTAAGTAACTACCGCCGCCCATGAACAACTGCAACACCAGGGGAATTGCAGATGCGTTGCCGGCCTTTTAAAAAGGAGTAGGCTCTTTTCTTGAAGGTCTCTAGGTCGTATCGGTCCGGAAAAATCGCCGGTGATAAACAATTCTGCAGAGAAGTTGTACGAAGAAGAAAACTCCTAGTAAAATGCATAGTGGTGGACCGTCAAGCAGCCAGATGGTGAATTATTCCGATCAATTCCTCAGAGCACTCCCCGTGATAGATGCGATAAAATACGCAAAGAGATGCAACATCTCTACGCAGTGCCAGTGAGTCAAACCGACCAGAAAGAACTCGATCGTGGACGATTCCAACCGCTCTGCGCTGGATGCGGTCAAGTGGAATGAGCTGGCACTGGGGAGCCCCTGCCCAGAGATGGGAACAGTATTCCATGTGAGGCCGAACCTGCGCCTTGTAATGTTGCAAGGGGTGTGCCGGCATGAAATACTGTCCCGCTCTACTGAGCACACCAAGCTTTGTAGAGGCCAATTTGGTCTTCTCTTCCCAGTGACCACGAAACTTCACGTCGTTCGATATGTCGACACCGAGGATTCCGATACTAGCTGAGGCAACAAGGACCTTTAAACTGGGGAGATACGACAAAGGGGTTCTTTTTAGCGGTAAACGCGCAAACTTATGTCTTCTGGGGATTTAACTGGACTATTAATTCTCGCTGATATATATGGAATCACACTTCCTTTATCTCGCTCCTTACATGCCATTGGAGTTGATGAACTTTCTGCAACTCAACTTGTCAATATGACCACAATTAGCTTGCAGAGGTAACATGATTCTAGCACGGACACATTTTTTTTTAATAAAGCTGAGGTCCTCCATAACGAAATTGGAAATGAAATCACGTCACAGTACGTAAAATAACCGGCCATCAAACAAATAGATCGAATATTCAGACTCAGTATGTTGAAGAATATTACCGAATTTCAGTGTATATTCCTTTTCTTGATTATTTATTGAATAAAATGTCCTTTAGTTTCCCAAAGCTCAGCTGCAAAGATTAGGAAAGCTGCTAAAGTTGCTGTCCCATAACTTAATCGATGAAGATATAGAGGGTGTTTTACAGGATGCTGAAGTATATGTGGCGGCGCTGTCGTCGAGCCAGAAGCAAAACACATCGAAGCCTAAATCGCACTAACAAAGTTATGAAATTAAAGCATTATATATATATAGAATAGCTCCGAACTACCACTCGGAGCGTTGGCCGCTCCCCGGGCAGAACACTCCTTCCATCCGCCACAGTGGTGACCCCGACGTGATATGAACACGCAACCAACAACCTTCGGAAACTACAACTTCAAACCTTCGTCATCATCCTCAAGTACCCCATTCATTCGCTCCCGAGCAGATATTGTCTGCAGTCTTCCCATTCTGCAAGCCATCTAGCTTTACAAAGGTTCATCGCAGCACTGGAATAATAATGCTTCCTGTTCCTTCAAGCTACTCTCTGCGCTACAGTGTTCGGCACGGCTCTGAGCCTTACTGTTCGCCTCTGTTTCACGGCACTCTCGCAGATTACTTGCCTTCTTCTCGACTCACCGCAGACTACAAGGCAATCCCTGGCACTTGCAATCGGACTGCACTATCGACCTCCGGTCTGAGCAGGGGGGTGATGTGGCGGCGCTGTCGTCGCGCCAGAAACGAAACACATCGAAGCCTAAATCGTACTAACAAAGTTCCGAAGTTAAAGCAGCATATATAGAATAGCTCCAAACTATCAATTGGAGCGTTGCCCGCTCCCCGGGCAGAACACCTTGCCAGGCGGGAGATCTCCCCTTTTACTTCCACCCGCCACATATACAAAGAGGATCGTCTTTGTTTTCTAGCTTTGAAGGTCCTGTTACAAATTTGGCAACAGATGAGAGAAAATGTCCTTAAAACACCAGCAAAAGCCAAAAAGAGCAACGGCTCTGCCTAATATCTTTGTTTGTGTCTTGTGACTTGAAGATATGTCTTGAACCAGCGTAAGGTGGTAGAAATTGCCCAGCAGTGCTGGTTTTCACATGAAACGTGCACATTATCAAATCTACCACCTTACGCCGGTTGAAGATATATCTTCGCAGTAGCATGAGAGAAGATTGTCTAAATAGACTGGGCGTAATGCATATTCATAAAGAAAGAAAGAAAGAGATTGGTACGAAGATGAACGCTGTAGAAGTACTCTTGATACCTTCAGCAGAAAACATGAAAGAAAGCTATCAGTAATAAACATGTAATTTCTCAATATTTAATATTTATTACAAGTATTTTTAATAGTTATTCTTGTATTTCATTGACAAAGAATTGATCCCAAAAACAGGATAGTACAACACTATGAGGGTCTTAACCCATGGCCCGGATGCCCCTCCCAACCGGGCTATTCATAATCGTCTCGGAAAGCGAAATCGACTTGGACTCGATAACTTCTCGCACCGAAACCAATAAACGCTATTCACATTTAACGTTCGGATAAAGGTCACTTACATCCCATAACTATTGTATCGTCATTTAGTTACATGCATTTACGAATTTTGTAGATAAATAGGCTTTTGTATTTTTTAGAGTAACGCCTGAACAAAAACATAATGCAATATTTTGGTGTTAGCCATTGATATCGAATATAAAAAATATATAATTTAACTATATAATAAATAACAAAAAACTGAGATATGTCTCGTTTCTGTCGGGTCTGGGTTTTTTTCTATGGGGCGTGACCGTACTTCTTTGACGTTTGTTTTCGATAATTGTGACAGTTTGCATCGGAAACTTCACGAGAGCTCTGAGGCTGGCGAAAACTTTTCGAATATTGATGATTAGAAGAGATAAATAAATCCTTTTAATTATAAGGTAGGTAACAAAAATTAATCACAATTATCTATAAGACGTATTTTCATATAATTACTTCAATATTTGCACTTAATCGTAAAGCTGAATTTTTGTGAAAGGTGTGTTTTTATAAGTTTTCTATCACAAAGCAGCATATATATATATATATATATATATATATATATATATATATAATGCTTTGTGAAACGAGACATATCTCAGTTTTTTGTTATTTATTATAATATAGTTAAATTATATATTTTTTATATTCGATATCAATGGCTAACACCAAAATATTGCATTATGTTTTTGTTCAGGCGTTACTCTAAAAAAATACAAAAGCCTATTTATCTACAAAATTCGTAAATGCATGTAACTAAATGACGATACAATAGTTATGGGATGTAAGTGACCTTTATCCGAACGTTAAATGTGAATAGCGTTTATTGGTTTCGGTGCGAGAAGTTATCGAATCCGAGTCGATTTCGCTTTCCGAGACGATTGTGAATAGCCCGGCAGAAATCCTAGAACCACTCTTGAATATCGACAACAAAGGGGTCTGGACAAGTAGACGGTCGTCGCGTCTAGTTGTCCGTAGGTGCAAGAGTAGAGTAGCGAGGAATTACATCACTCCGTTATATATCCTACATATGTATTCGTATTTTCAAAGGTATTTTGTTTCGACGTTTTGTCTTTGCGTTGAGACCTAAACGTAATCGTTCGTGAACAGTGACAGATTGATATTTGTTTACGGTTGAGTTCCTCTGCTAACCCGCAGTTTGGCAACTTGATGGATAGCGCGGCCGCGATTAATAGTCGCATTGCAGTAGAACGTATGCAATTTATTAGATCCGTTTCTATGTAATTACCCTTTTATATGTAACCTAACATTTCTTTAAAGAAATATATAATGTAACTTATTAATCGAAAAATCGATCACGAATATAGATTCACTTTTGCTTTTATTGGACGTTCTAAATTGCCTATGTTATAGACGTCCTGGGAATTACATGGAAAAGTAATGTAAAAGCCTTTCAGATGTGGCATGAGAGCTTAAATTTTTCTTATTTTCCTGTTTGTTTTTTTTTTTGCTTCAAGAATCTTACCTAAATATATCCACAATACTGAATTTTCACATCAGTGTTGTTCCCAGACCAGTCAAAAGTTCTGTCCCATGGATTTGGTTCAAACTTTATACACAAAACTTCTATACATTAAGCAATCACCCAAAAAAATATTATTTTAAAATTTATATTATATTAACATAATAAAATTAATTCCTAACATGTATACGCGCTACATAATAAAAATATTTTATATCACGTTCCTATTGTAATATAAAACTTAAACATGATTTTACATCATTAATTAATGATGTAATATTTGCCGTGAATTCTTACTATGGCAATTATTTAATACTTTTAAGAATTTTAGGCATACTAGGAGATGGGCAGCAGCGTCTGAAACGTTGTCACTCCGTCTGAAAAATAAAATACTGCGGTTGTCAATCCGCCTGCAAGCGCGGCAACTATGGCAAGCAACTATGGCAAGCAACTACCCTATATAGTATATTATCTATGATGGCAAGTATCATAACATATCGCTCCATACGGCACATACTTCGAAGAATCGACAATCGATGTAGAAGAAAGGTTCTTGAGTGACAGCCTCTTACCGATAAGCGGAGTATAGGGCGGCCACCAATAGATGGAGTGACTGGTAAAAGATGCAGAAAGTAGATAGATGCAGGTGGCTAAAGATCGTACTTTGTGGTAATCTCTAGAGGAGGCCTATGTTCAGCAGTGGACTTGTTAGGGGCTGTAATAATGAAAGATTATGATGAATATTCGAACCATTTTCGACAGTAAATAATAACTAAGCGATATAGGTAAATGGGAGAGAGAGTGGTTTTCCCTTTCCCTGTTCCATGTATATACCTAGTCCTGTGGCCTTTTAAATAGTTATGTGGAGCTGGAATAATTTCTACCATAGGAAATAATTTTTTTCGCATCCAACAGACAACAGAATAACAAATACGCCTCTCGAGGCAATTACGGCTTTTTTATTTCAAATAACAATGGAATGTTACTGGCTGATTTCGATGAATGGTGAAAGAATTTTGATTTTTTTAAAGGGGAATAGTGTAACGAACCCGGCAGTCGTTTGCAATACCGATGTGCATAGTAGATACTAGACAATGCATTTGAATATGTTATAATTGGGAATTTAAAATATATTTCTAATTATTTAAAGTTCGGTCCTTTATTCTTCCTCTTCTTTCCCCTTCTTTATTTGGAGAGCACTTACAAGATTCTTTATCAAGATTAGAAATTACGACACAGTACATCTTCTTGTCAGGTATATGTACCTCAAAACTTGAAAACGAGATTGTACAACCAGTGCGTGTTCCCCGTGATGACTTATGGATCTGAGACGTGGTCCTTCACTGCTGGCGTATGTGGAAGCTCAAAGTCGCTCAGCGAGCTATGAAGAGGGCTATGCTCAGAGTTTCTCTGCATAATAAACAGAGTGACTGTGATAGCCCAACGGATTAGTAAGCTGAAGTGACAACGGGCTGTCCATATAGCTAGAAAAAGTGAGAACCGATGGGGAAAGAAAGTTCTCGAGTGGCAGCCTCGTACAGATAGGTGAAGTAAAGGGCGACCCCTTACTAGATGGAGTTACGACCTGATAAGACATGCAGTGAGTCGATGGATGCAGGTGGCTCAGGACCGTGCTTTGTGGCATTCCTTGGGGGAGGCCCATGTTCAGGCTGTAATAATGATGATGATAATTCGATCTAATATTTCAAAGAGGAAAGGGTGCATGTTTTCAACTATGATTTTAATGCAATAATCACAACGACATTAACAGTGCGACATATTATTAGAATGCCGTAATGTGTGCAACTTTTATTGTTTCAATAAATCGTATTAATTACGAATTCTGATTTGTACACATCACTTACATTTACATCCTAACAGAACCTACTAATTTAATTTTAAGTTTCTTATGTTACGTTTTCAAACTTACCTAGAAGGTAGGTATAGTTATATTAATAGAGTTAGGTAGTACCTACGTTGAAGAATGTTGCAGAGGCATATAATACCAAATAAAAATCCAAGAAATTGCTTACCGTTACAGCCTCGCGGCGGCAAGGATGGGTTATGTCGGGCTCGCACCGTCTAAAACCCCATGATGTTCCACCTACGTCGCATAGTGGCAGGGCCACTGTCACGCTTTCGCACACATCCGCGGCCCCACCAGCGCCGGCCGCTAAATGGTGGCTCCTCCTCGGGAGAGGACTACTCCTCCCCATCTACTTCTCAGGTACGGCGCATCAGAACACATGGCGCGCCCTCCACCACAGCCTGCAACTTCACCTGCGCAACGGACGTTCCCGTTTCCGATGCGCGAATGCCGTGGGGCCAGGAAAAACGAGCACTCAGAAGCACCAGTCTTCCTGACCCCAGCTCGCCGCTCCGCCGCCAACCAATATTCGACTGCGGTGAGTAGGGAGAGCGGTGCCTCGCAATACCGACACTCCTCTCCCCCCGCAGTCCCACCACCACTGCATCAACATAGAGCGAGTGGTGCATCGTTATGCCTACACTCCTCTTCCTCTGCGACTCCACCTCGCCTGCAGCAGTAGAGGGAGAGGGCACCCCTCGGAGTGGTCACCTCAGGCCGGCTCTACACCTCGGGCCAGCCATGTGGATTCCTCCACCGCGGACGACCAACCCACAGCCCCCGTTCCCCCCGCCACGACAAGGCGGGAACCCGTTCGGGGGGTTGCTAACCAGGCCTACACGCCTCCCCCATAGATTGCTTCATAGAGGAATAATCGCTACAATTGCAAAGCTTGAGAAGCAGGTCGGCAACCGCAGTTTTTTTATTAGAAGAAGAAGGCGCTACTGCCCATCTCCCGTTTCATTTCTCTCTGTCGCCTCTTATGACACCTACGGAACGATATTGTGTAGTGGATATTTTTACACCATCACTACACGGTTATAAATAATATTACATAAAATACATAGACTCTACAGTTCAAAAAATCATATCCACTTACACATTTCATAGTGTAACCTAATATTAAGCTTACAAATGTCATCCAAGTTAGGAAACTGGTTTGATGGGTTATTTGCATCATTCGAGTCAATGTATGTCAAAGATACGGATATAATCGATTCATATAATATATAATATATATATATATATATATATATATATATATATATATATATATATATAATATATAATATATATATATATATATATATATATATATATATATATATATATATATATATAATATAATATATATATATATATATAAACACTCACGCCTGTGCCGGCATGAAATACTGTCCCGCTCTGCTGAGCACACCAAGCTTTGTAGAGGCCAATTTTGTCATTGGTGTTGATGAACTTTCTGCAACTCAACTTGTCGATATGACCACAATCAGCTTGCAGAGGCAACATGATTCTAGCACGGACACATTTTTTTTTAATAAGGCTAAGGTCCTCGATAACGAAATTGGAACTGAAATCACGTCACAGTACGTAAAATAACCGGCCATCAAACAAATAGATCGAACATTCAGACTCAGTATGTTGAAGAATATTACCGACTTTCAGTGTATATTCCTTTTCTTGATTATTTATTAAATAAAATGTCCTTTAGTTTCCCAAAGCTCAGCTGCAAAGAATAGGAAAGCTGCCAAAGTTGTTGTCCCATAACTTAATCGATGAAGATATAGAGGATGTTTTACAGGATGCTGAAGTATACAAAGAGGATCTTCTTTGTTTTCTAGCTTTGAAGGTCCTGTTACAAATTTGGTAACAGATGAGAAAAAATGTCCTTAAAACACCAGCAAAAGCCAAAAAGAGCAACGGCTCTGCCAAATATAAGAACTTTGTTTGTGTCTTGTGACATGAAGATATGTCTTGAGCCAGCGTAAGGTGGTAGAAATTGCTCAGCAGTGCTGGTTGTCACATGAAACGTGCACATTATCAACCGGCGTAAGGTGGTCTACCACCTTACGCCGGGTGAAGATATATCTTCGCAGTAGCATGAGAGAAGATTGTCTAAATAGACTGGGCGTAATGCATATTCATAAAGAAAGAAACAAAGAGATTGGTACGAAGATGAACGCTGTAGAAGTACTCTTGATACTTTCAGCAGAAAACATGAAAGAAAGCTATCAGTAATAAACATGTAATTTCTCAATATTTAATATTTATTACAAGTATTTTTAATAGTTATTCTTGTATTTCATTGACAAAGAATCGATCCCAAAAACAGGATAGTACAACACTATGAGGGTCTTAACCCAAGGCCCGGGTGCCCCTCCCAGAAATCCTAGAACCACCCTTGAATATCGACAACAAAGGGGTCGGGACAAGTAGACGGTCGTCGCGTCTAGTTGTCCGTAGGTGAAAGAGTAGAGTAGCGAGGAATTACATCACTCCGTTATATATCCTACATATGTATTCGTATTTTCAAAGGTATTTTGTTTCCTGTTGGCTAAGGCGTTGAGACCTAAACGTAATCGATCGTGAACAGTGACAGATTGATATTTGTTTACAAGTTTGGCAACTTGATGGATAGCGCGGCCGCGATTAATAGTCGCATTGCAGTAGAACGTATGCAATTTATTAGATCCGTTTCTATGTAATTACCCTTTTATATGTAACCTAACATTTCTTTAAAGAAATATATAATGTAACTTATTAATCGAAAAATCGATCACGAATATAGATTCACTTTTGCTTTTTTTGGACGTTCTAAATTGCCTCTGTTATAGACGTCCTGGGAATTACATGGAAAAGTAATGTAAAAGCCTTTCAGATGTGGCATGAGAGCTTAAATTTTTCTTATTTTCCTGTTTGTTTGTTTTTTGCTTCAAGAACCTTACCTAAATATATCCACAATACTGAATTTTCACATCAGTGTTGTTCCCAGACCAGTCAAAAGTTCTGTCCCATGGATTTGGTTCAAACTTTATACAGAAAACTTCTATACATTAAGCAATCACCCAAAAAATTTATTATTTTAAAATTTATATTATATTAACATAATAAAATTAATTCCTAACATGTATACGCGCTACATAATAAAAATATTTTATGTCACGTTCCTATTGTAATATAAAACTTAAACATGATTTTACATCATTAATTAATGATGTAATATTTGCCGTGAATTCTTACTATGGCAATTATTTAATACTTTTAAGAATTTTAGGCATACTAGGAGATGGGCAGCAGCGTCTGAAACGTTGTCACTCCGTCTGAAAAATAAAATACTGCGGTTGTCAATCCGCCTGCAAGCGCGGCAACTATGGCAAGTATCTTAACATATCGCTCCATACGGCACATACTTCGAAGAATCGACAATCGATGTAGACAAAAGGTTCTTGAGTGACAGCCTCTTACCGATAAGCGGAGTATAGGGCGGCCACCAATAGATGGAGTGACTGGTAAAAGATGCAGAAAGTAGATAGATGCAGGTGGCTAAAGATCGTACTTTGTGGTAATCTCTAGAGGAGGCCGATGTTCAGCAGTGGACTTGTTAGGGGCTGTAATAATGAAAGATTATGATGAATATTCGAACCATTTTCGACAGTAAATAATAACTAAGCGATATAGGTAAATGGGAGAGAGAGTGGTTTTCCCTTTCCCTGTTCCATGTATATACCTAGTCCTGTGGCCTTTTAAATAGTTCTGTGGAGCTGGAATAATTTCTACCATAGGAAATAATTTTTTTCGCATCCAACAGACAACAGAATAACAAATACGCCTCTCGAGGCAATTACGGCTTTTTTATTTCAAATAACAATGGAATGTTACTGGCTGATTTCGATGAATGGTGAAAGAATTTTGATTTTTTTAAAGGAGAATAGTATAACGAACCCGGCAGTCGTTTGCAATACCGATGTGCATAGTAGATACTAGACAATGCATTTGAATATGTTATAATTGGGAATTTAAAATATATTTCTAATTATTTAGAGTTCGGTCCTTTATTCTTCCTCTTCTTTCCCCTTCTTTATTTGGAGAGCACTTCCAAGATTCTTTATCAAGATTAGAAATTACGACACAGTACATCTTCTTGTCAGGTATATGTACCTCAAAACTTGAAAACGAGATTGTACAACCAGTGCGTGTTCCCCGTGATGACTTATGGATCTGAGACGTGGTCCTTCACTGCTGGCGTATGTGGAAGCTCAAAGTCGCTCAGCGAGCTTGTAGTGTTATGCTACTTACATTTCATTGTACACTATTTTTCCTTCTGTTTTTGATTTTCTGCATTCATGTTTTGCATCACTTTATACTATTTTTCTATTCTGTTTTTGATTTTCTGCATTTATATTTTGCATCACCTTTATTTCCATAGGATCCTGTAACGTTTTTACACTATAACAAATCATTTTCACTTCGTATTTTCACACTATCTAGCACTTTTAAAATCGCTGTCAATGGAGTCTTACCTTTTTCGGTCTTTTATTGAATTCTCTGTAACTCTACAATTTTAGGCTTCGTGCGCGCTGCCGCGCATTAGTTTTTCCTATATGAATAATATCTCATTTCTTACTTAAATGTAATGGTTTTCCAATTATATACCTAAAACCAAAAATTTATATTTCTGACAACCATTATTTATATGGTTGTTATGGTAACTTTTATTCAAATTCGTCACTGGTGTGTTGTTCCTAATTTAATATTTTCACATAAATACTCTATGGCTATAGGTCATTTACAATAAATTTCCTTTTAATTTAAATAATTTCTCGTTCTCTCTAAAAAGGTATAAAAGCCGAACAATTGGAGAATACGTAAAAGTCTCGCCTCAGTTCTCAAACTGATGCAACATCCCGGGGCCGCATTGCCCCGGGATCCTGCAAGCCTCCATCTACACGTGAAGTCGTCGGCGAAGTCTACTTCAAGCGCGGGGCCACACTACTCCGGGCGCTACGACTGCTTGCTCCAGGCGCTGAGTGCACCTACTGCCGCGCTACCTTCGGGCGCTACGACTGCTTGCTCCAGGCGCCGAGTGCACCTACTGCCTGCGCTACCTTTGGGCGCTGCGACTGCTTGCTCCAAGTGCTGAGCGCACCTACCCCAGGCGCTACGTGCGCCGGCACCGGACGCTGCGTGTGCCCAGTCCAGGCGCTGCGTGCCGTCGCCGCTAAGAAACCTCAAGCTCCGCGTGTGCCTACTTCTACAAAAGCAGCGTGTCACTTCAACCTTTAGGCTCCACTATAATACTATATTCTCCTATTCTCCTATCTTTATTTTTTTTTAAATCTAATTGTAATCTCACTTCATCCATCATCATCATATTTCATTTTTTTTATAAAATTGTAAATACCTATCTAAAACTTTAAATATATTATTTTATTGGTCTACTTTTGTTGTTTTGTTGTTCTTAGGTTAGGTTCTATATATTATTTTTAATTGTCGCTTCACGACAGTTTGGCGCCCAACGTAAAAGTCCTCTTTCTCTCTTAATTCTTCACCTTTACTGCGCCTTGTCTATTCCCTTTTGATTTAATTGCTTTCCCTTTCGTTCTTAAATCATTATTCATCATTCATTTATTCATCCTTTTCATACCTTCAAAATTCTAAAACAAAACTTCTTCTAGTTTTTCAACTTATCTGGATTATATTTAGACCTACATATAACACTTCACTTACATTCATCACTTTAATATTTTTATTCTAGATAACTTAAAGAGGTACAATTTTTAATAAAATTTTCATTTCTTAAACTTAACTTTACACTTAATTATAACAATGAAAAGGGTTATTAAGTACGAATTTCTTAACAAGGCCGAACTTGAATACGTAGTGGAGATTAGATGTGAGGAACCAGCTAATACTGTTTTGCTTCTAAAAAAACAGGTTTTGCGTTTAGTTGCGAATTCTCACCCTGAAGATATTCTGACTTCTCCAATTCCGATCGAGGATGACTTGTCTCAAATTGATTCTACTTTGACCTATTTGGACTGTAAAATTAAAAAATTTTTACAAGGTGAAACCAAATACTTACGACTAATAGAAACTTTTATTAACCATGTTTTTTACAGATTAGAGCGAATAGATACTGACTTATATCCAGACTTTAAAGCTAATTTCGATACTTTGAAGATGAAATTTGACGCTATTGCTAAACAATTCGAATCCTTGACTCCACCTTCAACTGAAAATGACTCTCCATCACTTGACCCTCCTGTTGACCCGACTGTCATGGAACCTCCTCTTGTTTCTCAAACTTCTGTTATGATCCATACCCCGTATCCTTCACCACCACCTCAATCTTTTTCTCCAATTAACGTCTTCAAAGATCTGAAAAGACACACCTTCAATGGTAAAAGCTGTCCAAGATCCTTTCTTCAAAAACTTGAAGAATACTGCTTAGCTCGTGGCTTGTCCAAAGACTTGTTGATTTCTCAAGCGTTCGAAATTTTCACCGACAATGCTCTTCATTGGTTCAGATTAAATATAATCAGAATCCAAACTTAACTTGGAACGAACTTTCCTCTTTATTAATTAAAGACTTTGGTGGTTTTGACTATGATCATAAACTTCTAGAAGCGATTAGGAATCGAACTCAAGGCCGTGATGAACCTATCGTCATCTATATTTCCATTATGTCTGGAATGTTCTCTCGTCTTTCGAAGAAACTTTCTGAAACAGAACAATTGGAGATTATTTTGAGGAATATTCGCCCATGCTATTCAGTCTTCGTAGCTCTAAAAGACATTAACTCTATCGACTCTCTTCTGGCTACTTGCCAAAATTATGAAAAGTTCCTAGACAGAGACAAACAATTTAAAGAACCAAATGTACAACAAAATCCTCTTATTTCTGAATTCAACTACAAGCATTCCACTTCAAGTTCAGTTGACTCTCCAAATTCTTCCAATAACTCACGACCTTCTCCTCCATTAATGAATAAATTCACTTCATCCTACAAATACCCTTCTAGACAAATTAATAGTCTCTCTCAAACTAAAGCCCCTCAGGAAAGCTCCTTTTGTGTTCGCTGTCGCAAGCAAGGTCATACTTTGAACACTTGTACTCAACCACGATTCGTGATTTGTTTCAAATGTGGTCTTAAAGGTTTTAAAACTGCAGATTGCCCTATTTATTCTCCCAAACCACATACTAGTTCAAAAAACTAACTGCTGACTTGAAAAGTAACTTAAACTTTGATAAAGACGATTGGACTAGTTGGATTAAAACAATTCAAAACTTCTTTTCTTGTTACAAAATCTCTTCTACACTCTACTCCAAAGAACAAGATCTAAATCGTCCATTCGTTAATGTCAAAATTTATGACTTAACTTTATCTGGTTTACTAGATTCTGGCAGCTCAGTAACTATTCTGGGTAATAGTTCTCATTTAGAAATTCTTAAACTGGGCTGTAAACTTTTCAAGTCAGATCTTATTACTGTCTCTACTGCTAATAATCAAAAAGTTAATTCCTTGGGTTATTTTGACTTACCTGTTCATTTAATCATTCAATAATCAAACTCATTTAATTAAAGCTTATGTTTTCTCTGAAATATTTCCTTCGCTAATACTGGGTATTGACTTTTGGAGAAAATTTAATCTTTTACCTAGTGTTTTATCTTCTCTTAACTTTACAGAATCTAAATGCTCTGCTATCGAAACTAAAGATATTAAAGTTTTACCTTATGAGCATTTAACTCCTAATCAAAAGAACATCGCTAACGACATCATCCAACGCTTCAAGACAATTTCTTTTGAGGAAAAAGGTATCCTGGGAAGCACACATTTAATCACCCACAAGATTGATACTGGTGATTCTCTTCCAATCAAACAAAGATGTTATAGACTGTCTCCTGAAAAACAAAAGGCGTTAATTAATGAAGTTGACAAGATGCTGGGATGGAAGGTCATTGAACAATGCGAAAGTCCTTGGTTATCTCCAGTTCTCATCACTCCGAAGAAGAATGGTGTATGGCGTTTCTGTGTAAACAGCAGGAAGCTTAACACAATTACACGTCGTGATGCTTATAAGTTGCCACTAATAAGCGAAATTTTGGACAACCTGAAGAATGCCAAATACTTATCAAGCATTGACATTGCGAAAGCATTTTGGCATTTTATGTACCTGGAAGAGGTATGTTTAGATTCAAAGTAATGCCTTTTGGCCTCACCAACTCACCTGCAACTCTACAAAAATTAATGGATATGCTGTTTACTCCTGAATTTGAGAACAAGGTATTTTGCTATCTGAATGACATTGTTATTATTAGTGAGACTTTTGATGAACACATATCGCTTCTCATGAAAGTTCATGAAAAACTTTCATATGCCAATCTAACTATTAACTTTGAGAAGAGTCAATTCTTCAAGAAAGAACTGAAATACCTTGGTTTTCTAGTGGACGAGTATGGTCTACGTGCGGATCCAGATAAAATAAAAGCTATTTTAGAATATCCTGTACCTACTTGCAGAAAAGAAGTACGAAGATTCATAGGCACCTGCAGCTGGTTCAGAAGATTCATTCCAAACTTTAGCACTATTGCCTCTCCACTCAACCAACTAACCTGTTCCGGGAAGAACGCTCCTAAATTTTTATGGAATTCACAAGCTGCAGCTGCTTTCCAGAAACTTAAAGAAGCTTTGGTAACTGCTCCTGTCCTTGCTTGCCCTAACTTCGAACTACCCTTCTCTGTACATTGTGATGCATCAAATTATGGCATAGGAGCAATGCTTACTCAACATCAAGATGACAAAGAAGTCGTGATTGCTTACATGAGTAAAGCACTAAACAAAAATCAACAGAATTACTCAACTACTGAAAGAGAAACATTAACTGTAATAACTGCATTAGAACATTGGCGATGTTACCTAGACAATGGTAAAGAATTTACAATATATACTGATCATGCTGCACTTAAATGGTTTCAGAACTTATCAAATCCATCAGGAAGACTTGCTCGTTGGACTTTACGCTTATCATGCTTTAACTTTGTCCTAAAACATAAAAAAGGAAAGGATAACGTTGTTCCAGATTTATTATCAAGACATAAGAATCAAGAACGTCCTGATACACGAGAAATTTCACCTCAAGGCGTACATCCCATTACGATTGAAGAACCACCTGATCGTAGACTTGAACACTACAACAAAAATTTTCTCGGATGCTCCAACAACCCAGACGCATATCCCAACTACACTATCAGGGATAACAAACTTTACCGCTGTATTCATTCTCCCGATCGTCTAAACGATGACTTTATTTGGAAAGAAGTTCCTACTACCTCAAGACTACCTCAAGATAGACATGCACTTATTGAAGCTAACCATGGTTCCCCTTCAGAACTCCATCTTGGTATCTTCAAGACATTCAAGAAAGTATCTTTAAAATACTATTGGTCTGGTATGTTTAAGGACATTGCCGAATTAATGTCGACTTGTGAAACCTGCTTAACCTACAAACACCCTAATCATTCGCCCTATGGTCTTATGGGTTGTCGTGAAGCGACAATTAAAAGAAGAAAGAACCTAACCTACGATCAGCAAAACAACCAAATAGACCAAGACAAAAAAATATATTTAAGATTCGAAAATATTTACAATTTTATATAACAAAAAAAAATGGAGTATGAATATGAGGATGGATGATGTGATTTACAAATTATTTTTTAAAAAAAAGGTAATAAAAAAAGAGATTTGTGTCGAAGCTGAGTCCGAAGATCCCAAGTGTGCTCTCAGCGCCTGGTACGAGCACGCACGGCGTAGGTGAGAAGGCGAGGGCGTCTCTAGGCGACGACCTCAGGTGAATGCGGCGATTGCAGTATCGACGACTTCAGCCCAGACAGGAGCTTGCAGGATCCTCAGCGACTTCAGACAGCGCAGTGGCCTGCAGGATCCCGTGACTGCAGGCGGGACAGAGGTTTGTAGGTTCCGGTGATTTCGGGCGGAACAGAGGTTTGTAGGTTCCGGCGACTCCAGGTAGAGTAGAGACTTGTGGGATCTCGGCGACTTCAGGCAGAGCAACGTTTTGTAGGATCCGGCGACTTCAGGCAGAGCAACGGATCGTAGAGTCCAGTGGCTTCAGGCAGGATAGAGGCTTGCAGGATCCCGGGGCAGAGCGGCCCCGGGATAAGGCCTTTAGAAGATGCTTCCGATACGAGAACTGAAGCAAGACTGTATTTCTTCACCGATTGTTCGGCTTTTATATCTTTCTAGAGAGAACGGAAAAATTATTTAAATTAAACGCAAATTTTTTGTAAATGGTCAAGAGGAAAAAGTATTTATGTGGAATTATCGAAATAGAAACTACAGACCGGTAACAAATTTGAATATAATTTCCATGGAGACCAAATAAACATCAGTAACAGAACATGTCAAATATTAGTTTTAGGCTTGTTATAAGAAAATGGAAAGATTTAAGTGGAAAAGGAGATATTATTGAAATAGGAAAAAAGGTAGCGCAACTACCCACACAAAGCCCGAAATTGTAGAGTTACGGAAAACTAACTAAAAGATCGAAAAAAGGTAGACTTCATTGACACCAATTTAAAAGTGCTGATAATGTGGAAATACGAAGTAGAAATGATTTGTGATTGTGTTCTTATGGTTTGAAATCGTTACAGGATCCTATGGAAATAAAGGTGATGTAAAATATCCTGATTTGAAGTGAATGCAGAGAATTGAAACAGAATGGAAAAATGGATTTAAATTAATGTAAAATGATAAGTAAGTAGCATAACACTACAGGGTAAACCCAAACTTTGCTCCAGACCTTTTCAAACTATATCCTTAGATCTTATGGGTCCATTGCCTATGACTCGAAGACGAAATCAGTATATTCTAGTAATTAACTGCAATTTTACTAAATATACTATGATTTTTCCCCTTAAACGTGCTACTTCAGCTAATATTATTAATGTTTTGGAAAATTCAGTTTTTCTAGTTCATGGCATTCCTCAAACTATTATAATGGACAACGCTGTTCAATTTCAGTCGCGAGAATTCCAGTCATTTTTAAATTCTTATAATGTTCCTTGTATTTTTCACACAGCTTTATATTGTCCTCAGGTTAATCCTACGGAGAAGTTTAATAGTACAATTATTACAGCTCTAGCATCTCTAGTAGGAGACGATCATATATCCTGGGACAACCATCTTGCTAAGATTCAGTACGCAATGAACAGCGCTACAAATGTAGCTACTGGTTTTACTCCAAATTTCTTAGTCTTTGGTAGGGAAACAATACCTTGTGGTTCCTTCTATACTCCAACTCAGAACCTCGAGGAATTGGTATTTATGCCTCGTGATATTTACGCGTCTAATGCTGGTCTCCTCTCATTTATATTTCACAAAGTTCAAACTAAACTTTACATAGCTCACGCTAAAAATAGCGCTCGCTATGATCTTCGCCGGTCTTTTAAAGAATTTAATGTGGGAGACACTGTTTGGCGTAAAAACCATGTTTTAAGCGATGCCGGCGCATACTTTAATGCTAAACTTGCCCCTAAGTTCATCAAGTGCAAAGTGATAGCTAAACTGTCACCACTAGTCTATGTGCTTGAAGACCCTAATGGAGTTAGAGGCAAGTGGCACATCAAAGATGTAAAATCATAAATTTTCTTAACTTTTATTAACTGTTAATTTGTATATATGTATAAATATCACCATCATTTTCACCTTATTATTTTTATTTCTTTTAATTTGTTTGTTTGTTTGATAATCCAGTGTTCTTCAACACATCTTGCTTTAAGACCTCGAATTTTAGTTGGATTAATCTTCACTTTTTATGTTTGTTTCAGACACATCTCGTTGGTGATGTTGCATAAGTCATAGCGACTAATGCTTGCTTAAGATTAAGTTCTTTATCTTTATCTTCACTTAGGAATGGCTGACTATTCCCTTAATTTTCTTTACCTTTATCTTCACTTAGGAGCGGTTGACAACTCCTTAAATAAACCTGAATGTCCTTTCGAAAACACACTTTTAGAGTGGTGTCTCTTCGACTAATTTATTTTTTTTTCCACGCAGGAGCGGTTGACTACTCCTTAAATAAGCCTTAATGTCGTTTCGAAAACACACTTTTAGAGTGGTAGTCATTGAATGTGAACTCCACCCTTACCTGAATGCAGATGATGAATGTAAGAGATAGTATATCTGATTTTGCCTGTTGATGCCTGTTTCTGCAAAGCTGTGTTTTTATGGTTTATTTTAGAATGTACATGTCAAAATTTTTGCTGAGTCAAAAATTTTCCAGGGTCGGGGGGAAAATGTAGTGTTATGCTACTTACATTTCATTGTACACTATTTTTCCTTCTGTTTTTGATTTTCTGCATTCATGTTTTGCATCACTTTATACTATTTTCCTATTCTGTTTTTGATTTTCTGCATTTATATTTTGCATCACCTTTATTTCCATAGGATCCTGTAACGTTTTTACACTATAACAAATCATTTTCACTTCGTATTTTCACACTATCTAGCACTTTTAAAATCGCTGTCAATGGAGTCTTACCTTTTTCGGTCTTTTATTGAATTCTCTGTAACTCTACAATTTCAGGCTTCGTGCGCGCTGCCGCGCATTAGTTTTTCCTATATGAATAATATCTCATTTCTTACTTAAATGTAATGGTTTTCCAATTATATACCTAAAACCAAAAATTTATATTTCTGACAACCATTATTTATATGGTTGTTATGGTAACTTTTATTCAAATTCGTCACTGGTGTGTTGTTCCTAATTTAATATTTTCACATAAATACTCTATGGCTATAGGTCATTTACAATAAATTTCCTTTTAATTTAAATAATTTCTCGTTCTCTCTAAAAAGGTATAAAAGCCGAACAATTGGAGAATACGTAAAAGTCTCGCTTCAGTTCTCAAACGAGAAACATCTACTAAAGGCCTTATCCCGGGGCCGCTCCATCTACGCGTGAAGTCGTCGGCGAAGTCTACTTCAAGCGCGGGGCCACACTACTCCGGGCGCTACGACTGCTTGCTCCAGGCGCTGAGTGCACCTACTGCCGCGCTACCTTCGGGCGCTACGACTGCTTGCTCCAGGCGCCGAGTGCACCTACTGCCTGCGCTACCTTTGGGCGCTGCGACTGCTTGCTCCAAGTGCTGAGCGCACCTACCCCAGGCGCTACGTGCGCCGGCTCCGGACGCTGCGTGTGCCCAGTCCAGGCGCTGCGTGCCGTCGCCGCTAAGAAACCTCAAGCTCCGCGTGTGCCTACTTCTACAGAAGCAGCGTGTCACTTCAACCTTTAGGCTCCACTATAATACTATATTCTCCTATTCTCCTATTTATTTATTTTTTTTATTATAGAATAGGGGGCAAACGAGCATGCGGCTCACCTGATGGTAAGTGACTACCGCCGCCCATGAACAACCGCAACACCAGGGGAATTGCAGATGCGTTGCCGACCTTTTAGAAAGGTGTAAGCTCTTTTCTTGAAGGTTCCTAAGTCGTATCGGTCCGGAAAATTCGCTGGTGGTAATTGATTCCACAAGGAAGTCGTGCGAGGGAGAAAACTTCTTCTAAATCGCACAGTCGTGGACCGCCAATCATCCAGATGGTATGGATGGTAACGCGAGTTTTGTCGCGATGTGCGATGGTGAAATTGAGCGGCTGGAATTAGTCCGAACAATTCCTCAGAGCACTCCCCGTGATAAATGCGATAAAATACGCAAAGAGATGCAACATCTCTACGCAGTGCCAGTGTATCGAGACGATCAGAAATAACTCGGTCGTCGACGATTCGAACCGCTCTGCGCTGGATGCAGTAAAGTGGAAGGAGCTGGCACTGGGGTGCCCCGGCCCAGAGATGAGAACAGTATTCCATGTGGGGCCGAACTTGCGCTTTGTTAAGTTGCAAGCGATGTGCCGGCATAAAATACTGTCTCGCTCTGCTGAGCACGCCAAGCTTTTTAGAGGCCAATTTGGCCTTCCCTTCCAAGTGACCACGAAACTGCACACTATTCGATATGTCAACGCCAAGGATTCCGATACTGGCTGAGGCAGTAAGGGGAGTGCCTTGAAACTGAGGAGATACGACAAAGGGGTTCTTTTTAGCGGTAAACGCGCAAACTTGTGTCTTCTGGGTATTGAACTGGACTAGATTTAGTCGCCCCCAATCCGAGACTTTGTTAAGCAAAGACTCGACTTCAGACACAAGTTTGTCCCGGTACTCGGCGACGTTTTCCCGAGAAATATTGGCACGGCCGGTGTATAGAGCATCACCAGTGCTGTCGTCCCCATAGCAATGAATGCTGCCAGTTAGCAACATATCATTGATATGCAGGAGAAACAGCGTTGGTGATAGCACGCAGCCTTGTGGAACACCAGCGTTGATAGGCTTGAAATCAGAGCATTCACCGTCTACTACGACCTTGATGCTCCGATCAGCAAGGAAACTGGTGATCGGAGCATCAAATTTCTCGGGAAGCCCATAGGAAGGAAGCTTCGAAAGAAGCGCTTTGTGCCAGACCCGATCAAAGGCCTTTGCTACGTCCAAACTAACGGCTAATGCCTCCCCCTTGGACTCTACTGCCTCCGCCCATCTATGAGTTAAGTAGACTAGAAGATCACCAGCTGATCGACCCCGACGAAAACCGTACTGGCGGTCACTAATCAGCTGGTGATCCTCAAGGTACCTCATGAGCTGGCAGTTTATAATGGCTTCCATTATTTTGGAGAACAAGGAGGTGATGGCGATAGGCCTGTAGTTGGACGGGTCTGAGCGGTCGCCTTTTTTAGGGATCGGGTGCACCAAAGCTGTCTTCCATGAGTTCGGGACTACGCCTTGGGAGTAGGAGTACCGGAAAAGACGCGTTAAAACCGGTGCCAACTCCGGAGCACACGTCTTCAGCACAATGGGATGGACTCCATCGGGCCCACTCGACTTGTTGACGTCCAGGGAGAAGAGTGCTTTGCGGACCGAGCGCTGTGTAAATCGCACATCCGGCATGGAGCACTCACATCGCGGGATGGTCGGCGGTGTGTTCCCCCCGTCATCTAGAGTCGAGTTGGACGCAAAAAGAGAGCTCAACAGATCGGCTTTCTCCTTTGCGGCATGGGCCAGTGAGTCGTCCTCTCTGTGCAGAGATGGAAGAGATGGCTGACAGAAGTTCCCTTGGACAGCCTTGGCGAGATCTTTATCCTATCTTTATTTTTTTTTAATCTAATTGTAATCTCACTTCATCCATCATCATCATATTTCATTTTTTTTTTATAAAATTGTAAATACCTTTCCAAAACTTTAAATATATTATTTTATTGGTCTACTTTTGTTGTTTTGTTGTTCTTAGGTTAGGTTCTATATATTATTTTTAACTGTCGCTTCACGACAAGCTATGAAGAGGGCTATGCTCAGAGTTTCTCTGCATAATAAACAGAGTGACTGTGATAGCCCAACGGATTAGTAAGCTGAAGTGACAACGGGCCGTCCATATAGCTAGAAAAATTGAGAACCGATGGGGAAATAAAGTTCTCGAGTGGCAGCCTCGTACAGATAGGTGAAGTAAAGGGCGACCCCTTACTAGATGGAGTGACGACCTGGTAAGACATGCAGGAAGTCGATGGATGCAGGTGGCTCAGGACCGTGCTTTGTGGCATTCCTTGGAGGAGGCCCATGTTCAGCAGTCGACTTGTGAAGGGCTGTAATAATGATGATGATAATTCGATCTAATATTTCAAAGAGGAGAGGGTGCATGTTTTCAACTATGATTTTAATACAATAATCACAACGACATTAACAGTGCGAAATATTAGTAGAATGCCGTTATGTGTGCAACTTTTATTGTTTCAATAAATCGTATTAATTACGAATTCTGATTTGTAAACATCACTTACATTTTAGCAGAAACTACTAATTTAATTTTATGTTTCGTATGTTACGTTTTCAAACTTACCTATAAGGTAGGTACTTATAGTTATATTAGTAGAATAGAGTTAGGTAGTACCTACGTTGAAGAATGTTGCAGAGCCATATAATACCAAATAAAAAACTAAGAAATTGCTTACCGTTAGGCAAGGATGGGTTATGTCAGGCTCGCACTGTCTAAAACTCCATGATGTTCCACCTACGTCGCATAGTGGGAGGGCCACTGTCACGCTTTCGCACACATCCGCGGCCTCACCAGTGCTGGCCGCTAAATGGTGGCTCCTCCTCGGGAGAGGACTACTCCTCCCCATCTCCTTCTCAGGTACGGCGCATCAAAACACATGGCGCGCCCTCCACCACAGCCTGCAACTTCACCTGCGCAACGGACGTTCCTGTGTCCGATGCGCGAAGGCCATGGGGCCAGGAAAAACGAGCACTCAGAAGCACCAGCCGTCCTGACCCCAGCGTGTTCTATGGCTCCACTGCCAACCTATATTCGACTGCGGTGAGTAGGGAGAGCGGTGCCTCGTAATACCCACACTCCTCTCCCCCCGCAGTCCCACCACCACTGCATCAACATAGAGCGAGTGGTGCATCGTTATGCCAACACTCCTCTTCCTCCGCGACTCCACCTCGCCTGCAGCAGTAGAGGGAGAGGGCACCCCTCGGAGTGGTCACCTCAGGCCGGCTCTACACCTCGGGCCAGCCATGTGGATTCCTCCACCGCGGACGACCAACCCACAGCCTCCGTTCCCCCCGCCACGACAAGGCGGGAACCCGTTCGGGGGGTTGCTAACCAGGCCTACACGCCTCCCCCATAGATTGCCTCATAGAGGAATAATCGCCACAATTGCAAAGCTTTACAAGCAGGTCGGCAACCGCAGTTTTTTTATTAGAAGAAGAAGGCCCTACTGCCCATCTCCCGCTTCATTTCTCTCTGTCACCTCTTATGACACCTACGGAATGATATTGTGTAGTGGATATTTTTACACCATCACTACACGGTTATAAATAATATTACATAAAATACATAGACACTACAGTTCAAAAAATCATATCCACTTACACATTTCATAATGTAACCTAATATTAAGCTTACAAATGTCATCCAAGTTAGGAAACTGGTTTGATGGGTTATTTGCATCATTCGAGTCAATGTATGTCAAAGATACGGATATAATCAATTCATATAATATATAATATAATATATATATATATATATATATATATATATATATATATATATATATAATATATATATATAATATATATATATATATATATATAATATATAATATAATATAATATATATATATAAACACTCACGCCTGTCACCCAGAGGGGTAGGCAGAGACTATGGAATTCCATTTGGCACGATCCTGACACACCTCTCTCGCTTCCTCCACATCCATATACCTACGCATACACGCTCGTCGGTTAAAGGTACTCTTAATTTGGCCCATTTTCAATATATCGCCTATTTGGTCGATAAACTTTCGCCTAGGGCGACCCTTCCCGACTCTGCCATTCACCTCTGCAACATAAATTTGCTTTGTCACTCTTTCCTCATTCATTCTTTCTACATGACCAAACCACCGAAACATTCCTTTCTTAATCCTAGTCACAACATCATCTTGCAAACCACACATTTCTCTTATCACACTATTTCTCACCCTGTCATTCAGATTCAGCCCTAGCATACTACGTAATGACCGCATTTCTACAGCATTTATTCTACTCTCGTGCTTCTTCTGCCATACCCAACTTTCACTACCATACATTAAAGTAGGCACTAACACAGCATTGTGAATTGCCAAACGTGCCTTTTTGGACACATTCTGACTTTTCACAATAGAGTGTAGAGCCCCATTCAATCTATTTCCTGCATTCACTCGTCGTTCTATATCCTGATCATATCTACCATCCCTGCTAAACACACATCCCAAATACACAAACTCATCTACTTGCTCTACCAACTCCCCTTCTATTCTTATTTCACATATCGTTTTACTTTCTTCTCTTTCAAAAACCATAACTTTCGTCTTACTTGCGTTCACTTTCATTCCCTTTTCTTTTAATGTCCTGTTCATTAATGTAACCATCATTTGCAACTCGGCTGCCGACGACGCAAGTATGACTTGATCATCGGCGTACAAAAGGCATTTTACGGTTAACTCACCCATTCTTAACCCGCATTCTTCTGCTTTCAAATTTTCCAAACAACTGTCCATAAATAGGTTGAACAGCCACGGGGAAGCCACACAGCCCTGTCTGACACCTTTATGGATGCCAAACCAGTCCGAGTAGGCCCCGTTGATCCTGACACAAGCACTAGAGTCCCTATATAGAGACTTCAATGCCCGTATCAAGCCAGCGCTCAACCCAAATGAGTTCAGTGTTTGCCATAACACATCCCTGTCCACTCTGTCATAAGCCTTCTCCAAGTCTATGAACGCACAAAAAACTTTTTGGTTTTTGGCCAAAAACTTCTCCGCGATCATGCGCATGGAAAAGACCTGATCCGTACATCCCATTCCCTTTCTAAATCCCGCTTGCACATCCCAAATTTTTCCATCAGTTTCTTTCATAACTCTTTCAATTAGTACCTTAGCATACAGTTTTCCCACAATGCTAAGAAGGCTGATACCACGGTAGTTTTTACAGTCCTGCTGTGATCCTTTTCCCTTATATATTGGGACTATCACGGCTTTGCACCAGTCTCCCGGTACCCGCTTAAGTTCCCAACATAAATTAAACAAGGTGCACAGCAGGTCTGCCACCACTCCTTCTCCAGCCTTTAGCATTTCGAGAGATACTCTATCATAACCGGCTGCCTTACCTGCTTTCATACTTTTCATTGCTTTCATTATTTCATCTATACTTATATCTCTATCTATTTCCTCTTCTTCCGGAATTTCTATTTCATTTAATTCAAACGTCTCATCACTCATAAACACGCTTTCAAAGTATTCCTTCCATCTCCTTAAACTCAAAACTTCGTCATTCAGAATACAGCCATTCTGGTCTCGTATAGCATTCATTCTAGGCTGTTTTGAATGTCCCCTGGTAGTTCTTACAAGTTTCCAGAACATTTTAATGTTTGCCTGGAAGTTATCCGATATTCTTCTATCATTCATATCCGTTCTTTCTTGCTTTTTCTTTCAACTACTTCTTTTACTCTCTTATTTAGGTGTCTAAAGACTGCCTTTTTCCTTTCAATATCATCATTCATACTGCTAGAATTACTAGCCTTGGTTGCTAGTAAATCTAGCCATGCTTTCTTCTTTGCTTCAACTTCCATCCGTACCTCATCATCCCACCATAACGTGTTAATTTTCCTTTCATTCGTTCTCTTACTTACACCACATACTTCGGTAGCTGCATCCACTAAACCTTTCTTGACATTATACCACACAGTCTCCAAGTCTAAATCATTCATACACAATTCAGCCATACCACTTATATTTTCTCTCAATCTATATTTGAACTTCTCTCTCACACCTTCATCTTGTAACCTCTCTGTTCTTATACGCTGTAAAGCAGTGGTAGACACAGATGTCCGATGCCTCCAACGTCTGAAAAGACCATTAATTCGGCATAAGACCAAGTAATGATCCGTCCCTACGTTAGAACCCCGGTAAACCCTTGTATCTACCACCGCGCTCCTCATTCTTTCATCAACAATTATGAAATCTATCATACTTCTATCATCACCTCTTTCCCATGTATACGTGTGAATCTTCTTATGACGAAAGAAAGTGTTCATCACAAAAAGACTCTTTTCCACGCATACGGCGAGAAGGCTTTCACCATTCTCATTTATACTTTCATCACCAAACGTTCCCAATATCCTTTCATAACCAAGCCTCCTCACCCCAACCCTTCCATTAAAATCGCCTAATATCACAATATTTTCATTAACCTTGCATTTCATTAGCACCATCCTTACCAACTCCCAAAACTGCTCTCGGATATAAGTGGGCTTAGACATGTCTGGGGCGTAGACCCCTAAAACAAACAACTTCTTTAAGCCCACTTTCATTCGTATCCATAGCAGTCTCGGGCTTACACATTCATACTCTTTCACACAATGACCCATTCTTTCTGAAAGGATGATACCGACTCCCTGGCATGCCCGCTCGGTCTCGTCTACACCAGACCAGTACGCGGTATACATGCCATGTGTAGTAGCATCCTTTCCCTTCCGTTTCGTCTCATTTACACATAACACGTCTATTCCTCTATCATGCATCATATCGCATACTTCATCCATCTTATCATTCATTCCTCCACATACATTCAATGTAGCCAGACGGGCTTCCGCAATCCACTTTTCGCCCCTCCGGGGGACAGAACGTGACGGGTGGCGAAACCTCGTCGCCGGTTTTCCTCCCGGAGATTCTTCGCACCCCTGCCCCATTAAAGGGGCGCCGGGAACTCGGGGCCATTTCTTTAATTCTATGCCTCATGGTGCGAAAGTAGGGTGTGGTATTTTTTTACGCCGCTACCACACGGCGAGGAGCCGAGTCAGTTCTTTCAGCTTTGTCGCTTGTTTAGCACCACCCGGGGGACACGTGTAGGGTGGGCCTAGGATTAGGTGGTCAAAGCCTACGGACGCGAGCGACTCATCCCCCAAATAAATATAAATAATCAATTCACTGACCTCTATATAGGTATACAAGTAAGTCAATTACATATTAATGATTCTTATTATTGAAGTCTATGTCAAATAATCATAGATAACTTATTAAATCGTTCAAAGCGAAACGTTTTAGTTTTATTTCGCCATAAAATAGTTCTGGGTGTTTGTTCTTTTGCTCATATTTAATATGTAATAAAATGTCATTATATTGACATCAACTATAGATCAGTCGTTTTATATTCTTACTAGCTTTTGCCCGCGACTTCGTCCGCGTGAAGAAAATGGTTCTAATAGGATTTTTTATTGGTTCTTTTACATTATAAATTTTGTTATAACATATAAATTACTAGCTGATCAGGCACACGTTGTTTTGCTCTTTCTGATGACCCTTTGTCCAATGAAAAAAAATCCTTAAATCCGAAATAAAAATATTAAGGGTCACTTATCTGGATAAACTATCCTATCTCTCAAGTTGGACCAAACTGCATATTGATCAAAAATTTCATTGTAATCAGTTCAGTAGTTTAGGAGTTCATCGCGAACAAACAATGTGACACGTAATTTTAATATATAAAGATTTGTTTGATGTCATACTAGCGACCCGCCCCGGCTTTACCTGGGTGGGATCTATTAACTATTATTTTAAAAATCTAAATAACGCCATCGTCATTTAGATTTTTAAAATAATCATCAAGGACCATTTATTCAATTAACACAAGTTTTTCCAAAAAAAATATAGCTCAGGTCACTACGCTTGAATAATATTAATTTCAGGAAAACAATTATAAAAAGCAAATTGTAGATAATTTAATTGGGTGCTTAATAATAAGAGAGTGGCCGATGCAGCGTGAGTCAGAGACAGCCATAGTTTAAGGTACGGCAGACCTGTCTCACTTCGCGCTGAAATGAAAATATACCTACGCTGCGCGGCCCCGTATGCGCGGCTAATTCCGTGAGGTTGTCACGCGCGCGCTCGAGCTGACGGTCGCCTTATAGCGGCTCTTCACGTTGGCCAACATAGTGGCGAATGTGTTGGCGAAGATATTGGGCAGGAATTTGTGATCGCGTCCACACGTTGGAAGGTCGTTCAGTTTGCTTCGGTTCAGGCTAATGTGCGGACGAATTTATTAAAATGATTATTGATGGGCTAACGGCTGCTACGGTTTATTTATTTACAGCATACCACTACAATGTGAATGTGTATAAGAAAAGGCTGATCAAAAAGAAATGGGAAAATAAGAAATTTTATTTCTTGACGGCTCCGTGGTGTAGTGGCTTAGCAATGAGTTGCTGCGTTGGGGGCCGCGGGTTTGAATCCCGCACGGAACAAGTATTTGTATGACCTGCAAATAATTTCTCCGGATCTGGATGTTTGCCCTTATGCAATTAATGTTTGTAAACTGCCTCCACGATACAGGAGAAAATCCTAGTATGGGGGTACCGTTTTTATAAAAAAAAAGACTTGAAAAACTTGTGTTTCACAAACGATTTCCAGCTTGGAAGGGCTCTATAAAGCGAAAAGTTTTTTCAGTGGTCATTGTTATTGCCATTATATAGACACTAGTTATGATGCGTACATATAAAATTTAAATCAGGTGCGTGCGATCACTCTGGGAGCTCGTAGCACACTGAACGTGCGCCCAACGTATGGACGCGGCGGCCAATACACTGCCACAACCCTTTGATCTTTTGCAAAAAACCGACACCACAACAAACAAACAAACAAAACTCAAAAATAAATATCAAAAGTGCCTAAATACTTATTAGAAAAAAATAATTTTTATGTTAACGTAATGGCGGCTCTTCACGTTGGCCAACACACTGGCGAATGAGTTGGCCAATAACGATGGCCATCGTGTAGAGCGGGTGTTTATGCTAACGTTGATATGTATTGATATGCTGTATATGTAGTGGTATGCTGTAAATAAATAAACCGTAGCAGCCGTTAGCGCATCAATAATCATTTTAATAAATTCGTCCGCACATTAGCCTGAACCGAAGCAAACTGAACGACCTTCCAACGTGTGGACGCGATCACAAATTCTTGCCCAATATCTTCGCCAACACATTCGCCTCTATGTTGGCCAACGTGAAGAGCCGCTATAAGGCGACCGTCAGCTCGAGCGCGCGCGTGACTACCTCACGGAATTAGCCGCGCATACGGGGCCGCGCAGCGTAGGTATATTTTCATTTCAGCGCGAAGTGAGACAGGTCTGCCGTACCTTAAATTATGGCTGTCTCTGACTCACGAGCTGCATCGGCCACTCTCTTATTATTAAGCACCCAATTAAATTATCTACAATTTGCTTTTTATAATTTTTTTCCTGAAATTAATATTATCTGTTATTGTTGTTGTTTTATTAATTATTATTGCAGCCGCCACCTTGGATTTACATTTCGACATCACTATCGGCATCAGCACCCCCGAAAACCATGAAAATGACACCAATGATGAAAAAATTGATATCTATTGCAGCCGCCATCTTGGATTTATATTTCGATAGCACTATCGGCTTCAACACCCTCGAAAACCATGAAAATTACACCCATGATGAAAAAATTGGCACCTACTTCAGCCGCCATCTTGGATTTACATTTCGACAGCACTATCGGCTTCAACACCCTCGAAACCCATGAAAATGACACCCATGATGAAAAAATTTATACCCATTGCAGCCCCCACTTTGGATTTACATTGCGACAACCCTATCGGCTTCAACTCTCTCGAAAGCCATAAAAATGACACCCATGATGAAAAAATTGATACCTATTGCAGCCGCCATCTTGGATTTACATTTCGACAGCACTATCGGCTACAACACCTTCGAAAACCATGAAAATGACACCCAAGATGAAAAAATTGATATGTTTTGCAGCCGCCATCTTGGATTTACATTTCGACAGCACTATCGGCTTCAACACCCTCGAAAGCCATGAAAATGACACCCATGATGACAAAATTGGTACCCAATTCAGCCGCCATCTTGGATTTACATTTCGACAGCACTATCAGCTTCAACACCCTCGAAAACCATGAAAATGACACCCATGATGAAAAAATTTATACCTATTGCAGCCGCCACCTTGGATTTACATTTCGACAGCACTATCGGCTTCAGCACCCTCGAAAACCATGAAAATGATACCCATGATGAAAAAATTGATACCTATTGCGGCCGCCATCTTGGATTTACATTTCGACAACTCTATCGGTTTCAACACCCTCGAAAACCATGAAAATGTCACCCATGACAAAAAAAAATTATACTACTTACTTTTAGTACGTACTATTATTATTTATTCTGTGCTTTTAAATATTGTAATAAAAAAATCTCTTATTATTATTATAATCAAGTATTTAAGAAATTTGGTTATTCGAATATTGTGTATTTGTACAGCGATCTTTTTGAACCGCTGCAAACAACCGAAACAATATCCACTCACAACGGCGACTGAAGTCGAACTAAACTACTCTGTGGCTGTAGCTCCCCTTTACAGAAATAATTTATATACGAGGCTACCAAATCAACGAAAATTTCGCCAATTTGGAGCCGAAAAAAAATTAATTATAGCTAAACAAAACAAAATTACACTGCCATTTACATTCAGTGGCTTCCCACATGATAGATGAAGAGATTAAATAGTAGATTGAGTTAAACAATCAATATTTTCAAAAGTTATCGTGTTTAAAAGCCACAGGGACATGATAAATCGACACCATAGGCCACTAAAACCCCTTTTTTATTTAAAAATAGCAATTAATCGATTTAAAAAAATTATTAATAAGTTTAACAATCATTTATCTTTCTAACAATGTGCTTTTTATATTATTTATATGTATAATATGATTGCTAGATACGATTTTATTCGATAAAATGTTGGAATCTTAATTTTTAGGCGATAGTAGAACATACCTTGCGCTTTCGCTTAAGGTATGCAATACCTTGCGCTTTCGCTTAAGGTATGCAATATAGCCAATTTTTTAAAGTATAAACCAATTAGTTAACTTCAGGCCCAAAAATCCCATTCTCCTTTGTGATCAAATTAATTAGTCACTGTGGTAAAGTCTGGCGCATCGCATTTTAGGGGGCCTCGCGAGGCCCCTTTAATTGCGAGGCCGTGGGCGAGGGCCCAATTCATTCACGCCTAGCTACGCGACTGCTTACAATCATGTATGTAACACAATTAACAACACAAAACAAATTAGAAATAGCTTGGTATCTCATTCCCAGGGATTATTATCATCCATAAATTCCTTAATATTATAACCCTTTTTTACAGGATAGCGTGACAAACGAACACACAGTCCACCTCATGGTAAGTGGTTGCTGTGGCCCATAGACATCCACATCTTCGTTTGCGAATCAAAATGCAGATGCGTTGTCACCTGTGAGGGCTAAGATGGAATGCCTCTTTTCAAGTAAAAAAGGTCTCCAGTTCTCTACACTCACCATACGAAACACAGCAGTGTTGAGCTGCTATTTTATGCTGGTATTCTGTGAGAGCGTGGTCCTACCGCGGTCGAGCCGACCCATTCGTGCTACAACTATACTACTAATATAGCTGCAGCATGGCTCTACCACGTATAATACCTTTTTTATACAAACTTAGTTAATTAAAGTTTTGAACTTTGAGCAGGTTTTGCATATTTTCTGGGATTTTGTTAAGTTGTGTGTATATTGTGTGTATGTGTGTGAGTGTGATGTTAATGCTCTCATTGAATAATATTAACAATAGTGTGAACACAATAAAATATGTTCTCAATTAAACTGAAAAAAAAATTATGGGTATAAGTGTTGAATTTTTTACAAAATGACTATATGAATAATAATGAATAAAAAAGTATTTCTTAACGTTAAATCTTTACTTTAAAATAAATAAATATATTGCTACATGACTATTACAATGACTGTTTTTCATTAAGATGCATTACCTATCTGTATATGTATAAAATATTCCAGATTTCAGTATACAATAAAAAAAATAACATGTCTAAATAAGTTTCGGTTTCGGTTTCGGCCAAAACTGACACCCAGACCGAAGGTTCGTTTGCAGTTTCGGTTTCGGTTGAAAATCCTGTTTCGGTCGGACACTAGTAATTACTCACTTTATTAGTGAAGTGTCCCTCACTCATGAGTTGCCTCGTTTGAGTTCCTCGTGACGGTAAATCGGACGAGTTACTCGAATTTTAACATTAAAACGCCTCACTCACTCGTTCACGACCTCGCTCATGACTGACAATATGAATCGTGTCCCGAGTGAATGAGCGAAGGTCTCGATTAAAAATATTTCAAGTAGGTATCGAGATTATGTATTTTGCAGCAAAACTAAATGAGTGAGGTATCGATATTGAGGAAAAAGGTTAATAAACAACAAAAATAATTTTTGAGAACCAATCAAGTCACATAAATGAGTTTCAATATAAAATCATGCCTACTTTTTTATGATCTCGAATTTTATTTGCGTCCGTTGTAACATAATAATATTATAAATATAATGAATATGGTAACAATACTTCCTCCTTTCAAAACCTTTTTGGAAGGATGCGACTCGCCTTGTTAGATGAATACACCGACTAGTGATTCTTCACCTCAAATGAGGGGTATCTCGTGAGTACCTCGCTAGGTAAAATGAGGTACTCCCTCATCCTCAAATAAAATAGATGAGTAACCCATGACTACACGTTATGGTGACAGTAAAAGCCGACAGCCTATTATTTTAACTAAATAGCATGGAGTATAGAGTAGACTTCTCTATACTCCATGCTAAATAGCCTATTATTAGTAGGTGACAGATTCGGTAGAATCTAATATATATAGATGATAGATGTGCCAACTCGGACAAATTACGACTCGAGTTGAAATTCACGCAACTCATGTTTAAACTCGAGTTAGCAGTACGAAACAGAGTAAATGATTTATTACAAAGCCTAGCTTTAAGATGTAGGTACATAACTGTTAATAGTTTAATTATAACAGTTAAAATATTCTTAAATAAAATCAAATTTATTAAAATTCCCATTTTTTTATAAAGAATAAGTGACAAACGAGCACACAGTCCACCTGATGGTAAGTGGATGCTGTGGTCATTGACATCTACATTTATCCTCAATTAAAATCAAAATACAGATGCGTTGTCACATCTGAGGACTGAGATGGAATGCCTCGTTTCCAAGATAAAGGGTCTCCGGTTCCCTACATTTACCATACGAAACACAGCAGCATAAAGCCGCTATTTTACGTTGCTATTCTGTGAGAGCATGGTTCCTACCTTTGTTTTTTTTTTATTTATACACTTTATTGTACTAAAGGTACAAACGGCGGACTTAATGCCGTATGGCATTTTCTACCAGTCAACCGGAAAGTTAGTGGGAGATGTGTGTACTGCAGTGGGCTAGGATGAAAACCTAAAATTGATATAAATTTTACACAAACACATACACATACACACACGCACACACACACGCACACACACACACACACACACACACACACACACACACACACACACACACACACACACACACACACACACACGCTTCCTTGTATACACTTAAATATATACAAGGATATAATATATAGATTATATGTTATAGATTATTATTTATTTGTGTGTCAGATGAACCCAAGTAATGTTCCTTCACCTTTGTTTTAAAAATCCACTTGTTAGGTGATTTTCTTATTGCTAAGGGAAGCGCATTCCAGAGTCGTACAGCTGTAACAGCGAAAGAGTTTGAGAGGAAACCAGTACGGTGAGATGGAATTTGGAGTACGAGACTGTTACGAGAGCGAAAATTACAATCATGGGAAGAACCCAGGTATTGAAACTTACATTTCAAATACTCCGGGGCCAATAGATCGTTAAGAATAGTGAAAAGAGTGCTAAGAATTCTAAGGTTCCTGCGTTGTGGAATATTTAACCATTTAAGTTGAGAGCGATAGAAAGAGACGTGGTCATACTTTCGAAGACCGTAAATGAAACGGATACAGTTGTTGAGAAGTCGATCCAATTTATTGACCAAGTATTTGTCTGCATCTAAGTAACACACATCGGCATAATCAAACATAGGAAGAATAAGCGATTCAATTAGAAGTTTTTTCGTACAGGGCGGTAAGATATTTTTAAATCTATACAATTGTCTCAAAGTAGTACAAACTTTACGGCTAACTTCCTCGACATGACTGCGCCAAGTAAGAGAACAATCCAAGCTTAATCCTAAGTCCCTAACATGAGAGCTGTACGGAATTACCACGCCATTATAAATCAGTGGATCTAATGATGTATGATTAAGTTTACTTAAGTGACGTGCGCTGCCTAAGACTATAGCTTGGCATTTGCTTGGGATTAACAGTGACCCCGTACCTTCTTGACCAATTCAGAATCCAGTTAAGATCGGAGTTAATCACAGTTATAGCATTATTCATGGTAGTAGCATCAGCATGAGCATACAGTTGCAAGTCATCGGCATACATATGGTAAGAGGCACGAAAGTTGCAAGTAATCATGTTAATAAATATAGAGAAAAGTAATGGAGATAGAATTCCACCTTGTGGAACACCAGTGGTTAATTCACACCAGTCGGATACCATACCGTCCACTCGGACCGCCTGCTGGCGACCACGAAGATAGGAGGAAACCCAATTCCGTGCTGATAAGGAAAAACCTATGTAAGACAAGATGGCGATGAGAATATCATGGTTAACGGTATTAAAGGCGTTAGAAAAATCTATTAAAACTAACACCGTCAACTTTCCAAATTCCATGCCATCACGCACATCCTCTGTTATTTTTAAAAGCGCCGTTGTGGTGCTATGTCCGGGTCGAAATCCTGATTGGTGTTGATTTAATAAGTTGCTTTTAGTTAAGTATGTTTGTATCTGTTTGAGGGCTACAGCTTCTAAAACTTATGACAAAAACGGCAAAATCGAGATAGGCCGGAAGTGGTTGAGAGTACTGGGCATAGAGATTTTTGGAAGAGGGAGAACAAAGGCCTTCTGCCAGAGCGGTTTATAATGGAGGCTAAAATTGGTACAATATGTTCTGAAACATACGATATCATGGTTCTTCCTATGTTGTCATGGCCTACTGCCTTTGACTTAAGTTTTTGTAATACTTTTAAAATATCCTTCTCAGTGACAGTAGAAAAAGAGAACGAATCAGTATGCGGGGATGACATGGAAGTAATATCCGAAATAGTTTTCATTTTAACGTGAGATGGGGGACAAGCTGATGAAGAAAAGTGCACATTGAGATCATTTAATGGGAAAATATCTGAGATTGCTTGTTTTTTAGTTTTACTGAGACCATGAGAGTGAATAAACTTCCATGTCTCCGATTGCGATGAATTATTTAGGAAATCATGAAAATATCGGCGTTTAGCGGACCTCACGATCTGATTGCAGCGATTCCTAGCCTTTTTGAAAGCCTCCCAGTTCTGTACAGTACGGCAAGATTTATATGTGACAAAAGCTCTGTTGCGCCTGTTCATTGCCAGGCGTACGTCGCTAGTGATCCACGGAACTGATGGAAGTTTAATTTTAACCTCGCGTTCTGGCGCATGTGTATTGTAAATATTCAATAATTTAGAATTAAATTCCATAACCATATCATTAATTGAATCGGTATTTAACACTGAAGACCAATCAATGGCAGATACTTCATTAATTAAGCTATCTCTATTTAATCGAGCATAGCTGCGTAACTTTATTGTGTGAGGGATATGTTTAGGTGGTTTCAATTTGTATGAGAGAAATATTAAGTCATGGTTCGAAAAACCAGGAGCTGGGAACTGACCATAACTCGCAACTTTATTAGAAGATGTAATAATCAAATCGATCCATGAATCCGCGGTAAAAAAATTAGAGTGAGTAGCTTTAAGGGAAAGAATGGAGAGGTTGACCGAGTTTATGATGGATCGTAACTTTTGAGAATTAGAGGAGTTTTTTAAAAGATCTGTGTTGAAATCACCCATGATGACTTGATGTGTGTACTACTCAGAGCAGATGTTATTTAGGATAGATTCCAAAGTGGAGAAATAATTAATAGAGGGAGGAGAGTAAACGACTCCAAGAATAGCTTTGTCCCCCTTTAAATTAATTTCAAGAAACAGATACTCCATGTCATTAGCCTGTTGATCAAAAGTGGATATTACTTTGAAGGTTATATCACTACGTAGGTAAATAGCGACTCCACCTCCACGCCTTAAAATTCGGTCTTGTCGCACCAGCACAAAGCCTGGTAGACCATATGATGTAGAATATAGGTTAGGTTTTAACCAGGTCTCGGACACTAATATAGCATGGACGAAATCAGATGAGAAAGTAGTCAATAATTCAGTATAATGACATGGAATACTTTGCGCGTTAATATGACATATATTAAGATTAGAGTGAACAAAGTTAATAAATGTATCTGAAACTTGTTGCTTTAAGGTGACCTGAAGATTATAATCATCATCAACGGAGTGAAAAGACGAGCTCATATCACTTGCTGACACAAAAACTTCATCATCAGACATAGTAATTTAAACCAAAATTATATACCTAAGACAAATATATACAAAAATAACCAAATATATTATGATAGAATAAAGTTTATATGTATAATATATGGTACTATTTTATCACACCACCTTTCCTCAAGTTGACTGATAGTTACAAAGCAGAAAATACAAAAATTCAATTTTACGCAAGTAAAAAATACGATCATGGCAAAAGATAACACGAAATGGTTACAAGTATTGAAGTAAAAATTTAACAACAATTAATGCAAAATTTCGTTAAGGTATAAAATAATTAATGTAAGGCTTCATGGTCTACATACTTTTGCCTTAACCATAACCTGTCACTGTCATTCAAGTGACAAAAATATTTGACAGAATCAAAAGTAATCAAAAGCACTGACGTCACTGACTTTGAAGTATAGGTAGGTATATTGTCGAGCCGATCCATTCGTGCTGCACTCACAATATAGCTGCAGAATGGCTCTTCCACGTAATTCAAAATATTTATTAAGTGGCGAAGCTTGCGAAGACACTTATTGATTTCACGATGTCTGTCCGTCTGTCCGTCTGCCCCACAATTATATCGAGAACGGTTGCGAATTTTCAAATTCTGTTTTCAGCAATCGATTACTGATCACCCAGGCACCTGAACCTCCTATTTTGAAACTAATTGCTCAACGGCAACCGTTAGAAACCGCTACAAAGCTGATTGCTTCGCCATTTTGCTATGCTGTTAGCTTGCTAGGTTTATTGATTTTACGATGTCTGTACGTCTGTCTGTCCCACGATTATCTCGAGAACGGTTTCGAATTTTCAAATTCTGTTTTCAGCAATCGATTACTGATCACCCAGGCATCTGAACCTCCTAATTTGAAATATTACTATTTTACCTCACTAGACAGTTGCGCCGCCCTGGTGGTAGAAAAAGCTAAGAAAAAGTCGTGGATGTCCTCTTGGATTTATTACTTGTCAAAGTTATGAACCCCTCCAAAGAGTATATAATAATTTAATTTAGTTAAGGGACCCCTTAGAACAATAGATAAAGAGTATTCAGAACTTAGAGTACAAATAAGCAAGGTATAGAGCGCGCGTATCGCTCAATGCCCATTATGCCAAGCGTAAAATTGACGCCTATGCGTTATTATACTTAAGTTATTAATTTGATTATGTAAGTATTTGTAAATTTTAGGTAAGCGATAATTATAAGGTATGTTTTAGCTCAATAAAACATAGGTACGAATTTATGAAACGCTGTTTATTAATCAAACACAAAAAACTAATTAATTTACTCTCCCGTTAAAAACCATATTATACAGGGTTAGTGGGTACTCGACAACTTCCTGGTATAACATGAATTCACTCTAAATCTCTAGATCAGAATTAAATAAAATACACACAATAATTTGTAGGAAAATATTCCATTAACAATTGCTGTATTTGTTTAATGGTAACTAAATTAATCAGTACAAAGATAAATATTTTGATTTATGTTTATTTTTGTATTCGTATCGGTATTTTTGCATAATATGTCCCGTTCGTACCTACTATCATTTTTCGCTGTCGTGGACGTTGGACATCAATACAATTTTCTAGAAATAAAATTAGTTATTCATCTAACTTATATCTACCTTGTACTGTACACTGACTGATCACCTAGGTTGGGTGAAATTCTTATATTTCAGAAAAAAAATATTAGAAAGGTTAAAAAACAACCTGAGCTAAAACAAAACGCCGTTATCGCTTTGCTGTTTTGTTTACATCTAAACGTGTCGTTGGTCGGGATGAATGACCGGATTGGTCATCATCAGCTCCGAACACCGATAAATAAACCGAAGGATGTTTTTTCACAGATGATTTTTTAAATTGGCGGTGGACGACTTATAACTTAATACATCTTTACATTCATTACACGTTGCTTAAAAGTTTTATTGTCTTATTCAAAATGGTGCCATATCACTCTACCGTTTTTACGGGTCCGACACCAACATAGTTAATATTTACACTATTTGACCACTTAAATATCTAAGTACTACTATTCCTGTTTATACTATTCACTATTAACACTTTGAAACTTAATACTATGAATTATTAAATTTTTTAGTTATTCTCTCAATTTAAAAACTACTAAATACGTTTATCTTGAACTATGCAAAGCGCATTTCAATGGAGACTAAAAAAATAATGTCAACAAAATTCAAAAATCTGGCTACATATATTGACATGGATATTTCATATCTATTAGCATTGTAATAGAGCTTACTTTTACAAAACACCGCCCACTTCGAGAGTCGAACACGTGCAGAAAGAGAGATAGCCGTCGAAACAAGCAGTGTGAAGAAAACGGAATGCTTGATCGACGAGTGACCAGCAAAACAGTTTCGGCAAACGCTCGACGTTGTATGTAATTATGTAGGTACTGCGCAATGCAAAATGTCATTCACTAGTAAACTAGTTTATCAGTAGACTTTAAACCGGTCTAACAGTCGACAGCAAATAAACTGTCGAAAAAACCTGTTCATTCATTCAACGCTCACCCTTATGGTAAAGTTCAATTTAATTTCCAGATAGAAGGCGTATAAGATAAATCTTCATATTTCTAGGAAGTAAAGTATTATTCTAGTTTCTCTAAAGATGTATTAGGTAGTAAAGGACAAATTGTTTTTTGTTTGAAATCTAGTACGGTCGTAAAGAATAATTATTAAACATTATGTGCTTTAGATCCTAAATATTTAAGTATACTCAATTTATACAATCTATCCGATTAGTCATCATGAATCATTTGTGATTTACAGCCATAATTCACATTAAAACTGCACTAAAGGCCCTAAAATTTGGGTAGTAAACATTGATATATTAAAAGGAGAAAGATATGTTACGCGCTAATATCGCAATCACTAAACCTAGGCTCGGCGCACGACTACATGCACCGAAACTTACACATCTGTTATCATAATCTCAAAATTAAATTTACCGATAGGAAACGTCGTAGTTGTGCGAGCGAAATCGCGTTAGTTAATTGCGTATCGTGTCTCTCGCGCATGTTTGTATTATCTATCTCGCTCTCACAAACATGGCGAAGTCAACAATAAACATCATTGTAATTTTCAACAAAATAAAATTTTTAGCTATAATTATGAGTGGTAAGTAGTCCCGTGTATCTTATTTTTATTTCTTGAACTATTAGAACACTGTTTAGCTGCACAAGAAGTCATTTTAATGCGTATTTATTTCTATCGTAATATTTCATCGTAATTATTTCAGTTATTTCAAAATATCACGGATAGATCTATTGAAAACATTTGAAGTTGAACCTAGAATATCAATATTTGGATGGTCCTGGGATATATCATTGTAGAGGCGACACATCCTAACCACTGGGTTATAATATGATGTGTTGTTACGGTACACTTGGAGTGAAAACAGTTTAGGATTGCGGTCACGGGCCATGTAGTGAGTGTTTATGTTAATCGACGCAAGAAAGGACGGAGAATCAATCGTAGAGTGTAATATTTTGTGTTCTTACGTTTCGTTATGTTAGTGCAGGCAGGGCATATCCAAGATGAAAGGAAAGCTTACGTAGCGACCTCTATCGATGTAGTTGCTAGACGCTGCGGAGATGTGATAGTAATGCGCACTAATCACTAAAGATGGCGCCGTAACAGTGGTTAGCAAGTAGGTAGATGAGTACAAGATACGCCGCCACTACACGGTAACTGATAACTTCTCAAAACATTTTATTTATGGACAACGTCTTGCAATCGTCATTTCTCTAGCGCTCAATTGACCTTCATACAAATAATGCGATATTTTAATTGTTGATATTTTTTTATATTTGGACTAGCTGACCAGGCAGACGTTGTTCTGCCCTTTCCGAACGACCATTTGCTTTCCCAAAAAAAACTCCTGAAATTAGCAATAAAAAAATTGAGGGTCACTTATCGGTATAAAAACTATCCTATCTCTCAAGTTGGACCAAACTGCACACAGTCTGCAAATTTTTTTTGAAATCGGTTCTATCTGTTGAATACTTACAGCAACACGTGGTGGTTATACTACTAAATTGTAGCTTATATTAAACGTTTGTATTTTTAACATAGCGCCATCTATTAAATATTTACCCAATCCACTCAACAGATATCGTCATCTGACAGAGTCGTTTGGAGCTAACAGATAATTGTGACTGTCAAATAATAGAGAAATAATTTTCAATAAAATAATATTGTATTGCGACTATAAATTGAGATGTAAGCTATCCTATCTTTTAAGTTGGACCAAACTGTAGATTGACCAAAAATTTCATTGAAATCAGTTCAGTAGTTTAGGAGTCCATCGCGGACAAACAACGTGACACGTACTTTTTATATATAAAGATAAAAACTTAGTAATGACTCTAAGTTATATTTACCTTCATTTAAAAAAACTTGTCTTTGGCCTGACCTACTATACTCTTTGGCGTGACCATAGATCTAACTAATTTAGTAGTGGTTAGAGCCGGCCCGAAGTGTACGCGACTTGACTCGAGTTGACCCATCACTATTCACTATCTACTAGTAGCGATGGGTAACTAACCAAAATTGCAATAACCTAGCTAGCCAGTTATTTGTGGTGGAATAGCCAGCTAGATAACCAGCTATTCAGCTATTTGGCTATTTGGATAAATGACTCACTAACCAACCGATAGTTGATTTGATACCGTTAGCGTGCCACTGTAGTGTAGCTAGGCTAGGAATTCAATGCTCAACTGCTCTGTGAATTACGTTCGAATCTCGCCGCGGAACTTATATTTAGATAAATAAAAAATAATGACTTTCGTTTTTATTTTCTTATTAATTTTTTATTTTCTTGAAAAGAAATTAATGTCCCCCATAACTATGTCGTACATATTATTAAATTAAATTATTAAAAACTGTCGAAATATCATATCCATCTATATTTTAAAGTGCCATCTATATCTATAAATGAAGAAACTGCTGTAGTATCAGATTTAATTATGTTATACAACATTCAACAGTACAAGTAAATTAAAAGTGCAAAAACTAATGTTTTTAAATGTCAATATGGACAAAGAACGTTTTAATTGGACGTAAACCATTATCATATAAACTTTTATATTCATTAAAAAAAGTGTACAAATAAACAAAAATACAAATAGGTACTTACTGATAGTGACTAAATAAGTGTATAATATTATAGCATCTAAGACTGTATATAAACAAAATAAGTGTAAATAGACTAAAGTTCAAATTTGTACATAAAATCAAACGAACTTTGAAATACGCCGATGTAACATTTTATACTGTATGATATTTCATTATAATTTAATTTTGTACTGTAATGTTTTATCGTCAGTCCTAAGCCTGAAGAAAGTGTGAAGGGAAGTTCATTTTAATTAAGACAATGGATAAAAATACAATTATTATGTACATACTACAAATAATAAATCTTACCTTTTTGTTATATCGTTGCCCGTTGGCTAATGGCTATTGGTTGGCCTTGGCTATTCAGCTAGTCAGCTAGCTAGCAGCTGGTAGCTGTCGGCAGCCGCGCGTAGGTGAGAGCTACGCGCGGCTGCCGGCTGTATAACGTAGCGTCTTCAGTAGCAGCTAGCAGCTACCCGCTGCGCCGTAGCTTGTCGGATAACCGAAGCGCCTCTAGCCAAAGTAGCCAATAGCTAGTTATCGTGTTGATGAATATCATAGCCGTGGCTATTTTGTGAATAGCCGCTATTTAGTTAGTTACTTGAATAGCTACCCATCTCTATCTACTAGTTAGTCTGAGGGTGACAGCTGACAGTGACAGTTTTATCTAGTAATACTCGTCTTCGGTCTTCGCTCTTCAGTAAAAGTAAATACAATCATAGTTTTTCTTTCTCAATTTACATTTAGTTAAAAGTGAACTTTAAAGGTTATTTAATGTAGTTCGACTTTTAATACATAATTTTACAAACAAGATTTTTATCACAGTTATATATCTACTTTTTCTTTTGATTTTGAATAAATCAATACTCATCATTGGTAACAATTTTAATTAGCATAAGAAACTTATTTATAGATTACAAGGTAAGATAACGCAATATATCGTAAGCTGGTATGATTATAGTCTTCTTTCACATTTATTTATTCCTTATTTTAACTAATTCCAGATTATGGAAGGTGCTTATGATGAAATAATATCAGATAATCCTTTCTTTAAAGACCTTAAAAATGAATATACTAATTTATTTCAACACTGCATTACACAATCTTGGATAATATGCGTGCCTCGTGTTGGTATCTTAAACACCCGGGTGTTTACAGTTGAAGATTTTTGTGCACATATTTTAGTTCCTAGTGATGAACTTCCAGAAACACATTACAGCACACTAACAGAGAAACAAGTTACAGTAAGTAATAAAGTGATAACCTTAGAAGTTACTAAAGGATTACCTCTACAAAGTCACATACTTTTTGAAGAAACATTCTACACTGAAGACTTTATCAAATACAAGGTATGGTGCATTGAAAGTGTCCTTGAACCTTCAACTACTACAAGTGATAATGTAGTTACAAAGGATTGTCTTTTATCAATAAATGATTGTATTGATCTTCTTTGGACACAAGCTGCTGGTCGTCATGTTCTAGACCAAATAGAACAAAATGTGCAGATATTTTTAAAAAAACACTCTTGTTTACCTATTGCTATAAGTACTCTTAGAGAAGCAATTAGTGAACTTTATACACTGTGCCTTCAAACAACATTACAAAATAGACGACTTCGTGAGAAATCAAAAGCATCTAAACATATATTAGATAATATAAAGTTAGCTGTGGAAAGTTACATGCAACATCTTTTATTTGAATCATTATTCAAAACAATATGTACTAGTTGTGCCTATGAAGACTCACACCTCAACAAAAAAATAAGGAATATGTCAGATATCCAGTTAAGGGACTTGGATATAAAAAAGGAATTATATCATGCAGTACCTAAAGCAAAACAGATACTTTCAAAAATTGATACATACAGTTCGGTCTTGGAAAAAATATTATGCTTAAAACAAGCTCTTAATGCAATTAACAAAAATGATAATAGTTACAACGTTGTTCTATTAACTGCTGATGACTTATTACCAGTCTTTGTATTTTTACTCATTAAATCTGGTCTACCAAACTGGTATAGTCAGCTAACATATATGAAAGAATTTCGTTTTAGCAGTGTAGGCAAAGGAGACAGTGATGAAAGTGCTTTTCTAATAACCACCTTAGAGGCTGTTATTGAACATATTCAATCAGGTGCCTTAGCAGGGCCTCCTGACCCAGAGTCTCATTACTATTATGATAGTAACCTAACTGAAGAAAATTTACAAAATAATACACAAAGGAGAAGTAGTTTGACAGAATCTATATCAACATCTGAAACCAATAGTAGAGAAGAAACACTTGAATATGTTTTTGAACTCATAAAGGCAAACCACACAGAACAGGTGCAAGCAATATTAGAAAAAAATCAAAAGCATTTAAAAAGTATTCAGCAAAATGAAAAAAGCATTTTAAAATTTGCATTGGAGGAGTCATTGAATAATAATAATAATAATGATGATGATGATGATGATGATGATAGCACTGAAACTGAAATATATCAAAAACTTTGTCATCCATTATGTAATTGTAAAAAATGTTGGTGTAAAATCTCAAAGAACCTTTTGAAGACTTCTCCGACTGTTACCTCTCGAGATAGTCACGGCCTCACTCCATTACATGTAGCGTGTATTCATGGGAAAGCAGCCATCGTAGAAATACTCCTTGATATGGGCGCCGATGTGAATGCCACTGATCTAAATGAATCTATTCCTCTTCATTATGCAGCATCACGGGGTCATCAAAATGCATTATTATTATTACTTCACTCAGGAGCTGATATAAATAAACCAAATATTGAGAAGAATACTCCTCTGCACTTAGCTGTGAATAATGGCCATATGAATTGTGTCAAGGCTCTTATATACTTTGCAGAGCATAGTAGAAAAAGAATAACTGTGAATTATCACAATGAAAGTGGGAATACACCATTACATTTAGCTGCCAAATGGGGATATGAAGGAATAGCTAGATTACTAATTGAGAATGGTGCTGAACCATCTCGGCTAAATAAACACAACAAAACTGCGTTTGATTGTGCACATAATCTTAAGATCTTACAAGTTCTGAAATCTTGTACACCTAATTTGTATGAATATATACATATAACAAGTTCAGACATAAAAACTTTAAGTTGTAAATCAGACAATTTGGAATATCTTAAATTAGAAAAACTAAGTGTTAAAAATAGTGACTGTGTGAATAATCCTTCAAAAACTATTGAAAATTTAAAAAGAATTGAGAGAATTTTGCAAGCTATATCATATGGCGATGTTAAACTTGCTTGTTTTTATTTAAACATTAATTATGACACATTTAATGAAAACACAAACACAGTTAAAGAGTCACTATGTCATCCTCTTTGCGAGTGCCAATATTGTAAGAGAAAGTCCCAATCACATGTTTCAGAATTTGACATAAATTTCTCAGACACAAATGGTTTTACAGCTTTACACTATGCTGCTCGTTTTGGTTTAGAAGAGTTGTGCAAAATTTTAATACATAACAAAGCTGATGTAAACTGTGCTAATAGGAAAGGCCAAACTCCTTTACATTTAGCTGCTATATATAATAAGACTAAGGTTATTTCTTTACTTCTGGATAATGGCGCTAATATAAATGCTATTGATGTAGCTGGTAGCACACCTTTGCATAATGCTAGTGACATAGGCAATATAGGCGCCATGAAAGAACTGATCAAATATAATCCTGACATATCATTATTGAATGCTTCAGAGAGATCTGCTTTGGATGTAGCTAAAAAAAAAGTCCATTTGACTATAATAGATTTAATAGAAAAATATTCAAGTAAATTGTAATTGTGTGTGTATGCAGGTCTGCATGGCTGTGTATATGTGTCTTTGTGTAAATGTAAGTTATATTAGAAAAGTAGGCATACAATGACGAATATTATCACATTTGGAGAAATGAAATAACTTAGATATTATATTTATGTCAATAATAAATCTTAACATTCCGTTGATGAATTTTTTAACATTTATATATTTTATATGCTTGTGCAATACTCATATTTACATTAATAATGACAAACATTAATGATTGCAATAAATTTTATGACTAACAGCAATCTTAAATTATACATAATTTGCCAACACTATATACAAAAATGTGTTTTAATTTTTGATAATAAAAAGTGTTAATCAGATTTTTCATAATATGAGTAAGCACAAATATTATTTTTATTGTGTGCCATATACATAATCCTTGTACAAAGACTGATATTCATAACTTTATTCAAATTTTAATTTGTATGACATTTGTAAATAAACATTTTCAACTCTCACAAGTTTATATTTATGTAACTACACTATACTATGATAAAAATGGTATACCAACTGGAATAAAATTTTATATTAAATATATTTCTTTTATATTTAACATGTTATTAAAATCATTAATTTTTAAACATTTACCAATTAATCTCTGAATAGAAGGGTAATACGAGTCAGTATTATAACAGACTGTAAGGCATTTTATCTTATGACAACGCATCTGCACTCTGCAGCCTTCTTCGTTTAAAGTAGGTTACACGTGTCTATGGACTGGAGTAGCCATCGGCAAATTCGTTTGTTATTTCAGTTTACAAAAAAATGTTCGAAATAAATCTCAAATAAGATTAATTAAATGTTCTAAAATTGTTTTATTCTTCAGTAAAGCTTCCAGGATAGAAATAAATTCACAATTATTTAATTGTTTACAACATGGGTTACAATAGTTCTTTATTATTACAATAAAAGCTTAGCCAAGATATTCTGCTTTAAATGTGTAAAGTTTATTTTAATATTACAATTAAGTTTTTTTTTTTTAATTTGGCGTACAAGATAAAACAAATATTTGCATAGGTACGCAATAAAATTCTACAATGAGTATAAAATTTAATGTAAATCTATTTTCCTTCTTCATCAATATAACAACATAATTAATAATATCCATCACCATAATAAATCTTTTGTTGAACGAAGATAACGAGAATAGATCGTGATATCCAATGACGTCCTTCATAACACTTCTATTTCTTTTCTATTTCACTATTCAGCTTTCTTCCGTCATCTGCTTAGTGTTGGGATATTTAAGGGATTTTTGAAGTGTCAAACATACATATTGTGTATGGAGCACGGAGCAAATACAAAGAGGAGACGGCCTAAGCAACTGTGCACTGTGATTCTAACTAGATCCTGATGTCACCACAGTGGGCGTAGCTTTAACGTTAGTCTGTCCGCGTTCGTCTTGTGCGCTTATGTGTCGAAAATCGCAAATCGGTGTATTTTCGTAGTATGAAGAAGAAAAGAATGAAGTGTTCTGTTTTGTCGTGTAAACACTACTCAGACGCTCAGAGGCAGCACGAGACTTAACGGCATCTTATAACTGAGCAGCGTTCGAGTATCTGGGCATAAAGGTTTCACTTCTACCATGTGGAAACTGTACATTTATGCCTTTTTTATTCATTTTAATGTACAAAAAATTTGTAAATTCCAGCATATCTTGTATTTTATTTAATTAACATAAATAAAACCTGACTAATTTGACCTGTATCTGATGTCAAGGTCAAGGTAATTTATTTATTACGGGTTGTAAAAAAAATTGTAATAGAATATAATATATCGCACACTTAGATCTAAACCGAGACAAGTCAAAAATCGCTTATTTTGACATATCCTTATATTCGAATGCTTGGTAATCATACGCAACTATCCAGCATAACAGGTTCAAGTAAAGCTTAAATCTGTCGTCGATAGACGACGTTAGCTTTGTTCTGTTGAACCAGCGCATGTCAGGCTCCTCCCATCTAAACAAGTGTATTGTCAGTTGTCCTTCGCTAGTTCTACAAAGTGCACGCATATACGTAAACGAAAACGAGGATATCTTGGGTTATTACGTTTTTGTTGAAAAAGCAAGTTAATTTTGAGTTATTACAGTATTGGTAAATTGTCCTGCCATATTACTTCAGAATTATTTTTTATAGGATAAGGGTGACAAACGAGCACACAGTCCACCTGATGGTAAGTGGTTGCTGCGGCCCATAGACATCTACATCTATCCCCGTTTGCGAATCAAAATGCAGATGCGTTGTCACCCGTGAGGACTAAGATAGAATGCCTCATTTCCAGTAAAAAGGGCCTCCGGCCACCTGCACTCACCAAGCGAAACGCAGAGGTAAACCTCTACTTCACGCTGGTTTTCTGTGAGGTCGTGGTACCACCCCGGTTCGAGCCGGCCCATCCGTGCGACAGCAAAAGTTGCCGCGTGGCTCTACCACTGTTAAAACTCTACACTCACCATACGAAACACAGCAGAGTTAGGCTGCTACTTGACGCTGGTATTCTGTGAGAGCGTGGTCCTTCTCCGGTCGAGCAGACCCATTCGTGCTACAACTATACTACTAATATAGCTGCAGCATGGCTCTACCACGTATGAAGAATATTTTGACTTTTCCAGTTTTGCTTGATAAGGTACCTACATAGTTTTGTTTTATTTTGACTTGATCTTGTATTGATGGGTCAACGTGTAAATTTGTAGTTAACCTGGTTTTATTGAAATAAATGTATTTGAATGTTTCTCTGTACAAAACTTGATATTATACAGTCTCGCAAAAATCATTGTTTATAGTGTTATGGTGCCTGTTTAAAAAATATACCATTTTTCATCAAATTATCTACCGCACTGTTTTTTTAAAGAGTTTTTGAGTTAACTCACTATTGTTTGATTTTTAAAACTTACAATAGCCACTTAATTTATTTTCAGAGAAAAATGATTCAGGGCCGTTTCCTTGTTAATATTATTAAAGAACAGTGTAAAGAAAAACTTTTAACAGATAATGAACCAGAGTTAGTAATGCCTGTAAGTGCAGCATATTATAATAAAGAAAATAGTCCTTTAAATATTGCCGTACTAGCCAAACCATACCAGCAAATTGAAAATGATCTTGTTTCGCCAAGTGAAGAAAGTTTAATAGAATAATCTGATACTGATCGAAGCTATGTCCGGCAAAAAAAGAAGAAACTGCCTTTAAAGTCATTCCTAACTCATCTTCGTCTTCTTCAAGTAGCCCATCTACAGATTCTAGCAGTATTTCTGATTGTGAAACCAGAGCTATTCTTGATACTGACACACTAACTCAAAGTCAAGGCGCTGTCAAGGAAGATCGAAATGACCAGCATATTGAAGAAGTAAAGAGAGGAAAGAAGAGGCTAAGAAGAGAATCGTCATGGAAAGCTAATATTTGTAAAGTTTTGAGGAATTCTGGTAAGGCCTATCAATCTTTGTAAAAAAAAAAAACAAAAAAAAATGTTTCCGGAAGGAAGGTCCGCACTAGTTGCGGCGAAAAATGCAGGCTACGTTGTAATACAAAGATAAACGAAGAAACAAGACATAACATATTTAACGCTTATTGGGGCCTTGCTGATCTTCAAAGGCAAAGGGAGTATATAGTCAGGCGTACTCAAGAAATTAAACCAAAGTACAGGTATTCTAGCATCCAAGACTATAGAGGACTTAATAGAGCATTTTATTTCGAAATTGTTGGGAATAAAATCAGAGTATGTAAGACTTTCTTTAAGGCTACCCTTGATTTAAGTAAAACGGCCATTATTGCTGCACTCTCTAAGAAAAATAATTCTGGGATTGTACTCAATGATTTTAGAGGGAAACACGGTAAACAACCAAAGATTGATGCAGAAATCGCATATGGTGGTAGAGCCATGCCGCTGCTATACTATGGTTGTAGCACGAATGGGTCGGATCGACCGGGGAAGGACCACGCTCTCACAGAATACCAGCGTAAAATAGCAGCTTAAAGCTGCTTTGTTTCGCATGGTGAATGTAAAGAACCGGATACCCTTTTTACAGGAAACGACGTATTCCATCTTAGTCTTCACGGGTGACAACGCATCTGTATGATTCGTAATCGAAGATAGATGTAAATGTCTATGGGCCACAGCAACCACTTACCATCAGGTGGACTGTGTGCTCGTTTGTCACCTTTATCCTATAAAAAAAGATTAAGAACAGTGTTGTGGAGTTTATTAATAGTATCCCAAGGATTGAGTCTCATTACTTGAGGGCGCAAACATCACGAGAATTTATTTGCAGCGACAAATCTCTTGCCGACCTTTATCGCGATTATAAAGAAAACAAACAGTTATCTTCCGCCACGAAGTCAACTTTTAACCGAATATTCGATACGGAATTTAAAATTTCTTTTTTGTCCCAAAAAGAGGTCTTCGTAACCTTGAAAAAATGTCAATTGTTTGTTCTTATCTAATTTTGGAGATTAATTACTGATTATGCTATGGTCGAAGTTGATTTTTAATTATTAATTTATGTTGCAAAATTTATTTAAAATCGTTTTGCTTGAAGAATTGTTATTTTATTTTTTGTTCTAATGAAAGTTTAACTCAAAATAGTTGAATAAAACTGTTTCAAGTCTAAAAGTACTTTATTTTTTATACCAAGTCACCATCCTAAAGTGTAATAACTCGAAAAATGGCTATTATCAGTAAAAAGAATTGAATCTTAGGCCCTAGTTTCTATGCAGTGACATTTTACAACCTATTTAGGATTTAAAATAACATTGAGTTCCATAGCTTCCCTAAAGAAAATCGCAGTAATCAATTTTTTTCATCTCCTGAAAAATGACTTTTTTTGAATTGTCCCAGTTTAGATTTTTGTGACATCGTTTGTACATACAATGTAGGTACTATAAAAAAATGAAAGGTACTATATTACCACCTACATTTCAAAGTCTTACAGCCAATATCTTGTCTTGATTTTTAATAGATACATTAAAAGTTAACAATAATCTCTTACTAGTAATTTAAAAATAACATGTCCCATTTTTATAGACTTGGGCAGATTTTACAATCGTCAAATAATAGTTATCCGTCCAAATAAATTGTAACCTGACTGAACATAAAAGTCATACAACTGTAATTTTTAATTTTTTTTATATTGTATTTTATCCTACGAATAAATTTTATCTCAAGATTGTAAAAAATTGACCCTTACACTAATATAACGCAGTGCACAACGATTCAAATCAATTGTAAAACACGTAAACATGAAATATCCATTACTTAAAACTAAAATTACGTCACAAACTGTAATAACATCAAACTATCACATTACACAAGTTTAATGATAATTGCTACAATTACCATTGAACTTATTACCCTAAAATTGTAATGCACACGGAACAAATATATCAAACTCGAAAGTGAGGCAGTCTAACTCAATCGTGTTCTGTATCAATAATTGTAGGCGTAAGCAACATACAAACGCATTATTTCGACACACGTTGAAGCAGAGGTGGTATTTATTGGAAAATAAGGATACTATAACGTTTCCTTTTGTCTCAGCATAGGTATAAAACTATTTATATGGTATTTAGTACGATATTAGACTGTTAACAAAGAAATAATGACGAAATCAGCGATTTACTTATCAAATTGCCTCACAGTACTTGTGCTCACTAGGTTTTTGTACATTTTTATTAATCTATACTTAGTACGTACAAAACCTAATAATGCAAGCCTAGTAATTATTAGAGTAGCTAAAAATATGTTTTATGAAATTTAAATGATTGATTTTCATAAAGTTTGAAATTATTATTTAACTATAGGAACTTGTTAAAGCGTTATAAAAGAAATATACTTTAAATCTAAAAAAAAAACTATCGTAAATGTCGTAGAATTCACTACTGTATTATCCTGTGGATGTCGTAAGAGGCGACAGAGAGTAACCGGAACAGGAAAAAAAACTGCGGTTTCCAAGCTCGCCTGCCAAGTGTGGTAACTTTGTAAAGTACGGTTGTTATATTATAGTAGTTATGACTTTCTGTATTATTGTAAAAAATTCAAAAAAAAAAAAAGTAGGAAAATAATTTGTACTGTAAAAATTGCTAACGTACAATCTAGTTTCCGAGGGTTCTACTGGATATTTGTTAAAATAATAATAATTAATTACATTTAGAATATCTCAGGACAAATTATTTTCCAAATCCTTCTAGGACAAAAGCCCCTCACTTGTCCATGTTCAAGTTTAATGCTATGCAAAAAGATTTTCAATAACTACTGACCCGGTTTCTTAGAAGCTAGATACACAACAGTTTTTCAAGCGTAGAATTGCATTAATGATACAAGTCGCGGCACGTAAGTCTAGCGCTGAACGAAACGTGGAGATAGCTGCGCATGGCACTGTTGCGCACGTATCACGTATCAGTGCGCCTAGTGCAAATTTTTTACATGTTCGATCCCGAGAAAGTTAACTTCGATTTGTATGGAATAAAACCAGTGCCAACTAGTGGCAATAATCGCAATCACCAGCGAGCATTGATTCGCATTCGACAGTGAGAACGTTAACTCACGTGATTAATTGGAGCTGCAATTTCGATCGTTCGAGACGTAACTTATGTAAACTTTACGCCGTCGATATCGAAAAACTTTTCACCTAAATTTTTACAGTGAGATAGAAGGTAAGAATAATTGTTGAAGAGTCAATTTTTTTTGTGAGAACGATATATAATTTAGGCAGGACGTTTTTCTTCGTTAGGAGGATGTTTGCAGCCGGAAAGGCATTAATAACTAATAATAATAGGTGACTGCTATTATAACGCCAGTTTTGAATCAAGAGCGTGTGCTTAGTCCGTTGTTACACCCCGATGACAGGTAATTTGTATGGAATAAAATCAGCGCCATCTAGTGGCAATTATCGGAATTACCATTATTAGAATAAAAAGCGACATCTATTAATAATAGACGTCGCTTTTTCCATGGTCCATGTAGATTCTAATAATGTTGATTCTGATTATTGCCACTAGATGGCGCTGATTTTATTCCATACAAATCGTTGTTAACATTCTCGGGATCGAACACGTAAAAAAACTCGCACTAGGCACACAGTACAAGGGACGGAATGCGACCGGAGAGCCAATCAGCACGTGCGTTCAACTCGCAAGCCCGCCCCGCGTCCCGCTTACTACCCCATGATACCGTATTTTCAACATATGCGCCAGAACGGTCACCGCTAGACTGACGTGCCGCAACTTATAGCTAGGAACTAAAATCCAAAAATTAATTTAATAAAAAGTTATATACATAGCTCAATGCCTCGTTGGTCTAGTGGTCATAAGCGTGACTGCTGATCATGTAGTTCTAAGTCGGGCCAAAATCGCTTCTATTTTATTATGAAACTTGAAGAAATTCTGAATAGTCGGGAGCCAGGCAAGTTGATGGTGTTTCAACCCCGTTCTTCAGAAAGCACGTAAATAATAATAAATCATAATGCACGCTTGACAAAAGTGCTCAACAGTCTTTTGTCGGGCATTAATAAGGCACACGCATATAACGTTTGGATCATGCCTGTTCTCGGGTATAACTTCGGCATACTCAGGGGGACTCAGACCGAACTGAACGATCTGAATAGAAAAGTCCGCACTGTTATGTCGTCCCACAGGATGCATCATCCGAGATCGTCAGTAATGAGACTGTACTTGCCGCGGAAATATGGTGGGCGCGGCTTTTTAAGCGTTCTCATCACGCATAATCGCGAAGTGTGCAGCCTCCGCTCCGTAATTACTTCCTGACGAAATCGGGTGATGTATTCTACAGGGACGTCATTTCGTGAGATAAAGGGCTAACCCCTCTATCCTTACCCAACGAGCAATGGCAAGACACGGCAGTACAGTGCATTTCCGACCGGGAGACCGTATGGAAGAAGGAGCTCTACGGGAGGTTCTACAAGGCTCTTCACGAGTCTTTCGTAGACACAGTTGCCTCCCTCCAATGGCTAAGTTATAGTGACCTCTCCGGGGAAACCGAGGGTTTTGTCTGTGCAATAAAGGATCAGGTTATTAAGACCAACAACCACAAAAAAAGGTTGCCGCCATCCGGGTGAATCATATAGGCATGTCATCTCAGGATGTTTTTCGGCGCTTTCTAACTCTGAGTACTTGAACAGGCACATCCCAGTAGCCAGGATTCTACACCAGGAGCTCGCTCTGAAATATGGTCTCGTTGTTCGGAAACTGCCTTATTATAAGTACTTGCCAGAAGCCGTGCTCAAAAACGATCGCGCCAGACTACTGGAACCAGGCCATGATCAGATTCTTGCGAATAAGCCTGATATTGTGCTGATAGACCGGGGACAGTCAAGAATATTTTTCGTCGACATTACCATTCGTTATAACGAGAACCTCGTGAAAGCCGAAACAGATAAGCGAACAAAATATCTGGATTTGGCTCACGACTTGACCGACATGTGGGGTGGTCTGCCGACGGACTCCGTGACGGACCACTCCGGGCTCAAGTACAGAAGGCGGTGCTCCTCAATACCGACCGCATCGTCCGCCGGTTTCTTTCCCTTTCTCCCTAACCCTAGGCCGTTTGATCTCCCCTGCCGATGGCTATCATCTGGTTGGGCTTTTATTTCTTCATGTATTATTTATGTTAGTATAAATGTTTAAAATAAGTATATATTTATCATTTCCTTTTATATAATTATTCAGCCCAACCAGATAAGAATACTATACAAATACCCCTCCATAAATAATAACGATAATAATAAAAAATATATTTCAGATAACCATGCAATCTATATACATAATTTGTTAGTATAAATAAGTCGTAACGTCGTAAGTAAAGTCGTTGATCCTACGCCTGATCTCTATCTGGTCGTGTCGAATTGCTGTACTATCGTACTATGAATGTGAAAGAATAGAGAGAGCACCTGCACTTACGCACACACTCATGCACTATAACCCTGTCCTGCGCAGATGGCTAGTCTCCGTTGAGACTAGGTTCTGTGACCGAAATTTGGTCGAGAGGCAATAAATTATTATATTGTTATAAGTCCTATAATAGACCTCATGTAGTGAACAAACAAATTGCAATGATGGATGTTATTTTGGCACGACTAATGTTATTATAATAAATGTATACACATTTGTAAATATACCTAAGCCAATACATTTCAGAACAGATATATACATTCAAATATTTATAATACGCCCTTAAGATAATTATGAATTTTAAATTTATTTTGGTCCCAATACGTCACATATCTGTCATTAGTTAGAAGTAATATATGTTAGCTATACTTAGAATATATGTATATACTTAGAATTAGGAATATCTTTAAACTTTTTTTAATATATTATGTAAATTGTAAAACAAAGTGCACAACATATGAAATATAAGTAATTTAAAAGTAAAAGCAGACTTCAAAGAACTGATATGAATACATAAGCAATAATGTGGAAATTATTTTGTTATTTTTAGGCTTTTAAGTCTGCATTTACTTTTTATTAAAAGTTTATTTTTTGCACTTTTGAGTGACTAAGGAATTTCACAAGCTCAAGTAAAAGTAAAAGTAAAAGTAAAGTAGAATGGTGTCTAAATAATTGCACTAAAAACTTCATCCTCTATTTTACCACCCTTACGAGATAGATGGGATTTTGTCTCCAAATTTATACGAGACAACCCCTGAAGTATATAACTTCTATACATATAATAAAACTGTAAATAGCAGATGTCTGTACATTTTATATTTTTGTAATAAAAGTGATTGAGGGGTACTATAAATAAGTAATTAAATACATTTCTACCATTTTTAGAATTTTCTGTCTGTCTGTCTGTCTGTCTGTTTGTTTGTTAACGTATCACGTTTAAAGTACTAATTTATATCATAAGAATTGTTAAAGAAATTATAAAGTGTACCTTCGGGTTACGTTTAGTCTTTATTTCATTAAAATCGGTTCATTCCATCAAAAGTTATGATAAATATTCTGAAGTATGGGTAGGGAATCTGCTCAACGGTGGCTTTGTTTGAGTCATCAAGTTGATGTTAGCAGCGCCATCTCTCTTTAAATATATACATATAATAAAAATGATGATAACATGTTGTGTCTCTTTCTGTACATTGTATATATATTTTGGTGACTAAAATCATTATGAGGAACTAAAAATAATTAAATAAGTAATTTTTTATAATTTTTAGAATTGTCTGTCTGTCTGTTTGTCTGTTTTTATATGAACGCATCACGTCTAAAGTAAACATCTTTTTTTTTTCAAAGAAATCGTTAAGAAAATCATAAAGCGTATCTTCGAGTTACATTTAAGCTTTGTTTTATTAAAATTGTTTAATTCTATCGAAAGTAATCATTAATATTTTTAAATGGAGGTTCGAATTTGTTCAATGGCGCCATAAAATCTCAGAAATAGTAATTGTGTGTAAAAAAAAAACGTTCCATAATAATTTATATATTTATACTTAAAACATAAAAAGAGATTTAAAAAAGGATGTTTTCTCACACAAAGGACGTAATAGATGGAGTTGTACAAATTACAACCTTTTCTGATTTGCTGTGTTGAGATTTTTCGCCGATGAATCGTATGAAGAAATTTGTATCTATCGAAGCCATACAACGGAACCCAACCAAAAATTACAAAATTGCAACGAAATGTCGTGATATTGTATTTATAATATACGCAAAATCAGTACTGCCATTTTAGCGCTTAGGGAATTAGATTTAGCGCTTTTTTAGAATGTATAGCGCGCATTTCGAAATTTTAGCACCTAGCACTTCATCCAGCGCTTTTTGGTGTATTTAGCACACATTTCAAAATTGTAGCGACTAGCGGGTTATTAACTCTTTTATAGCAGCACAGTCCACATTACCGATAATAATAATAATGACCTTTATTATTTTTTTTCCACAAATAGTACATTGCAGTTTATCTTTTTCAAACATATTTTTTCCACAAAACAAAGAGCATGGGAGACGAGTCCAAACTAGGATACCCTGTGCTATGGATCTCCCGGCTTCCCCTTTAGGATGATCAACTTGATTTTTTTACTGACGACTATAACCACTCACACGTCCATGGATACTACGGTATCCAAAATTCCAAAATAAAAGTAGCGTTGTACGTCCTGGATACTATAATAACCATAGCGTCAAATTTTATAAAACTGACATCTAGGGGCCATATGCGGTTCTTTTTGTGAGTTTTGGTTATGGAATCGATAGCTGACGAACTATTTCACGTATTAAATAAGAGATGGCAGTGTAACAAACTTTGACGAATGAACAAATAATTATCTAACTTCAGTGCTTCAGTCGCCTTTACACTCGGTGTTTTGTGTTTTTGTAGTGTCGTAAGTCATTTAGTTTTATTTAATATTTCTTAGATTATTATACATCATAGTAAACTAGATGATTTGGGCTTTATAATTACGTATACATATCACAGTTCCAAGTGTAAAATCGAATCATATTTTAAATAAAAACTAAAATGGCCATTGTGAAGTCGTCAGGCCAATTTTAATTTTGTTTACTTTGTTTTTCAGTATAATTATATTTAAGCAACGAGTGATAATTCGTAATAAATATAATAATGCACTTTAAGCGGGGAAATCCCCTTCATTAAAGTTTTCGTTCATGGTTTTGGCAACGCATTTATTTTGCTTTATTCAGTTTCAGTCAGTTGTTTAGAGCACAGCTAAGTTAAAAGTTACTTAGAATAGTACTAACTACTGTTGACAGCAATTGCCATAATTATAAGTCGATGTCCTGCGAAGTATTGATACATCAAAAAATATTGCCAGAAAAAAACTTAATGTTGTTTTCTTTATTATGATTATATTTTCTTGAATTATAAATTATAATAAAAAACACAAACTTTGTTTGTAGTTAATTTAGCGCGAAATCTAGGTCTTTTTTAAAGCGCTGTTTACATGAAATCTAGCGCTTTTTGTGTTGTCCTAGCGCTGAATGAGTTTTTTTGATCTGGCAGCACTGCCAAACAACCCTCCATTAAGAAGTACTTTTCCTTTCAGTTTTAAGCGCGTTCAGTTCCCATTTACAGTCAGCGTGTTATGCGATGACCGTAAATAAAGCGCAAGGTCAAAATTTACGCGTTGTAGGAGTGGACCTCAGTACTGACTGTTTTGCACATGGCCAACTCTATGTTGCTTTTTCCCGCGTTAGTAGTCCCGGTAACCTTTTTGTGTACACCCCGGCTAAGTCTACTTTTAACGTCGCTTACACCGAAGCTCTATCATAAACTACTTAGAACTTTGATGATAATGATTTATTTTCTTACCACTTATTGATACAGTAATGATATAAATCGTTTAATATTCTCTTACCTAAACGACAATTTTTTTATGTAAAATCTATATACGCGAGCTACGCCGCGGGCACAGCTAGTATTTAATAAATAAATAAATAGTCATTAAAATCGCGTCACAACTGACGAATATATCGATTTTATGAAGTCAGCTAAAAATATGACTATAACTTGCAGCTTACCTCTAAAGCCCGATTTACTATTGGTCAAGTTGATAACGAAATGGAGTCGACTCTCGATAATTTGACACTCGTTAATCTCTAGACAGTTTGAATTTTTTCCCGGCCCCTTGAAAAATACTCAATAAAATGAATAAAATCCATATTAATTGGTATTATGAAGTTGAAGGAATAGTGTCTTGCCCGCCAACATGCTATAATTTGAAGTCTGCGCTTCCCTACTCTCGATAATTTAAAGCGTTTATCATGCACAGACCTGTCGTTTGTTTTACATACATGTACAGACCTGTCAACACTCAACACAAAATTACGGACATTTTGTCAAAATGAACATTTGCGAATAATTGTACAAATGTTTAAAATAATCAATCACGAATTTTGTTCAAACTCTTGTTTACTTGGTTTTTTCTTCCCTACCTCTTGGTTATCTAAACTCCTTGAACTCTTGGTAATGTGAAGTTTTGCTCTGGTCTCTTGAGTTCCAAATTATCGAGAGTCCACTGTACAATTAAAGTGGTCAGTGGCGAACGCCAGGACACTACAGCCAGTAGTGTCATTTCTTCGCTAGGCAAGAAGAGCAATTCGGCCGATATCATATTAGTCATGGGAGTGACAGAAAAATTATTATGTACAATTGATTGAAAATCCCAAATCTAAAACAAAGACCACAAAGAAGATATAAGATTTCAATTTTTAACGTGGTAACTAGTAGCAGGAATGGGTAGGCTGAACCGGGGTAGGACCACGCTCTCACACAATACCAGCGTAAAATAGCAGCTTAATGCTTCTTTGTTTTGTATGGTGAATGTAGAGAACCGGACACCCTTTTTACTGGAAACGAGGCATTCTGTCCTAGTCCTCACGGTTGACAACACATCTGCATTTTGAATCTTAATCGAGGATAAATGTAGGTGTCTATGAGCCACAGCATCCACTTACCATCAGGTGAACTGTGTGTTCGATTGTCACCTTTATTCTATAAAATAAAAGATCAATCACCTCTGCTAGACATATAAAATTAATATTTTATTGCCAGCCAAATTGACTCGCCATGGTCCGATCGGTTAACACTACTGTCCTCACCTTCTGTACTTACCGACTTCGCTAATCACTTTCCTAATGTAAATCGGTCTTTATGACGTAATTTAAAAATTGTATATAAACATTTTTAAATAAGAAATAAATAAGTGTATCTACAGCCTTACTAAAAAAAAACAAAATACGACTAATTCTTCTAATAAGTAAGGTGGCCAACCCTGCTGCATTCTGCGAAACAGAATTTACGTATTGTAATAATATAATCCCGCAAAAGTAATATAGTGTAACGAGACAGAATGTTGCATCATTCTGTCTCGTTTCGACGTCGAAAAATACCATTCACGTAGCCTTACTAACCGGCGTTATAGTTATATAGAACATACTATAATAGATTTACATGGATTAAAAACCCATTAGGTTTCACAGGTCTTTTAAAAGTTGGTTAGCGATAACTGCACATTCACTGTTCATCCTTGGCACAAATTCATCTCACATCTAATCTAAACTTAATAATATGTATTTACAATAGATATTTGTGTACTAATAAATAGTTTACTTTTGTGAAAAGGTCATACCCTAAGTACTCTTACTAACCACACTAAAAACTTAGTACTATTAAATTCTTTGTTAGAATACTCACAATAACAACAATATATTAACTATGATATAACTATGTCAAATGTGTGCTTATCTACTGTGGGGGTAAACACCATACAGGAATCTCTTCCTTCTTCTTCTCTCTCTTCTTGTAATGCCTGTCTCTCAATCTGACGTCGTCTTGTCGTAACCTTAATTCTGAAACTTGCTCACTCCTCCAATCAGTTATCTTCCTCGGAGAGCCATCTTTCTTATACCTGTAATATCTTTCAGGTTCTTTTTTCTCTTCAACGTAAACTCTGCTCTTTACGAACAATTCATTTTTCTCTGGATCACAGTACTCTAAAGGTATTTCATCTACATAGTCATAGTCATCGTTTAATTCGAAAACATCGTCTCTATTAAATGTGAAAGAATGAGGGTAATATGTGTGCAAGATATCTTCTTGTCTGAATTGTTGCATTTGCAGCCAGACGTGTGGTAGCAGCAGCGGGAACCGACGTAGCCAATATGTGACGAAACCCTCTGGCAGTTTGCCCAGGCTCTCCCGGACTTCTGGGTCCAACTCCCTGTAGTGATGTTTCTGTAAAAAGAACAATAGTGATCTTTCGCAACCAGATATCGGCAATTCGTATTTAAGTTAAATCGTCATAAAAATTTCACATATTTATCCTCTCAGCACAACTTATCCCGAGTAAGATCTTAACCAACTTCGCAATAATTGTTAAATGCAATTTTATATACAGGAGCTGGAGGGGTGTATCTTCTCCTGCCCGCCGAAGCCAAGTTGAAGTCGCTAGGAAAGAGGAGCAACGGCTCTGGGCAGCCACACCGCTGATGGAGCGGCGGTGGGGCCGCAGAGCAATAGAAGTGTCGATTTTACCTTTTTTATAGGATAGGGTGACAAACGAGCACACAGTCCACCTGATGGTAAGTGGTTGCTGTGGCCTATAGACATCTACATTTATCCTCGTTTGCGAATCAAAATGCAGATGCATTTTGACGTTACCACCCGTGAGGACTAAGATGGAATGCCTCTTTTCCAGTAAAAAGGGTCTCCGGTTCTCTACACTCACCATACGAAACACAGCAGTGTTAAGCTGCTATTTGACGCTGGTATTCTGTGAGAGCGTGGTCCTACCCCGGTCGAGCCGACCCATTCATGCTACAACTATACTAGCTGCAGCATGGCTCTACCACGTACAAAATTTTTTCGTAATAAAATAGCTTAAAATAAAAGGTCGGGGGAAAAGTTTCTTTGTATTTTGTTTGTATAAAATTGAAGAAAAATCTTTGCGGTTGTACTATGTATTTGTATATCGCTGTTTTCAATATCGAAAACTTCTAAACTTCTAAAATCGTAAAAACACACTTTCTCGGCCATTTTTCAATTGTTTTTCTGTTCGCCAAAATGAGTGAATCTAACGAAGAAATTCGATACATTCTGAAGTATTATTACAAAAAGGGAAAAATGCGACTCAAGCCGCGACTGGTTTTAAATTTTTTGCACGCCAGTGTAATGCCTCCTCTACACTACTCGCGAAGTAGATCGAAGTTGGACGAGGCGAATAGTGTAGAGATGTACTTCGATTAACTTCGTGCAACCTCGCTTCGCTTCGGGCGACTTCCGATCTCTGTCGGTTTTTTGCGCCAGAGTCAAAGAACTTCGCGAATTACCCCGAAGATACACGAAACGTCTCACTACACTACTCGGCTTACGCCAGTTGAATATTTCTTAATATCTATAAATGTTAAATATGTAGCTTTCTACATAATCATTTATTTAGTTAACGCATTGATGTTGTACTGTTCACACAATTAGGTACCTGTAGCAGCTGCCTCTTGAACGTTATTCATGTTAAGGGTGCGGGAGTCTCAAGATGACTGAGCTCTTCGCGAAGTAGCACGAGTGTGTAGTCACGTTCTTCGGACTGCGATCGACTTCGACGAGCACTTCGTAAAAGTTACTTCGCGAGTAGTGTAGAGGAGGTATAATATGGCATGCAAAAAATTCGAGCCACCCGGCAAAATGCTAAAACATAAGGGACTAACGACTTTTTTTTACTTCAATCATGGTATATTAATGTTAGATAGCCTAGGAATACTAAAAAAACTTAATTATAACTTAAAATAAGACTGGGTCAACAAAACGTGATTTTCGTAACATTTACCATGAAAAGTAAGCCGATGAGTTTCTGAGATAAAAGATTTCATATTGTTTCTAAATGTTTAGTAAGGTATATTTCTTGTGGTGATTCGCTTCCTCTACATACTTACAATTATAGCTTTTGCCAGTTTTTAACGTAACTTGTGTGGGGTTTTCGATATTTGAATGTCGCGACTTCTAATTTTTCTTAAATATCTTGTAAAGGAAAGTAATTTTCTCCGACATTTTGTAAAAAGACACTTCATGTTCTTCCAGAACCTCCGTTACATACGTGGCGGCATTTAAAGAACCTTATTCAATGACGATTAACTCAGCTTTTGCTTCGCAAGAGAAGCAGCCCAAATCATTACTAACCCACCTACTTTTACCACAGTTTCCGACATGGTACATATCTTACTCCTAATCGTCGGTACACAAGATCCAGACGACCATCGACGCCACGTAAACACAATCTAATCTCATCAATAATGAGAACATTCTTCCACTACTCCAAACAACAACGGCCATGTTTCTCGGGCAAAACGTAACCTCGCAACTCGACGTGTGGTTACCTTGTTGCGCACGGCGCGCAGCAGGTGCGCCACGCGGTCGCCGCGGTACGTGCGGCGCGCGCACAGGTCGCCGGCTGTATGTACGCGACGTGTGGTTACCTTGTTGCGCACGGCGCGCAGCAGGTGCGCCACGCGGTCGCCGCGGTACGTGCGGCGCGCGCGCAGGTCGCCGGCTGTATGTACGCGACGTGTGGTTACCTTGTTGCGCACGGCGCGCAGCAGGTGCGCCACGCGGTCGCCGCGGTACGTGCGGCGCGCGCGCAGGTCGCCGGCTGTATGTACGCGACGTGTGGTTACCTTGTTGCGCACGGCGCGCAGCAGGTGCGCCACGCGGTCGCCGCGGTACGTGCGGCGCGCGCGCAGGTCGCCGGCTGTATGTACGCGACGTGTGGTTACCTTGTTGCGCACGGCGCGCAGCAGGTGCGCCACGCGGTCGCCGCGGTACGTGCGGCGCGCGCGCAGGTCGCCGGCTGTATGTACGCGACGTGTGGTTACCTTGTTGCGCACGGCGCGCAGCAGGTGCGCCACGCGGTCGCCGCGGTACGTGCGGCGCGCGCGCAGGTCGCCGGCTGTATGTACGCGACGTGTGGTTACCTTGTTGCGCACGGCGCGCAGCAGGTGCGCCACGCGGTCGCCGCGGTACGTGCGGCGCGCGCGCAGGTCGCCGGCTGTATGTACGCGACGTGTGGTTACCTTGTTGCGCACGGCGCGCAGCAGGTGCGCCACGCGGTCGCCGCGGTACGTGCGGCGCGCGCGCAGGTCGCCGGCTGTATGTACGCGACGTGTGGTTACCTTGTTGCGCACGGCGCGCAGCAGGTGCGCCACGCGGTCGCCGCGGTACGTGCGGCGCGCGCGCAGGTCGCCGGCTGTATGTACGCGACGTGTGGTTACCTTGTTGCGCACGGCGCGCAGCAGGTGCGCCACGCGGTCGCCGCGGTACGTGCGGCGCGCGCGCAGGTCGCCGGCTGTATGTACGCGACGTGTGGTTACCTTGTTGCGCACGGCGCGCAGCAGGTGCGCCACGCGGTCGCCGCGGTATGTGCGGCGCGCGCGCAGGTCGCCGGCGACGGCCGCGCTCACGTGCGCGCGCCAGTCTCCGCGCACCACGCGTGCGGCTCCAATCTCCAGTGGGTGCTCGGCACCGTCCCACGTGCAACTCTCCACTTGATCGCTCACATCCTAAACAATTTACAATTAATAACTTATAAGACCTATAACCTCCTTTCGTAACTAGGTAAGTACAAAACTTTAAAAATATACAAATAAAAAATGGTACATAGTAACATTAAAGCAATTGCAGCAATTATGTTACCTACCACTGCCAAAATCTGCAATATAAATGTTAATAGCTTACTTAGCATGATTTCTAGCCGAAAATGCAATCATGACCATCTTTAGATGTATAAAAAATAATAATATATCACAAGTTGATAGTTAAACAGTTTACAAGATCGTCTCGAAAAACTATTCTCAGAGTAACATGTTCTACAATATAAACGAAAACAAGTGGTTATTGATAGATTTATAAATGGCACGCAATTTTCAAACAATGGAGGGACTCCATTAAAGACGACCCCCGACCTGGACGGCCGATTGAGGCTACCACCCCAGAAATAATCGAAAAAGTTGAAAAACTTGTATCGAAAGATGCCCGGCTAAAGAAAAAACAGTTTGCAGCATTAGTTGGAGTATGAGAAACTACCATTATAACATCCTACATCAACACACGAGCATCAACATCAAAAACACGAACGCGTCGAAAGTTGTCGCGAGTTTTTCGACCGCTTCGCTCCACTTTGAGCAAAGGGAGGAAGTTATGGCCCGAATTGTAAATGACGATGAAACTTGGGTTCACCATTATGAACCTGAGTCAAAGTAAGAGTTGATGCAGTGGCATAAAAAGGCATACCGCCTCCCAAGAAGTATAAGGTGTCTCAATCGGCCGTAAAGATCATGGCGACGATCTTTTGGGATACAGAAGGTATCCTTTTGATTGATTATAAGGAACGTGGTGTTTCCATAACAGGAGAATAGTATGCTTCTTTACTAGATCAATTAAAAAAGCTATTAAAGAAGAAAAGCGAGGAAAGATTATAAAAGGCGTGCTCCTTTTGCACGACAATGCGCCCGTGCACACAAGCCATGTTGCGACGGCTGCCATTCACCGGTGCGGTTTTGAACAACTGCGCCACCCACCCTATAATCCAGACCTGACCCCAAGCGACTATTGTTGTTTCCAAAAATGAAGAAAGAACTGCGTGGGAAAAAAATTGGCGACGATGATGAAGTGAAGACGGCAATTTCGGCCTACTTTGACGCCCAAGACAAATCTTTTTTTTTTTAGACGGTATTAATAAGTTATTTGACGGATCTAATAAATGTATTAAGGGAGAATACATTGAAAAGGAAAAATAGTTTAATGTCTCATTTTATTATCCTTCCCTGTCATTCCGCGAACTTTTTGACCTCCCCTCGTATATCGATCCTGTTTTTATTTTTTACAAATTGGCAAAGTTACCTCCCAAAAGTTGGTTAATAAATAAAAAGGTCTAAATTTAGAATGATTGAATTTTAAAAGTTTTAATATATTTATTCTTATTTTTGTACAATGCAATTAAAATTAAAAATAAACAATATTGCATTAGCAGGGTTGGCAATGTTTAAAACGTTTGTTTAAAGCAAGTGTTTAAAACACTGTTTAAAACACTGGAAAAAATACATACCTGTTTAAAACACGTTTTAAAACATTTTGTTTTAAACACGTTTAAAACATATATAAAAAACGTTAAGTTTTACAACATTATAATTAACCCTAACTATTTTTTTTTTCGTACTTTTTAAAACTTTTTATTGGCAACATTATAATTTTAAGGTATATTGTAAATTGTGATGGCAATTCTAGCTGGCGGCTGACGGGGATTACCTCAGCAGACTACAATGAGCGAACGAGTAAGGTATTTTTCTACTCTGAGTAAATGGGAAAGGGATGAAGATAGTTCGCTCCGCTTGTATTGTACTGCGGTATTTTTCTTATTGTCATTGTAGATTATTCAGTGAGACTGAAATGACTAGTGAGTGATAGATAATTTGATTGAGTTTCGTTCGTTTAGTATTTATTTGTTTGATTTATTATCAATCTGGAATACTCTGGATCTGCAATCTGCCTGCCTGCCCTTCCAAAAGAAAGAATGTCTACAGGACGAAAAAAGGATTCGCTTTAGCAATACTTCACAGAACTGCCTGCATCTATAACAGGGGGTGGTGCAAAAACACTCAGGTGTTGCAAGTATTGCGGGAAAGACTTGGTAGGGTTAATCGCCCGAATGAGGGCACATCTAACAAATTGTTCAGATTATGCGGCTAAAAAGTCAAGCCCATCGACTTCGACAGCAAGAATCCAAATCCACAATGATTCAAGTGAGGATGGTAAGTAAATACTTGTATTTTTTATATAATGTTTGTTGCTTTGTAGATATCTAATACCAACTTAAAGTATATACATTTCAAACGCAATGTTATTCTGTATATCTGTCCCTTAGTGAAATTGAAATGACATAGTATAGTTATTATGCTAGAAATCATACTTGAAGGGCGTGAAATGAAAGGGGGATGAAAGTTTGTATGGGGAGCCAGTTTTTAAAAAGAACTCATCTGTCCGTGTGGTGGAGATCGCTGGGAAGTAAAATAGATCCGGGAATGATAGATCTCACAAATCAGTTATATCAGTTATATACAGCCACTGCGTCTTCTGCCGGAATCGAAAGATTATTTTTGACTTTTGGGCTGGTGCACTCTAAATTACGAAACAGATTTGGCACCGAGAAAGCAGCAAAATTGGTTACAGTAATGAGGGCGCTCAATCCAGGCAGCAGAGGCTCATCATACGTGGACAAGGACGTGGTCGAGGAATGAACAGTTTTATCATTATCATACAATCAATATAAGTACCTACTCAATCAATAACAAACAAAACGTAATGAATATGATTGATTTGATAGGATCTAGATCTACCTACCTCATATGTCTATGTCAATAACTGTCACTGTCAGGTCCGGCAGAGTTGATTATTTATTCATTTTTTGTTGAAGAAATAAGTACTGTTTTTGTTCTGGTGTATTGTTTTACAATAAAAAACTTTTTTCATATTTTATCGTTTCTTTTAATTTCTACCTTCCCCTTATTTATCCCAATCGTTTGAATAATAGTTTAAACATGTTTTAAACGTGTTTAAAACATGTTTAAAAAATGTAAAACATTTATTTATGTTAGTGAAACGCTCCCGAAAACGAAGACAGACGATAGTACTAAGGATACCTTTGATGATGGGTCACTAATAAAGTCGATCCCGAGGAAAAAAAATCATCTTTTCGCAACGTTTTATTAACTTTATTCACGCTCCATCATGTTAGTACAGCTGAATGAAACGATAATTTCATTAAAAAATCATGAAAATACTTAAACATAAAACCGGCAGTGAAACTTAAAATAAAATCAGCTGACAATAGGGTCAACATTCTCGGGGACGCCGAACTCTTATAGGCCCCGTCACGTAACGTAAGAACGTTGGGCTTGTACCTGCGCACTGAGCGATTTATCGATCAAATTAGTGGAACGAAGGGGGCGCGATGGAGGAATGCTTGCCTGTATTACTGTGCGCGCAAGCTATTGGTTCGTCATGCTTACCGCGCTTTGTTCGCTCCCAAAATACAGTGGCACAAACAGCTTTCTTTGCACGACGCGCGACGATGATTTTAAAAAGGAAGGAAAGAAACATTATTTATATCTATTGTTTTATGAATGAACTAGTGAACGAAAGAGTAAATATGACGGGAGAAAGTGAATGGGGAAAATTGTGCAGTAAAGTTAAAAGTATTGAGGAAGAATACCGAAAACATTACCATGTGGTCGATCTGATGACGGAAACATTTATCATTCGCATTGATGATGATGATTCTGATGACGGAAGCTCAAGCGAAGATGAAAGTTATGATGAATTAGCATCCAGTAACACCCAACACACCATCGACATCTGGCTTCCATGTGACCCAAGACGATATAATGGACGGCGTGTCACCCTTAGCTGAAGTTTTCTTGTTAGAAACTACTTTATATTTTACGACAGAAATAAACAATAATGCTCAAGTAAACATTATCCATTTTTAATTGCAACCTCTTCCAAAGTTCTAAGTAACTAGTAAAGTACCTCTTATGATTCTAAAATAACACAATTAATTACTACGAGTATTATATTATAAAACAATAGCCTAATACCATGTAGTACTTTAGAACTCGATTGTACCCATGCGCAGACACACCCCCTCCACTGTCGCTCAGCGTTCTTTTTACGTGACGGGACCTGTATCTAGCTCGGTGCGAAACAATGCCTACTCACTCTACCCTTCCCTTTCCCTCGCACTAACGCCGCCCGGCCGGCTCGTATCGCCTCGCGCTGTGGAATTTACACATGTCAGCTATGCCAACATGTGGCGAATTCCCAAAATTGCGGCGAATTTAAAGTTGGTTGGGGATTTTATGGAGATTAGTATTATATGGAGATTTTTAAAATCGAAAGCCAGTCAGAACCTTTTTCAAGAAATCTAAATACTTATCTTAACATTTTGTTAGGTTACCTATGAATATCGAATGACTCCCTTTTTTAATTATCTTCATTGCACCACATTTAATTTTCGGATTTATTTCAGCAACTTTTGTGTATCAATTAATGCTTAACATTTCTTTATTTTTTAATTTTAAATTAAAAAAATGTAAGTAAAAAAGTAAATCTTATAAAATTAGTTGAAAATTAATTCATATCTTAAAATAAAATTGACGGGAATTTGTGGGGAATCTGTTGAACTTCTGTCCTCAAATTGGGGAATTAGATATGAATTTTCGGGGAATTTGACAAATTGGTGTTGGCAACACTGCCATGTTGCACCGAAATTTACCTACTAAGATTTGTTTGCCGGCGACATAAGAATTACAGGCGGCAATCGCTATAAAACTTGCATGTAACTTTTAATAATTTTGACGTACCTCTTTTTAAATTCAAAGTATTGGTCGGATTAAATACGGAAAGTCAATTAAAATAAAGTAAAAGCATTATTTTTTACATTGATTCTGACGGATTGATTAACTGTCGATCATAATTGCAATTGATTTTAACTATTAAATTATTCAGTACCATTTCATTTCTATTTTCTTATACAAAATCAAAGATAACGATGAAATAGTCTTTATAATTGTGTAAGTGAGTACTGAGTATGCAATTAGGTAAGTTTTTTTTTTTATGGAATAGGGGGCAAACGAGCATGCGGCTCACCTGATGGTAAGTGACTACCGCCGCCCATGAACAACCGCAACACCAGGGGAATTGCAGATGCGTTGCCGGCCTTTTAGAAAGGTGTAAGCTCTTTTCTTGAAGGTTCCTAAGTCGTATCGGTCCGGAAAATTCGCTGGTGGTAATTGATTCCACAAGGAAGTCGTGCGAGGGAGAAAACTTAGACTTATTAAACTTAGTAAGTTTATTAATTTCAATATAATTTTGTAGTAAAGAACTGCTTGTTGCATCCGGGTACAATTGATTGTGTTTTTTCTTCTAAATTCCATGTGAAGACTAGTCGTAGAGATAAATAAACTTATAAATAAAATAAACGTTGGCAATGTCGTTGGCAATGGACGTTACGACGCACGAGACATTTGTTTTAGTGGCATTGGTTATTGATTTTAGTTTTTGAGACAGTTCCGTGTTGAGTATCACGTGCGCGTGAGCGACAGTTTATTAAATTCTTGTTGTTACGTTTTGTGTTTCTCGTTTTGTTTTAATAATGCCTAACCCGTATGCACGTTTATAGTACTCACATATAGACATTCTCCAAGGCTCGTGAATACGGCAACATTAACATGTTGCCGTATTCACGAGCCTTGGAGAATGTCATAAGGCCACGGAGGATTTAGATCGGTAAGCTGTTTCATACCTAATTTTTTTTCAAACAACAGTACGGAACTCATCTGAATAAGTACATAACTGAATACTAAACATACCTACATGTTGGATAAAAAAGCATGACTCTAACCTTGTTAACATTTCATTTAAGTTTTTTTTTTATCAGCGAGGAATTGAACCAGGTATTTGGTTTGTTTAACCTGTGAATAAAGTGGCTAGGTAGAGACAAGCACAGTGGCAAAATACTAGGTCAAGTAGATAAGTTAGGTATTTAGACAAGTGTTGTAAATTATTAGGTATTGTGGTACCATCGCTAGCTGCGGGTCGTGTGAATTCGGCATCCGGGCGTACATTGACCCCTACTCAGCTGATTATAATTCCACTGCTGGCTTTATGTTTAAGTATTTTCATGATTTTTTTTATGAAATTATCGTTTCATTTAGCTGTACTGAAATGATGGAGCGTGAATAAAGTTAATAAAACGTTCACAACGTTTTATTAACTTTATTCAAAAGATGATTTTTTTCTTCGGTATCGAATTTATTTGTGACCCATCATCAAAGGTATCCTTCGTACTATCGTCTGTTTTCGTTATCGGGAACGTTTCACAAACACCCTACGTTACAGTTACAGGTAATTTAAATCACTTTTGACCAGGAGCATCTTAATTAATTAAGATGATCATAATTTTAATTTTTTTATCGCTAGCTAATTGATAATGTTTGCTTTGCTTTGTGTATAGTTTTTTTTTTATAACCGAGACTATAGTATTTTCTTGGTTAAACTAATGTTTCGTAAGCGATCTTTTTAGGAAAATTAATGTTAGCAACAGTAGGTGGACGTGAACATTTGGTTCATTCGGCGAGGCTTAGGAAAAACTAGTTTAGTCTAAGATAAACTAATTTGTCATAAAATCTAGTTTAGCCGTAACTAATACTGTTTTTAATACAGATTTGCTCAAAATTTTAAATAAAAAAAAGCGACTTATTTTACAAAAATTGTTCCAAAACACTTGTAAAAAACGCAAATTGCCACAAACTTATGAAATTTTAAAACAATTATAAAATAAAATATGCATTTGTGAAGGAAAGGAGAGCGCGGCGGGCATTTTCCCAATTCATTATAAAGGGATATTTAATTTAAAACCCTATAAAATCAGTATTATCTTATAATTTCTTTATATACCAAAGTGAGGATTAAATTTTAGCCTGATCTTATTTAAAGCAATAATACATTGTTACATAGTGTAAAAATATAGTTTAATTATTGTAACGTATGGAGAGTAGTAAGTAATATTAATTACGTAAACAATGAACTTAATTAAAATCCAACAATGACTTCACGTACCTGAAGGAAGTTAAGTATGCACTGCTTGCCCCAAAACATTGGATATTTGAGTATGGTCTCGCAGGGCGGTCGCAAATGCGGTCTATTCGATATCATTGCGCGTATCAGAACTTTCGTCAATAGCAACTCTTCCTCCGGTAAAATTTTACTGCAAATGTAAACAATATTCACTGGTATACAAATGAAGTTTTGTCAGAAAACAAATTCTGGGGTTTAATACAAATTAGCAAGAAGACATCATCATTGACAATTTATAATGACATGATTACAAAAAGGATTTTCTCATTTTTTAATTTATAGCCTTAAAAGCGATGTATTCTAGAACAATGATCCGTAGAATGGCCAAACATAAAAAAATATTAATTAATAAATCGAATATGATGTACTCACTCTAGTTGTTCTAAATTGTAATCACCAGTCAGTATGTTCGCTTGCCGCCTTAACACGTCTCCAAACGGGTGATGTCCGGAAGATAGCACGTAATAGAACACACAACCCAACGAAAAAATGTCCACCGAGGTGGTCTACAAAATAAAGAAGCATAATTAATGAATTAATAGCAATGAAAAAAAAACAATCAAAAATGAACCATCTTGTAAAAAAATTAACAAATTACAAAGTAGGGAAATACTACCATCTAATAAAAAGACAATTAAAAATGATAATTTGTTTTAATAATATCATAGGCTGTTTAAGCTCGTGTAAAGTATAGCTTAATCATTTTAATTTTAGTATCGAAAAATCAGCTTATTTACAAAATGGTTTCTTATATAACTCTACATAGAAAGGCACCCGTTAATTATACTATGAAAATAAGCCGATTACAGCGGAAAAAATCAGTTATGAAACATAATTTTATATGTACTTAGCTATGTTTAACTACTAGCCCAATAACAGCAATAAGTACTAAAATCAAACAAATATAAAACATGGTACAATCCAAAATTACCGTTCGTTCACCGTTGATCATTTCGGGCGCGATCCAACCGTCGGTTCCAGTTACTCCAGAGCGCCGTGAGAAGCTGACTCGTCCTATATTTAACTTCTTCGAAAGACCAAAGTCTGAGATCATAGCTCTGACTTCACCTGAACCAGTCGGCATTGATAACAGGACGTTGTGAGGTTTAATGTCTCTATGCACTGGAAATTATATTTTAATATATAAAAATCAATTGCTGTACGTTAGTCTCGTATAAACTTAAAAATGGCTGGACCGATTTTGATTAAATTTTTTGTGCGTGGTTGAGTGGCTCTCTGCATGATCTAAACGGTTCGCAATTGGACCCGGTAGGTGGCACTGTTGTCCAGATCCCCCGTGCGAAGCCAGAGCGGCAGTTTTTAATAGCACTTTGAGCCTAAAATATTACAATTTTAGAACTAAAATTACTTTTGCGAAATAGTTACCTAAGTGGTTTTTTTTATAGGATAAGGGTGACAAACGATCTCACAGTCCACCTGATGGTAAGTGGTTGCTGCGGCCCATAGACATCTACATCTATCCTCGTTTGCGAATCAAAATGCAGATGCGTTGTCACCCGTGAGGACTAAGATGGAATGCCTCATTTCCAGTAAAAAGGGCCTCCGGCCAACACACAAAGCCTTTAATAAATTTGTAAAAATAAAGACATAAAATAGAGAACTATTCTATGAATAACGGAAAATAAACCTTAAAACCAACTTATCGTTTTTGTTACCTTCTTATTACCTACTTAGGCCCGTATTAATAAACGTTACTCAGCTCAAGTACACGCACTTGAGTACAATCTTGAGTTTTTTTTTTAATAGGATAAGGGTGACAAACGAGCACACAGTCCACCTGATGGTAAGTGGTTGCTGCGGCCCATAGACATCTACATCTATCCTCTATTACAAATCAAAATGCAGATGCGTTGTCACCCGTGAGGATTAAGATGGAATGCCTCATTTCCAGTAAAAAGTGCCTCCGGCCACCTGCACTCACCAAGCGAATCGCAGAGGTAAACCTCTACTTCACGCTGGTTTTCTGTGAGGTCGTGGTACCACCCCGGTTCGAGCCGGCCCATCCGTGCGACAGCAAAAGCTGCCGCGTGGCTGTACCACTGTTTAAAAGGTTATGATCTTATTAATAAACATATCTCAAGATGCGGTTTAGGTTTACGATATCAGCTGAGTGCCACACTGATTAATAAAGGAAACTCGACTCTCAAGTGTGTGTACTTGAGTGCAAGTCACAGAACAGTGTTCCTAAATACAGCGTCTTGAGATATTGTTTTTATGTGTTTATTAATTAGCAATGATCTCAAGATGCTGATATCGTAATAAGGGCATATCAAATGATTACGCACTTGAGTTAGTCGTTGAGTAACGTTTGTTAATACGGGCCTTAGATCTAGATATATTTTTTTTGAATAAAGTAGTTTCTGAGTTCTAGAAAAATCTTTGTATACTAACCTATATCCATAGAATGTAAATGTGACAATCCCATAGTAGCCTGCCGTAACACTTCGACCGCATCTATCTTGCATTCGTAATTTAATTTTTTTTCGACATAGTCTTGTAAAGTTGCTGAGCATAGTTCTAACGCTATATACCTAGAATGGCGAAAAAAAAACTCAATAACAATATTGAAAATTAATGAAAATAAACAGACAATTATAACAGATATATTAAAACTGTTCCTACAAAATTTTCTTGAATAGTTTGTATCAATTTCTATAATTATCTGAGCGAGGCATGTATAATTTTACAAATATTTTATATACAAATAGACTTTGCCCGAGACTTTTCTCGCGTGAAATTGCAGCCCAGCATTAGCAAAAAACTGCCAGTACCTTGAATATGTATGCACACAAAATAACTTCAATGATAGCTTTATGCAAAAAAAAATTATGTATAAAAATTTATAAAAAATATTTTAGTATGTATTTAAAGAAAAAATATATCTAATCAATTATGTGTACACAAGTACAGTTATCGCAATTTAAAAGATGAAGTAGTTTTTTCATTTAATATGGTTTCTATTCAGTAGAACCAGAGTAACCGATCTGACCCAACAGATAAGAGAGCAGAAGTGGCAATGAGTCGGCCATATAGCTTGTAAACCTGCCAACCGATGGGGAAGAAAGTGTCTCGAGTGGCAGCCTCATACCGGTAAGCAAAACGTAGGGCGTCTCCCCACTAGATGGAGTGACAATCTAGTAAGAGATACAGGAAGACGATGTATGCAGGTTCAGGACCGCGCTTTGTGGTATTCCTTGAAGGAGTGTATTCTATACTATATTCAACAGTGGATTTGTGAAAGGCTTTAATGATGTTGATGATAATGATAATGGCTTCTAATTAATTAGGTATAAATATAAGATAGATTATACCGTCGTCATCTATATGAAGCATTTTTAATAACCGCTTATATTCTTAACTCCACAAGGCACTAAGGTCTATTTTCATTGAACTGCAATTTTTAGACGTAAACAGTTCCGACGCTGACACTGTGTAGCGACGGGGAAAAGAAAGAAAAGAAGCAGGAAATGGCCAATGGCATCTTCCCGATAACTCAAAATTATATAAAATCTCTCCTGAAAAGATATATAACTACGGCAAATATCTCCCATGGAATACGATCTATAGAAAGGCTTATGTTTAGCAGTGGACTTTTAATAAGCTCTTATAAACTAATGAATGGATAAACGACGCGCAGTTACACCCGAAATCTATATTACCTAAACTGCTTATCCCGCTCCGTGCAATAGTAACGTACAACATGCGCATGCGCATCCGACTCCCTCAGAAGCGCCACCTCGCGGTCGGCAAATGTAAAACATTCTGGCAGTAGACGTTTCACCGCTACAGCACGCTTGTCAAACATACCTCTGGAACAAGAATTTCTAATATAAATGATGATTATAAGTTAAACATACAAAATAACACGTCGGGAAAGGGCAGGACAACCTCTGTCTGACCAACTAGTTTAATAAAAAAAATAAAGTAACCTATTTTTTTAGATATTTGCCCACATATTAATGCCGAAATACAGTTATAGACCCGTATTGCATTAATTGCGTTCTGTAAATTATTGCTTTAACGGTCTCATGATTACCAGAGTACACTGAATATGAAAACATAAATTACCATCTACTTAAACATTTTTGTTACTATTAGTATCATTGTTTAACAAAGAATATCATGAAATAGGTATATTACAAGTCACATAGTATGTAACTAAGGTTCTAACGTAACCTTGAGGTCTGTTTACTATTAAGTTTCCAACGCGACGGACTAAACATTGATCGTACATATCACACGGTATCGACATAGTTGTCCAAAGATCCAATCCACACTTCGGTCAACATTTACAAAGTTACATATGCTAATTAAAGCCTTTTTACTTTCATATTTTATTAAAAATTAATCCAGCAATAGACGCATTCGCTAAAGCGCCTTACACACGTCCAACTTGCTGTACATCGCGCCGAGGTCATGCACGACGATGCACTATGATAAACGACAATGAATAGGCCAGATGTAGGTCAAAAATTTCATGCTGAATACGTTGGACACAAGCACGCCATTATTTTTGTATCGATCCATGGCGTACTATGTACTTCTATTCAATTTAGCTATAAACAGAGTACTTAGAAATTGTTAATATTAATTAAACTATTAAAGGATGTTCTTGTAGGCGAAGGAAAACTAAAAATCAATCTCCTCTGGAGTAGCGCAATTTTTACGAGCAACAGCACGTATTCGCGGCGGTTTATATTTTCGTGTCGTGATTTTGCATTTTTATTAAGTAAAACCTGCACATTGGAGAAAAACATAGTAATTTACTTTTTATATTTTCATAGACATATCTCGTGCAATTATCTCTCTCTCTCTCTCAAAAATATAACCCTGAGACGTAAGGATACTGAAATCTATGCACTCACCTATACACAAAAGTTCCTTCGCAGCCCTTTCCTAGCACTTGATCGGTGTGAAAAGTTATTTTGCCAATGCGGACCTCGCCTTCGCCAAGATCTACAAGCTGACCTGTTGCTTCACCCTGAGAGGATGTAGTGGATACATTGGAACCCCGTGATCCACCTTGCGAAAGCTGCTGAAATTCTCGTGCCTGCAATGATATTAATAGAATCAACGGTTAGAACTTAAAACAATAATACAAAAAAATAACACGATTACAGAATATGATTTTGATTATAACTCAATTATAAACACTGTTGAGTGAATCCATCATGCAATTTCGTCCTATGGTTATCATAGGAGGCGACTATGGGTCACACCAGAAATATAGAAACAGAAACTTTTTTATTCAATATAGATTATAAATAATACTTATTTAAAGTCACTCTTTTGTTTAATTATCACTGGTTCGGAAAAAACTCTGTCCTGGGAAGAACCAGAAAAAAATCCAGCGGGACTTTTTTTTTAAATAACAGTCCCGATGGCTATATATGCTATATAATTAATGGCGATATAATAAGCTCTTTATGCTGGCGAAACGTACGTAGACCGACGATGAGGAACATCGCCAAAGGTGGGAGATGTCTAGTACTATCTTCCTCGCTACAAAGGCGGAGGCCCATGTCTAGTGGCATTTAACTTTTACGAACTGATAAAAGAAACATTATTATCGCAGATAAATATTAAACCTATTACGTAGTAAGACTGTATAAATGTTAGCTAGAAAAATTTACTTCTATTTACAAGTCACTGACATGGAAATATCTGGGCAAACAAGAGGAAATTGGCGTGTAATTGACACATGACTGAATATATGCGTACAGTGAGAATTTCAAACATATCGCACACATAGAGAGTATTATGCCGAAAAATCATTAACTGTTAAAACCTACAACACAATTTAAGTTACGACTATACTAACTTTATCGCATGATTCTGTCGCATCTTTTATTGTACAAAGTTAGCGATCCTGGGTTTTAGATAAGAACAATTCTTTTAATGTAAGAATTATAGGCTTCGCAAAAACTTACGATGAAGTTCAAATTTTCTTTTAATGTGATTGAAGATATCATTGGATACACGAGAAAAGGGAATATCCTAACTTTTTCTTCATCAACCCAATAATTGAACCCAAATTTCAAAAATACTACTTTTATTAACATCATACATTTACACTTACACAGATCATACACTCATACAGAGTAAAAAAAACTTCTTGAAAAGAATAATTATTACTGGTATTACATAACCTACTAAGTTTTGCAGCATCCGACAGTGGTTTTGCTGACACAGTTGAACAAACTTCTAAATATTAGATACATATTTATCTAAAAAAATTGCATCAATGATTCTCTTTCGAATTTAACACATTACATTAATTAATAATAGTAATAAATGATGTGCATGCATAATTACTAATTGCAGTTCGTCGGCCGAGTACTTATGTTTGTCCAAAAGACCATTTTTAACGAAAATGACTTTAAATACCATATTTTTATGGTTCAAATTTAACGTACTTAGATATCTATAAAATACTAATAAATTAAGAATATTTTAATAGAAAAAAATAAAAAATGTCTGTGACTACATTATCTTGAGATTCACCTAGCCATCGGAGAACTCTTTTCATTGCTTTCACTATTAGATCACATGCTCAGACATCTGATCTAATAGTGGAGCCAGTATACAAAATCGCATCACTTCTACCTATCAAAATCAATGTCGAATCATTATTGAAACAATAATACAGAAGCAGCAAGCCACCGGCGGTCAAGTTGCCGCTAAAAACTGTGTGAGTGGAGTGCTAACGCCGAAAGACAGATTGACCAATAAACCACAACGTTTGTAATCCATGAAGGATGAAGAGTGTAAGCTATTAATTAACATAATGCATAGACAAAGCCTAAAGATCGCAAGGTCGCAAGCAGTGACTAAGCGTTTACCCGGAGCGTTCGAATCCCCCACTGTACTAGTATTACCTAGAAATAATTATCTCAAGTCAGGATTTACACCATATATCATTTAAGTATGTAAAACACCAACACGACACAGAATCCATTTTTTTAATAAAAATATCAGTGTGTGCGTAGGATTTACATGCTTTCATTCCTCTCTCTCCTTTCTACCATCGGACAACCAGGTCGGTGGGCCTACATGCCTTTGTTGTCGATATTCCACGCATTCTAACAAAACTGTTTCCTTCGTTTTTCATAAAGCGTACAGTAAAGGAGTGGTATAATCTGCCAATTACAATATAGGCGTCTTCAAAGCAAGAGTAAATTGACTTTTGTTACGCTAAGACAGTGCGATTTACTACCAGGTAAGGTTCTTCCAAGCACTGACATATAATGATTTAAAAAATGATATATATTGATATAGATATCTTTTCAGCGTACCGAAATTAAATTAAAATTTATAGTTTGTGGAGGCGGCGATGAATTGTTAAACTTTGCACAACGTAGGAGTTGACTAATGAACTACACTTAAGGCTTGCCTTTTGTGTTATCAGGGTCATATTCGTGATACGTCACGAGCTTTCCAAAGGAAGGTTTCTTTACAGATATAAAAACTTCTAATATATTCTTAAATAAACAACACAAATAAAAATGTTATTTACGTATTGCTTCGAAAGAAATATAAAAGAACTCGAATTATTTCGCTCTTTTCCTCAGGATATTTTGTCTGAAGGGAATATTCGTCACTTGCTAAAATTTAGGAAAGGACAGACAAAATCTTCTATTTTATATTGAACATCGAATAAAATAAACATTAAAATATAGTCGTATGATTTACTCTAATAGTAGTAATTTCTCGATATTTCGACGCGGAACGGTGACTCAATTATAGTGCTAGTAACATATAATTACGTGTATAGGATGTTTCCATTGTTATTACATTCATTTGTAAAAATCAATAAATAATTCTTTACGGACTCAAACTGCATCCAACTTAACATATCACTTACAAATTGAATGGCTCATAATGCGCTAACTGCGCTATTAGATGAAAAATGCCACAAAAAATCTTCAAGACTTCAAGAAATGGCGGTAAAATGTATTAAACTTCGAGATTAGCGACGAGCTAATTATAAAAAAACTTTATCGATCATCAGATTGTATAATTTTTATGATTATTCGGAAGAAACCTCCAATGCAACGCAATGTTTTTTTTTTCAAACAATTTACATATAGTCGCTTTCGAAGAAAGCTATTACTCGGTAGTAGAGTTCCCCTACTGCTTACAATATGAGCCAAATTTTATTTTAATCGGTTAAAGAAATTCAAGGTCACAGCTTCAGCTCTTTATAAAAGTATAATATTTTTATAACATTTCACTGACAAACGAGTTAGCAGCCTGCCTGATGGCAAGTTGCTACTGCGGATCATGGACACGCACCCACTTAAAACAAAAAAGGACAATGAAAAGAAAGAATACTATATTATGCATATAGAAAGCGTTGTCATTCATGAGGAATAAGATGGCATGCCTCACAGCCTGATTAAGTATCTGCCTCTTACAGTTTCCACAGGAACACAGCAATTAGTTTAATATTGTGGCGTAAATAAATGGTTTTAAAATTAATGTATATGTATGAAATTTAATGTAATTGAGATGAGAGCAGTAATTTTAAATAAATACACGATGCGATCACATAAATATTACGACCTACGCGCTCTTTATTAACTTCACGGGCCGGATATTCGAGAAGGACATCAAAGATAAACTCCAATCCACTTCAAAAATTATTGACCAAGGCTTCAAACCTCTAAGTTTTATCGATATGAAACATATGAACAAGAAGGAAAGGAAAATTATTTATTATAACAAACACCAACACACGTGTTACAAAATATATTATACACTAAACAGCTTATAAGTACAGACTAAAAGAAAACTAAATCCTAAATAAAATGGAAGGAATCCAATCAAACCTTTATTATGTTGGCGGGTTTGGTATAAAAGGACTACACTCAGCAAAATTTCGTGGTGTTGTCCACGAAGCAAGAGTAACGTACGGACCGTAAGACGTAGACGTGGTAACGTATGACCCAAGACCATTTTAAAGTGAGACCCAAACATTTTTTATTGCCTGAACTGCATCTAATTATAATTCATATTGAAAATTTTTATTAAAAGTACAAATTGTGAGTGACCGCAACCATGATATGATTTACTACTACTACTACTCAATAACTTTTTTTTTCAATCTATTAAAATCCACAGCTGGATTTAGGATCTCCGGCATTACTTGAAAGTAATCATATATTCGCCTGCCATAGAGGGCACATGGATTAGATGGATGTATTGACATTTCAAAAAAAAGTTTACATAATTCTCCTTAAGTCTGGAATGTACGACATCATTGATGTTAACATAAACGTCGAAGCTGTAGCAACATTTAACAAAATAGCAACTACAATTGCTATCCGCTAGGGCGATAGTGTACAATACTCGGTCTATAGGCTTGAATGTGTTGCATCGTCGTATATAGAATAATATTGCATATTGAGTGCATATTATCAATAATACAATACATACATACATACATAATACAATATTATCCTGATTATAAAAAAATACTTTATCTATTAAAATTTATATCGTAAATAGCGAGCATGGTTGGTGTCTACGTACGTGCCCGAAACCTAACATTAACTATATGAGCGACCTAAGTAAACCTCTTTTGATAATAGTAGTTACTGTTAAAATTAAAACTGTTAATGAATTCATTTTACTGGTAACGTGACATTCAATATTTGTTCTCAAGGGTGACAACGCTACTGCATGTAGAATTAAGATTCTTAATCGATAATAGATGGGCACAGAATTCTTTACCATCAGGTGTGCAGTAAAATCAGTTAAAATAATGCATTAACATTTACCACGTATTTAAAAGATAAGAATGACAGAATGTTTGAGATTTTTTAATTAATTTTTCTTCACTATATGACTTATTTTAAAACTTCTCTGCAAATTTGACCGGTTATTGCAAAATAACCCATTATATCATTAAAGTGAAGAAAGTAGGGAAACTTACCTGATACCTCAGGTACCAAAACATGGTAAAGACTAATCCCACTAGAATAATCAGCGCCACTTTAAGAGCCTTGTTCTCTTGCTGATGAAGCCAGATATATCCCTTCTTATACCATAAATCAGGCCTGAAGTTTAAACCTTCGAACAGATCGTCAGTTTGCACGGAAACAGATATAGAATTCGATTTTAGATTCGTTTCATTCTCCACGTCCTTTGTGCCTGTGTGCACTTGGCCATTGATAAGCTTTATTGCGTTGTTCTGCATTTCTGGCATCTTCAAGAAGGTGGCCGTTGGCAGCTGGGGCATCCAAGAGGTGGTCAACTCTGGCACTTTATAGTGCCCTAGTAGAAGATACGGTGGTGATACGTGCACGTTCAAGTCGTTGAGTTTGTAATGAAAATTCGCGAAAGGCTCATATTTTGGTGCTTCGGCGTTCGCTTGACTCTCTGTAACGGGACCTTCTAGAAGTAGCGGGTGGGTTAATCCTGTTGATATCGTTACAGTGTTTTTGTCCACCAGTGATGACAAAGCGTAAAGGCCATGATTATGTTCTCCTATGTATAAAGTTGGGCTGAAATAGATTTGTTTTTGTTGAGTATTTGGAGTTATTGGGTACTGATATTATATATATATATTATCTTTATATATAAAAATTACGTGTCACGTTGTTTGTCCGCAATGAACTCTTAAACTACTGAACTGATTTCAATGAATTGTTTCACAATGTGTGCAGTTTGGTCCAACTTGAGAGATAGGATAGTTTTTATCCCGATAAGTGACCTTCAATATTTTTTATAGCAAATTTAAAGATTTTTTATAGGAAGGGTCGTCAGAAAGAGCAGAACAACGTCTGCCTGGTCAGCTCTTAATATATATATATATATGTGTGTGTGTATATATATATATATATATATATATATATATAATATTAGTAATACGTTTTTTTAGTACGAAATGGAGTGAAAAAATCTTTTATCATTCGAAAGGATTTGCGCTATAAGATGTGCAGAAAAATGTGTATATTGCCGGTAAGGCAGTTAATATAAAATGAACATCACACATGATTTTTTCATACAAAACGCTTTAACCTATTAAATGGTCGAATTTCATCGAGATGCGATTTTATGTACAAGCCATCATCATCAATAAATAGTCCACAGCTTGACATAGGTCTCTTCCAAAGTGAGAGGATTTGCTGTAATCACCATTGGTGTTCGTTATAATTCGTTTACGTATTACAGACACACGGGATGAGGGTAGGATGATATTATATATATTCAATAAACAATAAAGAAACATACTTACAACAATTCAATGTTAGAGTTCTTAATCCCTTGCCCGTTTCTCAGCGTAGTGGCATCTTCCAAAATATGATCGAGGGTGTCGTCACCAATAGAATTAAAAGGGACAGTGATCAGGCCTTGTCTGTCTAACAAGTAAGCAGCTACTACTGGAGTCTCAAAGTTGTGAGACCAGACCAGGTCTCCGGTCTTGCGATCAAATGACATAATGCGACCGCTTGACGTCGAGGTAAAGTGAATTATACCTAAAATTACTTTTTTATTAATTTAGGTAAAGAATTAATAAAACTATTGTGTGCACGATGGTACGTACAACAAATAAAAAATGACTTTGGGATTTAGTCTGCCATCACTATCAATTTTCTATTTCATAACTTTCTAAATTACATTTTGTAGCTAAACAAACTACAGAACTGACAAAGATGAAAAGTTAAAATTAATGTTTAATATGCAAATACCCGAAGAACAAAGTTTGGTTTGGAGTCAATATCATCATTTGGTTTCGAAACGCGCACAGATATAGTTTTAAGATATTATTTAAAAAAAAACAGAATCGAACACTGGATCTCAAAACGTGAAGATATTTTTAAAATTAGATTTCCCAAAATCGGACCGACCTATTTATTGCAACAACTTCCAATGAGGAATCTATACAAATAAATAAAATTAATTGAAGTGTCTGTTTGTAATGTCAAAATAACAGCTTCTTATTAAATGCATATGAATGTTTAACTGTACTCATAACAAGAAAAAGTTTTATTTTTATTTTTGTCTGTCTGCTGTTTGTTCTGTTGACGGCACTTTCACTGGCAGATAGCTGATGTTATAAGGAGTAACTTACGCTACTTACTTTAGAAATAGAATTAGTGTTCCGTGCAAAAACAATTAAAACCCATGAAATCCAGTCGTAATAAATTCCGAGCAGGAGTCGTGTGACAAATCGCGGAGAACAGCTAGTTTGTGGATAAAATAACAAAATGTTACATACCATAATCGTTCAACATCTCTTTGCCCATAGCGTGCGATGTATAATCGAAGAATGTCACATTCCACCGATGATTCTCATTCTTAGAATCGTGCATAAGAATGTTGTATTCGGTTCGAGCGACGTACACGGCCCTCTTTTTATCTGTCTCGCAGGTGTTTTCATCTTTACTATCAAAAATTTTCGTCTTATCGAAACCTAAAAATTAATAATTTAGTACGTTTTTTTTTTCTTCATTAAACTATATTTACGTATTCTATCGCGATTAAAATATTTCGTTGAATGAAACAAATTTTATGAAATTGTTTTGTTGATTTTCTTCCCCATCGCAATAAAAAGGGACTTGAGTTCGATATCATTGAATGAATATAGCGCAATTTACGGCCGCCATTTCGTTAGGATTAACCAAAAAAGCACAAGTTTATCTTAATACTTTATGTAGTATGTCTTATCATAATCAAGGTCAATACATAATCTTTATATATAAAAATTACGTGTCACATTGTTTGTCCGCGATGAACTCCTAAACTACTGAACTGATTTTAATGAAATTTTGCACACTGTGCAGTTTGGTTCAACTTGAGAGATAGTAGTTTTTATCCCGATAAGTGACCTTCAATTTTTTTATTGTTAATTTCAGGAGTTTTTTTAGGAAAGCAAATGGTCGTTCGGAAAGGGTAGAACAACGTCTGCCTGGTCAGCTAGTTCTTATATAAATTCAATTAGTCAGTTTTATTTTTCAAACCGTGTAGTGGCGGTGTAAGAATACCCACTACCCCATATCGTTACGTGGGTGTCGCGGGAGGCGACAGAGAGACTGAAGCAAGAGATAGGCAGCAGCATCTTTCTGATAACAACTCAAAGTAATAAAAAACTGCGGTTACCCGCCTGCCAAGCGTGCCAACTATAGCAAAATCACCCCTATGGACTTTTCGATTAGATTTCGCAACACTTTGCAGTTGCATCTTCCTAAATGAGATTGTAATAGTATATTATATATACCAGTATTCTTCCGTAATTGCATTACTTAACTATTATTTTTTTCTTAAAATCTTTTTTTAAATGACTTACAAATACGCAACTGATGCACGTAAAAATCTTAAAACAATTCATCGTCTGTGCGACATGTTGTTGAATGGCATATTTCGTACTTTATTTGTAAATCCTTTGTGTATTGTATTACGCACAAAGTGAATTCCAGATAATTTAAAATTAAAAATTTTGTACCGCCGACTTCAATATAAATTATTAAACAAAAACTCAAAAAATATTAGTCTGAGCTAGATCAAATTCACATGTAAAGTACCAGCTTTCAAATAAAAAAAGAATCATCGAAATCGGTTCACCCAGTAAAAAGTTGTGAGATAACACACATAAAAAATATATAGTCGAATTGAGTACCGTCTCCTTTTTCAAGTCGGCACAAAAAAAACGTTCATCATAAAATTTTAAACGATGTGAACAGCCAATACGCCAGTTTAGCTTTGGTAGTGAATTAGCTAAGCATTTGCCTGCGCCACTGCTGTATAGCTTACAAATAACGTAAAATAAAGATACAGGACATATTTCTTTTATAAATATAAAAAAGTAATATTTTAGTAACATAACACAAACTTTCTATGGGTCGGGGATGGTAGACTTAAATTAAATTTCGCATTATGTTTATGTATAAAAACTGTATAAAAAGAATTATTATAATATAAATGATTACAGGGTTGATACTTGATAACAACCCCCGGTAATGAGGTGATCACTGCCAAGCTGTTAATAAAATAAATTTTGTAACCTTTCATATTGTATAACATACTTTTTTTTAAAGTCCCGCTGGGTTTTTCGCTAATTCTTCCCAGGACAGAGATTTTTTTCCAAACCAGTGGTAAAGTAAAAAAACTTACTTTCACTAAGAATTACATGTAATTTATATTGAATAAAAAATTTATCTATTCTATTGATTGACTCGTTAGTATGGAATTAATATTTATAAGACTTGAAATTGTTATCTACAACTACTCATTTACAATTTAGTGCAGGTTTAACGCACAGCACATTATCTTGGAGTTGCAAGGTAAATCGTCCCGAAACTTACTTTAGCCATTGAGGTTATCAGTAGAAAAATTCGGTGGACATAGCACTATCGACTCGGTAACCATATAGTCGGAGAGCTGGCTACGAAAACGTGAACTGATAAGGTGTAGTAACGAATTATATATATAACCTCTCCTTGGTAGCTTATAAGTACAGAGCGAGGCCCGTCAGAACTCTCTCCCGGGGCGGAAGGCGTGGGTGGGCGGTCAAAGTCGTAATACAACTGATGAAGACTAGAACGTTCTACAGATAACTTTAAATCACAAAACCTTCGAAATACAAACTTGTAAATATAATTTTAAATATAAAATATAAATTTAAGTTTAAATTTAATTAAAAAAATATTGGGTAAATCTATTCTTTCAAAACACATTTTTCGCATTATTTTCATTTAAAACAGAATTAAAGAAGCGTCAATACCACAATATTTTACTTTTTACTGTCTCTACAATTATCCTATATAATAAGATAAAGATGAAACTATTTAGCTATCATATTACAGATTTAGATATCGTGTCCGTCCGTAGTATGTTACGACCAAAACCTTGCGATAGTGCGTTTTTCTTCGTTATTCAGAGACTATTATCTCTTTAGTTATGAGAAATAAACTACATTTAAAAGCACATTATTAATGTTCGATATCCTATCATCACATTCCACGTTCTAATTTGTTTTTATGTGTTATAAATACATTTAAAATCTACTTTTAAAAAATGACTAAAATTATTGATTACATGCATCTGTTACTAAAAGCAACGCTCTAATCGTTTGAGGATTACACTAATGGATAGATAATTTAAAAATCTATATTATTCATGTTTTATTTAATTTTTAAAGTTCGCTTTTCTTTTTTAATTAAAATTAATTCCAAAAATTGTGTGAATTCTATGATAAATGGGCGTACGCAGAGTGCGGGCGGCAGTGCACTGCATGCTCAAGGTTATTTGGTCAGGGAAACGCCTAAGGCTACTGTGCAAAAGTTGAACATGAGCAATTCCCATTGTTGAAGAGATATATACCAAACGTCTATTTTTGACGAATCTCCTCCCCTTCCCCCACTCACCAGCCTTGGTATTTTACATCTTACGAAAACGGGATCTTTCGGAAGCCTTATGATCATTCGCAAATTTCCCATAGTTGCCGGTTAAGACATCAACGACCTCAAATGGTCCGATTGATTCTCTTACGCCGACAATTAAAAAAAAATCACTCACCAGAAATATGCTCCCGCGAGCCAGTCAACGGATCAAGCATAAACCACGTATCACTCTTCTTGCCTGTATACAATATGCCGTCGGTGGATCGGCAGGGGGCGTTCGCGACCAGTTCCGGGATTGTAAACGGCAACTTTTTCAGCATCTGCTTATCGCCCCTCGGTCCGTACATGTAAAGTGATCCGTGGCGGGGGTCGGGCAGAAATTGCGGCATGAGGTTCGCATCTTGATTGGGCACCTTTACTACAGGTTCTACAAAACAAAAAAAAAACATAAAAATTTTAGTCCTATTATCACATTGAGATATTGACTTTTTCATCTATCAATGTATTTTAATTTTTAACAGTGGTAGAGCCAGGCGGCAGCTTTTGCTGTCGCACGGATGGGCCGGTTCGAACCGGGGTGGTACCACGACCTCACAGAAAACCAGCGTGAAGTAGAGGTTTACCTCTGCGTTTCGCTTGGTGAGTGCAGGTGGCCGGAGGCCCTTTTTACTGGAAATGAGGCATTCCATCTTAGTCCTCACGGGTGACAACGCATCTACATTTTAATTTGAATAGAGGATAGATGTAGATGTCTATCGGCCGCAGCAACCACTTACCATCAGGTGGACTGTGTGCTCGTTTGTCACCCTCATCCTATAAAAAAAAATTGTATTGTTACAGATTTAAGCACATATTCTTTGTTGCTCTCTTTGTAATAATGTTGGTGGAAATAAATAAATAAAAAATGAAAAATGGAAAATTTAATACGCAAAATAAATTGCATCTCAATCCTGTATTATATCAAAATGTCTTATTATATTTTTTTTATAGGATAGGGTGACAAACGATCACACAGTCCACCTGATGGTAAGTGGTTGCTGTGGCCCATAGACATCTACATTTATCCTCGTTTGCGAATCAAAATGCAGATGCGTCGTCACCCGTGAGGGCTATAATGGAATGCCTCTTTTCCAGTAAAAAGGATCTCCGGTTCTTTATAGTCACCATACGAAACACAGCAGTGTTAAGCTGCTATTTGACGCTGGTATTCTGTGAGAGCGTGGTCCTTCCCCGGTCGAGCCGACCCATTCGTGCTACAACTATACTACTAATATATAGCATGGCTCTACCACATTTAAACAAAATTAAAATATATTATGTTGTATAGCATAATATAAATAAAATTAAAATATATGTCCGTAATATCGATATGTCTTCTATTTAGCACAGTAGGTTATTTGCATGTGTTTATGACATGAAAAAAACCATTTTTAAGGTTTGTTGGTCTGTCTGTCTGTCCGGGCTAATCTTCGGAACAGCCACACCGATTGTGATGTAACTTCACAAACAGATAGAGAGAAATGCCAAATGTTATCTAAGCTATAAAATTTATTCGAAAAACATGCTGGATTTCTTTTATGTAATCGAAATACAGATAAAATAAATATTTTTTTATGATTAGTTTCGAGCAAAACCTTTTTAATTTTATCTTAAAGTTTTGATACAAAAGCTTTTTACATTTTTTATTCTACAGCACAATGTTACAGTAATACTATGAATGGTAATGGATAAAGCGACAAAACCTTTATTGAATACGTAAAATTAAAGTTACAGTCTATATATATTTTTTATAGGATAAGGGTGACAAACGAGCACACAGTCCACCTGATGGTAAGTGGTTGCTGGGGCCCATAGACATCTACATTTATCCTCTATTACAAATCAAAATGTAGATGCGTTGTCACCCGTGAGGACTAAGATGGAATGCCTCATTTACAGTAAAAAGGGCCTCCGGCCACTTGCACTCACCAAGCGAAACGCAGAGGTAAACCTCTTCTTCACGCTTGTTTTCTGTGAGGTCGTGGTACGCCCCCGGTTCGAACCGGCCCATCCGTGCGACAGCAAAAGCTACCGCGTGGCTCTACCACTGGAAAAGTCCGCCGCGCTGCCCCAGTATGTGTTGGAGAACTTAACATATCTTCGAAATAATTTCTTTTCTTATTTCTCAGAAATGCAGGTTTCCTCATGATGTTTTCCTTCACCACCGAGGACGTGGTAAAATACGTAAAATTAATCGATCTTAATTTTTTATTTTAAACATTTTCCCAAAACTTTAAAAACCCGCAGGTTTCTTTTTTGTTTGAAGTCTACGCGGACAAAGTCGAGGGTGTACTAGCTTAGGCTAGTAAATAATAAAAGATTATTACTTTCTTTTAGATTTTATAAATAAATTACTATAATATTTATACAGATGTGCAAATTCATTGGCCACTCATTAATCTAATAATTTCATAATTAATGTAATCAGTAAAATGTGTAAAGCAAATAAGTACTATCTTATCTCTATACCAAATAATAATGTCCCACTGGCCGATATTAAACATTACGAAAACTTTCAATTGTTATCAGAGCCTGTTAACTGCGCAGGACAAAAATAATAGATTACTATTGTATACTAGCAATCCGCCCTGGTTTCACGTGATTTCTGGATCTCGACAACAGCGCCAACTACCGGGTCCAATTGTGTATCTAAGCCATCTACGGGACCATACAAACACAAAAAATTCCATTAAAATCGCAAAACATGACTCAATAGTTGACTACGCTCACCTAATCCAGACTACCGTATCAAATGAAAAACAACGCAGCATACTTATATCTTTCTAATATTATAAATGTTAAAGTATATTTGTATAGATGTTTATTGTTTACCTTTAACTAAACTAAAGTCGATTATGCCATGAAATAGGACATAATAGTTACTTGTTATGTAAATAAATAAAATGATAGAGGTTAGCAGTTGTGCACGCATCACGGAAAAACTACTGGATAGATTTCAATTAGGTTTTCTAAGTTTTATCTCTTAGACACTGGGCCCGTATCTAAAAAATATTTCGATATCTTCGTTTAATATAAAGTTATTAAATTTAAAGAAACAACGATTTATATACAAGGTTTTTCACATGTACATCGTACAGTTGACAGTTTTATCACTGTCAACTGTACGATGTACAGTTGGAGGAGCAACGATTAACATTGTTTACAAAGAAATTTCGTCTTTTTGATATTTTTTTCCTTCGCACATACGAAAACTTTATTAATATATCAAGCAACGCGGACGAAGTCACTGGTATCAGCTAGTAACAAATATTACTAGTTTAATTTACGCCCAGCAAAACGTCGAGTAACAGTATCGTAAACAACAATCAAATCAGAGTAAATGTTTTAAATTTTCTTATCAGTATTTATAAAATAAATAATTTGGTAACAGTATATTATTTACATCAACTGTATTGCAATGTCACATTAGCATTATCAAAACAATGCTAATAACGCGATGTAAAAGTGAAACTGGTTGATTCGATGAACTTGGCCTTGAAAAAGTTGCGCAACAACTGCTTAAGTTAATGGATTTCAATAATTCCTTTTTTACAAGATTGCTTCAAATTTAATTGTTAACAGATATATAAGACAAATATTTATGCAATTGCAGGAATAATCATCGTTATCGTCCCAAATGGAAGTCTATAGACTAATTACTCAACAAGAGTGAAATATTACTATATGTACCTATTTAAATGTATGTAATAACTAGTGACTAGGCAGACGTTGTTCTGCCCTTTCCGAAAACCCTTCCCATAAAAAGATCCTTAAATTCGCAATAAAAAAATATTGAAGGTCACTTATCGGGATAAGAATATCCTATCTCTCAAGTTGGACCAAACTGCACACAGTGTGCGAAATTTCATTGAAATCAGTTCTGTAGTTTAGGAGTTCATCGCGGACAATGTGACACGTAATTATTATTATTATTATATATATATATATATATATATATATATATATATATATATATATATATATATATATATATATATATATATATATATATATATATATCTTTATATATAAAAAGTACGTGTCACGTTGTTTGTCCGCGATGGACTCCTAAACTACTGAACAGATTTCAATGAAATTTTGCACACTGTGTGCACTTTGGTCCAACTTGAGAGATAGGATAGTTTTTATCCCGCTAAATGATCCTCAAAAATGTTTATTGCGAATTTAAGGGTTTTTATAGGAAGAGTCGTTGGAAAGGGCAGAACAACGTCTGCCTGGCGAGCTTGTATATATATATATATATATGTGTGTGTGTGTGTGTGTGGCGGCGCTGACGTCGCGCCACAAGCGAAACACATCGAAGCCTAAATCGCGCTTACAAAGTTCCGAAGTTAAAGCAGCATATATAGAATAGCTCCGAACTACCAATCGGAGCGTTGGTCGCTCCCCGGGCGGAACACCTTGCGCGGCGGGAGATCTCCTCTTTTCCTTCCACCCGCCACATATACATATATACTAGCTGGCCTGGCAGACTTCGTACTGCCCTCTCCGACTTTATCCTATAAAAATCCTTAAATTACCAATAAAAAATATTGAGGGTCACTTAACGGGATAAGAACTATCCTATCTCTCAAGTTGGACCGAACTGCACACGGTGTGCAAAATTTCATTGTAATTAGTTCAGTAGTTTAAGAGTTCATCGCGGACAAACAATGTGACACGTAGTTTTTATATATATAAAATATATATGTGTGTATGTGTGTGTGTGTGTTAACTATGTATATTTTTATATTATAATTTATAATGTTATATTATGATCAACAATAATCGATTTTTGGTCTAATAACCGCCAGTGTACATTTTTTACAAATACAGGTAACTAAAAAGCCAATCGTCTGGGTATATTATTATATATTTAATGATATTTAATAAATATTATTATCGTCTATTGTAATAAAATCTCCATATTTTTCACCAGCCTGTAAAAATCCACTTGAGAACATGGGGCTCTTCCGTTGTGGAGAAGATTAGCCTTAATTAAAACCATTGGTTGGGGAATCGTCAATCACAGGGCCACATGTCCCGCACCGTTTACACTGATCCCCGTTCCCAACCTGGATGTTTTACATCTGGTTTACACTAGATAATGATGTCACCAATTATGGAAAGCTCTGATTTTTATCTGGCATTCCCCATAGTCGCCTCCTACGTAACTTTAGCGTCGTTGAATCTTCGGAAACCCACTGGACGACAGAGGAAAATGGATTCCCTTACGCTACCGCCATTTCAGGGGCATGATTACGCACGCATAGCGAATTTTAAAGTGACTAAGTTTTTAGTAGTTTCGTGGTAGAGCCATGCTGCAGCTATATTAGTAGTATAGTTGTAGTACGAATGGGTCGCCTCGATTGGGGAAGGACCACGCTCTCACAGAATACCAGCGTAAAATGGCAGCTTGACACTGCTATGTTTCGTATGGTGTGTGTAGAGAACCGGAGACCCATTTTACTGGAAAAGAGGCATTCCATCTTAATCCTCACGGGTGACGAAGTATCTGCATTTAGATTCTTTATTGAGGATAGATGTAGATGTTTATGGGTCACAGCAACCACTTACTGTCAGGTAGACTGTGTGCTGATTTGTCACCCTATCCTATAAGAAATAGACTAATCCGAGAAATATGGTAATAAATTCTGTAATCTGGGAATAATCTGGTTCTATCCAAGAATCAATTCTGGGATTCAATGAGCAAGCATAATGTTTTTTATACATTTTTTTATATAGGTGACAAACGACCACACAATCCTGATGGTAAGCGAATGCTGTGCCCATAGGCATCTACATTAATCTTCAATTAAGAATCAAAATGCTCGTTTCCAGTAAAAAGGGTCTCCGGTTCTCTACACTCGCCATACATTTATGCTACAACTATATTATAGCTGCAGCGTGGCTCTACCACGTGAAATGTTTATTCATGTCATCCACATGGCGCCGATAACAAAACTCATTAGTGTACAAAATATGTATGTACTATATAGTGTAATTTCAATCCATGAAAAACATGTGTGCGACTCTAGATTACGCCGGTATTGGAGACGCCGATAAAAATGTGTAGTTAACCGATAATCAATATACGCCCAGCAAGGTGGGCCACGCACTAGAATTATTACCCATGACGATAGCATTATCTACAGATATTTATAAAATTTAAATGAAGTATAATGTTTTTCATTCAGTACAAACAAAACAACCTTCATGTTAAACGTTTAAAGGCAAGGTTCACCCACTCTGACTGGTGTAAGAGTATTTGGCTATGCCCTCATAGCCTTCAGCACGGCACATTAGTGCTGTGCTGAACTATGTGTTCCGGTTTTGTCCACTAATGTGCTTCGCTTTTTAAAGGTTAGCCAGGTGATAATAACACATCTGTAGCTTCTTTTTGGAGGTTTGCTACAGTCGCTACCATGTTAAAACACTAGCCATAATGCGTTTACTACACAACAACACAAAAGTGTGTACCTACAAAAGTTCTGACCTTTTTTAGTGTATAAAAAATTAAATAAGAAAATAGGTCAAAGGCCTAATCTACTTAAACGTCAATCTTATCACCTTGTCACTTTTACGGTGACAAGAGGAATCACTTCCTAATTCTCATAAACTTCCCATGATGTGGTCCCATGATCAAGGTCTGACCAGTAGTCTGAGTTATTCTTAATAATTGATATTGAAGTCGATTGTACAAAATTTTTAATTTTACCTTATTGTTAAAAGTATTAAACTATACGAAACAAAAAGGAAGTATAAGCTAAACTCTATTTGGGATCGCTTTTGGTTCGAGTGAGGATTGAATACCTTTTGCGTAACGAAATTTCTTTTAGCACTAGCAACAAGTAGGGATAAAATGCAAATTCCATATATACTATCAGGTCTTTACCTATGAAATTGCCGGTTTTTATGAAATAAGTTAACGTAACTTTTTTCTATATTTTTTATTTCTATTAATCAAAGTAATCAGCCATGCAATAGATGTATGTTTGCTAACATAGTGACACTTTATTGATGCCCTTCCTGAAGAAATCAGCTGGACGGGAGGCAACAAATGCTTCAAAAGCATTTTGTACTGCCTCTCAGGTATTGAATATTTTTCCCGCCAAAAAGTTATCCAAATTCTGGAAAAAGTAGAAGTCTGTAGGCGCAAGGTCTGGTGAATGCGGCGGATGACGGAGAGCTTGTAACCCCAGCTCTTGTAACTTGGAGACCGTCTGTTGTGCGATTGACCAAAGCTGGTTGGTGACTTGCGTCCATCATTTTTCTAGAGGTAAGTTTTCGTTTATGGCATTGGTTAAGTGCTGAACCAGGATCCAAACAACTTGCTGAGTGCTTGCGATTATCAATCAGAATCCATTTTTCGTCACAGGTAACAATGCGTTTCAAAATTGCTTTCTTTGTGTGCCTGTTGAGCCGTTGCAAGGCACATTTCGACGCGTTTTTCGCGCTGGCGATCATTGAGTTCGTGGGGCACCCGTTTGTCAAGCTTTTTTGACTTGCCAATTTGACGCAAATGGACCAATATTGTTTTTATGCTAACGTGGATAGCTGCTGCTAATTATTCAGCCGTAGACTGAGTATCATCAGCTTCCACAATTGCCTTTAATTCGACATTGTCATTTAATTTGTCAGTGCCACAATTGTCATTGTAACTCGTCAACAATTTTTAACATATCCATGATAACGAAAAATATTCAAATGCGATGAAACACAGAACACTCTCGCGCTCTCTACCGAGAGCGATGAAAACATAACCGTAATCGATAAACAAATGACTAATTTTGAAAAAAGAATTCCATGTTTTTAAAATAACATTGATTTAGAATTAGAATTCTTTTCCAAAGAAAATTTATTTTGATTTGAAATGGCCAGTACTGCAGAACGGCAATTTCATAGGTAACGATATAGATATATTATTATTATGTAATGTCTTAAAATGATGTTCCTAAATTTCAATTAAGCATATAAATATTTTCTTTAAAATTTCTTAATTTTAAAAAATATTAGGAAAAATATAAAAAGGCGTCAATATTAAAAACCAGCCTTTTAGCAATGAAATTTAGTTAATTATAGAGATCAATACATTATCATCGCCGGAAGATGCGCTAGAAGCGTTCGAGCAGGTAGTATACGAGCCGTCTGAGGCGGACGGACGGAAAAATGTTTTGAAAACTAGTTCTGGGGTTCTGGGGAATAAACTTTGTACAGACTGTAATTTAAAAGATCTAATATTAAAACAAATAAATAAAAATTAGTTAATGTTTCTTATAATCTTTAACCATAGAACTTTATTTTTTTAATAATGCGAAAATTTCTATACACGATATGCCGATTTTTTTAGTTTTTGCGTTTTTCCATAAATATCTAGAAATACCTTAATTAACCGTGATCAATTTGATTAAATTCTAGATTTTATAAGGCACAAAATCAGACTTATACAATAACAAATTATATTCACTAATTTGCAAGAATTTTAACAGTGGTAGAGCCACGAGGCAGCTGTTTACTGGAAATGAGGCATTCCATCTTAGTCCTCACGGGTGACAACGCATCTACATTTTGATTTGTAATAGAGGATAGATGTAGATGTCTATGGGCCGCAGCAACCACTTACCATCAGGTGGACTGTGTGCTCCTATAAAAAAAAATGGGCGGGTATGTTTTTTTTTCCTGCGTGAAAAAATACATTACGAAAAAGTATCAAATTATTTAAACATATAACTGGCTGGTTATAAAAGTGCCCTAGTGTTTAAATAAATACGTTCCTAATTCAAATTTTTGCCTGAAGCTGGTTTTTAAACGAAATAACTTTTAACGATATTTTTTGGCTTGAATTATCTCATTTCCTTGACTTTTTAAAGTATTGTTATTGCTGTTTAGCGTTCTCGAAAATAGTAAATAAAAATGATAAAAGCCAGCAAAATTATTGCTATAATCAAAAACCATTTATTTCACCAGTCACACTGCAGTTACCCAATTTTATATACTAAGTATAACATATATTTTATATTTTTATTTGGGTCGGCTCGACCGGGGAAGAACCACGCTCTCACAGAATACCAGCGTAAAATAGTAGCTTAATGCTGCTGTGTTTCGTATGGTGAGTGTAGAGAACCGGAGACCCATTTTACTGGAAAAGAGGCATTCTATCTTAGTCCTCACGGCTGACAACGCATCTGCATTTTAATTCGCAAACGAAGATAGATGCAGATGTTTATGGGCCACAGCAGCCACTTACCATCAGGTGGACTGTGTGCTCGTTTGTCACCCTAACTTTATTAAAAAAAATATGTTTATTTGCCAGAATATAATATACAGCATGGTATAAAAAGACTTTTTGGTAAACAATTTCATATAAGTATATTCTGCTGCAGAGTAAAATAGGATAAAATCCTGATGACGAAAGCAATTAATTCTATAAAGGTGTTTTTCACGGTATCATCTAAGCTAGAAAAAATCCTCTGTAAAAAGTATTCAATCTCCCGCTAAAATGGAAATTGGTATGAGTACCTAAATTATGGTATGGTGGGTGTTGGGGATGTACCAGTTGTGGCTTCTGTAATTTTATGACAGGGTAGTAGTGCAGAAGAGAAATGAACAAGTTGATTTGATAGCAAATTTGCCCATCATTGTTTGCAAATTGAGGTGTGAGAGGAAAATCTATGCCAAATTTTGCTCCAAATTTCAAACAACCTCACTGGCACACTATGCACTATGGTAATTCATAGTTAGGCTTTGGTGACCGACTAATGAACTGATAAAACCACTTCATCGCAAAAGAGCAAGCTATAACGTGTTTGGTTGTTGTCCTTCTGTATTCATATTATGCAAATATCTATAATAATTTAACAGTGGTAGAGCCACGCGGCAGCTTTTGCTGTAGCACGGATGGGCCGGCTCGAACCGGGGTGGTACCACGACCTCACAGAAAACCAGCGTGAAGTAGAGATTTACCTCTGCGTTTCGCTTGGTGAGTGCAGGTGGCCGGAGGCCCTTATTACTGGAAATGAGGCATTCCATCTTAGTCCTCACGGGTGACAACGCATCTACATTTTGATTTGTAATAGAGGATAAATGTAGATGTCTATGGGCCGCAGCAACCACTTACCATCAGGTGGACTGCGTGCTCGTTTGTCACCCTTATCCTATAAAAAAAAAAACGTTTTGTCACTAACTTTGTATAATCCTGGCTAGTGCGGTTTTAAAATTAAATCGACGGCTCCGTGGCGCTGTGGCTTAGCAATGAGTTGCAGCGCTGAGAGTCGCTGGTTCAAGTATTTGTATTTTTTTTATAGAAGAGGGGGCAAACGAGCATGCGGCTCACCTGATGGTAAGTGACTACCGCCGCCCATGAACAACCGCAACACCAGGTGAATTGCAGATGCGTTGCCGGCCTATTAGAAAGGAGTAACCTCTTTTCTTGAAGGTTCCTAAGTCGTTTCGGTCCGGAAAAATCGCTGGCGGTAATCGATTCCACAAGGAAGTTGTGCGAGGGAGAAAACTTCTTCAAAATCGCGCAGTGGTAGACCGCCAATCATTCAGATGGTATGGATGGTATCGCGAGTTTTGTCGCAATGTGCGATGGTGAAATTGAGCGGCTAGAATTAGTCCGAACAATTCCTCAGAGCACTCCGCGTGCTAGATGCGATAAAATACGCAAAGAGCTGAAACATCTCTACGGAGTGTCAGTGTATCGAGCCGATCAGAAAGAACTCGGTCACCGACGATTCGAACCGCTCTGCGCTGGATGCGGTCAAGTGGAAGGAGCTGGCACTGGGGTGCCCCGGCCCAGAGATGAGAACAGTATTCCATGTGAGGCCGAACTTGCGGTTTGTAAAGCTGCAAGCGATGTGCCGGCATGAAATAGTCTCGCTATGCTGATCACGCCAAGTTTTTTAGAGGCCAATTTGGCCTTCCCTTCCAAGTGACCACGAAACTGCACACTATTCGATATGTCGACACCAAGGATTCCCATGCTAGCTGAGGCAGCAAGGGGAGTGCCTTGAAACTGAGGAGAAACGACAAAGGGGTTCTTTTTAAGGGTAAACGCGCAAACTTGTGTCTTCTGGGGATTGTCAACAAATATTTGTTCCGGGTCTGAATATATGTCCTTGTGTAATTTATGTCTGTAAATTACTTCTATGATACCGGAGTAAATCCTATTGTGGGAGTAACATTTAAAAAAAAAGAAAAATAGAGAAAAAAAACCGGCCAAGTGCGAGTCGGACTCGCGCACCGAGGGTTCCGAATAAATCCGTAGGTATATAAGTTTAAAATTATTAAAAATATTTTTATTATATGATGTAACTAAAAATTTATGCTTTTCGCAATTTTTCTTGCTTTTTACTTGGTACGAAACCAAATTTTAAGATTCTGAGTTTACGGGAAGTACCATGTAGGTTTTGATTCCCTTGCGAATGTCGAAAATTTGCGGCATAAACGGCTGTATCTTTTGATTGCGTTGGCTTAGAAGTTTGATTTTCTCACAGCTCCAAAGGACAGTAGACTTGAGTATTTGATATGAATTTCAGCTTGATACCTCCACGCGTTCCTGAGAAAAAGGGTCTTGACGGACAGACAGACGGACAACAAAGTGATCCTATAAGGGTTCCGTTTTTTCCTTTTGAGGTACAGAACCCTAAAAAGATTCGTCATCATAATCACTTTTACTCATAAGATGTCTCTAAGTTGAAATTAACATAATGGGGGCAAACAAACCAAAAACGCACCGTATGTTTGTTTACTGTGCATATTCCAATACACGACTTGTTATTGCGTGCGATCTATGCAGAATTTGTGTCTCAAATAAAATGAAACAAGTTTTTTGTTGCTTTACACTTAAACCGGAAAAAATCGTTGTCGAGGTTCTTTGTCGGTAAGATGCCAATTTTATTACAGCAGAAGCTACTTTATTAAAGTCATGATCAATAAGTTAGAAATTAGTTCAACTTTGATGTTGGCTGCATAGTTGGTTGTTTAATTACGACAACATAACTAAGTCAAAAAAGGGCAAACCAAATTGACTGCTTATTTTATTTATCTCCAAAGTCCTGGTAAGTACCACCAACACCAGCCTCGATAAATGGTGAAGCCTTCAGCTTCCCATCGAAAGGGCGCACCTTTACCTTACTGAGGGAAATAAAGGAGTTTGTCCAGAAGATACATATCATAAGCATATCTTCTGACAATGTTGATGAGGATAGTGACGACTTTCTATTGTTGGAGCGTTGAATAATACAATACAAAATACTGTCACTGCAAGAAGAATTAGAACTCACTCTGATTTCAGGTTCAAATATGAATGAATCATGCTGTAGTGTCACGAGTCAATTCCGTCAAGTCCCAAATTTAAAAAAATTACACTATTTGAATTGGGAGTTTCGATGAGCAAGTATTTGACATTAATATATAATAGTCATCAATCTATTCTACCCACAAGTATTGAAGTCTGGAAAGGGCTTTCTTTGCTGCAGGCTATCTGATGTTGCACATTCGAAGCAGTCTGGCAGACGAGACTGGATACTTTATGTTTTCTTCGTAAACATTTTCAACAGAAGAAGTCTTAACTTAATTGTTTTTATTGTTTCAGTTCAATAATTCATTATAATTAAAAGTAATAAATGGTTGTCAAGAATAAAAGCGTAATTGCAGATTTTTATTTATAACATATAAATTCCTCTTGTGGCGGCGCTGTCGTCGCGCCACAAGCGAAACATATCGAAGCTTAAATCGCGCTAACAAAGTTCCGAAGTTAAAGTAGCATACATAGAATAGCTCCGAACTACCACTCGGAGCGTTGGCCGCTCCCCGGGCAGAACACCTTGCCCGGCGGGAGATCTCCCCTTTTCCTCCCACCCGCCACAGTGGTGACCCCGACGTGATATGAACACGCGCAACCAACAACCTTCGGAAATTACAATTTCAAACCTTCATCATCATCCTCAAGTACCCCGTTAATTAGGTCCCGAGTAGATATTGTCTGCAGTCTTCACATTCTGCAAGCCATCTAGCTTTACAAAGGTTCATCGCAGCACTGGAATAATAATGCTTCCTGTTCCTTCAAGCTACTCTCTGCGCTACAGTATTCAGCACGGCTCTGAGCCGTACTGCTCGCCTCTGCTTCACGGCACTCTCGCAGATTAGTTGCCTTCTTCTCGACTCATCGCAGACTTACAAGGCAATTCCCTGGCACTTGCAAATTCGTCGACATCTAGACTGCACTATCGACCTCCGGTCTGAGCAGGGGGGTAATGTGGCGGCGCTGTCATCGCGCCACAAGCGAAACATATCGAAGCCTAAATCGCGCTAACAAAGTTCCGAAGTTAAAGTAGCATATATAGAATAGCTCCGAACTACCACTCGGAGCGTTGGCCGCTCCCCGGGCAGATCACCTTGCCCGGCGGGAGATCTCCCCTTTTCCTCCCACCCGCCACACTCTTTTCTTTACGCAATACTCAATAGGCAGCTCAGCTCATGTAGCATTTACCTACACTTGCTTGATTTGAAAATCATCGACTCCGCAAACAACAAAATTACAAATAACGTGTGGGATTGGATGCCCTAGTCGACTGTGCTGCAATTTCTTATATATACGAACAGTACACATTTGCCTTGGAAAGGTCAATTCATAAATGCTGCAGATTCAGTTTTAAATATATATATACATGTTATTTCAATTTATCTTGTAAAAAATGTAAATAGATACAGAAAAATTTGAAATTGGAACATTTATATTTTTAATTGTAAATAATTGTATTTTCCAAGAAGTATATCCAATAAACACTTGTCAATCAGGGTGTATCAATCCGTAAAATTAGACATTGCCTTTAGTGTTATGTGGTTAATTACTAGATAGTAGAAGTCATTACTAAGTGGTACACTCCTTATCTGCCTAGGGGTTCAACTGGGTAAGTACCACCCTCTTAACTATTTCTGTCACCAAGCATCAGTGCATGCACGGCTATGTTCCAGTCTGAGGACTATACAGAGTAATTTCGGCTGTAAGATATTTCATCTCAGTCCTCAGAGATGGCTACCAGTAGATTGCCATCAAATTGTAGCCTTTTTGGGATGCAGTAGCCATTTACCATTGGCATAGCTAACAATCAGCCATAGTTTAGGTGGACTGTAAATTCGTTTGGCATTTCTGTTTATAAAAAACATGGTGATGCAACTATAGGAAACATTAGGTATTTTATAAAGGTTGGTAAGAGCAAACTGAAAGAGTGGCCTTGTTGCGTTCCAAACCCACCTCCCACCAATTCCCCTATCAGAGATAGAAAGTTTTTTTAACAAAGTGGCTGGCTGTGTATAAATGAAGTATCAAAAGAATCTATTCTTTAACTCCTAAAATAGATTTTTCGATTAATCAATTTAATATTCACATACCTAAAAACTTTAAAAATGCAATTTACCTTAAAACCTAACAAAGAATTTCATAAAAATTACATATTTCGTAAGTAAGTAAGCTGCTATGTTGTACATCAGAGCATTATTGTACAACTTTTACAACAAAATCACAGAAAATATACAAAATATGACCTTCTCAAAGTTCAAAAGTTTATATAAAAAAGGTTATCATAAAATTAAGGAATTTATGGGTGATAACAAATCCTGGGAATGAGGTAATCACTCCCATGCCATTTCTAATTTGTTTTAGGTTGTTATTGCAACATATAAGATTGTAAGCTGTTATTTTTTTAACATAAAAGTCCTGCTGGGTTTCTTGCTGGTTCTTCCCCGGACAGACTTTTTTATCCGAACCAGTGGAATTAAACACAAAAGTGACTCAATAAGTATTATTTATAATCTATATTGAATAAAAAAGTTTCCGTTTCTGTTTCCAAGCGGATGGTACCTACTACCTAGTTTCTTAATATTTCCAATATTTACAAATATTTTTTGAAATCAAAATATGTGTAAAACGAAGATCGAAACTCACCATCTTTCAGTTTCCAAATAATGTTTCCTGAAACGGGTTCCACTGCCACCATACCGCCTCCTAAAGTAGCAAACAATAGCGGCCGGTCATCTAAAGCACGGGATAGTTCTGTACTCTCCTGAAATAGCAATATTATTCACATTATAATATTGATATTTACGATGCACCATAATATTTTAAGAGATCACTGCGATGCACTTCACCTTTCTTTCTTTATCGGCTGTTCCGAGCCTATTTGTCACTATAACAATTACGATTACAGCAAGCAACTTCATTTTAAATCACTGTTAATTATTTTAACTGTTATTTATTTTAATTTCCATTTTATTTTTAAACTATAATACAGTAAAATATAATTACATTTAATTAGCATAAAAAAAATTCGCGAATAATATAATCTGCATATGCAAATCCACTTCACAAAATACTACCTACACATTCACATTTCAAACAAAAGCACATTACATCAAAACTTTGTCATCTTGTCAAACCTACAGTGGGTAATGATATTGATATGTCAAATTCAAATGTCAATCATTTGACGTTACAGTGTAGACCTGTTGATGAAATGTCGATATATCGAAATATCGATATTATTATTAGATATATGTCGATTTTTAATACTAGCATTCTTTGGACGATATATCGATAGTTTAATCGATAGATCTAACAGTCGATATTTTTTTTAAATAATACGTTTTAATTTTTTCTCGTAAATAATTTAAATTACAACACCATCGTAAACTTAAATCTTAATCGTTAAAAAGTACTTTATTTACACCATATTATGCTTTTATTTTTCCCCAGTTTACTTATTTGCTTATTTTAATTTATAATTTTGCAATATAATTTTGTGCAGTACACATCTGTGGCATTGAAATTACTATATTCTATGAAATTTAGTACTACTTTACTTACTGTGAATTTTACTTTCTTACTGTGAGTGCTATCAGAAATAGCTGTTAAATATTTGATTTCTCCAACTACCTCTCTAGCATCTGAACGGATTGCTTCTACAATCAGTCTATTGTTGCCCAATAATCGTAGTAATCTAACAGCTGAACATATAATACCACGAGTATTTATGAAAACTCTTACTAAAAAATGTTGGTACACATAATGGTCTTATTTAAATTAAACAATAATTACTAAGAACTATATCTTAACATTTTTATACATTTATAATTTAATTTCTAATAGCAAGATAATTTATGAGCCATGGTAGCTCAGATAAATAGCGCTCGCTGTAAATTTCACAGTACGCGAGCAACGCGGGTTCAATCCCCGCCGGCACCAATGAAATTGTTAATTGCAATTTTAAGTGCTGATTTACCACGTGTTAAGCAGTGAAGGAAAACATCATAAGGAAACCTGCATGTCTAAGAAATAATACAAAAATAATATTTCGAAGACATGTGAAGTTCACCAACATGCATTGCGGCAGCACGGCGGACACTTACTTGCCCTAAAACCCTCTCAAAAAAATGAGAGGAGGCCTGTGCCCAGCAGTGGGACGTATAAAGGCAGCAACTTTAACTTTTTTTAATTTAATTTGTTGGAAATGGAACTAAGGAATGCCATGCTTACGGGCGAACTCCGCCACTCGCTCTAACTCGATAGCAGAATACGGGTTCTTGCCGGGAAGATAGGCTGACCAAATGATTACTCTGGCGCTTGTGCATCCCTTGAAATTTATAAACGCTGTATGTAATCATTTCGTCATTGGTATATATATCATTGTCAGCCATCTCTTCCATCTCTGTACAGAGAGGACGACTCACTGGCCCATGCCGCAAAGGAGAAAGCCGATCTGTTGAGCTCTCTCTTTGCGTCCGACTCGACTCTAGATGACCATTCAGCGGTGTGAGTGCTCCATGCCGGATGTGTGGTTTACACAGCGCTCGGTTCGCAGAGCACTCTTCTCCCTGGACGTCAGCAAGTGGAGTGGGCCTAATGGAGACCCTCCCATTGTGCTGAGGACGTGTGCCCCGGAGTTGGCACCGGTTTTAACGCGTCTTTTCCGGTACTCCTACTTCCAAGGCGTAGTCCCGAACTCATGGAAGATAGCTTTGGTCCACCCGATCCCTAAAAAAGGTAACCGCTCAGACCCGTCCAACTACAGGCCTATCGCCATCACCTCCTTATTCTCCAAAATAATGGAATCCATTATAAACTGCCAGCTCATGAGGTACCTTGAGGATCGCCAGCTGATTAGTGACAGCCAGTAAGGTTTTCATCGGGGTCGATCAGCTGGTGATCTTCTGGTCTACTTAACTCATAGATGGGCGGAGGCAGTAGAGTCCAAGGGGGAGGCATTAGCCGTTAGTTTGGACGTAGCGAAGGCCTTTGATCGGGTCTGGCACAAAGCGCTTCTTTCGAAGCTTCCTGCCTATGGGCTTCCCGAGAAATTGTGCAAATCGATCACCAGTTTCCTTGCTGATCGGAGCATCAAGGTCGTAGTAGACGATGCATGCTCTGATTTCAAGCCTATCAACGCTGCTGTTCCACAAGGCTGCGTGCTATCACCAACGTTTCTCCTACATATCAATGATATGTTGCAAACTGGTAACATTCATTGCTATGCAGACGACTGGTGATGCCTTATATACCGGCCGTGCCAATATTTCTCGGGAAAACGTCGCCGAGTACCAGAACAAACTCGTGTCTGAAGTCAAGTCTTTGCTGAACAAAGTCTCGAATTGGGGCGACTAAGTCTAGTCCAGTTCAATCCCCAGAAGACCCAAGTTTGCGCCTTTACCGTTAAAAAGAACCCCTTTGTCATATCTCCTCAGTTTCAAGGCACTCCCCTTGCTGCCTCAGCTAGCATCAGAATCCTCGGCGTCGACATATCGAATAGTGTGCAGTTTCGTGGCCACTTGGAAGGGAAGGCCAAATTGGCCTCTAAAAAGCTTGGCGTGCTCAGTAGAGCGGAACAGTATTTCATGCCGGCACATCGCTTGCAACTTTACAAAGCGCAAGTTAGGCCTCACATGGAATACTGTTCTCATCTCTGGGCCGGGGCACCCCAGTGCCAGTTCCTTCCACTTGACCGCATCCAGCGCAGAGCGGTTCGAATCGTTGACGACTGAGTTTTTTCTAATCGGCTCGATACACTGGCACTGCGTAGGGATGTTGCATCCCTTTGCATTTTCTATCGAATTTACCACGGGGAGTGCTCTGAGGAATTGTTCGGATTAATTCCAGCCGCCAAATTTCAGGAACGCACATCGCGTCAAAATTCACGATACCATCCTCACCATCTGGATGCTTGGCGGTCCGCAACTGTAGGTTTTACCCCTAGTAAAACCTACAGTTGCGGAGTTTTTTTCCTCGTGCAACTACTCTGTAGAATTGTGTACCGCCGGCGATTTTTCCGGACCGATACGACTTAGGGGCCTTCAAGAAATGAGCTTATACCTTTCTAAAAGGAAGGCAAAGCATCTGCTATTGCCCATGAACAACCGCAACACCAGGGGTATTCCCCTGGTGTTGCGGTTGTTCATGGGCGGCGGTAGTTACTTACCATCAGGTGAGCTGCAAGCTCGTTTACCCCTCTTCTATAAAAAAATACTCTGGAACAGCTAAAAGTTCAATATTTTTATTGTAAATTATACAAGCTTTGGGCCTGTTGCCTTTAGTATTGACTAAGACCATACCGGCAGCAATCCCAGAACTTGACCGTTCGCCACCCAAGGCTCTTGTATCAGGGTGAGGTCGATTTTGTCCGCTGCAAGGAAACCTCTCTCCACAATTAGCAATCAACTGTATGCCGAGAAGCTTGAGATAATTAGAAACCTCTACAAAGGTACCTCGAAAAAATTATCATAATGCTTAATATTTACTATGAAATTCTCATGAAAGACTCTACCACGGCAGAAGCAGCTGCTGTATGGTGAAGATTTGCCTGGAGGACCCTATTCTTACCCTTGGGGTTAGCCATTTATAGGCGTGGGGGGGGGGCAGGGGTCGTTTTCGCCTGCTTAGGACGAAAACGTCCTTCACTGGCGCTCTTGACCCCCGCCGTACCTTTCAGCCTACCGCTCCCATCTCCCTTCCCCTTACCCCTGGCCGACACCAGCGGAGGCCCTCGGACCGAGGCGAGATCAGCGCCTTGGGTCTCAGTCACTCTCGATGATGACGTTCCAGTCTCATCCCTCGAGGTGGAGGGCGGGAAGGATTGGAGTTGGATTGGTTCAGACTCCATTGCCGCTTCAAAGCCTCCCCTGACCTTAAAAGCTATCATCTTAAAGCCTAGGATGACGCTGCCGCCTGCCGCCCGTCCAGAGAAAAGGTTACTAGGAACCCATTCTCCTCGTCCCTACGGTGAAGGATTTTCCATAGCTCGGTATTCTTCATTTTGTGTCCTTAACAGCACAGCCGCCTCCTCTGCAGAGTCAGCTTCGATGCGGATCAGAAAGGAGAAGCCCAGCTGAGGCTTAGACAGTTCGCTCTCGGGTATTATCGAGAGCTCTGCCTCCAGCCAGGGTTTCAGTTTTTCGACCTCACCCACAATCCAGTCCTGGTTTGCCTTATTCAGGGACATTACCATAATCCAACCTGGCTTGTGGGTGAAACCCAAAAAATTTGGTCCCATTTCCGGCTGCGCTCCACAGGCCATCATAGCGATAGCCTGTGTTAGTGCCCGGTGGACCAGCTGCATCTGCTCCACGCTGATAGGATTCTAATTGCGAATTCATAAACGCACGTAGCCAGCTACAGCACTGAATCTGAGCTTCTTCTCCCCCATTATCAGCCTCACAGATTTCCTGGGCTAGTCTTTGGATGACTCCTCCTGAGACCAACCAGACCAAATAACAGGCTGCAACCACATGAAGAAAGAACCTCAAGACTTGCCCTAGGGATCAACGCGACCTGCGCTCTCCCCCATAACCATTGGCCAAACAGCTCGCCGGACAAGAAAGAAGAACAGCTGTTAATCTAGTCCTACTTATAATGTAAAAATGTGAGAACTCTAATAGTCAAATGCGAGTGCCGTAAATGTCTCAATCTGGTTCTCATTTTAAACAGTAACCTAAGTTATATTAACACGAGTAATTTGTGTTAATCGTCTCAAATCCGAAGATTAAAAAAAAAAGAAAACCCTACTGAATATAACGACTACACAATAAGAATATCTAACAAGAATGTATGTTCATAAGAACAGGTACAATTAAGACTCGACCGTATATCAAAAATACAGGCATAAAGACTATTCTTTTGGACCTATTATTTCATTGTAATTTCTTGTGTTTTGAAATATTGAAAGAGGACAATCTTTAAATGAACCGGTTTGACATGGAATAGTCCAAAGTACCGTATTTTTAATTAAGCGTATAGAGTGTAGAGTACAAGGAGAACCATCTCATAAGGGGCGAAAGTTGTGTCAAAGTTGTGTCAAAAAAAAAGTGTCCTACTATTTACTGAAAATAGAGGTTTAAAAACCTACCACAATAGCGCTGGCGTCTGAAAAACTACGATATGAAGATAGTTGTTGTGAACGGAGTGAAGTCAGCTGAATTCAAATATTTTAGAAAAAATTATGATTAGAGTAGTTAGTAAAATGCCAGTTTACAAAATCTCAACTATTTATGTGGTACAAAACCTAGCGGACTGGTCGGTCCTTGTTTATTTCTCCATCTTCTTCTTTTTCTGTTTTTACTTTAATCTATTTTTTTAACTTTAATAATTACTTTAATCTGCTAAGCTGCCTGACGTTTACTGGGTTGTCAGGTTTTGATGAATCAAAAATAGTGTTGTGACTAAATGACTGAACGGAAAACAAAATGACTGACTGATAAAGAAAACGACTGAATGGTAATTTTTTTTTACTGAAGGTTTTAAAAATTACGTCAAGATTTATTTAAGGTACATCCATGTTCTCAGTTCATCAGGCGAAAATTATCCATAGTGAATGTCGTCATAGGGATTTCTTCTTTTATTATGTGAGCCACGCAGCTACTCCATTTTTGGCAGTCACTTCATTTAGTCCTTCTTCGAAAATTTTTTTTACATCTTTCATTTTGAAGGTCTTGTTGTTTCTTGCAACATGCCCTTTGGCCTGGACTCAAATTAGCTCAATGGGATTGAGCTCACAATGGTAAGGGGGCAAACAGTGACTTAACGCTCCGTTGCCATCTCGTCCACGGTATACTTGACGCAGTGTTCATGTTTATGCGGCCGTACAATGTCTATAAGAATACCTTTTACCATTTGTGCCTCGAATGGGATATTTTTGCTCACCATTCACTCTTGTATTCTTGGTTTATTCCAAGACATAGTGGACAGCGATTCTAACTTTCTGGATTGATAGGGGGCATTATCCATCACCACTACGGAATTAGGTTTTAGCTTGGACAAAACCCCACTAAACCACTCCTAAAAACACTCAGCATTCATCTCTTGGTGGTAATCTTCTTTTCCTTTTTAGCCTCAAACACAAGGAAGCTATCTTCTACAAATCCTTCTTCCCCGCCTATATGGCTAATAATTAGCCGTTTGCCTTTTCCTGAAGGCCCTTTCAAGCCGGTGGTCAATCCTTCTAAGAATTCCTGCCGGGACGATTGTACAGTGTGGTCAATCCATTGCTTCTTCGGTTTATGACCTTCGAGAAAATGAAAAATACCAATTACTCATTAAATTCACCAGTGGCATGCAATACCTACACTGTAATAGATAAATAAAACAGTGAAACTTTTAATTACCTTCGTTGATCCAAGTTTGATCTTGGTAACAAATGTACCTTCCTTCCCTGCGATAATTTTTAATTTTTGAAGGTATCGCTGGCGCCACAAAACAATATCGCGTCTATCTATTAGCACGCTTTTTCTAGATTTTGTAGCGTATTTGAAATCATTATTAACAACAACCTTAAGAATCTGTAATTTAAACAGATTATGGGTAAGAAAGTCTACGCAATAGAAAAAAGTTAAATAGAACATCAAAAAACGCTATGTGTGCGTGAGCATGTAAATATGCAGCTATGATTTTTGTGATAGTGTCGCGACAGTCGTCGTCACGCATACTGTATCTATAACAAGGTTTACGCACACATAGCACCGCGCGCAAAGATGTAAAAAATAACACTAAAGTTACCTTTGCAAGGGTAGGTGTCTCATTTGCATAAAAAATTGGTGTACTTTTCGCCTTATAGCCGCTAGGGCTATAGGTGAAATCGTCTAATTTATTCTTGAAATTATGTTTCGGTACAAGTTTTTCAAGAGACTTAAATTGCTCGTTTTGTTTATATTCTTTTAATACACTGAACACTGTGGTTATACCGATTCCCAAAATTTCAGCTGGCTTAAAGACACATTTTTTTCCGGTACTTCAGTAGGTAATACCGAAGCAGTTTCCTGCTCAAATACGTATTTGTAGATATTGCGTACCATAAGCTTTTCGGTAACGCTAGGAGAAGCCCGTGGTCTCTTCTTTTTTGGGTAAAAAGAGCTTTTGCTCGACGTGCTTGGTAGAGGTTCCATATCGTTTGTACGAAACAATATAAAACACAATAACTCAACAATAACAAACAACACAAACACAACGTAATAAAAAACTTAACTAGAAACAAAAGAAAAGCAACAGGATAACAGTGCGCAGAGAACATATTCGAGCGATCAGACCAGAGGTTAGAAGCCAAATGAATGACAAGACAAATGACACACAAAATGGCGTCCGACACGGCGGGCGCAGGGTGCGTTCCGAAATTCAGAACTCCCCCTCGAGTCATAATAGTATTAAATTATTATTCTTACAAACAATATTTTTTAACGGATTAGTAAGCTGAAGTGGCAATGGGCCAGCCATATAGCTCGAAGAACCGACAACCGATGAGGAAAAAGGTTCTCGAGTGGCGGCCTCGTACCGGCGAACGAAGTGTAGGGCGTCCCTCCACTAGATGGAGTGACGACCTGGTAAGACATACAGGAAATCAATGGATGCAGGTGGCTCAGGACCGTGTTTTATGGCATTCCTTGGGAGAGGCCTATGTTCAGCAGTGGACTTATGAAGGGCTGTAATGATGACTAACAATATTTTTTCTATTTATTTCAATGATATAATATTCGTCAACAAGTTTCACATTGTCAATTTTAGTCATAACCATCAAGTCATCGTATACTAACTGACTGACTGAACGCATCACTATTACAATGAACCTGGCCACATTATTTCACATAGTGACATTAGCATCTGTCAGGCAGCTTCGTTTAATTAAAAATACGACCATCAAAAACATTACCTTTACAAACAACCAAATCTCGCAACTCAGTTCTTCTACCGTAAAAAGTTGCGAGATCCAAGTAATACCAAGTCGGTTAATTTATGGGTCCTTCTGTCTTAAGTTATTACGTAATTAGCTAACCTAACAACATCTTATAGTGACCACATCAATACTAAAATCATTTATATTTTAAATAAATATATTGACTTGGCCATCGCATGAAAACACAATGTATCTCTCAAGTAATACATATTATATTAAATTAGATTGTTTAGTGCGATTGCCAAGTCAATTTATTTATTTAAAACATAAAAGATTTTTAATACTGATATGGTCACTATAAGATGTTGTTTGGTTATCCAATTTTCCTGTCCACAAAAAAGCAAAATCATAGATTATTACGCATAGAAACGCAGTCTAACAAAACACGAGCGTTAAAATGATGCAAAGTCATTATCACAGACTAATATGATACTAACGTTAACATTATGTTAGTGGGCGCAAGTCGAATGTGCCTACGCTCGTCACACGCACACATACACGCCATTCAGTGATACCAGTTTCTAGCGTTTGCAATCAAATTGTGCAAATCACTATTTTTTGATTAATTTAAAAAAATCGATATAATAAAGATAACGTATTACGTACGAAGATTATTTAGTAGAAGTATTTTATTAGAATATAAAATGGAATAAAATAATCACGATAATGATGTTACTAATATAACTTTATTATACATATATTAATGGTAAAAAATGCAGACGTAATAAAATTTAAGAATATTATTAAACACAATTAATTTGCTCGAATACAATAAGCACATCGTGTAATGTTTAATTTTAACCGACTTCAAAAAGGGAGGAGGTTATCAATTCAGTGCATTTTTAATGTTTTTTACCTCAGAATTCAACAATTTCTAAACCGATTTAGATTTTTTTATTTGAAAGGATATACACACAGATTGATCCAATACACACACTGAAATTTTAATGGTTGTTTTCCCGAAGTAAAATGATTTTGTCTTAGTAGTACAATAGATTTATTAAAATAAAATTATTTAGATGTAAAAATGGCAGATGTACAATCTAGAAAAACAAAACTCGAATGCGATTCTCAAACCAATAGCAATATGTCGCAAGTAGGTCGGGCGTACAGGCTAGCTTATACCGAATTACTATAATAAAGTCTGAAAAAAAAATTCGCTCACCGCGCGCTTCCTACACAGTGAAGGGCCACTAATAAATGTTCATAACATGAACTCTCAAGCGTAGTGATACGACATAAACTAGTTTGGACGCCCGAATAGCTTGTGAGGTATTACTATTCTAAATCTGCCCTTTTTTAATTGTAATATTTTTTAATTTAATAAATTGACTCTACTATCGAGACAGTATAATTTGGCTGCGGGACAACAACCACTAAAATTTCAGCATGTATATACGAATTGATCATGCTTAGAAATCAGTGTACATACATATTGAAAACCTTTCTTTCTGGAGTCGGTTAAAATAGGCTGTTTGGGTCTAACGTAGCATCTGGTTAATGTTTGGGTGTAAAGTGACATCTGGTTAGTAAAGGCATTCTTATTAATAATCTCATGATGTTGTAAATAAAAAAGTTTTTATTCTATACTCTAAAACGTAACCTTAGTCAATAAAAAAAGCAATTAAAATAAAATAGTTGCGTAAATATGGCGTCGACGAATCGCGATTAGCTGATCACTCCGTATTAGTTTTAAATAGGCACCCATTGTTAAAATAATATTAACACTTAGAGAAGTAGGTATCTATAAATAAACATTTGAGTTTTACACAGAGCCTTGCGATTAAACGTTTTAAATACAAATAGAAAATAAATATTTTTAAAAGAAAATTGTGATTTTTTCCCCACAACTAGCAACATTTGTATTATGAGAGCTTAGGTAAGTATTTTTTTAGTTTTACGTACTTATAGTGAATTAAATGTATAAACTTATATGTGAAATGTAATACCATCACTTCTTTTATATTTATCATCACCGTTGTGACAATATTTTAGCACAACACAAACGGTAATTTTTACAATTTTTCGCGAGCTCTTCTCCGTAAGACATGACGTTGCGCACTGACGCATCGCTGAGTCAACTTACGCGGTTTCGCGTTAGTTTAACTTGCATCACTTTCGGTGCGCGTACTAGTATTCTATGCGTAATAATTCTATGAACACAATATTTCAACAATCGAAATGTTCATGTAAGATCCACGGGATAGTGATATGGTTAATACGTATTTTTTGTAAGTTAATAACAAATTGCTGTGTATAATATATATTAATTTATTATATTAGGTCCTTACATATGAAATTAGCGTTTTGTCGTACTGACCACTTTGATCTGAAGTACCTACCTCCTCTTTGGTTAAGAATTCCAAATTCAAATTTATAAATTCATTTAGCTGGTACATTTGAGTTTTGAAAACAGTCATTCATTTGTTTTTTCCTCATTATTTTTTCTTTGGCGTCGCTTATTACCGCACAATGGAAAACATGAAATATGTGTATATTTACAAGTACGAGTTCTACCGTGGCACCAGTGCTGCAGAAACAGCTCAAAGGATTAATAATGTGTACGGCGCTGGTGTCGCAAAAGTAAGCACGGTACGTTTTTGGTTTCAACGTTTTCGTTCTGGAAATTTCGACCTTCAGAACCAACCCCATGGACGGCCGGAGACCAAAGTGGAAAATGAAGAATTAAACGCTATTAGAATAGAATAGAATATAATAATTTTTTATTCAATATAGATCACATATGTAATTCTTATTGAAAGTCGTTTTTTACTTTACCACTGGTTCGAAAAAAAACCTCCGTCCTGGGAAGAACCAGCAAGAAACCCAGTGGGACTTTTTTTTAAAGCAAATTTTACAATAAAGGTTATACAAACTATATAAGTACAAAATTCATTTTAGAAACAGCTTGGAAGCGATCACCTCATTCCCAGGGGTTATTATCAACCATATATTCATTTATACTATAATAACCCTTTTTATACAGTTTCAACTTAACAAAACATTTAAACTTGCTAATAGAGAGAGCCTGTACACTTTCCGGGACCTTGTGGTAATAGCGTATACATTGCCCCAAGAATGAATTACTGACTCTGTGGAGTCGAGAAACTGGTATCACTAGCTTGTGTTTGTTCCTAGTGTTTACAGAATGCACATCACGTTTTTTACTAAAACTTCCTTTGTTTTTGTGCACAAACATTAAATTTTCGTAAATATACTGAGAGGCCAAAGTTAATATATTTATTTCTTTAAATTTATCTCTAAGAGACTCTCTCTGTTTTAGGTTGTAAATAGCTCTTATGGCCCTCTTCTATAAAACAAAAATAGTTTCTAAATCAGCCGCATTTCCCCATAGCAAAATCCCATAAGACATTATGCTATGGAAATAACGGAAATAAACTAATCTAGCTGTCTTGACACTAGTGAGACCTCTAATCTTTTTTACAGCATAGACTGCAGAACTTAGTCTGCTTGCTAGTTTGGATATATGGGGGTCCCACTGAAACTGTGCGTCGAGAGTGATACCAAGAAAAACAGTGGATTCAACAGGGCTCAGTTCTTCCCCGTTTAAAAACACACAAAATCTGAGTATTGTTAACATTCGTTGTTGTAAATTTAATACATTTAGTTTTATTTCCGTTTAAATGTAGATTATTAACGTAAACCAATGCACTAAATTTGATATAGCATTATTCACTTCGTCACATTTAAATGATTGACGTTTAAGTTTAAAAATCAAGGAATTATCATCAGTAAATAATACTATATCATGATTATCCTCTACAAGAGAAGGTAAGTCATTAATATACACTAGAAATAGGAATGGGCCGAGAATCGAGCCCTGAGGGACACCCATTAGTACAGGTGAGCCGGAAGAACTTTTACCATTGATAATAACTTTCTTCGTTCTATTACTTAAATATGAAATAATAAGTTTAAGCGCTGTGTTCTTGACACCATAGTACTGTAGCTTCCTGATTAATGTCTCATGGTGAACGCAGTCGAAGGCCTTGGAAAGGTCACAAAATATACCCAAAGCATACTCTGAATTCTCCCATGCACAAAAAATATGTTTAATAAGCCCAACTCCAGCGTCAGTTGTCGAGCGACCCCTTGTAAAACCGAATTGCTTTCTATGTAGCAATTTATTAATATTAAAGAAACTTAACATCTGATCTTAAATATGAAATAATAAGTTTAAGCGCTGTGTTCTTGACACCATAGTACTGTAGCTTCCTGATTAATGTCTCATGGTGAACGCAGTCGAAGGCCTTGGAAAGGTCACAAAATATACCCAAAGCATACTCTGAATTCTCCCATGCACAAAAAATATGTTTAATAAGCCCAACTCCAGCGTCAGTTGTCGAGCGACCCCTTGTAAAACCGAATTGCTTTCTATGTAGCAATTTATTAATATTAAAGAAACTTAACATCTGATCTAAAATTATTTTTTAAAATATTTTACTTAATGTTGGTAGTACAGAAATTGGTATAAAATTGGCGGGGTCTAATGTACTACCAGATTTAAATAAAGGTATGACTTTACTATGTTTCATCAAATCAGGATACACACCAGATTTGACGCTTGTATTAAATATAGTGGCTAGATAAGGTGCTATTATATCTATTATAGATAAAATAACTTTAACGGTAATCCCCCATAAATCTGCTGTTTTCTTAACATCAATAGTTTTAAAATATTTAACGATATCTTTTGGCAATACTGAATGGAATTTAAAAGTATTTGAACAAGCCTTTAGATTTTGTTTGAGCAATGATTCGGCGACAGTAGGAGAAGAGCTTAATGATTTAGTTGTCAAAAAAGGAACATCAGTAAAATGTGTCTCAAAAGCCATAGCAACTTCTTGATCAGATCGGGTTAAATTATTGTTAATATTCAATTGAAAATCCGAGTTGCGCGGTTTAACCTTGCCCGTTTCACTATATATTTCCAGGTCCAGGTCATTTTAATTTTGTTAGATGCAGTTTTAATTTTGTTACTTAAATGTAAAGCCTTAGCTGTGGCGCACACTTTTTTAAATATTTTAGAATATGTTTTTACATAATCTCTAAATATAACACTACTATTAAATGATCTTTCATTATAAAGCTCGTATAACTTTCGCCTACTCTTATAAATTCCTACTGTCGCCCATTCATTAAATGATTTGCGACTGTTAAAAGAGGAAGTTTTAGAAGTAAATATCCTACTAAATTCGCAAGTTATAATTTTAAATAACGTACCATACAAATAATTAGCACTGTTTTTAAATGAAAGTGATGGAAGTCTTTTTATTATATTACTTCTAAACCTCTCCAAGCGATGTTCATTTATTGGAACAAACACAACTTTCTTATTTTTCTGTTTCTTGTGTATGTAAGGCAATGATACCAACTGTCCACAGTGATCTGAACTTAAATTTTGAATAATTGATTTATGCAAGGGCTTAACATCTGTAAAAATATTATCTATACAGGTCGTACTAGCCCCAGCAATACGTGTTGGTTCTAAGAATAAATTAACAAGATTATACGATTTAAACAATGAGCTAAACTTAATACTAATGGAAGAAGTTTCAAGGAGATTGATGTTAAAGTCTCCACGTATTACAACAGACTTGTTCTGTTTACTAAGTTTGGCAAAACTTCTTCCACAATCCTTTCAAAATAGTCATAAGTAGCACATGGGGGTCTGTAAACACTTACAACAATGAGGTGCTCGAGCTCGACACAAGCCATTTCTACAGTTCGCTCAACAGAGAGGCTCACTATATCCTTACGTTCTTTATATAATAATGATTTATCTGCTAGTATTAAGTAGCCACCACGTAAACTTTTTTCTCTATTGAAGGAACTGACCACCTGGTGATTTCTGAAATTAAACATGAAATTATAATCTTTTAGCCAATCTTCAGTAATACAATATTGTGGAATCATGTAATATTGTGGAAGCGGATCCATCACAAAGCACTTCAGAGATAGCTGCAGGTTTCAGGGTAAGTGATAAAACTGTATTAATCCCTTGTACATCGTACATCGTAAAAAGACTTGATCGATGGGCACCTCATGAATTGAGTGAATCAAACCTGCAAACACGCGTCGACTGCTATGCTTGCTCAACCGACACAATAATGAAGGGATTTTAAATCGGATCATTACTTGTGATAAAAAGTGGATACTGTACGATTAAGAAGCGCTCGTCGCAATGGCTGAACCCTGGAGACCCAGCCAAAGTCTGCCCTAAATGAAAATTGACTCAGAAAAAGTTACTTGTGAGTGTTTGGTGGACTAGCGCTGGTGTCGTTCACTACAGCTTTCTAAAATCTGGCCAAACGATTACGGCAGATATCTATTGTCAGCAACTGCAAACCATGAAGGAAGAACTAGCTGCTAAACAACCGAGATTGATCAATCGCTCTAGGCCACTGCTGCTTCACGACAACGCAAGACTACACACTGCACAACAAACAAACACTAAGTTAGATGAGCTATAATTGTAATGTTTGCGACATCCACCGTACTCCCCAGACCTTGCTCCAACAGGTTACCATTTTTTCCTGAATTTGTACAACTTCTTACAAGGAAAAAAATTCAACACCGATGCGGCAGTCCAAACTGCCTTCAAAGAGTTTATTAATTCTCGCCCCCATGGTTTTTTTTAGTAAAGGGATCAATGAACTACCTATGAGGTGGCAAAAGTGCATAGATAACAACGGTGCATACTTTGATTAATTAAATATATTTTACAAAAAAAAAAGAATTGGCTTTATATTCCTCCCGTACAAAACACCATTTTCATATTATGTAAGGACCTAATATTAACCCTACAGCACATAGTGTGACACATATGGGTCATACCAAAAACATTGATTATTTCAATCTTAAATTTATTTTACCGACGTCTAGTATCAAATAGCGAAACTACGAAGTATATTCGTTATAGATAATTTAAAATTAAAAATTTTGTACAACCGACTTCAATGTAAATTATTAAGAATAACTCAAAAACTATTGGTCAAACCTTGATCAAAATTATATGGGACCACACCTGAAGCACCAGCTTTCAAATAAATAAAAGAATCATCGAAATCGGTGGGTACCGGTGAGTACCTCCTCCTTTTTGAAGTCGGTAGAAAATAATTTACCCAGTTGACAAGTTGGCAATGGTGTACTTAAAACTAATTTTAGTTCAAATTTGTGTAAAAAAAATTCGAAGGAAAAAAAGTTATGTTTTTGAATATAAATAAATACGGCTCATCCTTATATTTTATTATTTACTGAATTTTAATTGACTTTACTATAAATTGTATACAATATTGAAGTTTTTTTTTTATGTGACTGATATATCAGACCGTGCAAAATAGTATTTTCAAAACTTTTTTTTATTTTAGTTAAGTACTCACAAATTTATGATGGATAAAGACATTCAGTCCATGTTGGAATTACCGTCAGCTAGTGAAGATGGATTTCAAGCGTCTGATGAAGATAACGATGATGATTTGATCACTCTTCGTAATTTGGTGTTTTATGGATTATGGGGTAATCCTTAACTATCTCAGGATAATTTTTTAGAAGAAACCTTGGTTGCCTATGCAGTAAAGGTGAATACCTCGGTTGTTATTGCGAAACAGCACTACAAGAGAACCTCAGGGAAAAATAAGTGTTCCAAAATCCAATTCTTCGCCTGTTTTGAATAAACACTATCACGAGATTATTCAAGTCAGTCTCTAATTCGATCAGCTCATGCGATAGTAAGAACTTCTATAAATAAAAGAAGATATTTATAGCGTAAAAATATTTTTCGACCACCATTTACTCCTTTCAAGGGTAGTGACAAAGCTAGATGCATTGACTGCCCTAATATCGTGCATCCGACAAATGGGTGACATCAATCTGCTCGATTCTTTTATCGGAAAGCATAAAGGAAATGGTAAATGAGGTTATTCTACTACTTAGTGGATGTAATAGTCCTAAACAGTTCGCTCTTATACAAAAGGATGAAAGAGCTAAGGCAAAATAATAGTCTGATGAAACTACGTGAATTTCGAATGGAAGTAACTAAAGTTCTTTGTTTCTCTGGGCCAAAGCTAAGTCAAAAAAGAGGACGACCATCATCGTTGATTTCCAGTATGCTGGTAGAACGAAAAAAGAAAACGCCGAAAGCTAATGTACCACCTAGAAATTCCAGAATTGCTGGTATTGACCGTTTTCCGTTATGGTCTAACCCTACGCAGCGCTGCAAGTTACCAGGATGTAAAGACAGCCTTTTATGACTTGCAAAAAATGGAATCTCGAACTATGCCTAAACAAAGAAAAAAATTGTTTTATGTCATTTCATAAGTAGGCCGTGATTTATGAGTTCATGACATTAATGTTCATGACAATAATGATACATACTATGTCCATATTTGTCTAATTTTGATCTCGTTTATGTTCTCATGTTTGTGATTTATAAGACTAAAAGTTTATACCTGCTTTTATGTTAAAGTTTGAATGTTTATTTAAATAAAATATTTAATAAATTATATAATATAATAAAAATTACATTTAATATATTAAAAAATGCGTGAGTGTCGTGGTACACTCGGCTGGAACGAAGTTCCTTGCGTAGTATATTATTATTGATAAACGTAGGTATTATATTATTGCTTAACAAATACAAATAAATGAATTACTAGTGTCTATTAAAATGAAGCGTCATTTGAAATAGAATAATATTTCTTTCATGGCAAGATACGAAAAAATGCTAGGGAGATGGATATTATTCCATCTCACTTCCTTATTTCGCCGCCAAAGCCGTCTACACTATGACACAAAGGGTAGTGACCAAAGAGAATTTATTCACTACGTTTAGTAGTGACGAAAAAATCTTATACTTTTTGTCGCCTAGCTCCCATCCCTAACGTCCGATAAAGAACTTAATTCCAAAAATCCTGGTAATTGCACATTTACGGGTAAATTCTGAAGATGTCGTCACTGCTATGATACGTCTATTTTTGGCTAAAATATAATATGTTATATTATACTGTTTCCAATTTAGAATATTATCAATTATTTTGTTAATAAAAAATATAAAATTTTGTAAATAAAAAAATCATGGTATTGATAATTTGCATGATTTTGGTAAATACTTTTTTAAACATTATATTATATACATACGCTAGGGATTGACTCAACTATATCAAAATTAATGTCAATATTTATTTTGAATTTTTATACTGAATCTATAGACTTGCCCACGTCATAAGAAGATGAATGAAAATAAATGCTCGATTGGCGTTCTACAAACGTAATTCTATTTCGCAGTTTGTCATACAGATCCCTCTGACTTATATGTATAATTAGAAAGAAATGGTTAAGGTCAATTGGGCGGGTTGGTTGAAATCCAAAGAAGAACTCAACAATTTGCAGCAAAAATTTTCTTGACAAATATTAAAGAAAACGAAGAATAGAAACAATTTATCAAAAGGAGCCATTCCTACATTATTTGTACCAGCCAGTATAATATTGATATAGTAAGAATTCAAAATAAATGTATAACCATACTTAACCACCCGCACCTAACGGTCACACTATTTGAGCCAAGGGGTTGAGCGGATTTTTGTATCTTTGGATTATATTCCCAAGTCACAATGATAAAACTTTTAGCGTAGTTAGGTATATAATATATTTAGTAATGCGCCTGAATCATGGTTAGATGCCCGCGCATGAGACGCGCGGTTCAGTGTGCCAAGATAGTATAAATTCTACAGTATTTTATATTCACAACGCTCGATGCCCGATTTATGCTGATTTATGATGATGCCCGATTGCCCGATGACAGTGTGCCGAGAGCTTGATAGCGTGGTTCATCGCTTACAGCGTTGGTTGTAGAGAAGAGGAAATCGTGACTAAGTATTAATAGATCTGCGAGATTAATCTGCACTAGCCGCGTTCAGTCCATGGACGAGTGACAGTTTTCTTAACATACCAAGATTGAGTGGTATATATTCGTAGTATACGTGGTAGAGCCAGGCTGCATCTATATTAATAGTATAGTTGTAGTACGAATATCGGGGAAGGACCACGCTCTCACAGAATACCAGCATAAAATAGCAGCTTAACACTGCGGTGTTTTGTATGGTGAGTGTAGAGAACTTTTTTCTAGAAAAGAGGCATTCTATCTTTGTCTTCACGGGTGACAATGCGTCTGCGTTACATGTAGATGTCTATGGGTCACAGCAACCACTTCAACAACCATCAGGTGGACTGTGTTGAGCACACACTTATCACTGTTTACGCCTAAATTTGGTCATGATTGAACGTTATCCAATCACGTTCGACTTCGTGAGTCGCCCGATGGCACGAGTTGTCACGCGCGTCGCGGGGAGGGGCAGCGGTAGGCAGCTTCCCAGCGTGTGACGCTCGTGGGCAAGGAGAGTGACTTGCTAGCAGCGACCGGGTTAAGCCGAGTGTTTCGACTAGCGCTGCAGAAGTTCGCGCGAGACCGGTTTTTGTTTGATTAGGGTCTAGAATCTGAATTTGAGCGCGTGGCTTCGCTACGTAATTGGGTTTCGTGAAAACCGCCTCGGATTTGGTGGTCTAGGATTTAAGTCCGAATCCGGGACATTGAATATAAACTTTGAACTACTGTCCGTTGCCGTGTCGGGTATCACGTGTTCGATTCTGCGATGAGTGTGGAATTAGGCGAATTGAAGTTAGTTAAATGTACAATGAAGCTAAGAGACTGAATCAGTGACAGTGAAGAAAGAAGTGGTCCGGCGATGAAGCAGTCCGGAGTGATGCAGCATTTTGGAGCAGCCTGGAGCTCAGCCGCTGCTGGTCGCCTATGCTTGCCAAGGCCCCACACATTCACACATCACTGTACACGACTCGCTATCTACCATTACACACAGTCACGGCCTGCCCAAGCCTTGGAGCGAAGTTGGCTCCAGATGCAGGTAAGTACTTTTGCTTTTTAGTTTGCTCCCATATAGGTTATTGTAATAGGAAATTCCACGCGGCCATATCGAGGCCCAACCTGCGTCTGTTCGTTGAATCTTCGCTGATGGGCCCCGAAGATTGAACCTATGTAGGAGCAGCCGTAGGCCGTAACAGTCACCCTACCCATTTAAAAAAATTGAGAAAATAGAGACTGCATCAGTATTCTCAGACATTTCATCATCATCATCATTACAGCCCTTCACAAGTCCGCTGCTGAACATAGGCCTCCCCCAAGAAATGCCACAATACACAGTCCTGAGACACCTACATCCATTGACTTCCTGCATGTCTTACCAGGTCTTCACTCCATCTAGTGGGGGGACGCCCTACACTTCGTCCGCCGGTACGAGGCTGCCACTCGAGAACCTTTTATCCCCATCGGTTGTCGGTTCTTCGAGCTATATGGCCGGACCATTGCCACTTCAGCTTACTAATACGTTGGGCTATGTCGGTCACTCTGGTTCTACTATGGATGTCCCCATTCCTAAGTTTATCACGCAGAGAAACTCCGAGCATAGCCTTCTCCATAGCCCGCTGAGTGACCTTGAGCTTCCTCATCCGGCCAGCAGTCACTAACAACACGCACTGGTTGTACAGTCCCCTTTTCAAGTTTTCAGGTATACCTGACGAGAAAATGTGCCGTAATTTCCCGAACGCTGCCCAACCGAGTTGAATCTGTCGATTGACCTATCGGTTGAAGTTAGCCTTACCTAGTCGGACTATTTGTCTCAGATAAACATACTCGTCAACAACTTCAAGTTTAGTGCTCCCAACAACTACCGGCATAGGTGTGACATGGATATTAAACATGATCTTTGTTTTGGCCATGTTTATCCATCCATCTCCAGCCATCTTTAGACCTTATCGCTGGGAGACACTATTGAGGTCATTGAACATAGTGTTTAGGTCCTCCAGCGATTCTGCCATAAGGACTATATCGTCGGCAAATCGAAGGTGAGTGATGTACTCGCCATTGATGTTGATACCGTATCCTTTCCAGTCCAGTAGCTTAAAAACGTCTTCCAATGCAGCGGTGAAGAGTTTCGGGGATATAACATCGTCCAGTCTTACACCCCTCTGCAGTTGGATAGGTTTCGTACTCTGGTTCTGTACTCGGATAGTCATTAAAGCCCTACTGTACAAACACTTCAGCAATTCGATATACCGATAGTCAACTTGGCACCGCTGAAGAAACTGTAGCACCGCCCATATTTCGACGGAATCAAAGGCTTTCTCATATTCCACATACGCAAGGCAAAGTGGCAGATTGTAGTCTTCTGTCTTCTGTACAATTTTTTAACAGTGGTAGAGCCACGCGGCAGCTTTTGCTGTCGCACGGATGGGCCGGCTCGAACCGGGGTGGTACCACGACCTCACAGAATACCAGCGTGAAGAAGAGGTTTACCTCTGTGTTTCCCTTGGTGAGTGCAGGTGGCCGGAGGCTCTTTTTACTGGAAATGAGGCATTCCATCTTAGTACTCACGGGTGACAACGCATCTGCATTAGATGTAGATGTCTATTGGCCGCAGCAACCACTTACCATCAGGTGGACTGTGTGCTCGTTTGTCATCCTTATCCTATAAAAAAAATTACCGAAGGGTGTGTATGTGGTATACGGTACTAAAGCCTTTTCGGAAACCGGCTTGTTCGAGAGGCTGGAAGTCGTCGAGTCTGCGTGCAAGATGATTCGTAATAACTCTCGAAAACAGCACGTAGACGCGGCTCAGAAGGAAAATCGGTCTCTAGTACTTCAAGAAAGCGTTATCGCCTTTCTTGAAGAACAATACCACCGCACTTCTGCTCCAAGCCCGGAGTAGTACCACCATGGAAGACGAAATTAAAGATCTTCTGAAGGGCTTCAAGTACCGGATTTCCACCCGCTTTCAGAAGCTCCGCTGTAATTCCATCCTCGCCCGGGGCCTTGCCGTTTTTAAGGTGCTGGAGAGCCATTCTAATCTCGCTCAGACTGACGTCCGGAATATCTTCGGAATAGTGTCTGATAAGACTCGCTCTTGGATCGTTTCTCACACTTGCGTGTGGCTCCAACGATGACGTGTACAGCTGCCCATAGAACCTCTCAATCTCACTCAAAATCTCAGGTGTCCCTGAATCGATGCTGCCACACTCGGCCTTTAGCTTTGACAGTTGGCTTTTTCTGGCAAACAGATCTCTGGCAAAGACTTTGGAGCCTTGGTTCCGCTCGATCGCTTCTTCAATACAAGCTGTATTGAAGTTGCGTAAGTCCCGCCGCATGCATTTGAAGATCTGTCTGTTCAGTTGCCTGTATACTGTCAAATCTGTTGAAGACTGCAGCTTCATTTCCCGTCTAACAGCCATGAGATTAAGAGTGTGATCGAAGAGTTTTTGTGTTCTTCTGTGGTGGGTCTTACAGAACTTTGCTCCGACCGCATGGACAGTTTCCACGAGCTTATCATTTATATCGTCCACTTCATTGCAGTCTTCCAGGCACTGAAAACGGTTTCGTAGCTCGAGCTGAGAGCTTTCGGGACTTTGGATTAGAGCACGACGGGGACGGAGCGTTGACTTCGTTAGACGTGACCTCTCCAACTTAATGTTTAGGTTTAGTGTGCCTTTACCCATTCGGCTTAGAGTATTCAACTAACAGGAGACGCCATGCGCATAAAGTTCCAAACAAAAAAGTCTGTCACTTCTAGCGGGAGGCGAGGTAACGCACACTAAGCAAATCGTAAACATTGGGTACGTCGTTACGCACGCACACGGCATAATATGAGCACACGATTAAGCAAAACGCACACAACCTTGAAAATCTCTTATAAATGTCTCATTGTTACAGTGTATAAGCTATAAACAACTAGTGCGAGGGCCTTGTCGATATGGATATGTCGATGAAATTTTATGCAAGTTACATTAGCAAATAAAATAAAATAAAAATGAACAAATGTTTAATGAGTAATATTACATTCAATGTAAATTTAAAAAAATACATAAGGTACAATATAATAATACAAAATTACCAAAATTAAACAAATTGAAAAAGTATTATATTATATTTTAACTGGTTTTTAAAGTGAATAAGTTTGGTATATGTGACGAATACACTTTTTGGGATCACTCTTTTTTTGCGAGGTCGCTAATTCTGGTGCATATTTTTCCATCACCAAGTTTGCCAGTTCAATGTTATGTGGAACGTAATCATTATCGAAATTAAAGTCAAAAAGTCTATAAAATGTTTTCCCATTTTTAATGTCATGACCAACCGGAAAGGTTATCTGTATAGGGATTTTAAACGGTCTAATTTTACAGATTTTACCCAACCTATAGAGTTAAACCGTTTTAAGGCTTAGGGTTGAACTACATCTGGCAGCACGGAATCGTACTTTCCTGTGCTTCTATCCTTTTTGTTCACTCAGAAACGTTATTTACTACAGCGAGAAAGAGAGCGGGAATGTATAGTTCTACCCTCAAAAAGCCGATTGTAAACCGGTTTCAAAAGTTTATATATCATTCTTGACAATCCATACTAATATAATATTATAAATGTGAAAGTGTGATTTTTTGTTTATGTGTTTTTGTCCTTCCTTTACGCAGCAACGAAATGCAGCAATTAAAAAAAATAAACATTTGCTATCTCTAGGTCGAAGTTTACGCTTAACCAAACATACTTTTTTTCGTCACTTAGGATTGGAAAATAATTAATGTCTTCGTAAAAAGCGGTAATATTTTGTAGTCTGCAGTACAAAAGTGTAGTACTCTGTATATATTTAATAATAATAGATTATAAATATGACACTGAAATTATTTGTTTGTCCTTATTTATTTATTTAAGCGCTAATAATTCGTGTCTCATATGAAAACAACAATTTGGTTGACACCATCTAAGACGATAAACTTGTAAATAACATTTTAAAATGAATAAATATCGTTCACTAAACCTTCCATTTCGATTTGTTACATGTTTTAAATTTTATCCTTCATAATGTAAAATAAACCTGTAGCAAAATAATAAACTTACTTCCAATAATTTCAAAGTCGGTACAGCAGTTTCATTTTGTTTCCTTTTATTATTTGAATGGATTACGAAAATCGATTGGTCAAAATGCTCAGGACAAATAGTGCTTGTTCGTTTAGGTACCCAGGTTATATGATTGCCACATGCTTTTATCCAAACTTGGCGCCTGTAAGGATCTTTTGGAAAACTGTAAAACCAAAGATCTTTTTTAAACATTGTACAAAAAAGAATTTTAAATAACACCTTGGTATTACATATATAACAAAGTATTACTTATAGTCAAATAAAAATATCGACACTAAAGATTACAGTGAACATCACTATTATAGTCTTGATGATACCATTTTATATACTCGAAATTCCCCTTCTTTTCGTTTCATAACGTAACATAATGAAATGAAAATATCTATTTAAAATGTTTTGAATGTATAATGTATACAATAAAACAATTTAAATTGATGTTTTAATTTCGTTAAAAACAATTAAAGATTATTAATGTTGTTTGAAATAATATAGTTTTGCAAATAGATCACAATAATATTGATGAATTTAAGACTATTCAATAACACGATTTTGTCTTGTGTAATTAGAACAAAGAGAAACGACATTTGTCTACAATTAAGCAAAATTTAATTATGTCCTAGTAGCGCAAAAGTCCTTACTATAGTATTAATTCTTTAAGTTGGCAACTCTACCTGCTGAGCTATATTAATCAGAATTTTCGTGATTTAATGCTTATATTAATTATTGAAATCAAAATAAATACTTAAAGATGAAATGTAACGCCGTTTTTTTTGTAAATTTGAGGTCTGTGATCTTTTTTTACAAGAAAACACACTGCAACTCGGCATTTTTCTGGAGGTCAACTCACGCTTACGTCTACTTGGTAAGTGACGCCGTACGCGGCGCAACTAGTTTTATATAACGGGAATGATCCGCGCTCTCGTACTTTTGACAGCGGGGAACGCTCTCCAATGTCGTCTCCTGTTAGTTTAATACTCTAAGTCATTCGGTGATCGCTAACAGTTTTCACCCTCGCTATCAGTGAGATATCACTGAACAGTTGTGGTCTGGTCGTTATAATGAAGTCAACCTCATTTTCTGTCGAACTGTCGGGGCTCGACCAGGTCCACTTAGTGTGGGGCCGTTTCTGGAAGAAAGAGTTCATCATAAAGAGTCCCTCTTTCTCCATAAAGTCGGCCAGCTGCTGGCCTCTTGGGACCCGTTGCGCTATTAGAAATTTAGCTACTTTCAGCTCACCGTTCTCTCTTGTGCCTAGTTTTGCATGGAAGTCTCCCATTATCACCGTATAGTGGGTTTTGGAAGAATGCATGGCTCTAGAGAAATACTCATACATTTCCTCCAACTCTTCATCGGGGTGTGCCGAGGTTGGTGCGTAAACCTGTATGACCTTCAGCGAATACCGTTTGTTGATTCTGAATATATGGTACGCAACCCTCGTTGACACACTCCTAATCTTTACAACGTTGTTAATGAGAGACTTGTGGACGATAAATCCGACACCTCCTTGGGACTGATGGTCGCCCTCCCGGTGATAGAACAATTTGCCGGATTCGAGGATTACCGTGTCCTCCCCCTCTCTTCGGACCTCGGATAATTCTATAATATTCCAGCGCAACTTGTCTATCTCTTCTTCCAGCTCCAGCATCTTCTCGTCAGTCCTCAGGGTGCGTACGTTATAAGTTGCCAGATCGAGTCGTAGCAGGTGGCAACCGAACCTCCATCGCAGATTCTTAGCACCCCCTGCTTTACCGTATAATGGTCGCCAACTTAGCCAGGAATACAGGGGCCGCTGTGGACTGGGGGGGGGGGGGGTCTTTTCGTAATTTTTTCATTGGGAGGTATAATGCCATAGTTGCCACGCTTGGCGAGCGGGTTGGCAACCGCAGTTTTTTTAATGGGATATTGCTGTTATCAGGAAGATGCTACTGCTCATTTCCTGCCTGTTTCCCACTGTCGCTTTTTAAGACACCCACGGGAAGATATGGGGTAGTGCATATTCTAAACCAACATTACACGGCCAGACACTTGGTGCACTTTAATATCTCCTACGTGTCTGGCTAGTGTATGTTAAGATTATTATGTTTTTCTAAAATTCATGCAACTAAAATGATAATAAGTTTATTAATACTTTATTTTTCAGAGACAGATGAAAGAGGTAGTAACCTGCACATATAATAACAGACCAATCTTGTTTAACTGATTCCTACAAGTTACTTTACTTAAATTATTAAGTTTACATTCATATTTGGGTTGGGTTTAGAATCAAGTAGCCTGAATTTGAGGAGTCTGTCACTGTGGGGGGGTCAAGGGAGCTTATCTCAAGCATCATCATCATCATTACAGCCCTTCACAAGTCCACTGCTGAACATAGGCCTCCCCCAAAGAATGCCACAAAGCACGGTCCTGAGCCACCTGCATCCATCGACTTCCTGCATGTCTTACCAGGTCGTCACTCCATCTCGTGGGGGGACGCCCTACACTTCGCCTACCGGTACGAGGCTGCCACTCGAGAACCTTTCTTCCCCGTCGGTTGTCGGTTCTTTGAGCTATATGGCCGGCCCATTGCCACTTCAGCTTACTAAACCGTTGGGCTATGTCGGTTACTCTGGTTCTACTGCGGATATCCTTATTCCTAAGTTTATCACGCAGAGAAACTCCGAGCATAGCCCTCTCCATAGCTCGCTGAGCGACCTTGAGCTTCCTCATACGGCCAGCAGTGAAGGACCACGTCTCAGTTCCGTAAGTCATCACTGGCAACACGCACTGGTTGTACAATTTCGTTTTAAGGTTTTGAGGTATGTCTGAGGAGAAGATGTGTCGTAGCTTCCCGAACGCTGCCCAGCCGAGTTGAATCCGTCGATTGACCTTTCGGTCGAAGTTGGACTTACCTAGTCGGACTATTTGTCCCAGGTAAACATACTCGTCAACAACTTCGAGCTTAGTGCTCCCAACAACTACCGGCATAGGTGTGACATGGACATTAAACATGATCTTTGTTTTGTCCATGTTCATCTTAAGACCTATCCGTTGGGAGACACTATTGAGGTCATTGAGCATAGTGCTTAGGTCCTCCAGCGATTCTGCCATAAGGACTATATCGTCGGCAAATCGAAGGTGAGTGATGTACTCGCCATTGATGTTAATACCGCATCCTTTCTAGTCCAGAAGCTTGAAAACGTCTTCCAATGCAGCGGTGAAGAGTTTCGGGGATATAACATCACCCTGTCTTACACCTCTCTGCAATTGGATGGGTTTCATACTCTGGTTCTGTACTCGGATAGCTATCGTAGCACTACTGTACAAACACTTCAGCACTTCGATATACCGACAGTCAACTTGGCACCGCTGAAGGGACTGCAGCACCGCCCAAATTTCGACGGAATCAAAGGCTTTCTCATAGTCCACATACGCGAGACATAGTGGCAAATTGTACTCTTCGGACTTCTGTACAATTTGCCGTAGGGTATGTATGTGGTCTATGGTGCTAAAGCCCTTTCGGAAACAGGCTTGTTCGGGAGGCTGGAAGTCGTCAAGTCTGCGCGCGAGACGATTCGTAATGACTCTCGAAAACAGCATGTAGACGCGGCTCAGAAGGGAAATCGGTCTGTAGTTCTTCAAGAGAGCGTTGTCACCTTTCTTGAAGAACAAGACCACCGCACTTCTGCTCCACGCCTCCAGTGTAATGCCACCATGGAGGACGGAATTAAAGAGCTTCTGAAGGACTTCAAGTACCGGTCTTCCACCCGCTTTCAGAAGCTCCGCTGTGATTCCATCCTCGCCTGGGGCCTTGCCGTTTTTAAGGTGCTGGAGAGCCATTCTAATCTCGCTCAGACTGACGTCCGGGATATCTTCGGAATAGTGTCGGATAAGACTCGCTCTTGGATCGTTACTCACACTTGCGTGTGGCTCCAACGATGACGTGTACAGCTGCTCATAGAACCTCTCAATCTCATTCAAAATCTCAGGTGCCCCGGAAACGATGCTGCCACATTCGGTCTTCAGCTTTGACAGTTGGCTCTTTCTGGCAGACAGGTCTCTGGCAAAGACTTTGGAGCCTTGGTTCCGCTCGATGGCTTCTTCAATACGAGCTGTATTGAAGTTGCGTAAGTCCCGCTGCATGCATTTGGAGATCTGTCTGTTCAGTTGCCTGTATGCTGTCAAATCAGTTGAAGAATGTAGCCTCATCTCCCGTCTAACAGCCATGAGATTAAGAGTGTGATCGGAGAGTTTTTGTGTTCTTCTGCGGCAGGTCTTGCAGAACTTAGCTCCGACCGCATGGACAGTTTCCACGAGCTTGTCATTCATATCGTCCACTTCATTGCAGTCTTCTAGACACTGAAAACGGTTTCGTAACTCGAGCTGAAAGGTTTCGGGACTTTGGATTAGAGCACGAGGGGGACGGAGGGGGACGCCCCCGCGTCCGATGCACGAAGGCCATGGGGCCAGGAAAAACTAGCACTCGGGAGCACCAGCCTTCCTGACCCCAGCGGCGGATCTGGTCTATGGCTCCGCCGCCAACCAAGATTCGGCTGTGGAGGGTAGGGAGTGCGGCGCCTCGCAATATTGGCACTCTTCTCCCCCCGCAGCCCCACCACCACCGCATCAATAACGGTGCGGCCCCGTCTGAGTCGCGGAGGATAGGGCGAGTGGTGCATCACCATACCAACACTCCTCTTCCTCCGCGACTCCACCTCGGCTGCAGCGGTAGAGGGTGCGGACTCCCCTATTACCGCAGCCCCCCGGCACACCGAAGTGGGCTCGCCAAGCCCACTCGGAGTGGCCACCTCGGGCGGGCCGGCCCGACACGGGCCACGGGCCAGCCAAGGGGTTCCTCTTTGTTCACCGTGGTTGACCAAGCCACGGCTACTAAGCCCCCCGCCACGACAAGGCGGGAACCCATTCGGGGGGGCATTGGGCTACCTTCGCCCAACTCTCTGCCCCCACAAATCAGGTTTATATTGTCAAAAACATTACGAAAACATCACCTCGAAAAGAGATTTTTAAAAATTTATAAAAAAAACTAAGCACGTCCGGCAGGAAATGGAAGTGGGGGGTGACTCTACAACTCCCCCTCCCCCTCCCCCACCACTCCCTACCCCCTAATTCAGACGACTTGATTCTAAACCTTACCCTCCTATTTAACTGGAATATTAAAATAAACTTCTATAGTGTATTGAATTATTAATTATTTAATGTTTGTAATAATTAAAAGTAATACTTATATGAAAATAAAACAGCCATTATGTACTCCGTGTCTCCGTTTATTATTTCACCAGGAAAACATTTTATAAAATATATAATATAGGTATATGCTTTGTTAAGTATCTATCTATATATATGTGATTAACATTATGTTGTATGTATACATTTATTTGCTGTAAATTTAATAATTGTCTTAATATATATATATAATATAAAAGAAAATATCTTATGAAATGTTCATATTATTTTTATTTTAACAGATATAAAATAATATTTTTAACTTATATGAGTCACGCCGCACGCTAATTTAATCTGTGACACAGCTGAACCAAAAGTTAAAATTTTAGTCGTCTAAAAGTGGGGAAAAAATAAAAGGAAAATAAACAAATCTAAACTAATATAGTATGTGTTAAGTTATTTAATCAACAGTATAAACTTACCAATCGGACCGAAACAATCGTAAACTAAACTTATAGATTTCGTGAATCGCCTTGAATCACTCCAGAGAGTACAAGTATCAGAGGGTTAAGTTTAATAACAGAGAATTCATAGAATGAAATAAAGCTATTTATCATTTTATAAAACTCAAATATATTCGAGTATCAAATAATTATTTCATTATTTCTAGTCTTTTATTTATTTTGTCACCTTTCGTACAACCCTTGCGTGTTCGCTTGATGACGCACCCATACGAAGGTCATGCGGTAGGCAAACGTCCTTAAGGTGGAAGCTTCAGGGTGACCCGCGAAATTCAAATTTTCTTGCGTTTTTTGGAATTCGCATGTCAGGGTTAGGTTGTATATTTAACAAAATATGATCCGCGACCGTAGCGATTATGTGGTTACAGGATTATTATAATTAAAATCACCAATACAACCCTGTAAGTTCATATTAGCCCTTTGAATGAGTTTTTTCAGAAAAATATGAACTTATGGCTAATATGAACTAACAGGGTTGTATTGGTGATTTTAATGATAATAATTCTGTAAACACATAATCGCTACGGTCGCGAATCATATTTTGTTAAATATACAACCTAACCCTGACCTGCAAATTCCAAAAAACGCAAGAAAATTTTAATTTCGCGGGAAACCCTGGAGCTTCTACCTTAACTCCCGATACACGTGCAGAAGGTATATCTCTGCTTGCAGTTAACGTTTTAGAATTTCTGGGCTACTATAGCGTGGGTATTTTCGCTTTTGTATGAGAGTGATGTAACTGTTCCGTAGTAACATTATTTAATCTGTGTGTCTACTCTACTCTCCATAATTACCAAAGATATTTTATAGTAACAAGATTGCGCACTCACGACTGACAAACGAGCTGAGCGAGATAGCGCTTTTTAGGGATGCGTCCTACTCTATTAGGGAGACTACACGATTTGTTGCTTCAAGGAAAAAAAGGACAAAGTGATGCTAAGGGATTCTTCTATATTTATTTTATTGGGACAATAAACAACGATTACAACAATACATATGTCACTTATCAAGAAATATGTATAATCTACATCGTTATTATCGTTATCTTATTAATAGCTTTATATATAATAACTTGTATTACCTACTCACTCTGTATTAAGAGAGAAAAATAAAAGACTGTAGATAGTAAAGTCAGTTTATTACCATAACTATATTAATTTATAATTTTTTTAACGTGGTAGAGCCATGCTGCAGCTATATTAGTAGTATAGTTGTAGCACGAATGGGTCGGCTCGACCGGGGATGGACCACGCTCTCACAGAAAACCAGCGTAAAATAGCAGCTTAACGCTGCTGTGTTTCGTATGGTGAGTGTAGAGAACCGGAGACCCTTTTTACTGGGAAAGAGGCATTCCATCTTAGTCCTCATGGGTGACAACGCATCTGCATCTTGAGTCTTTATTGATGATAGATGTAGATGTCTATGGGTCACAGTAACCACTTACCATCAGGTGGACTGTGTGCTCGTTTGTCACCCTATCCTATAAAAAAAAATCTGTATTATGTGTAAATATGTATTATGTGTGCAATTTTGTCTTCTTAGATGGTGGTTCTGATGATGTTCCAGGTATTGGAGGCATTTCTTGAGAGACTGTTAAAGAACTTAGCACATGCTCTTTCTTATCTTCGGGTATTGTCTGAACGAGTAATGGAGTACAAAATTAATTATTAGTTGTAATTATTAGGTAGTGCCTATAAATTAAAAAGCAGTGTGTGTTTTGGCTACACTGATTAGAATTGTGTCAATGGCAATATAATAAAATCTGTGTGATACTTTCAGAATATAAATATGTGGCAACACGATTTCTTGACTTAAGAGCTTATGACGGATTAGCTTGTGAAAAATTGTGATTTTATTAAACTGTTTAATAATAAACAACAAATTAACAAATAATAATAAAAATAATTAACAACAGTTAATTATTTGCTATTGAGAGAATAGTAACCAGTGTAGCCAAAACACAAAAAAACCGCTTTTTAACGATGTATCTCAACATCTCACGTCAACATCAACATCAACATCTCAACATCAAACGTGGTAGAGCCATGCTGCAGCTATATTAGTAGTATAGTTGTAGCACGAATGGGTCGGCTCGACCGGGGAAGGATCACGCTTTCACAGAATACAAGCGTAAAATAGCAGTTTAACACTGCTGTGTTTCGTATGGTGAGTGTAGAGAACCGGAGACCCTTTTTACTGGAAAAGAGGCATTTCAACTTAGTCCTCGAAGTCGTAAGTCGTTAAATCGCGGGAATGTGCAGCACCATTTTTCAGATTTTATTAGAATGTGGTTCTCAAGGTTGCTTATTATACTTAGTATATTAAAGGTAAACATACCACGAGAAAAATAGACGGAATATCATTTACTTTTAATAATTTTCTTGCTGCTGCAGGATGGGTGGTGAAGTCTTCGAATTTAAAATGCAGGCCACAAACTACTGAATGTTTTGTAATGTATCCAGAGATAATGTTAAGCCATCTTTTTTATTTCTTTGTCTTTTGGAAACCTGAAGCAGATTATTATATTAAGAATTTATTTATCAACAATACATGCGGCTTACAGAGAATATCTGTTACTATGAATTATAGCCTAAACATTAATCGACACGAGGGAGGACACTTGTTCAGGTCTCTTATTTGAGACTAAACATTAACGTTGTTGTATGCTTGTGACACCCGCGTCGAAGGTAAGAACAAACTAAGCCCACGTACGCAGAACTTACGGTTGCAGCGCATCAAATGCGGATTGAATGCTTGACGGATAGTAGGTATCGCTTTGAAAATATGTCATTATGTGTTGTATACGAAAGATAAATGTGCACACCAACACTCCCAAGTAACATCGTATTCTGTCAAACAAAACATTAACTCATAACATAAATCACTTTAGTAATATGGGAAGCTAGAAGACTAAAATAAATATGGACACTCTACTTCAAGCATTACAAAATTATTTACCTGTGAAAAGATACACCACTTCCTTTGTATGATTCACTTTTGCATCCTTTCACGCAACAAGTGAGAACCATTTTTAATTATTTGGGCACGATAAAACATGAAACTTTAAAGTAAATACTGGGCCAACACAATTCACTACTTGATCGGTTCCCACTTCACACAAAGTATACGCCATATTGAAAATTGTAAGACACTTAGTGTTGCTCAGTTTTAGTTTATAAAAATTGCCAAAACTACGACTTTGAAACAAAGCAAGTAGTAAAACACGATTGGAAATTATGCATAAATATAAATATTTTCTTGAAGTCTTCGCTTTAATTTTATTTAATAACTATTTAGAATTATTACAAGTACAGAAATAAAAAATATCATTAATTTCTACTACGTGAAAAAATATTTCAGTGTTGCAACTCGATAGACAAGGACGCATTCCTTAATAGAGGCATCTCGCTCAGCTCGTTTTTCCTTTTAGTCTAATATTATATGAAAGTAGACTTAATTCAATAGCATAGAATACATTTTACGTTTGCCACTTTTTCAGAGTGCACAATCTTGTTCTATACGAAGTATATTATAATATCTTTGATAATTACTTTCTATTCTATAGTTTATTTTCTTCATAGGCTTAGTTCCTCTATCTATGATTTTCTTATTAGTTTGTGGTTTGTGATTATATCATTCCGTATCGTCCTATTATCCTAGTACAATATTAGTCAGTGATTTTAATACTCGTATCGATAAAAATATTTAACAGCATCGATAATTATTCCGTGATAAATATCGACATATCGTCATGTATTGCATGATGTAGTATATAGGATGCGGGCCAAAATTTTATAACTGGACGTTTTGACGGCAAAATAAACAAGAGCAAATTCATGTTTTTTTATCTATAAAACTATAAAATAACTATAACACTTTAAATTATTTAGAATTTGATACGAATTCGATACTCCAAAATAGATGTCGAATATTCATATATCGTGATTAAAAATATCGACGAGTATGGATGTGTTGGAGAAAATATCTATATTTCGATATAGCGATATTTTTTACCCAAGCCTACCTATGATAGATTATCTTATCGGTTATTTTATTCGGTTATCGGAATAATTCCATGTTGTTGATAGGTGTATTGTCTGAAAAACATAATATAATTTGCTGAAGTTGAAACATTTAGACTGTGTTTTGAAAATTAATTAGATTATGTGAATCTAAAATCTTTTGTGTTGTGAATTATGGAGGTGACGGGTGCTGGTATGTTATTTCAATGAGATATTTTAATTTTTTTTTTCGTTGGTGTTCAGCTTATAAGTTCAAGGAATTAATATTGTAAAACAATTACGCATTATAATTTTTTTAACATTATTGATCTTGGAAATATTTGTTGATTTTTTATCTTTGACCATCAAAGAAGTAAACAATCTAAAAAATGCGCATGATGGAATCTGGCTTTTGATCGAAATGTATACTTAGCCTAGGTGCTTTAAAAGTTTCAACTTGTATTTAGAAATTAACATGAAAGTTTTCTTTTTAGGAAAATCACCCAATGCAACTTTGTCATTCAGATACAATGCCAATAATGAAGAGTTAGAGGAGCTATTTCAACCATGCGAAGACGATCCTCCTACTCCACAGAGTGAACCTCCAGCAAAAGAACCTGTTACCGCTAGTCCTAAACGTGCAGACAAAACATCAATCATAGATAAATATTTTAAAAATATACGTACGGAAAAACCAATAGAAAAACAAGACGATGCCAAACTTTTGGAGAATAAACGTCAAGAAGATACTCGTAGTAGTCCTGTCCATTCAAAAGAGGCTTCATCATCTCCGGTGAAAGAATATTTAAAGGGTCTTGGAAAAAAGAGCACATCAGAAGTAATACCAGAGGTAAAAGAGAGTGGTAATGAAACTTGGAAGATATTCCATGACTTCAAATTTAAAATAGCTCAAGCTGTTGAAGATATGAAAACACGTTCTGTAGATGGTAAACTGTTTTAAAATGTTTGTTTAATTTTTTTTTAGAAAATGTCAATTCATCTGACAAACAAAGCAGCTAGCTAGAATTGGTGGATACTTTGATAATTTACAAAGCCTTACACTACTATTACTATTATGTAACATATAATTCCCATTAGAATTTAAGGCCTCCCAAGTTCATTGTCTTCTGTAAGTTAACTGGAAAGAAGAAATATATTTTTTTATATTAAAATTATTGATTCTTACAACAGCCAAGTTCTTTATCCCAACTTATTTTATTTATTTATTTAATTACACTTTGTTATTATCTCAGCTGAAAAGAGTGTCTTTTTGAATTCTCTTCTAGTTAATACTGGGTGTGGTGGTGTAAAAAATATAAATGTTAAAAATAATCTATTTATTATTATGGAGCATTATGAATGTGCCAAGACATATTGTATCAGAAAATTAAGTCGTAAACTTCTGATGCTATATGTGGAAATTTATTTCAGCAAGGACAACAGCATCCTCCTATTATATCATTTCATCATCATATTTGATCATAAACTATTTATAAATAGGTAAAATTAGCTCACCCATGATGCACACTGTTGTAGTTTATAATTAAGGCAACATTTAATTTTTAATCCTGGAATGCAAATTTGTAACATAACAAATAATTTATGTTTTTTCTTTATCCCTAATTAAATAATTAAATAATAATGGTTAAAGTAATAAAAATGGCAGGCCGCCAACCCACCTGCCAAGTGTGGCAACTAGCAAATATCCTCCCTCTATGGAAGTCTATGGAAGAGGTGTGTTCAGCATTGGATTTTAATGGGTTGTAATGAAGGAATGAGTGCTGAATGAAAAGGTATCAACCTTTACATTCAGCACTCACACATATTATACACAATTTTATCCAAACCAAACTAAAAAAAAGAACACTACGTAAACACCCCCTTTTTAGTTTATCTGACATTTATGTTAATTTGTTTTCTTAATCTAAAGCATAATATCTGTGAAAGTTTTTGAAATTATTTTAAAAATTAAAATTGAAAAATAACATTATGGTGAAAATTCAAATGATCATATTATTTGCATCTGATTTCAATATCACTTTTTTTTTTAACAGAACCTAAAGAAAAGTTGTTACCACCTGAAAGTTCTACATCAGATTCAGAAGAGAACTCTGCTATTAAGGATACAGATCAACAAAGTGTAGGAGACACAGACAATCAGGTATGCCATAGTTATCATGTTATGTTAGAAATATAATATACATTATTTGGACTTTAACTTTACTTAACTTGATGTATGATACATTAATATGCAAAGACTAAACAAGTCGATAGGCATGTGACATTGATTATTGTAAATTACATCAACCTGAAAATATCTGTCCAGGTTTCCTCACTTGACAGTAGCATACAAAATCTATCAGAAATGACTCAACCTTTAACAGCAAAGGCTTCTCAGGGTGAGCCAAGCCTTTCTGCAAATAAAATACAGTCAAGTTCTAGTGAGGATACACATAAAAATATAGGTGAGTATGTTAAAATTATCTAAAAACTGCAAAATTATTAGTAGAATTAGTGATTTAATAAATGATGTTTTTGCAGAGAATAATGACTTAGCAGATGTACCTAGAGATGATAGCATCGAAATTGAATCGGGTGTTGAAGCTTTGGAAGATACAATAGATGCTTTTGGTGATGTTACGCAATTAGAGTCTGCTGAGACTCCAGTCAAAAAGCCTCTTGAGCTTACGGCCACTGAATCCCCCATACCAACAACAGATTTTAACTTTCCGCCGAGTAAAAATGACTTACACAACACCAAGCCATCTGATAAACCAAAATCAACTCCTTTTACATTCACCATGTACTTTTTAACAATTTTCCTTATAGTGAATTATTTTCTGTTTCCAAAGTCAGATATTTGGATTGGTTTCCTAATAGGGATCTGGGTTTTTTGTTTCACAAGTTATTGTAAACACTGGTTTTTGGATAATTACTTCAGTGAGTGGGAACCAGGCAAAAGTAGTTACTTCCAAATGAAAAGTAGCAGTGCTGCACCAATAACTTATACAATACCATCAGTAAAAGAACATAGGCCCATGAAAAAATACGAGGTATGCAACATATAAAGTTATTATTTATATTTCGAAAGTTTAAGATGACTTAATTTGTATGTTTGGTTTCAGGGTTGGATAAATCATTATAGATTTCCAGATTATGATCCCTACACTTATCACATTAATAAAACAACCACTGCTTTTATTAAATTAGAAGGTAAGTTCTTAGATGTGAGTAAAAAAATCTAAATATTACATTAACTTTTTGATTCACGGAGTTTGACCTCTTGATGTCATAGTTAACGAAAGCTACCTTCAACTATTAAATATTAAACTTTGGTCCGATCTACATAGAACGAGCTTATACTATCCTGGAAGTTTTGTAGTAGTATTAGTTTAGTTTACGACGGGCTGTTTTCCGCAACTCACGTCTATGCGCGTATTTTGCGTGTGGGCAGGAATAATGTGATTATTCGAGCCATGAGATCTCCCGAAGAAGCTCAACAGTCCCTTGATGTTGCATGCAACTTCGGGGAGTGATCCCGGCGTGCCGAGATGTTTAGCCCTGTACGTAGCGACCTCCGGACATTTCAGTAGCACGTGGGCCGCCCTTTCTTCTTCCCACATACATGCCCTGCACAGGGGACATCTGTAACACCTATAGTAAATAAATGTTTGTTAAAGGTGCCGTGTCCTGTGATAGCACTTGTTACTATTCTGATCTACGGCTTGTTCAGTCTCATTAAAACTTTGGTTAAGTGACTGTTTATTTCAGGCAGGGCCTCCCTAGCTTGTCTACAGTCTACTAGATATTTCCAAAGCTGAGCGTGTTGATTAGTGAAGTGTCTATGTACCAGTGAACAAACATTACCAAAGGGGATTGGTATGATTGGTTGCGGCCCTATAGTGGCCAGAGCCGATCCTCTTCTGGCCAGTTTGTCTGCTGCATCGATGCCTCTGGATCCACTGTGTCCCTTTATCCATTGCAGAGCCACATTGATGTTTTTACATACCTCATTTAATTTTAATTCTAGTAGTATGCTTGGGCTTAGATTTAATTTTATTAATTATGAAATCCAAAGCATACAGTAACTCCCAGTCAGCTTCTCTATTGAAATTAGGATGTTTTTTAAATTTCAATAGCCTCATGAATCATCCTTGGTTGAAATCGGTTTTCTTGTAGCCTATCAAATATGTTGTAATTGTTGGGACGATCTTGTACATTTCAACATACTGCAGACTTGCCAGAGCTTCACATCAGCTATATGTTCTTTTGCGCGGGTTTTTATGGATCGTTTTGTTGGTCCCATGTAAGAAAGACCTCATTCACAATCAAGCTTGTGCACTACCACATCTTGTAGAAGGATATTACACTTAACGGATGGTAAGAACTGACTAATTTTCTTTGACGGGTTGTAGTATGTTCGTGTGGAAGCCTGCTTCAAGATGTAGCCAATCTTGTCTGTGACTCCTCTGACATATGGTAGTCAGCAGCCACACATATGACTGTTAGTTGTTTAACTTGACCACTGTGATGTAGGTGCTGGACCCAAGGTTTTGTAGTCGTGCAATATTTGCTTGATGTGCAGGAGCTTGGCGGCCAAGTGTTTACCGTCACAGATCTCCTGTGCTCTCTGTAACAAAGATTTTTCCATGTTAGCTAACGGTGAAAGATGGTGGTGAGAATAAATATCGATTAGTATGGGACTATTTTCTATACACAGTATAACTAATTATGTTATTAGGATTCCGAATGACTAAAACATCTAGGAAAGCTAAAGAATGAGCCTCTCAAGTAGATAAAAATTTGGCATTAAAATAATATATCTATATAAATAAAATGATAGAGGTTTGCAGTTGTGTGCACATCACGGAAAAACTACTGGATAAATTTCAATTAGTTTTATTTCTTGGACACTTGGCCCTTATCTAAAAAAAAATATTGCAATATCTTCAGTTAAAGTTTTAAAAAACTAAGAGTTTTATAAGCACTACGTGTTCAGTGATGTGTGTTTAGCTGTTTTTCACACGGGCAATTGTACGTCGCTTGCTCTCGCGTTACTAACCCAGATAATTTATATATTTTAGCTTCAAACGGAGCAACGAATAACGTTGTTTACAAAGAAATTTTCTAACCAAAGTATATTTTTGCTTGCGATCTTTTTGTTGTTTTTTCCTTCGCACATACGAAAACTTTGTTAATATGTCAAGCAACGCGGACTAAGTCGCGGGTATCAGCTATCTATTATAAAAGCTTATTTTATGTACATCACACTAGTTTTTATCTCACGTAATACCGAAGTTATTACTACGAAAAATTCGCAGCGTTTTTCAAATTTCCGAGGTTTCGAGCGCTTGTGGTGTGACGTCATTTCTCGCGTCTCACTGCCAAGCCATTCACTTATTTCGCCGCCCAGGGCCGACCAAAATTTTGCCGCCCCAAATACTGGCTTGCGGGTAAGAACACAAACCGTGAGATGAGCCAGCGGTCATTTCTCTACTAGTGTAGATCTGAGTGCACTGAAATTAGAGCAATCATCAGAACTATCATTGCTGTCTAGTTCAGACGACGATGATGATGTATTTTATGATAGCATTTGTGTGTTGTAGCACGCGCTCAGCGAGTGGCGCGAGTGTCGTCTGATGCACTCTCTTCTCGCTGCTCTTCAACTCGTTTCTAGCTTATAGCTCTACTCGCTTCTCGCTCATCGCCGGCGGTGAGACAAGGGCCAGAATAACTGGGTTCTCGCTAGCACTTCGACTGCACTCGACTTCATCTCACCTCCTCTCTTTTGAACCCTTGTGGTTTCGCTTGGCATGTTACATAGTGGGCGCGATTTAGTTTTTTTTAAATTTCAAATAGAAAAAATCGTGGTGCTTGCCGCCGCCCTCTTCTTTCGTATGCCGCCCGAGACCATGTGAGACAGTATTTTTGACAAGTGTTGAGCCAATTTATAATTTGGTGGACGCTCCACGCGTTTGATTTGTGTAGTTTTCGGTAACTAATACAACTTTAGTAGTATAGCACATGGTGGTATTATAGAATTCACGTCAAAATTTAATTTTTCGGAGTACATCTTTATGAGATTGTTATTAGTTTTAAGCGTATTAGTTGTGTGGTCGGTTTTGACAATTTTGTACACACTTTCCTCCGATAAATTTGTCGTTGTTGTGTTTTAAAATCATACTCTGACGTATTCTTAACTACCATAGCATTTCCTTTACTTTACGCGGAGTAAAGGAACTACTCCAATCTGTTACGTAAATTGTTCAACGCTTTAAATTCGTCTTTGGGGAGATTTAGTTTCGGCACTGAACTTAACGTAACAACGGCGAAATGTCTTAACGTATAGCCTCCAAATATTCCATTCCAATATTGTTTTTAAACAGACAATCCTCAATTTCTTTATAGAGGATTCTTCGCGGTGTTATCGCGAAATTCATTCCTTTCGATAATAATTTTGCCGTTGGTTTGTCCAGTGTTTATTTTGACAGATTAAAGACCATGCTTTGTTTATTACTCGCGTCTGTGGTCAACGGGTCGTGCATAGATCGGATCAAAGACCCCCCATCCCCAACCCTCCCGTGACGCTGTAACGCTGTAAGAGTGCTGTAAATCAACAAAAATCTTTGGGAATTAAAAATATTACATAGTAATAAAGTCAACATTAATTTAATACATACAATATATATTTTGCTAGGCTTTACCTCTACTTTCCATAAAAATGAAATGGTAACAGATAAGGGCTACACTTTCGCTACCAGCGGTATTTCGATCAGTGCTGATGTGCTGAGCACGTGGTAAATCAGGACTTAAAATTGCAATTAACAATTTCATTGGTGCCGACGGGGATCGAACCCGGGTTGTTCGCGTATTGTGAAATTTACAGCGAGCGCTTAGCTCCTGAACTACCATGGCTCGTTTCAGTAGGCAAATGTAACTGAGTAAAAACAAGTTAACTGTTTTGTTTTATGTGCTTATATGTTTATAAATATATATTTATAAAGTTTTCTACTAGGGTCAATATAATTTTTAACTTTCTACAGGCTGTAATTTAAGGATATCATATACAAGAACAAAAGTAGCAAAAAAAGCGCTGTGGGACGAAAAGATCGATAACGTAACATTTTACCAGCACAGGCTCTATAATTTGACAGGAGCTCGCATTATACTGCTGCCAAAAGGTCTTGTTAGTAGAAGGTAAGGTAACAATTATGTTTTAAATTACTTTTTTGGATATGTATGATTATGTAATAGTTAATGGTCATGTAGCTTGCTAGCCATAGGATTCGAGATTCTTTTGATGGCATTTGGATGGTTCATGAACATTTGCAGTCAATTTCAAACAAGAATACTTAAGGTGCATTAACACCTCGAAGGAATTAGTTTTAATTCCTCCGAGGTTCGATCACCAACAGAAGTCGGACAACACTGAAAGTAAAATATTAATTTTATCTTCAATAGTATTATTTTTAATTGTTCTCGACTTTGATTTAATAGTTTGGTTAAGATGAAAAAATCGATGCTGATGCAAACAGTTATTTAATTTAAAAAAAATCTTACATAAATAAAATAACCTTATTATATTTTCATTTTGAAACCGCTTTTAAATGAATAAATTACAAAATAACGCGCGATATTTTTTGTCTTAGGCTTAAGTAGGTATGTAGCCTATTATTTTTGTCTTAAGCCAGGTAACCTGATAACAGCAATGGACAAAGCATTAGGTTTTAAGTTACACTATATAATCGGATAGGACCTTCGCAACGCATGTTGCCGAACAAAGTGGGTTAATGGCATTCACTGGTGCGCCCAAATTTTTTCTTTGTTATCGATCTGTTATTTATTTTTAATTGTTTCTTAGATACAAAGTCCGAAACGCAATGTTAAAACGAATTCTTTATTTATTTTTATAACTTGCATGCTTATATTTTTATAAATTTTTCCATTATTTTAATTTTAACGGGAAACGTACTAAATATCATACCTTTTAGTTATGTTATTTAGTACGTTGTTTTAGTGATTTTACAAACCGAAAATAAATACTCATCAAAAAAAAAATTGTGTATCTATGTGTGCTATTTCTAACTTTTAGCGTCCAATTTTTCCTTTTTGTATGTTTTTTTAAAGCTATTGAACAGGTTAAAAATTACATTTAGCGTAAACAAAGTGTGTACATTCAATTTAGATTGACTTTTCTAAGAGGGGACAAACGAGCATGCGGCTCACTAATGGTTAGCTCAGCTACCGCCTGCCATGAACTACTAAACCGGAAAGCTGCTAAGTGGTAACCGATTCCACAAGGATGTCGTGCGAGGAAGGAAACTCCTGCTAAATCGCACAGTGATGGACCGCCAAGCACCTTGATCTTGTGAATGGTATTGCGAATTTTATATGCACCTACCTATGGCATGCAGCACCTTAAAAACGGCAAGGCCCCAGGGGAGGATAGAATTACAGCGGAGCTTCTGAAAGCGGGTGGAAAACCGGCACTTAAAGTCCTTCAGAAGCTTTTTAATTCCGTCCTCCATGGTGGCACAACTCCGAAGGCGTGGAGCATAAGTGCGGTGGTCTTGTTTTTCAAAAAAGGCGACAACGCTCTCTTGAAGAACTACAGACCGATTTCCCTTTTGAGCCGCGTCTACGTGCTGTTTTCGAGAGGCATTACGAATCGTCTCGCACGCAAACTGGACGACTTCCAGCCTCCCGAACAACCGGTTTCCGCTTTAGCTCTATAGACCACATACATACCCTTCGGCAAATTGTACAGAAGACCGAAGAGTACAATATGTCTTGCATATGTGGGATATGGGAAAGCCTTTGATTCCGTCGAAATTTGGGCGATGCTGCAGTCTCTTCAGCGGTGCCAAGTAGACTGTCGGTATATCGAAGTGCTCAAGTGTTTGTACAGTAGGGCTACGATGGCTATCCGAGTACAGAACCAGAGTATGAAACCTATCCAATTGCAGAGAGGTGTAAGACAGGGTGACGTTATTTCCACGAAACTCTTCACCGCTGCATTGGAAGACGTTTTCAAGCTAGTGGCTGGAAAGAATACGGTATTAACGTCAATGGCGAGTACATCACTCACCTTCGATTTCCTGACGATATAGTCCTTATGGTGGACCTAAGCACTATGCTCAATGACCTCAATAGTGTCTCCCAACGGATAGGTCTTAAGATGAACATGGACAAACAAAAAACATGTTTAACGCCAATGTCACATATATGCTGGTAGTTGTTGGGAGCACTAAGCTCGAAGTTGTTGAAGAATATGTCCAACTTCGATTGAGAGGTCAATCGAGAGCTTCAACTCGGCTGGGCAGCGTTCGGGAAATTACGACACAACATGTTGTCAGGCATACCTCAAAACCTCAAAACTAGATTGTACAACCAGTGCATGTTGCCAGTAGATCTGAGACGTGGTCCTTCGCTGCTGACCATATGAGTGCTCAAAGTAGCTCAGCGAGCTATGGAGAGAGCTATGCTCGGCGTTTCTCTGCGTGAGGATATCCGCAGTAGAACCAGAGTAACCGACATAGCCTAAAAGATTAGTGAACTGAAGTGGCAATGGGCCGGCCGTATAGCTTGAAGTACCGACAACCGATGGGGAAGAAAGGGCGAGTCCCTTTCTTCCCCATCGGTTGTATCGGTCCCCCAGTGGCAGCCTCGTACCAGCAGGCGAAGTGTAGGGCGTCCCCCCACTAGATGTAGTGACGACATGCAGGAAGTCTATGTATGCAGGTGGCTCGGGGCCGTGCTTTGTGGCATTCCTTGGGGGAGGCCCATGTTCAGCAGTGGACTTGTGAAGGGCTTTAATGATGATGATGATAATATGAATAATTATTAGTGATAATGTATTGAAACTGTATTTATCCTTATAATCTAATTCATCCAAGAAGTCGTCAATTACTTTGATTTTTATCATGCCTTATGTAGACTTAATGTTAGGTACATTACGTCAACTTTATATAATTTCTAAACTTTGTAAAATCGCGGCTTAAAGTTGTATATGATGTAACGGAATGTACGTTTCTTTGATCTTGCATTGCAAGAAATAACTCAATTTAAGTTCCAACGACAAGCCTTGACCTTGGTCGTTCCGCTCCACTTCTCTCACATTATCATACGAGCTATAAACGGACTTAGTTTCATAACGGATTATGTTAAGCGAAAAAAAGCATAAAAGTAGTAATTTTTTTTTATTAAGCGTCAGCTTAATTTCCTTAACATTAATTCAATACAATGTTCTTAATTATGTCCACTTATAATAAAAACTAGCGAAGTGCCCTAGCTTCGCCTTCGCAGGATATATACTTAGATGTGGCCTTATTAGTTAAGGTAATCAACGATCAATTACGTTATCAATTTTTCGTGTTTTCAAAAAAAAAAACAGTTTTTAGGATACAACATAGCCTAGACCACTCCTGGCATTGATCTCTATTTGTCATTAGAATCGGTTCAGCCATTCCGAAGATAAGCCCGGATGGACAGATAGACAGACTGACAGATAGACAGACCGACAAATAGACAGATAGACAGACAAAATCAATAAAAATGGTTATTTATGTCTAGTTTTAATTGGTCAACGTCTACGTGTTTTTTTTTAGGATTAGTTAGCTTACTACATTGAAATATCATACAGTAGGCAATTACGTAGTACAGTCATTTGCGTTATCATTATTAAGGTGCATCGCAGTTTCCATACATCGCACGTGTTCCATACACAACAGCGGAGTTCAATAATATTTAATACTGTAAACATTTTTGATGGACCTGTGGTGGCCCATATGTGGCCTCTATCATCACTTAAGAATTAAAATGCAATTATGCGTTGTCACTTGTAACTCCAGTGGACTAAGATGGGACGCTTCGTTACCAGTAAAAAGTCTCCGGTTCTCTATACCCACCATACGGAAAACAGCAGCGTTATGCTGTTGTTTAAGTTAAAGACAACCCATTGGTGCTGCAGATATAATATAACGCGAAAATAAATTGCTCTTGTTATTTTTTACCAATTACTTTTTAGGTAGTAGGTCATAAAGGTTTAATGGTTTTTAATGACTGCCTAAAATTATATTGTAGTAAGATTGTATACTATTTGCTTCTTTATTTTTCATAAATTAAAAGAATTGATGCTATTTCCACGGTACATGCCTTATCTAAATTAAATTTTGTGTAGTGATAAGACTAGTATTGCAACATTTCTTTGTTTAAAAAAATCACGTAAACAAATCGAGTCACCTGTACGTACTCAATTACCATTACAGGCTATCAAAAGTCCGCTGTTGAACATAGATTTCCTTAAAGGGGGGATTTTTTGTCATAGTTGGCACTCTTGGGCAAGCTGGTTACTAACGACAATTTTTTATTTTTACCCAGATGTTATCAGAATGATGCTGTTGCCCATTTTTTATGATACACACGCGATGATATAGGGTAGTGGATATTGGGGTATATTGTACGTAATCAAATTTTATACGTGGTAGAGCCATGCTGCAGCTATATTAATAGTATAGTTGTAGCACGAATGGGTCGGCCCGTCCGGGGAAGCACCACGCTCTCACAGAATACCAGCGTTAAATAGCAGCTTAACGCTGCTATGTTTCGTATGGTGAGTGTAGAGAACCGGAGACCCTTTTTACTGGAAAAGAGGCATTCTATCTTAGTCCTCACGGGTGATAACGCATCTGAATTTTAGTTCGCAAACGAAGATAGATGTAGATGTCTATGGACCACAACAACCACTAACCATAAGCTGGACTGTGTGCTCGTTTGTCACCCTTATTCTATAAAAAAAAAACAGTATTTGTGTGCCCTAAATAATTGTTTCGGGTTAATATTTGCCTATGAGCAATATGTAAAACATCTCGGCGATATAATAAGTGAAATTTCTTGTTTACTTTAATTATTCTATAGTTTAGTTTAAATGATCAAAAACTATTGGTTTATACTTAATTTGCTTGTGAAAATTTAATTGCGGGCCTGAGAATAATTTAACTATATTTTGATGTTTTATAACTAGAGCCCAATGACTTCGTCAATCTTACTTAGCGGTACCATGTAGCGACATCTATGGAAATGTATTAAATAAAGAACGATGTATTTAGCGCGTCAAATTTTCATATCGATATACATCGCAACCGCTTCCGTAGATAGATAATAGATGGCGCTAGAGTAGTCAAGTGAGCTCGGCCACGGTCCTTATTGCTTTGTAAGAGAGATGATCTTTCGCTTCAATAGAATTTTATTTTAATTTGCTTATCTATTCTGATTTAACACTGTAAACATGGTAATTTTAGGATATTTATAGGAAGCCCATACTATTTTCCTTTATTTTTATCATTCAATTAATGTCTAGAGTGTTTGACCTACATATTTGACATATCTTTGCATAAAGGCAGTGGAGCAAGAAATATCCAATCTGTATAATTCTAAACGAAGAGGAGAAGATTCAAGTGTTGGAGAAGGAAAACCCAATCACCGAAAAGAAAATAGCCGAAACAGAGAAGAAAACTAAAGAACCACAGCCCCTACATGAAACAGAGAGCGCTGAAACTAATACCAGTCCTGAGAAGAAGAAGAAATTCGTATGGAGAAGGCGAGAGAAAAGGTATATCTATGCTTCTTTACACATTTAAATTAAACAGGTCGGGACTCCTTTTTCAGTATATGCATCCGTGTGGGTTAGTCAAACTGCAATTCACCACGGCTGTGTTCTTGGATGAAGGGTAATAGAACCAGTATTTTGACAAGTTGTGAGTATGCCTTTTGCCTGAGTCTTCATAGCTGTCTGTGGCCATCTTTATTTAAGGGTGGTTGCAGATGTCTGTATGATGCACCATCATGTTTTTGTTGTGAAATTATATTAAAAACGTGATTATGAAAAGAGAGTTAAGAGAAAACCCATACAGACTTAGTCTGTATGGGTTTTCGGCCTAAAAGAAGTCCTTCCACCTACCACCACGACAATGTGGATACCACTGTTTTCTTGGTATTACTATTGATGCGAAGCTTCCATGGGGCCCACATATATCTAAATTAGCAAGCACACTTAGTTCTGCAGCATATGCTGTAAGAAAGATTAGAAGTCTCACAGATCTTGAGACAGCTAGATTAGTCTATTTTAGTTACTTTCATAGCGTAATGTCTTATGGAATTTTGCTATGGGGTAATGCGACTGACATCGAAGCTATATTTGTTTTGCAAAAGAGAGCCGTACGGGTGATTTATAATTTAAATAATTGTAATGAGTACCTTAGAGATTTTTTTAAGGAAATAAACATATTAACTTTGGCATTGCAAAATGCCAAAGTTAATATGTTTATGTGCAAAATGTAATGTATGTACATAAAACATAAATAGCTTTGACAAGAATAAAGATGTTCATACTTTAAACACTAAGAACAACATAAGCTTGTAATACCAGTTACTAGACTCCACAGAATTAGTAATTCATTTAAAGGGCAATGTATACGCTTTTACAACAAAATCACATACAAAATTTATCAATAAATAAGTTTAAATGTTTTATTAAAGAAAAATTGTACAAAAAGGTTTATTATAATATCAAAGAATACATGAGTGAAAAAAACCCCTGGGAATGAGGTGATCGCCACCATGCTGGTTCTATTAAAACTCATTTAAATTTTGTACAAACAAAAAAAAAACAAAATTATTCTAGTGACATAGTTTGTTTAAAAAAAGTCCCGCTGGGTTTCTTGCTGGTTCTTCCCAGGACAGAGTTATTTTCCGAAATCAATCATAAATAAAAAAATGACTTTCAATAAGTATTATGTAATAATCTATATTGAATAAAAATTATTCTATTCTATACTAATGGGAAAACTCGGATTATTAGCCTGAGAGTGATAGTTGAAAATATAAGCGTCTTCAAATCATAGCGTCGTTCTACGCCAGTAAACCGGTACTATTAAAATTGTGAACTTGATGACCCGAGAATAATATCATGACGAAACACGCATGTTTAAAAATTAATAAATATTTGGGTGGAGGCTTCTATCCATCTGTAGAATGTATATAGATAAATCTGATTTTTTTAATGCTATCGCTTCACTTTTTACGTACTTAGTAATAGTTTTAATCCATGGTGATTATCATAGTAAACTCTCACATGATCAAATTTTCCAGAATGTAACATTTTAAAGGGGAAAATAATACAAATTAGTATTATTTCAGGGTTAATCCCTTTTGTTAACGTAATAGTATCATCGAGATTACGCTGTGTTTCACCCCGATGCGATTTTTGTAGCGCTTCGAAGTTACTTTGCCATCTCAATTTCTTCGACACTAATCAATGCCAAAAATCTTTATACAATTTTTTTAATTAAGATATTAAGGCTACCGTCCCATGTCTCTGCCACTGATTCTTATTTGATTTGCTGTGTGGTGACAGCATTTGAGAATATATCATCCTATTTCGCTCAGGGGTTGTCGTAAATGGTAGTCTACTAAAAATACCAGAAAATCATACGGCTTCCGATAGAATACTGCATACCATCTTGTTTGTGCCAAACGTAAAATAGCCAAGCAGCCTGCAAAGCGTGACCATGGCTAGCAGTGATTTTATGCAGGCATACTAGATGGTAGACTGCTATCTATGGAAGCTTTCTTTTCCTTAGTCGTCTCTTAAGACACCAACGGGGCAAAATGTCACCGCCACCAGACGGCATAAATGGTGATATTAACATTCCTAACGCCGAAGCCAAACCTCACAGACTCGTGGAACGGCATCATTAGTGGTAGATGAGCACGTATTATTACTGTACTTACCAACCCACCTGTCCAGCACGGTGAATGTGGGGAAATCTTTTAATTTATTCAAACGAACTGGCACACTCTTGAAAATGGCCTATAACTTGCAAAGGATTAAAAACCTTGGTTGGTTGACCTTTGTTAATTAGTAAAAAAATCCAATTTATAATTGGAATTTAATTAACAATTTCCAATTAAAAGATCATTTCATTTTTATTTCAGTAGGTTATTACAAAAACATTTTTCTGAGAAGGCTATTTATAAATCTTACGTAGGATATAAATTGGTAAGTTAATATATTCCTAAAATATTCTAAGAGCAGGTTTTCGATAATTCTTTTAAAATACACTAATTTTAATATGGGCGGAGTAAATTTGTTTTGTAGTGGTACTTTTAATATCTTTTTTATACTTATGTAGCACGTCTAGATGTAATCTTATATATCTATACAAATAAATAAAGTTGAAGTATCTACATATTTCTAATCTCAAAATACCAGCTTTTTACTAATTGCATATGAAAGTATATATAAGGTATTTATCAAAAACATAATTTTTAAAATTTTTGTCTGTTTGTTCCGATTAATCTCCGAAACGGCTTGCCCGATTTTGTCGGGACTTTCACTGGTAGAGTAACTTAGGCTCCTTATATTTTAGAAAAATGATTAGGGTTCCGCGCAACAAAATTAAAACCTTAAATAACACGCGGGCGAATTCGCGCGGAACATCTAGTAGAATATTAAGAACAACCTTTTGTCCTGTCTGGTTGTGGTTTGAAAATTGTCATAGTTCATCGTAATTTTGTAGATTATTGCATTATGTGTAAAAAATGTAGTTGAAGAAAAGTAATTATCATGCTTTCTTGTTTTGTGTGTACTCTTGATTATAGGTAAAGTTGTCAAATGTTCTCTAATATATTATGATATATTGTTGTTACCGATAACATTTATATGGTAAAATCTATGCAATTCAGATTGTACGCAGAAATACTATCTAAAAGGCACACGGTCTTCTGTTGAACTCCGTTCTTGTACACATAGGGCGGGATTTGCTGTCAGAAAATTGTCCCTCCTGACAGGCGACCGCAGTGCCTCACCCACACGTCTCGCCCATATTATGTATGTATCTACGGTGCTTCACATCTCCGATATTTTATATCCGACGTATACAAGTGGTTATAACGTCACCAATGAGATCATGAGATCTTACTGCGATTTGTTATTATTGAATCTTATGATATTCCTGACTTATGCGGTGAAATATTCTCTTACAGCGCCAAAACCGTGAGATATTTATAAAAGTATACTCGACGGTACATTATTTTTAGTGCCTAAAGCCGCGTCTCCACCAAAGTTTTGTTACCAACTGTTGTGTTGCCAACACATGTTGGTAACAAATGTTTCTGTAATTACCTAGTGTTGGAAACAAAACTTGAAACAATGTCGGGAACCGTGTTTCCATTTTTGGCGACAACATCAAAGGAATACGCTTGTTGCAAACATTTGTTCTTTCGGTGGAGACGCTTGTTGGAAAGATTTGTCGGCAACATCGGAAACAGATGTTGGTAACTTTTGTTGAGTTGTAAACAGTTGGAAACATAAATGTTGGCAACATTTTTGGTGAATACGCGGCTTTACACAGAAATGTTGTTATATTTCTTCCAAAAAAGTAAATCAATAACATAGGTCATCGGTCTACATCCATAGATTCTCGGTCCCTTTCTGTGTGTAAGAAAGTTACAACACGGTATTAAAGATAAAGGTCGTCTCAATTTAAGTAAATCATAATACAATTTGTGTTTTTTAACATTAATTTGCCAATACTTTAGCTTCGATTCCTGAACTATCTACAAAAATTATACTGATCAATTATTTTGTTTGTTAAACAGCATTTCACAAAGTGAAGTCGAACCCGAAAAAGAAGGTCTCCGACATAGGCTTGTACGAAAAATGCATCGAGGTAAATGTGCTTATTTATTCATTTTTATTCAATACACGTGTCATTGCTGTTTAAATATCTTTTACAAAGTCTGTAGTTGTTAGATAACTTGTTTGTTGACCTTTGGTGTTATAAAATATATATGTATATATAGAAAATATGTACATATATCATAAATTAAAAAATAAATGAAGTACTTAGAAAAGCTATTTCAAATATTGTTCCAAATATCCGTTTTTTACATTAGATAAAAGAAAACGATTGCTTGAAAATATTATTTAATACTAGTTTAAAGTTTAATGGATGCACGTAGCTTGTGACCGTGCTTTGTGGCATTACTTGGGACAACCCTCTGCCCTCAGCGGTGGAGATGTGAAGGGCTGTAAGAGTAATGGTGATGACATGAACAACCTCAATACACTAAGTTATTCAAAATGGTAAAGATGTCGATCCATTAATGAGGGCATCCACGACTTTTTCTGCCACCAGGGCGGCGCCACTTTAGAGTGAGGTAAAATATTTGACGGATTTCATAGCGGGGACAATAATTTCTTAGGAAAATGTAATATTTAAGGTTTCTTTCTGTATTATTAGTTATATTTTATATTAATTACATTGGAAATGAATTAACCAAACTATAAATATAACTAAAAGACGACTTTTTAAAAAAAAAAAGAGTTATAATGTGCAAAAAATTAAAAATCAAACCACTGACACATTGTGTTGTGAATTAATACAATACTCTAGAATATGATAAACTATTATTTAAAACTAATTTCTCAATTAACTGACACTGTGTAAAAAAAACTTTACCTCAGTCACACCTAGCGACTTCTGGTGAGTGGAAAATTATTAGCCCTTATTCACAAACAACAAAAGATTTTCCCATTATAAATTTATTTTATTATAATTTACTTTATCTGCAAGAAAGGTTTGCAGCCTTTTTGAAAGAAAGTATGTATTGAGTTCTTCAACACTAGTGTAAATATACATTATAGATACATAGCCGGCGCCATACAGTATAGGCACTTTATTTTAATTATTTTTTCAATATTTTATCTACAGATAAAAGATCAGACAGTATATCTGCATCTGCCGATCCTGATGCACAAGTGCAGACGGATAAAACATCACAGTCAGACGATTCACCAACAACAGAACATGAAATCGAGTTAGTCTATAAATCTGCAAGCATCACAAAAGAGGAAGTGGTTGAAGAAGAACTGGACGAGAGCGAGTTGTCGCGGATCAAGGAGTTTCTGGACGAAGCGGTATGTTTATTGAAGACAAGCTGCTTTATAAATATAGATTAATAAATATTTCATCATAGCTCAGAAATTACAGGAGTCTGGAAGTTTATCGAATAAATTTTTACTCCACTTTTTTTGTCTTAGAAGTTCGTCTGTGTAATTACTAACTTTGAGTATGATTATACCACTGTGTTCCAGCGTCTTTTACATTCTAGCCACTTCTTTGTATGATCTTATGACTTCTTGCTTTTGCTGTATATCCTTATTATTGTTACGAGCTTGGGGTTCGAGACAATTAAAAACTGCCGATTGAATTACCAAAATTGACACTTTAATTACACAACACTAATTACAATCTAAAACCACACTAATAATAAAACACAATTGTACTACTGATCACTTAAGTTCGCAGTTGTTTCGCTTCGAAGTATTCTCTTGTATCGTCAATTGAATACTGACTCGGTCGTGGTCTATACCGGCCTTATATAGGGCCTCAGATAGTTTCCAGAACCTTCTACTGTAGCGACATCTAGAATGTTCGAGTACATATCGGTCCCGATTTCAATTTCTAGAAGGATCTTGACTCTCCTAGTTCTGCTACTCGACACTAGAGGGCGCTAGTGGGAACTAGTGGTGCCATATACAAGACATTAATAGTGGCGCACTACGCTGCCTCCTCCTGAGACATGCTCGTCCCGAGTATTATTGGCCCCATTATAACGCGCCAGTCGATCCACATGGACGATCTTAGGAGTACCTCTGGCACCTTTCTGTATCCGGTAGGTTACGACATTGATCCTTGTCACAATCCGGTACAGTCCGTCCCATTTAACTTGAAGCTTAGGAGATTTCCCTTTGCTGCGAACTGGATTGTGTAACCACACTAGTGAACCTTCGTCAAACCCTTTGTTGTTCATTTTGCGGTCATACCGTGTTTACATCTTCTCAGACATTTGCTGGCCCGTCTGTCTGACATGCTCATAAATGTCATTCATTTTGTTCCGCAAGTCATTTGCATAATCGGTTTTACTGCGTGGGACATCAGGTGGTATTCCAGTGATCAGGTCTGTAGGCAGCCGTAATTCTCTCCCAAAGTTTGCGAAAGCTGGTATTACTGATGTACTTTCGTGAACAGCGCTTCGATATGACAACAAAAACGGTTGTATGAGCCTGTCCCAGTCTCGTTGCCGTTTTTCCACAACTTTTGCTAGGTACCTCTCCAATGTCTGATTAAATCGTTCTACCATTCCATCAGATTGTGGGTGGTAAGAAGTTTTTAGTGTTTTATGAGTACCCATAACTCGGCAAGTTTCCTGGAATATTTGAGACTCAAAATTCCTTCCTTGATCGCTGTAAATCTCTAAGTGTACTCCAAAACGACAGAAGACTTCATGAACTAGTTTATCTGCAAATGTTGAAGCTTCTTGATTTGGAATGGCGAAGACTTCTGGCCAATTAGTGAAGTAATCCATCACAACCATGAAATACTTGTTACCACTTTAACTTTTCGGAAACGGCCCCGCAACGTCAATGGCTATCCTCTCCCATGGTGTACCAACATTGTACAATGTCAATGCGCCTCTACTACGAGTTTGAGGTCCCTTTACAACCGCACAACTTGTACATTTGCGGCACCAGTCCTCAACATCGTCACGACAGTGGACCCAGTAAAACCGTTCTTGGATCTTCAGTAGAGTTCGTTTAACTCCCAGGTGGCCTCCTGAACAACCACTATGGTACAGCTGTAGAACACCCGGTACTTTAGCCTTAGGGACAACCATTTGCAAATGACATCTGTTTCCCCGACCATTTTCCCATTTACGGCACAGGACACCATCCTGAATCAGCAAGCTGTCCCATTGGGCCCAATAGCTTTTGGTGATCGAACTCATTGCTGAGACGTCGCTCCACTTGGGCTTAGGAGCACTGGCCTTCATCCATTCCAGAATCGGCTTAATGTCCGAATCTTCCTGCTGTGCATGCTGTAGGCTGTCCTTCCACTCATCGCTGAGCTGATCTGTCCTGAGTATCCTTACAGATACCACTTCCTTACCCTCTTGCCTAGTACAATGCTTGCAATCTTCAAGGCAAGGTCTTCTTGACAATGCATCTGCATTACCATGAGATTTCCCGCTGCGATGTTCGATCACAAAGTCGTATTCCTACAGTAGTTCAGTCCATCTCGCAACTTGTCCTTCCGGATTTTCGAACTGCAATAGCCATTTCAGTGCAGAATGGTCAGTTCGTAAGTTCCGCCCCAGAAGATATTAGCTAAAATGCTACAAGGACTTTACCACAGCAAGCAATTCCCGTCTTGTGACATAATAGTTCCTTTCCGGCTTTGACAACGACTTGTTGAAGTACGCTGTCGCAATCTCTTGATCACCATTCCGTTGAGACAACACACCGCCAAGTCCTATATCACTTGCGTCTGTGTCAACTATAAATACCTTGCCCGCATCAGGGTACCCCAAAATAGTTGTTTTGCACAGACGGTTCTTGAGCTCCTGGAATGCAATATCGCAACTTTCATCCCAGCAGAAATGTCGCTTCTCCCCGGTGAGCATGTGCAGAGGTTTGGCTATATCTGCAAAGTTCTTCACAAATCGCCGTAAATAAGAGCACAAAACTGTGTCTTGTTTTTTGGCACCGGCCACTCCTTGACAGCGGCAATTTTCTCTGGATTCGTGCGGATACCTTTTTCTGACACTACATAACCCCAAAAATCTAACTTGCCGTTTTAATATTGAGCACTTCTTCGGACTCAACTTGAGGTTGGCACTCTGGATCATCATGAGCACGCGTTCCAGGTTTTGAAGGTGTTCCTCAAACGTACGGCCTACGATGATGATGTCATCCAAGTAGACCAGACAGGCATCTCCAATTAGCCCGGTAAGTACAAGCTCCATCAACCTTTCAAACGTTACTGGAGCATTGGACAATCCAAACGGCATGACTTTAAATTGCCACAGACCCTTTCCTGTGGAGAATGCAGTTTTCTCCTTATCCTTAGGGTTTATTTCAACCTGCCAGTAGCAACTTTTCAGGTCCAGCGTACTAAACCATTTTATGCCTGTAAGCATGTCCAGCGTGTCATCAATTCTTGGCAAGGGATAGCTGTCCTTCGTAACGTCGTTCAGACGGCGGTAGTCAACACAAAACCGCATGCTGCCGTCCTTCTTCTTTACCAACACCACAGGTGAAACACCATGGACTAGATGAAGGTTTAATAACACCATCCTTCACCATTCCCTCAATCATGGTTTCCACTTCCATTTCACGTGCTACATGCAATCTTCTTGGCCGCTGACGGATAGGCAATTCTTCTCCTGTATTTATTTTGTGTTGAACTAAGCCATTCTTTCCTGTGTCAACTTCGTTTGACGAGAAAACAAAGGCGTACTTGAGTAACAACTTCTTCGCCTTGACCATTTCATTCGGGGAGAGAACGCTGCGACAGTCTTCTCAAAGTGTGGTCACTTTCGTTTGTCCATCCTTGCTTGGGGTCCCAGTCGATAGATATTGGCACCACCGCAACCAATCCACTGCAACAATCCCACAAGGTTCAGCACGCGCACTCCTGAGATGTCGGCGGTTCTGACCAAGGTTCGAGCCACTTTCCATGGAAGGTCATTGTCTACCCTTTCCACGAGTACACAACGAAGAGGTTGCCCAGGATTCCGAGTAAGACTAACAAACGCAATCGTTTCCGATCTCCGCGGAAGAACAATCTTCTTAAGGCTGTACACATTCCCTGGTAAAGCCCCTTCCACGTAAAGTTCCTCTTGTCCACATTTCAAAACACCTTGCTTAACGTCGATCTCACAATAATTCTTCCTCATAAAGCCTAGGCCCAGGATGAAGTCGTCCATTATATCAGCCACGATGCAGGTAGATCATGTTGCCTAGCTTCAACTCCATCTCCTTCTCTCCACGGACGGGTATGCCCTGACCGGTGGCTGTCACCAAATTAATGCGTTCTCGGTTGTATGCAGAGTCCCCAAGGAACTGACTTATAAGTTGGGAGCTGACAACCGTGCGAGAGGCTCCAGTGTCTATGGTCAGTTTACACGGCATTCCGTTGACCTCGCTTTTGATGATTAGGCTGTTCCCATCATGGGTTTGTGAAATCGAAATCCTTGGGGCTACTTTAACATCAGCCAGCACCCGCCCCGCAGTCCTGGCTCTTACTCGTTTCCCTGCTGCAGCTGGGCGGTGCTGTTAGCCGCACTTCCCTCTCGAGATCGATCACCTTCCCTTTCTACATCTCGCTTAGGGCAGCTGGATCGAAGATGGCCCCTTTCCCCACAGCCGTAGCACCTAGGGCTGTATCCTTTATTGCGGTCGCGAACTGTAGCTGCTGAAACCTCCCTGACGCGATAGGAACGATGATCCTGCCGCACGGCTTCCACATCCAATGCATGGGCCAACGCGTTCTTAAGCGTCTCGTGGTGCCCGAGCCTCACAGCAGCTCTAACTTCAATGTCGCGGATGCCGTCGATGAATGTCTGCACCAGGTTCCCTACAATGAGCGCAGGTACAGACTGGTACGCTTTTCGAACCAGCTTCTCCACCTTAAGGGCCCACTGCTGCAGGTTTTCGTTACTGCGTTGCACGCGATCTTTGAGCTGCGCACGAAAGACGTGTTCCAAGTGAGCGTCGCCATATCTCGCCTCCAATGCCTCAAGGAGCTGCTCGTAAGTCACTTCCTTACCGAGAGCTTCCAGCACAGTTAAGGTCTGGTCGCGCAGGCCTAGGGTGAGAGCAGTCATGGCCTGACTTTTATTCCAGCCGTTCGCCTTCATGACAGCTTCGAATTGGATTTTGTAGGCTGACCAGGAAGAAGTCCAGTCGAACGGCGGCACTTTGAATCCACGTAGCGAAGATGTTGTAGCTACCACGGGAGCTGTAACTACATCCGCAATTTTGAGGTCGTCCAGCGTTTTCTTCCAGCCATCACGTTGTTAACCCGATTGTTCACTTGGTCGATTCGGGTTTTAGCTTCCGACAGGCGGTTGTCATGTTGAGCAACCCTATCCTTCACCTCCTTTATCTCTTTCCCGAAGTTAGCGTGAAGGTCCTTCCTGAGGAGCATTTGCTCTTCCATACCGCGCTGCAGCTGCTCTTCCAATCGACGGGTCTGTTCCTCCTGTCGGCGGGCCTGTTCCTCCTGTCGGCGAGCCTGTTCCTCCTGTCGGTGAGCCTGATCCTGCAGTATCATCATCAGAGCACCTTACTCAGGTGCTGCAGATGCAGGAGCTGCTGACGGGCCGGCATCCATGGTCAGCAGCTGGCCCTCCGACGTTTGCGGCCTTGCATTACCAAATCGTCTCTGGTCCGTCTCCAGCTGGCGTTGACTTCGGGTATGGATACCCTCCATGTCGTCCTTTGGTAAAATCGGCATGATTTGATCCCACTTCTGACACCAATTGTTACGAGCTTGGGGTTCGAGACAATTAAAAACTGCCGATTGAATTACCAAAATTGACACTTTAATTACACAACACTAATTACAATCTAAAACCACACTAATAATAAAACACAATTGTACTACTGATCACTTAAGTTCGCAGTTGTTTCGCTTCGAAGTATTCTCTTGTATCGTCAATTGAATACTGACTCGGTCGTGGTCTATACCGGCCTTATATAGGGCCTCAGATAGTTTCCAGAACCTTCTACTGTAGCGACATCTAGAATGTTCGAGTACATATCGGTCCCGATTTCAATTTCTAGAAGGATCTTGACTCTCCTAGTTCTGCTACTCGACACTAGAGGGCGCTAGTGGGAACTAGTGGTGCCATATACAAGGCATTAATAGTGGCGCGCAACATTATTATTTCTTTCTATACGTATGTAACACAACATCATTATATCTAGGTTTTTAGACCGAATTAGGTAAAAAGTTTAAGTGTATATTCTCTCTTTATAAGATTCAATTTTTCTATGGAAATATTACAAATACGTATTTTTAACCCTTCTTTGCATGATGATGGAAATTTCAATCATAATATTTAGTCAACAAAAAAAGGTACTCAAAACCCTTGTACTGTAAATTTGTTGTTGCTGGCAACTTTTTAAGCGACTATTGCGTACAACAAAACGCAGTTGTCAAAAAATAGCAAACGTCACTGTGAATTACCAGGCCTAGAACTTGTCATTCCGCTGTTTGTTGTTACCTGAAGAAAGGAGCGAGATTTTAAATTGTTTTATGGAAATAAACGGAGATATAAAATACAATAAAAGTGAAAATGAGTGGAAAAAAGGTTTGTTTTCATGTTTTTGTTATTTTATGTACAATTTATATCAAAACACTGTGAAAAAATTTCTCAAAATTATGTGATGGAAATTTACATCACTATGCAGTAACTTCACTTGTAATGTATGGCAAACATTTTTTTGTAAATGTTTATTTTATGTTGTTTTTTAGGGAAACTTGAATGAAAGAGATATTGAAGATTATCTTAGTAAGTTAGAAGGCGGTTGGCTCTCAGAAGATGGCCTTGATGACCAAGATTCCGATGATGAAAATCGCGCTGATGAAGTTATAAGAGTGTTGCAGGAGGAGAACGATGATGATGATGATGATGATGTGGATGAAACTGCTGACATTGATCCTCTTCTTGTAGAACCAGAAGATCAAGAACCCTCTCACCCATCAACTTCATCCGATTTGCAGTCTTCATCCAGTTTTCCATTTGACAAAAGAAGCTTGATTTGGAAAAAAAGGAATCTGGTGTTATGACACAGATAAAATTACTTTCTTGGGGAGTTCTACTGCTTCAGGTGGTCTATCACACCTAGAAACACCATATCAATGTTTTAACCATTTTATCAAAACAAACAAAGAAAATAAAGAGTGTCTGTGCATGATGGTATAGATTTGAGTTGTGTGGCTTGGAAAGATAATAAGATAGTAACCCTGTTATCTTCTTATTCTGGAGCAGTATCTGTAACTAAAGTCAATAGATTTGACAGGATAACAAAAGGAAAAATTGATATTACTTGCCCGTTTATTGTCCAAGAGTACAATAAACATATGGGAGGACTAGATCTCATGGATAGCTTTTTGGGCAGAAAATATATAAAAATGAGGTCTAAAAAGTGGCATTTGCGTATTTTTTTCATCTAATTGATCTAGCTATTATAAACTCTTGGATTGTTTATAAAAAAATGCTCAAGAAAGAGGTGAACCTAAAAAGAGTGCTTACAATGGGACAATTCAGAAATGAATTGGCCTTTGTGCTATGCAACAGAGGAACCATCAAAGAAGCTAAAAGAGGGTGTCCTAGTACCAGTGTACTAGAAGAAGAATTACAATAAAAAAAAGAAAAGGTTCTCCAGCTCCACCACCTCCAAAAGACATAAGAAAAGATGGTGCTGAACATTGGCCAAAAGTAGGTGGGTCACTCCGGTGCAAATTTCCCAAATGTAAAGGCTATTCTACAATTTCGTGTAATAAATGTGGCGTCAATTTGTGGTTAAATAAGAATAATAATTGTTTTTTAAATTATCATAAAGAACAAAGAAGATTGAGTAAACTATATTTTTTTATTTATTTAGTACTGAGCTAAATATGTGACAATGCATGATGATGTAAATTTCCATCATATTGTTTTTTACATCTTTATTTACACTAGGATTTTTTTAAATATTTTTCCTTTAATCTAGAGCATTAATTACATCACCCTGATTTATTTAAAAAAAAATAGAAAAAATCATGCAAAGAAGGGTTAAGGAATTTTTATATATTATGTAATAAAAAGTAATAAATTTCCATAAAACATAACTAGCAATTAAGCAGAATGAATTATCGAAATATTAAGTCTGACATATGAAGCTTTTACATAAGTCTTTCAAACCTATTTAATATATTACGAGGTAATCTGTGCAGCAGAACTCTATTTTACGAGTGTCCAACTCGCTCCTGGTCATTTTTAATTTGTTCTTGAACCACACTATAAATAATAATCATCATCATCATCATTACAGCCCTTCACAAGTCCACTGCTGAACATAGGCCTCCCCCAAAGAATGCCACAAAGCACGGTCCTGAGCCACCTGCATCCATCGACTTCCTGCATGTCTTACCAGGTCGTCACTCCATCTCGTGGGGGGACGCCCTACACTTCGCCTACCGGTACGAGGCTGCCACTCGAGAACCTTTCTTCCCAATCGGTTGTCGGTTCTTCGAGCTATATGGCCGGCCCACTGCCACTTCAGCTTACTAATCCGTTGGGCTATGTCGGTTACTCTGGTTCTACTGCGGATATCCTTATTCCTAAGTTTATCACGCAGAGAATCTCCGAGCATAGCCCTCTCCATAGCTCGCTGAGCGACCTTGAGCTTCCTCATACGGCCAGCAGTGAAGGACCACGTCTCAGTTCCGTAAGTCACCACTGGCAACACGCACTGGTTGTACAATTTCGTTTTAAGGTTTTGAGGTATGTCTGACGAGAAGATGTGTCGTAGCTTCCCGAACGCTGCCCAGCAGAGTTGAATCCGTCGATTGACCTCTCGGTCGAAGTTGGACTTACCTAGTCGGACTATTTGTCCCAGGTAAACATACTCGTCAACAACTTCGAGCTAAGTGCTCCCAACAACTACCGGCATAGGTGTGACATGGACATTAAACATAATCTTTGTTTTGTCCATGTTTATCTTAAGACCTATCCGTTGGGAGACACTATTGAGGTCATTGAGCATAGTGCTTAGGTCCTCCAGCGATTCTGCCATAAGGACTATATCGTCGTCGGATGTTAATACCGTATCCTTTCCAGTCCAGAAGCTTGAAAACGTCTTCCAATGCAGCGGTGAAGAGTTTCGTGGATATGACATCACCCTGTCTTACACCTCTCTGCAATTGGACAGGTTTCGTACTCTAGTTCTGTACTCGGATAGCCATCGTAGCTCTACTGTACAAACACTTCAGCACTTCGATATACCGACAGTCAACTTGGCACCGCTGAAGGGACAGCAGCACCGCCCAAATTTCGTCGGAATCAAAGGCTTTCTCATAGTCCACATACGCCAGACATAGTGGCAAATTATACTCCTCCGACTTCTGTACAATTTGCTGTAGGGTATGTATGTGGTCTATGGTGCTAAAGCCCTTTCGGAAACCGGCTTGTTCGGGAGGCTGGAAGTCGTCAAGTCTGCACGCGAGACGATTCGTAATGACTCTTGAAAACAGCACGTAGACACGGCTCAGAAGGGAAATCGGTCTGTAGTGCTTCAAGAGAGCGTTGTAACCTTTCTTGAAGAACAAGACCACCGCACTTCTGCTCCACGCCTCCGGTGTAATGCCACCATGGAGGACGGAATTCAACGAGCTTCTGTAGGACTTCAAGTACCGGTTTTCCACCCGCTTTCAGAAGCTCCGCTGTAATTCCATCCTCGCCTGGGGCCTTGCCGTTTTTAAGGTGCTGGAGAGCCATTCTAATCTCGCTCAGGCTGACGTCCGGGATATCTTCAGAATAGTGTCGGATAAGACTCTCTCTTGGATCGTTACTCACACTTGCGTGTGGCTCCAACGATGACATGTACAGCTGCCCATAGAACCTCTCAATCTCACTCAAAATCTCAGGTGCCCCGGAAACGATGCTGCCACATTCGGTCTTCAGCTTTGACAGTTGGCTCTTTCTGGCAGACAGATCTCTGGCAAAGACTTTGGAGCCTTGGTTCCGCTCGATCGCTTCTTCAATACGAGCTGTATTGAAGTTGCGTAAATCCCGCCGCATGCATTTGGAGATCTGTCTGTTCAGTTGCCTGTATGCTGTCAAATCTGTTGAAGAATGTAGCCTCATCTCCCGTCTAACAGCCATGAGATTAAGAGTGTGATCGGAGAGTTTTTGTGTTCTTCTGCGGCGGGTCTTGCAGAACTTAGCTCCGACCGCATGGACAGTTTCCACGAGCTTGTCATTCATATCGTCCACTTCATTGCAGTCTTCTAGGCACTGAAAATGGTTTTGTAACTCGAGCTGAAAGGTTTCGGGACTTTGGATTAGAGCACGAGGGGGACGGAGCGTTGACTTCATCAGACGAGACCTCTCCAACTTAACATTTAGGTTCAGTGTGCCTCTAATCATTCGGTGATCGCTGCCGGTTTTCACCCTCGCGATCACTGAGACATCAGTGATCGCGAGTGACAGTTGTCGTCTAGTCGTCATAATGAAGTCAATCTCATTTTTTGTCGAACCGTCGGGGCTCGACCAGGTCCACTTCCTGTGGGGCCGCTTCTTGAAGAAAGAGTTCATCATAAAGAGTCCCTCTTTCTCCATGAAGTCGTCAGCTGCTGGCCCCTTGGGTTCCGTTGCCCTATTCCAAATTTCCCTACTTTCAGCTCACCGTTCTCTCTTGTGCCTAGTTTTGCATTGAAGTCTCCCATTAACACCGTATATTGGGTTTTGGAGGAATGCATGGCTCTAGAGATATCCTCATACATTTCCTCCACCTCCTCATCGGGGTGTGCCGAGGTTGGTGCGTAAACCTGTATGACCTTCAGCGAATACCGTTTGGTGATTCTGAGTATAAGGTACGCAACCCTCGTCGACACACTCCCGATCTTTACAACGTTGCTAACGAGAGACTTGTGGACGATAAATCCGATACCTCCTTGGGACAGATGATCGCCCTCCCGGTGATAGAGCAAGTTGCCGGATTCGAGGATTACCGTGTCCTCCCCCTCTCTTCGGACTTCGGATAATCATATAATATGCCAGCGCAACTTGTCTATCTCTTCTTCCAGCTCCACGATCTTCTCGTCAGTCCTCAGGGTGCGTGCGTTGTACGTTGCCAGGTCGAGTCGTAGTAGGTGGCAACCGAACCTCTACCGGAGATTCTTAGCACCCCCTGCCCCGCCGTTACCATGGTCGCCACCGTAGCTAGGAATAGCGGGGCCGCCGGGGACTGGGGGCCGTCTCTTTGTTACTCTCGTCATTGGGGGGTATTTTTTTTTATAGGAGAAGGGTGACAAACGAGTCACACACAGTCCACCCGATGGTAAGCGGTTGCTGCGGCCCATAGACATCTACATCTATCCTCTATTACAAATCAAAATGTAGATGCGTTGTCACCCGTGAGGGCTAAGATGGAATGCCTCATTTCCAGTAAAAAGGGCCTCCGGCCACCTGCACTCACCAAGCGAAACGCAGAGGTAAATCTCTACTTCACGCTGGTTTTATGTGAGGTCGTGGTACCAACCCGGTTCGAGCCGGCCCATCCGTGAGACAGCAAAAGCTGCCGCGTGGCTCTACCACTGTTGAAAATAGGTATTTGCCATAGTTGCCACGCTTGGCGAGCGGGTTGGAAACCGCAGTTTTTTTATTGTAATTTTGGCTATTATTAGGAAGATGCTGCTGCCCATCTCCCGCCTGTTTCCCTATGTCGCCTTTTACGACACCCACGGGAAGATATGGGGTAGTGCATATTCTTGACCGTCACTACACGGCACATAATAGCTTGAACTAAAGATGGGCTCGTGCAGTATTCTGCAGGAATTCCAACGCCACTTTTTTATTATATTCTGGGGGCTATAGTTCTAATTGTTAATCGGAAATTGTGTTTATGATCGATAGCACCAGCATTAGCACCAGTATTACGTTATCGTAATATTATATAAACGTACATTATCTATGTTGTGGAGGCACCCGGCATCTATATTACCTAGGTCCGATCCGGTCCTTAGAGAAAAATTTAAAGAAATAAATATATTAATTTTGGCCTCTCAATATATTTACCAGAATTTAATGTATGTCCACAAAAACAAAAATAGTTTTATTAAAAATAGTGAAGAGATGTAGGTACATTCTGTAAATACTAGGAACAAGCACAAGTTAGTTATACCAGTTACTCAACTCCAAAGAGTCAGTAACTCCTTCATGGGGCAATGTGTACGCTTTTACAACAAAGTTCCAGAAAAAATGCAGACCTTTTCTATAAAAAGGTTTAAATTATTTATAAGGCAAAAATTGTCTAGTAAAGGTTATTAATTATTATACTACTAAAGAGTACATGACTGATAATAACCCCTAGGTATGAGGTAATCGCTACCATGCTGTTTCTAAATGTTTTCATAACAATTGTATAAAATATTATTTTATACAATTTTTTAAACCCAGCGAGACTTTCTTTAAAAAAAAGTCTCGCTGGGTTTCTTGCTGGTTCTTCTCAGTACAGAGGTTTTTTTTACTAACCAGTGGTAAAAGTAAAAAATGACTTTCAATAAGTATTATGTACTGTAATCAATACTGAATAAAAATGATTCTATTATATTCTATGGTTGTAGCACGAATGGTTTGGCTCAACCGGGGTAGGCTTTCACAGAATACCAACGTAAAATTGCAGCTTAATGTGTTTCGTATGGTGAGTGTAGAGAACCAGATACCCTTTTTACGAGGCGTTCCATCTCAGTCCTCAGGGGTGACAACGCATCTGCATTTTGATTCTTGAGGATAAATGTAGTTATCTATAGGCGACAGCATCTACTTACCATCAGGTGGAGTGTGTGCTCGTTAGTCACATATATAAAACATCAATTTATTTTATTAACACATTTGCAGGAATTGGACGGCAGCGCAGAAGGTGCGGCCGAAGGAGAATGGAGTTTGCAGGTTAAACAATCCAAGGATAAGCACTCGCATTTGTTCCTGTTCGCCCGAACTGGACGTGATAAACATGAATGGTATGATTTAAACTACTGTCACAGGAAACATGAACAGATGACATAAGAATTATGTGTGCGTGCATGTGTGTGGTGGTTGTGTGCGTGTGCAAGAACGCCTGCATGTACGTCAACATAAGTGCAAGAGCCTGTGTGGGCTTGTGCTCGTGCCAATTTCCGCGATTGCATTACGCATTTTGTTTCTGAATGTGTATTTAGGGCTGTGGTTAAACATTTTATTGTTTCGCAACTTCGACTACCTCTAAGGGCAAACATTAAAAAATGAAATATAAATAAGAAGCGACTAGTTATTTAGAAAGAATGGATAAAATTAAACTAGATAGGCCGACCAGCCCAGATTTATTTATTCTGTACATAATGTCTTAACTAAGTTGACATCTTTGTAATCAGGTTCCGACGACTTAATTCGGCTATATCGGAGGCAAATGCGTCCAACGACTCGTCCGCGGCCGAAGACAAGCCGACGAGCGAACAGTCGCAGGAGACCAAAGATGGCGTCGAGCTAGCAGTGTACAAATCATCGGAAAAGGACACCGTCACTGTTACGAAGGTAATAATACAGTAATACATTATACTTATCTGATTTTTCAGCTTTCAAACAACCTGTTTCTCAATGATCAACAATAATGCGTATTTATGCATCGTCGTCAGGTCGTGAAGTCACCTGCCAGAATAAGCCCCTTTCATTTGAAATGAAAGAATTAATTTTACACACACTGAAGCAGTGTAGTGGACAATTTGTTCCATAACTATCTCAGAAATGAGTGGAGGACTAATCCCGGCAGTGGGAAGTATATAGCCTGTAACTTTATTTTTTATATATTTTTTTCTCTTTTTTTTTTAAACAAACAAACATACAATATCATCTTATCACTAAACGTAATACTACATATATGTGCTTAATAATCATACAATCAACACCGTTATTCACATATTACTGTAGGGTCAATGCGCAAAAGTATTTATATTTAAATTTAAATTAAAACAGCCCATTCATGAATAAATGCAGAGAAAAACAAACTGAAACAAAATGATTGTGAAGTATCTCTAAAAGAAAATATAGCCGTGAGATATACTTATTACACCAAGTTTTTGAATTGAAATCAATATAAAAATAAATATCAATTGAATTACTTCACTGCACTGTATATGCATACACATAAGCACACACAAACATACATATTATATACATAAAATGCACATACCTATATAATTCAGTTAGATATAAATAATTAAATTAAACATAATATATAAACAATTACATTAAGTTGTATTTTAATACAGATAAAACCTCAAATACTAAATAATTATATTTATACTGTCATATGTCGGAAACTGCAAGGTCATCTACAATTTTCAAATTTGTCTGCACGGGTGGTTTACAAGTGCCAGATTCATCTACACGTTGTGCACTCTGTGACTGATGGACGAGACTGGCGGATGGTAATCGATCCAAAAATGCCGAAACCAATTACTTAAAAATGAACTCAAGTACAGATGAACACTGCCTTCTAACTAACACGACTCAGTAATTGAGTTTTATTGTTAATGCTAATAAACTTCGGTCAATATTAACTAAGACATTAAGAAAGAATTAAATTCCTTTATTGTCTATAGATTAATTTATATTTACAGAACAAAACCAAGGACTCGGTGTCGGAGAGCGCTGGCATACCTACTATGTATCCGTTACTGGGACACGCGAATTCCTACGAAAAAAGTTTTTGGGCGTACTTATTCAAAATTATGCAGGTACATTTGTCAATGAGCACGATGAATGCGAGTATTAAAATAAAAAAAATATAAATATAAAAGTATATTATTTTTGAAGTTATACTTCTTTTGGGGCGTTTGGGGAAAATGATGAGAGTGCATTTTTACGATGCGCGCGCTCGATGTGCATAACAATATTTTTTTTTTATAGGATTAGGGTGACTAACGAGCACACAGTCCACCTGATGGTAAGTGGTTGCTGTGGCCTATAGACATTAACATCTATCCTCTATTACAAATCAAAATGCAGATGCGTTGTCAACCGTGAGGACTAAGATGGAATGCCTCATTTCCAGTGAAAAGGGCCTATAACAACAATAAATTATATGACAATTTCAGTGGGTAACTATCTCTCAAGTTTTCGTGGGAACTCAATTTTTAATTATTTTAGTTTTGTTACGCTAAAGAAGTATAACTTCCTACGTGCGTACATAACTACACACACACTTTTATTCCTATTTTAATACTCGGTTTTGGCTCGGTTTGAATTATTTGAAATATAATGTTACTTATCAGACGTAAATAAGAAAAATCCGGTAAGTATAGTAATTTAAAACTAGAATCGGGTTATTAAAAAAAAACTTTGCTCGTAATATATCTAAACTTTAGTTCCTAAGTGCATTGTTAGAAATTGTTATACAATAAGTAACAAAAACCCTGTGGTTCCCGTTAAGTACGTTATCAGGATCAGTATTCAAACCTATAGAAATATTTTTTTTTAAAAACTAGAGCAATGATTTTTTTTATTTTATTTAAATAAAAAAAATTGTATGCAAACTGTATGTGATTTTACTACCTCTGCATTGTCTGGGGAGTAAGAAGATTGTCAAAGACCCCGCTTTACTTAGCTTTAGCATCGGCTAGTGTCAGTAAGAGGTAATGAAACCACATAAAATTATTTTTTTTAAATAAAATTAAAAAAAAATGGTCGAGATTTAAAAAAAAGTTATTTCTATAAGTTTGAATACTGATCCTGATAACGTACTTAACGGGAACCACAGGGTTTTTGTTACATGTTGTATAATAACTGGTGACTCATTTTTGGGAAGATGTATAACAATTAAGAACAATGTCCCTACAATATTACTGAATTGCCTTAGCATAAAATTAAGGCGCATGTAAAAAGCATTCCGATGAAAAAATATTGTTTTAAATAATTTATTTTTTTATAGAATAAGGGTGACAAACGAGTACGCAGTCCACCTGATGGTAAGTGGATGCTTTGGCTCATAGACATCTATCTTCGATTATAAACCCATATGTTAGAATGCGTTGTCGTGTGAACTAAGATGGAATGCCTCGATTCCAGGTCTCTAATTATAAGATAAAAATGCTTGGACATTTTCTTGAATAATGTAAACATTTGCAAAAAAAACGGCCACCTAAGCAAAGTACCAATTTTATTGTAACTATTAGATTGTTTGATAATTTTACGTAGTTATATTCAGAATTTTATAAATTAATTGGTAAGGAAATGTTTTCGTCAGTTTTATCATATTTTAATAAAATTAATGAAAAATTATGTTAAAGTTCAAAGTTCTAGTAGTCTAATGCACGCTAAGTAAATAACTAGCGGCTCGCTAAGTAAAACTGAAACACGTTTTTTTGTTTCTTTTTTCTTCAATAGAGTAAAAACAGACATAAGTTTAGGATGGAGTGTGACTCCTTCATGCTGAAATCACAGCTTGCATTCCTCTGGGCATGCAAGCGAGTATGGTTTCTTGCGAAATACGTTCTTTAGCTCTCTGATGTTCTGCGGAGCCGGCTGTATTAATTTCACTCGTCGTTTAAGGACGTCCCAGATGTGCTCTATAGGATTTAGGTCGGAACTTCGAGATGACCAATCCAAACGACAAACTCCGACCTCTAGCACATACGCTTCCAAATCTTCAGAGCGATGGGCGCGAGCGTTCGACCATAAAAATTTAGTTTTCGTTCAGAGCGGCCAATTCTAGTTGCGCATGAAGTATTTGAATTTAAGCTATGTATCGGTGTCAAGTTAGTGTGCCGTTTTCGATCAAGACTAACTCCGTACGACACAACGAATTTATTTCTGCCCAAAACAAAACAAAGATCCCACTGTAACGTGTGATTTCTTCAAAATATACCTCTGTAAAGCGTTCTTCTCGTCTTCGTAGTACTTGCTGGCGTCAGTCTTCACCGTACAGAATTCTGACTTCATCGGACAACAATACCCTATGCAAAGATGTTTTATAGGTCCAGATACTGTGTACGCGCGCCTAAAACGCTTCCATTTCAAAGGCGCCAATACTGGTGTATTCGTTCGATCGTTCCGCCATTACGCCAGCGACGTTCACTGTGAATATACGTCACGCACTGGTGTTTTTAATTTCGCAAAATAATTGTTTGTGCTGCGAAATCATGTAAAAATTACTCTTGGAAAAAAGCTAAGGATAAGAACATCGCTTTTCATAAATAAGTATACAATTTTATGGTGTATTTCTTTGCAAAAGATTACGAAAGCTAAATGTCAATACAAGTAATAATACTGCGCAATAATATTCGAGTGTTGCCTAGTCTATGAAATGTTTTTACCATTTTTTAATGTCACGATCAACCGGAAAGTTTATCTGTATAGGGGTTTTAAACGGTCTAATTTTACAGATTTTATCCAAACCTATAGAGTATAGTTTAATTATAATATATTATAAATAATATATGTTACGAACATAAATATCTACTGTGCTTTTTTATTTATTTTTAACTGTCACATTAATTATAGGTTTTATTACATATCTTCAATATTTTAGTGCGATGTTCGTACCTACATAAAACACACATAACCAACCATTTCCCCATACACACATGCACACAAATGCACACGTCTCGCACACACATTTTATACTCGTAGAATCAATAGGTACGTCAATATGAATTAAATATGAAATCTCCCACATTTTTTGGGTAATCAATTCGCACTGTTATTACCGAAGTCACGCACATTAATGCAGCCATGGTACGTAACATATGCGCGTCGCGTGGTACTCACGCACACATGAATCAAAGACTGGCGTCACTATGAACGGTGCGGTGTGTTAGCAACACGGTATCTGGACCTATAAAACATCTTTGACCCTATCCCAGTGTTCTTCGAGTCCATGACATACAATTTCGAGTCGAGCGAACTCGGTGCTCACGGAGTAAGTTAGGGCCGCGGTCTGGGCGATGACTGCGTATTTTGGCATCGAAAAGCATCCTGACTGTCCGTAAACTAATTTGCACATTTCTTACTTCTTCGAGGTTGTTCTTGAGATGCAAATATGAAGATTTGCGATTTCGCAACGCTTGCCTCACCAGAAAACGGTTCTTCCGTCATGGCTCGGTACATGGCTTTCTTCCAGAACCAGTCCTTCTCTTGACAGGACCGGTCTCTTGATACCCCTGCCAGGTTCTTTAGACTGTCGAACGACTCACATTTAACCTCTGAGCCGCGAAGCATTGGCTACAACCGTTCTCAAGCAGCGCAAGAATTTTTCTGGCTTTATCACATTTCTATTGCTTTCGAGATCGCTAAACAGGAATTACAATACTTTAAAATGTCAAGGAAATGAGATAATTTAATAAAAATATACTAAATACTAATATACTAAATAAAAATACCAAAAGTTTGTTTAATGTACTAAAAGTTTATAAGTAGTCGATATTACATATTCAAAGTTTGTCAATAAACAAGTTTAAAAGTTTGATTAAAGAGAAACTGTACAAAAAGGGTTATTATAATATCAAGGAATACATTGAACGAAAATAACCCCTGGGAATAAGGTGATCGCCACCATGCTGGTTCTATGAAAAATCATTTAAAATTGTATAAACGAAATTATTGTTAAGTGATGTTTGAAAAGAAAAAAGAAAAAATAATCCCGCTGGGTTTCTTGCTGGTTCTTCCCAGAACAGAGGTATTTTCCGAACCGGTGGTAAATAAAAAAATGACTTTCAATAAGAATTATGTAATAATCAATATTGAATAAAAAATTATTCTATTCTATTCTGTTAACTTTCGTGAGTTCGTTTTATAACTGTCTAGTAACATGTTCAAATTATTAAAACCTTTTTCGTATTGTATTTACAGGAAAAAAAATCAAAACGCCCTTTTTTGCAGATGTGTGTATACAGGATTATTTTGCAATATATGCCCGAATTTGCAGAGAAGGTTCAAATAAGTAATATAGGCGAATGGGGAAGAAAAATTAATAAAAAACAATCTCAACCATTCTGTCCTTTTTATCTTTTAAATTCAGAATGCGTGGATTATTTTAAATGATTGTCGTTCATAAATATCTAACGCTACTATTTTACTACACACGCACACTGTCGTAAGGATCGGCAAAAAGTAGTGAATTGAATCGCACCCAGAGGTGTGCGAATACGCTTAATTATTGCCCATAAATCACAATAAATTATTGATAATTTCAAGTAAAAGTAGAAGTATAATTTACTCGTATTTTCAAAAACCACAATAACGGTATGTCATTATTTATTTATTTAAACTTAAGTTTAAAATTTGGACACTGAAAAATAACCCTGCATATTTTTATAAAATTAAGCTTTAACTTATTTTTATCTTCCCGACGTTTCGGGTGCTTTCCAGCACCCGTGGTCACGGGGGACTGAGGTGTTTGACGTCCTGCTGTCATAGTTAGCCCGGCTACCTTTAGTTTTTTAATATTAATTTTTGGTTCGAAAAATTATAAATAATATTAATTTTGAAGGTAGCCAGGCTAACTATGACAGCAGGACTAGAGAGAACTATGACGTCGGGAAGATAAAAATAAGTTAATATACGCGATAAAATCCGTAAAATTAGTTTTATTTAAATGTGTAGTGTTCGCGTAAATATAAGAAATCATTAAGCTTTAACTGTTGAAAGGAAAATATTAGACTTGGGAGTTGCCGCTTTTTACAATGTTTTCTGCAGACGGGATTAGTTGAAGCCATAGCATATTTTAACTTTCAATAAGTGCTTAGTAAAGGGCAATTTAGTATAAAAATATTTTGACTGACGAAACGAACGACGAAAGAAAAAGACCCTTATCAATTATTAGAAGCAATTTAAAGTTGATTATTGATTTCGTTAAATCCTGCCATAAGTACTTAATTTGGCTTGTGTTCGGCAGTGGAAAATTTCAAAGCCGCTATGGGTAAATAAAATTTATGGGAGATACAAATATTTGGTTCCATCGCTACAGTCGCATGAACGCGAACAGAGGCGCAAGGTGGATGTCGGCCTCATGTGCCAAATAGAACCCTCTCCCCACGACCGCTTCAAGAGCAAGAGGAAGAAGAAAGGACGGGGAGAAGACGTTGGTTATTCAACTATATACGTAGTTATTATATTGAAAATTTTATTGTGATTATTAAAGTTCAATTTATATGTTGCTACTTTTCGCCTTATGTAGTTCTATGTAGTAATCGGAGTAAATCATAAAACCGTGTAAGATATTGTTTAAATTATGTCATTATTATAATAATATTATGTCATCCTTGTAAATTGAATTATCTATTTTGGTATTTATTGTAAGGAGAGGAATGAAACTTATCATTCCGAAGCAACTGTGCTATAACTGTAACACAGTTGCTTCGGAATGCACACACCCATGATAGTTTTAAATTCCATAGAGTACTGCCAAAAGATATCGTTAAATATTTTAAAGCTATTGATGTTAAGAAAACGGCAGATTTATGGGGGATTTCCGTTAAAGTTATTTTATCTATAATAGATATATTAGCACCTTATCTAGCCACTATATTTAATATAAGCGTCGAATCTGGTGTGGTTCCTGATTTAATCAAACATAGTAAAGTCATACCTATATTTAAATCTGGTAGTACAATAGACCCCGCCAATTTTAGACCAATTTCTGTACTACCAACATTAAGTAAAATTTTTGAAAAAATTATTTTAGATCAGATGTTAAGTTTCTTTAATATTAATAAATTGCTACATAAAAATCAATTCGGTTTTACAAGGGGTCGCTCGACAACTGACGCTGGTTGAGCTTATTAAACATATTTTTGTGCATGGGAGAATTCAGAGGATGCTTTGGGTATATTTTGTGACCTTTCCAAGGCCTTCGACTGTGTTCACCATGAGACATTAATCAGGAAGCTACAGTACTATGGTGTCAAGAACACAGCGCTTAAACTTATTATTTCATATTTAAGTAATAGAAAGCAGAAGGTTATTATCAATGGTAAAAGTTCTTCCGGGTCACCTGTACTAATGGGTGTTCCTCAGGGCTCGATTCTCGGACCATTCCCGTTTCTGGTGTATATTAATGACTTACCTCACCTTGTAGGGGATAGTCATGATATAGTATTATTTGCTGATGATACTTCCTTGATTTTTAAACTTAAACGTCAATCATTTAAATGTGACGAAGTGAATAATGCTATATCAAAATTAGTGCATTAGTTTAACGTTAATAATCTGCATTTGAACGGAAATAAAACTAATTGTGTTAAATTTTCAAACAACGAATGTTAAAAATCTGAATACCAATGTGTTTTTAAATGGGGAGGAATTGAGCCCTGTTGTATCCACTGTTTTTCTTGGCATCACTCTTGACGCAAAGCTTCAGTGGGGCCCCCATATATCCAAATTAGCAAGCAGACTAAGTTCTGCAGCCTATGCTGTAAAAAAGATTAGAGGTCTCACTAGTGTCGAGACAGCTAGATTAGTTTATTTTAGTTATTTCCATAGCATAATGTCTTATGGGATTTTGCTATGGGGAAATGCGGCTGATTCAGAAACTATTATTGTTTTAAAGAAGAGGGCCATTAGAGCTATTTACAATCTAAAACCGAGAGAGTCTCTTAGAGATAAATTTAAAGAAATTAATATATTAACTTTGGCCTCTCAGTATATTTACGAAAATTTAATGTATGTTCACAAAAACAAAGATAGTTTTAGTAAAAAAAGTGATATACATTCTGTAAACACTAGGAACAAACACAAGCTAGTGATGCCAGTTTCTCGACTCCACAGAGTCAGTAATTCATTCTTGGGGCAATGTATACGCTATTACAACAAGGTCCCGGAAAGTGTACAGGTTCTCTGTATTACCAAGTTTAAATGTTTTATTAAGCTGAAACTGTATAAAAAGGGTTATTATAGTATAAATGAATACATGGTTGATAATAACCCCTGGGAATGAGGTGGTCGCTTCCAAGCAGTTTCTAAAATAAATGTTGTAAATAGTTCGTAATCATTTATATTGTAAAATTTATTTTAAAAAAAATGTCCCGCTGGGTTTCTTGCTGGTTCTTCCCAGGACAGAGGGTATTTTTTCGAACCAGTGGTAAAGTAAAAAATGACTTTCAATAAGAATTACACATGTAATGTATATTGAATGAAAATTATTCTATTCTATTCTAGTCTTTTTTGTGCACATTTGTGCACAAAAAAGAATATCATGGGTGTGTGTGCGTTGCCCTTAAGGCGGTTAAAATAAAGTGAACATACACACATGATCTTTCCATACAAAATGCATTTACCAATTAATTTAATGCTTTTTGATAAAGCAAAGTGATCTTTCTCATAAAGCCATGAACCCTTTGCTGAAATAAGATCCATTTGCCTTTCGTGAGCGGATTTTTTTACAAATAAAACTTACGGCTATTATTTAGCATTGTTTCTTCACAATTGATCGAATTTTGATCAGAAGCGATACATGTTCTCCTAAACTGACTGAAAGAAAAACAATGAGGAAATCAAAATGGGAATGACATGAGGCATGTGAAACATCCACTTTTCAAGAGAAGAAGTAGATGTTTCACTTGTTCCAGAGTAAGAAAACGTAAATCATTGCATTAGTGTCTATTGTAGAAACCTTAATACAGTCTAATTGGTAAATATTCGTAGCGTATTATTTATAGCAGTTGTTATTAGTAGACATTTTTAGGTCATGTACTGTATATTATATTGTTTTAAATATATCTAGAAGCGTGATCATACTGAAGCATTTTTTTAGAACTGTAGGATATTGGGATTTGCAGTCCACTTTATCGTAAAAGGATAACGGTAACGAAAATTAGGTCCATTGTCGCCATTAATTATACAATACAATACCTTTTATTGTACACCAAGAAAAGTTAAAAATAAAAAAAATAAACAACTATTGAGGGAAATACAAAGGGCGGTCTGCATAGCAATCTCTTCCAGACAACCCAGAAGAAGAAATAAATAAAAATAAGAAGAAGAACAATTATACTTGGTTTCTAAAATTTCATATTGAAACATCAGAAAGCACACTGCATTTAGCAGCAGAAATAAGTAAGGAGCTAGCACCTAACCTAATTTGTAATGTTTTCTTGATGTACAAAAAAGGGATCGCATTGTAGTGTATTCATACGTGAGGCCGCGGAGTGCGAGTGCTGTTCTGAGAGCGTGTGTTTGTAATGTTTCCCTGGTGTACAGTGGAGGGATTTGTATTGGGTTGTGTTCGTTTGAGTGATATTGAGTGGGTGTGCGCAGGGCGCGGGCGGGGGCGGCGGTGGTGGCGCGGGCGCGGAGGAGGCGGAGTGCGAGTGCCGGCTGCTGCCGGGCGAGGTGGCCTGGCTCAACACGGTGCTGGCGCGCCTCATGTTCGACGTCATGCGCGACCCTGTCATCATCGCGCGCCTGCAGGCACGCATACAGCGCAAGCTCAACACGCTCAAGGTACCCATACGTCTTTTTATATATTTTTTATATTATGAGGCTGACAAAAGAGCACACTGTCCACCTAATGATATGTGGATCCTGTGGTCCATATACATTTACATCTTTCTTTTATTAAGGATCAAAATGCAAATGTGTTATAATCCCTGAGGACTAGGATGAAATGCCTCTCCTCGTTCTCAGTTCTCTCGCTCGTTACTAGTAAAAAGGTACTCTGGTTCTCTACACTCACCACGCGGTAATTTAATTTGCTTTTAATACATTTTTGTTTGATAATATGAACTACGTGCAGCATTGTGAAGACGAGACATATTACTTTTTATGGTATTCACCATTAACAATATAGTGGCGATGTAAAAATATCCACTACACCAAATCGTCCCAAGAAGCTACAGAGGGGACTGAAGCAGGAAATGGGTAGCAGCACTTTCCTGGTCCCAAAATCATAAAAAAACTATGGTTACCAACTCGCCCGCCAAGCGTGGTAAGCCAATCTGTAGGGGAGGTCAATGTTCAACAGTACACTTTTATAGGCTGTAAGTAAAGGGGGAAGAGTGTGCGCCATTTATTGATCATTCAAAAAAGATAAACATAAATATATATATATATATATATAATAATAATATAATATGGCTAACATAAGCCTTATTATTTTGTTAAAAAAGAAACTATTTTGGAGTTGAAAAGGGAAAATACGAGATGATCACTTTATTAATTTTTCAGTACCACAATATATATTATCACAATATATTATTGTACGATTCTTGTATAAATTGTCATTTTTTGAAGATGGTTATGGCTGATGACACCTATTAATTTAGATTCTTCTGACATTCATATTGCAGAGATTTTTTTATCTTTTCATGTTGGTTTATAAAATAAAATTTCATTTCCGCGATATTTATATTCACATCCACAGTCTCTTAGGTATTTTCACTTTTCTGAACATTTCATCTTTTGTTTCGTCCAAAATCCAATTACTAAATTAACTGAATTTTGACAGGAATGTGCTTGTCCTTGTCCATCTTGAACAATCTTGTGTTGAAAAGGTGTAGGTAAATGCTTACATAGCACTTAAAATGAATTGAGAATGTAGTGAGTTACAATAAGTAGAGCGTAGAGTAGTAGCGTATAGTGAAGGGGCCACGGGCGGTGTGGGTGTGCAGCTGCCGTCGTTCATGAGCCCGCTGCTGGTGACGGAGCTGTCGCTGGCGGGCGCGTGCCCGCTGGTGCGGCGCGTGGCGGCGCCCGCGTGCGACGAGCGCGGCGTGTGGCTCGACGCCGACCTGCGCTACGACGGCGGCGCCTACATCGCCATATCCACGCAGATCAACCTCATGAAGCTCAAGGAGAAGAGTGAGCATACCATACCCGTCTACTTTCAATAATAATCAAACGCTTCTGTGTATAACTAACTACTTGACAGGCTCTGCGGCCTTACATTGCGCACTATGTTACCCTAAATTCTCCGTTACTAGTTAAGTCGACTGCGAGTGGCGAAGAAAACTAGTTCTTTGTTTTATAAAGCGCGAATGTTGTTTTCGACAATCTAACACTGAAAGAGATCAGGAGATCTTCATCGCCCACCCTGCAGCAGAGATCAAACAATTATTGACCTTCTATTCACGGGCCCATACCACACCACGGTGTGTTCTGGAACAACGAGTTGGGCGTGACCCCTGAGCAGACGTTCAATTCAGAATCTGTCTCCTCTCTCAATAGAAAGATTTGACGACTAAGATTACGGGTATTTTGGAAACATTAACTCGCGTCGCCAACAAACACTGATTTTGTTTACTTTGTTAACTAAGAAAACGATGACATTATTTTTATATCTTTTTATATTCACACTAGCTGTTCCCCGCGGTTTCACCCGCGTCATCACGTGTCCGAAGTGCGCGACATGACCTAGTTCAAGCATCTTATAACGGCTAGGGTTTAAGCGTCGTTCGCGCGCCCAGCCAAGTATTGAATTATTTTAATCTTACATTATCTCTTAAACTATGCGTCCAAATAACATGGTATAAAAAAGAAAGTTTATCTTCATAAAATTGTCTTGATGATGAAGTAACTTTCATTCGTAAGGATAAATAGGCCATGCCTAATAATAACGCTCATAAATCACTTTTAAATTTTCAATATTTTTTGTAACAAAATACCAAATTATGGCTTATGTATAAGAAATAGACATATGGTGTCGCGGACTTTTTTTTAGACGGAGTAAAGGTCTATATTTTTCTAGAACATTTTATTCACGTATCCCTAACGATAACACCAGCGTACGCGGATAAATCATTTCGGGAGTGCTTTTTCTTCTGACTTGCTTAACAAATATCCATATTTAAGGCTAGCTGAGTAATATAGCTTAATGCTAGATATTCCACATGAATCTGGCTATAATATACAAAAATAATTTTTCAAACCGGACTGGTAGTTCCAGAGATTAGCGCGTTTAAACAAACAAAAAAACTCTTCCGCTTTATTATATTACTATAGATGATCCGTGTAATAGGTAGATAGTTGAAATTTTCATAGAATGTGTATTTCTGTTGCCGCTATAATAAAAGATATTAAAAATTAAAGGGAACTCCCCTACTAAAAACGTGTTTTACGATGGTACGGAACCCATCATGCGCGGGTCCGGATTTCACTTGGCCGGTATTTTTGTTCTGAATTGCCGATCTAGTACTATACATAGAAGTCTTTGATAATAAATAAAAATAAATTTAATTTGTTTTTATAGATTACAGGTGACAAATGAACACAGTCCACTTGATGGTAAGTATATGGTATGGCCCATAGACATCTACATCTATCCTTGATAAAGAATCAAAATGCAAATGCGTTGTCACTCCCTGAGGAATTAGATGAAATACAACGTGTTTTTTTTTTAAGTTTCGATCTCTCGATACCGTAGCTAGCGCACAATCGAATGGTGGTTCATATTGGAATTATAAGAACCTGTTTGTGAAGTCTTCAGCAGTCCGCTGCTTAAATCTTTTGTTCGGCAATTGCATGCAACGTGAATACTTTTTTTTTTACAGGATAGGGTGACAAATGAGCACACAGTCCACCTGATGGTAAGTGGTTGCTGTGACCCATAGAAGTCTACATCTATCCTCAATAAAGAATCAAAATGGAGATGCGTTGTCACCCGTGAGGACTAAGACGGAATGCCTCTTTTCCAGTAAAAAGGGTCTCCGGTTCTCTACACTCACCATACGAAACACAGCAGTGTTAAGCTGCTATTTGATGCTGGTATTCTGTGAGAGCGTGGTCCTTCCCCCGGTCGAGTCGACCCATTCGTGCTACAACTATACTACTAATATAGCTGCAGCAGGGCTCTACCACGTGTAAATTGTGTCTTGATAAATTTGTCCTATTTATGTAATAAAATATTTAAGAAGTAAATTTTTCATTTATTAAAAATAATCTCCGGATAATGAAAAATCCGCATGTGCCTAACAGCGCTGATAACGCTTGATCGTAACTCGATCGTGTTTGTCGATTCGAATTGGTTTGCGAGTAATGTTTTCAAATCAGTCGCGTAAATTCTTTTTTGGAACTAATTTTAGAAACCTACTTCCGAAATCTGAATCAAAAAGTGAATCGAATTCGAATACAATTTCGGGAGTAACCACTCGCCGTTAGTTTGCTGAAATCCTTTATTTTAAAGATGTTACAATTAATTCGCTGAGATACGCGTAAAAATACCTCTCTCCTTGTCAGAATTAGGTAGTTCCTCCTTTCATTTACTTATTTTGATTGTTTTTACTTCATTTTAATAGATGTAACCTTAGAGGACCAATTAATGCCAGCAAATGAAAACGTCGAGGAAACTGAGCTGAATGCTCCTTCGTCTCCGGGACCCGGTGCTGAAAAACAATTTCAAGTATGTTGTATTATTTTAAATCCACCTATGACGCGGGGCTAAATCGGCCACCACGAAAGAATGTATTTTGTGCAATTGACCTTTTTTATTATTATGTACGAGCAGCTATGCAGGTCTAGAGCATCTAGACCTAAAAAATCTATTTTGATCACTGCTATGTCTACAGTTCACTGCTAAGCCTAAGTCCTCAATGAATAGAAGGAGTTGCTTAGCTGTGAGTAATTTCACTTCTTCTGGGCAAAGTACATAGTTTCCCAGATGAGTGCTACGTTTGCGCATTAAGTGTTCGCAATTTTTCAGGATGTGTAAAAGCGTTTACTTCCTCCAGGGAGCAAACCCGGCACATCCTTGAGTTGCTTAGTCTCAGGATGGACATGTGCTTTTTAAGACAACGGTGTCCAGTCAGGGCTCTTACCAGAATGCGTAATTTATTTTTATTTAATCCCAGGGCTTCTGAAGCGAATTTACGATCGAAAGCCTTGATTAAGATTTTAGAATGTTTTAAGCTTGGTGTATCAGACCAGATCTTAAGTGATTTATCGTGGTAAAGAGTTTCCAGGGTCAATCGGGCGAGGGCGATTTTTCCCTTTCTGTGTGAGAGCATCGAATTCACCCACCTGATGGTTGTGGGGTCAACATTTTTAGATGTCAGGCCCCCAACCAACAGTGATTGTAGGACTACTGTCGAAGGCGCCCTCAATGTCTAGAAAGGCACAAAGAGCTATTTCTTTATCCTCCAGCGCTTTTTCGACCCTGTCAATAACACTGATCAGGGCTGTTTCCGTAGATTTACTCTGCGTTAAGCATGCTGTTTGTAGTGTATAGGTCTCGTGGCTAGAGCTACATCCCTAATATATCTATCTATAACCTTTTCCAATGTCTTAAGAAGAACCAGAGTAACCGACATAGCCCAACGGATTAGTAAGCTGAAGTGGCAGTGGGCCGGCCATATAGCTCGAAGAACCGACAACCGATGGGGAAGAAAGGTTCTCGAGTGGCAGCCTCGTACCGGTAGGCGAAGTGTAGGGCGTCCCCCCACGAGATGGAGTGACGACCTGGTAAGACATGCAGGAAGTCGATGGATGCAGGTGGCTCAGGACCGTGCTTTGTGGCATTCCTTGGGGGAGGCCTATGTTCAGCAGTGGACTTGTGAAGGGCTGTAATGATGATGATGATGAAGAAGAAAGGAAGAAAGACTTTTAACAGTGGTAGAGCCACGCGGCAGCTTTTGCTGTCGCACGGATGGGCCGGCTCGAACCGGGGTGGTACCACGACCTCACAGAATACCAACGTGAAGTAGAGGTTTACCTCTGCGTTTCGTTTGGTGAGTGCAGGTGGCCGGAGGCCCTTTTTACTGGAAATGAGGCATTCCATCTTAGTCCTCACGGGTGACAACGCATCTACATTTTGATTTGTAATAGAGGATAGATGGGCCGCAGCAACCACTTACCATCAAGTGGACTGTGTGCTCGTTTGTCACCCTAATACTATAAAAAAAAAAAACTTATAGGTCTAAAAAATTTGGTAAGGCGTAGTCCTTTCTACCAGCCTTAGGTATAATTAGAACATTGACAATTGTCCATCGTTCTGGAATATATCCCCGTGCAAAACTTGCTCTGAAGATTTTCACCAGATAAGGAAGAAGGATATCGACACCCCTCTGTAGATGGATAGGCATTATTCCATCCTTCCCACTTGTCTTATATGGTTTAAAGAGTCAACAGCCCACTGCACTAGGTTTGGCCTTATTATCTTTGTAGCCCTACACCAGTCCTCATTACTAGGCCTTCGTAGGGCTCAAGAGTTCAAGGCTAGAGTCATACGTGACCCTGGGATATGGGTTGACGTTAGTTGCTCCAGTGTTTCCGTTTCACTATTAGTGAAGTTACCATCAGGCTTTTTAAGAATCCCGATCTGATTAGCTTTAGCTTTCGATAGCATTTTGTATAGTGTTGCACTGCGAGGCAAAGACTCAACGATGCTCTCTTAGCTTTGATAATTTCTTTATTATAATCGGTTAGGGCTGCACTATAAATACCCATTTTTTGTATTTTTTTACCCTATTCCATAGTTTCCTGGTCTTATCCCTAAGCTCCTTTAGCGTAGTGTTGCACCAAGGAAAAGTTTTTATGCTTTTAGGAAACGTTTCCAAATTTCTCCTTAGGCTATCTCTGTAGACATCCCAGAAGGTCGCTTTTGGATCCCTAAAAGCTACAGTTTCATAAGTTAGTGATGCTCCAATCACAAATTTAATGTGTCTGTGATCAAACATCGAGCTTTCACTACAAACATGCCAGTCAGTAATCCGCCTGAATATATTATTGGTAGCAATGGTTATATGTAAAACTGTCGCCTCTAACGACACTAACGGGACGATATGGGGCAGTGGATATTCTTACACCGTCACTACACGCTTATAACGAACTACAATTAAACACTCTTGACTAAAATTAATTCAGTACTATTAGTGTGGCGACGGCCAGAATCACGACACCCATTAAAGCGTCTCCCACACACAAGCGGCTTGCGGTGGCTGCTAACCGCAAGCCGTGACTCCAGCCGCTGCAACAATACACCACCGCGGTCGCAGTGGCGATCTGAAGCGCCATTCGCTGTGATACCTATGCTACGAACGAACACCAGTCGAACGCCAGTCGAAGTCTTATTACACTTATTTTACTATGCCATAGTTTGTTTTTAATCGTATTCCTTTGTAATCACGGTGTGAAGTATCATAAAGTACGGGATTATTTTGCGTTGTTTTTATTAAAATAAGAATATCCACTACCCCATATCGTCCCGTGGGTGTCGGTAAGAGCCGACAAAGGGAAACTAAAACAGAACATGGGCAGCACCATCTTCTCAAAGTAATAAAAAACTGCGCTTGCTAACCCGCCTGCCAAGCGTGGCAACTATGGCATAATCCTCCCTATGAGGCAATCTATGGAAGAGGACTATGTTCAACAATGGACTTTTATAAGGCTGTAATGGTTAATGGACCGTCTCTCTCCATGACCAATAACGATTAGATCAGCTATTTCTTAAAATGTGCGATATGTCGAACAGATTACGTAAAAAGTAAATAATTTTACGTTTTTTTTTTTAGAAACGTAAACCAGCTATATACGACTCTGACGTAGAGGACTCGGCGGAATCCAGCAGTGACGATGAAAGCCCGCCGGTGCAAGTTGACGACGGCGGGGAGAACCTGCCGCCATCCGATTTGCCGTATGTTCATTATTACTTCTTAAGAGCCCTCTTACATTTCGGCGTTTCGCAAATTTAGGTATTTTACGCACCAAGCGGGCGGTGAACTACGCGACCGATACTTTCTTTCATATCTATTCACTCGCTCGCACTATAATACTGTGAGTATGGCGATTAAACGATCTTGATCTTCCATAATACAAAGTTTTCTTAGGATGGACTTCAGTGGATGGAATATTTTTTGGTGTGTCATTTTAATTTTATCTTATTAATTTATTATTATATTATTATATAATTTATTATTTATTATTATATACCATTTTGATATATTATTCATTATTTATGAAATTTAGTGTCAAAATAAGTACACATAAATATTTTAATTGTTACGTTGTAATCGAATGTTAATAATCGATTATGTCTACTACCGGTAACATAATCGGTAACAACCAAATGTAACTAATATTTTTTTAATCGGTACTTACTGTCAATTACTATAAACAGTGGTAGAGCCACGCGGCAGCTTTTGCTGTCGCACGGATGGGCCGGCTCGAACCGGGGTGGTACCACGACCTCACAGAAAACCAGCGTGAAGTAGAGGTTCACCTCTGCGTTTCGCTTGGTGAGTGCAGGTGGCCGGAGGCCCTTTTTACTTCCATGTGAGGCAAAGGCCAAATGAGGCATTCCATCTTAGTCCTCACGGGTGACAACGCATCTGCATTTTGAATTGTAATAGAGGATAGATGTAGATGTCTATGGGCCGCCTATAAGAAAAATATTTGCTGCGACGGCATTGACCGAACTTTTCTCGATTCGATAATTTCAGGCAGTACACACTTTTCATAAAAAGCTTGTAACTTGGGTAACATATTGAAAATCTAAAATTGGTCGTATTTGTAAATTTTTAGTACTTTTACTGCATTAATCTGGGCCAATACATATTATGGCAAGTATTCAGACATTTTTATTTGCTAAATGAAGCTAGCCTTGGATTTGGTAAATCCAGTCATTATTTTGATTTAATGTTACACTTGAATCACTGAATTTATAACTTTTAACTTCTTTTTTGTCGAAAGGCCGTATCAAAATCTATTCCTAAAGCTGAAATAGGATATTTAACTTCAATAAGACCGTTGCTGTATAAACCATTAGGTGAAGCCCTCAAATAACAATGATCTAGGTCAATGAATAGACCACATTTTTCTATAATAATATTTTTTTGTTTGCTCAATTGTGCACATGCTGCAGACTCGTTGTCCCTACCATGTTTAATGGAAGAGACGTGATCTAAATTATAACTATATAAAATAGTTTTAAACCGATCGATCAAAAATTGCGGTCGTAGTTGACAATGTTCTAGTATGCAGGCAATCGACGCACACTACGATAGTAATCGACGCACACTACGGTAGTATCGAAACCATGCAGCGCCCGAAATAAATGACGCAGGTCCACCCTCGGCAAGCGCTCGCGTGTTAATGATCTCAGATGGCCGACGCAGTTAAATATATAGTACTTTTATTTAATTAATTATAATATAATAGTAACGATTTTAAAAGTAAAAATAATAGCATAGTTTAAGCAAATGTTGATGATTATTTTGGTATAAATTTTACGTCTAAGTGATGTAGAACTTCGGAAATATAGAGGCTTGCATCGAAGCTTTTTTGGTCGTTTTTTGAATTATGTCGAATTTTTTTTCCTATTGTGAAAAGCATATAACGAAAATGTATTCCATTATTATTCAAGTGAAGGATATTTGGGAGATAAAAATATTTTTTTTGATGGTCGATATTCAATAGAATCTACAAATTAGAGCTCCCAAATCATGTCTTCGAGAGTTTTTGCCTAAACATGCATCGGGAGAATGATTATTACTGATTAAATAAATAAGTTATCTAAAATCCATTCCGAGCTTATTTGAGGAGAGAAAACGAACTATTTTTACCAGGTAATTGTTATTTCAAGAAATGAACGATAAACATAAAATTTCAACGAGGAAACCTTGTAATTTCGCGTTTTTTTGTAATACGCCTCTTAACACATATTTTTTTCATGTAGCGTAGGCTGCGCGCAGTAAATTATTATAAAAGATAGAATTACAATATTACCACGGTTTTATTAAGTCGCTTTTTTGTTTGTCTGTCTGTCTGTTGTTCCGGGTGGAATCTTGCAACTCAAATTACGAGCACTTCCCGATTTGCTAGAGACTTGAAATTTTGAACATACCTCAAAATCGGATGACAATGTAAGATAATGAAGTAGGAATGTAGGAAAAAAGTAGTATATTTTTTTGCACAAAATTAAAAAAATACTTGGTTCAGTTCTAAAAATTACTACCTCTATGTTTAACACCAAAAAAATTGTATCAATATTTTATAAAGGAATAATAAATAAATAATAATGTAAGGGACAACAAGTTAAAACTATTTTCTTAATTAAAGAAATAATTTGTTAGTTTGGAAAAAAAATCTAGTTTTAACTACATAATTAAAACTGATAACCGTACTTCTGGTCCCAAAGATACAGGCTATGCCTAGTTTGGGGTCCGCCAGTTAATTTTTTTATACCTAATAAGAATTAAATATAATTTAATACAAGTTACTGTTTTTTGTGTTTAGCTCTGTAGCTCTATTTTTTAGGAATAAATGTTTTTTTATTTAACACCTTGGCATGACTAAAGTCTGTCCAAAATGGGTTCCGAGAATGCTTTCTCCGCATCAAAAACATGAGCGCGTCGAAAGTTGTCGCGAGTTTTTGGACCGCTTTGGAGAGCAAAGGGAGGAAGTTATGGCCCGAATTGTAACTGGCGATGAAACTTGGGTTCACCATTATGAACTTGGGTCAAAGTAAGAGTTGATGCAGTCGCATAAAAGAGGCACAAGGCACAGAAGGTATCCTTTTGATTGATTATAAGGAACGTGGTGTTTCCATAACAGGAGAATAGTATGCTTATTTACTAGATCAATTAAAAAAAGGTATTAAAGAAGAAAGGCGAGGAAAGATTATAAAAGGCGTGCTCCTTTTGCACGACAATGCGCCCGTGCACACAAGCCATGTTGCGTCGGCGGCCATTCACCGGTGCGGTTTTGAACAACTGCGCCACCCACCCTATAGTCCAGACCTGACCCCAAGCGACTATTGTTTGTTACTGTGCCTTAACGCTGTATACGAGGGCTGCACTAAAAGTATTGTATCGGGAATGGAATATTTCCACTGTTCCTGTCATATTAAAATCTTTTTAATTGAAAAGTCATTGGTTTTAAAAATCGAATACCATTTATTTATTTAAAAAAAGATTCTCGGTCTTGTCACAAGGTTTTGTCAAACTTATTTAGTCGTTGAGAAAATGGAATTGACTCGAGAAAATTCAAGAGCGATGATTTATTATGACTTTCGAAGTGGTTTAACACAAAAACAGTGTGTTGACCGGATGATTTCTGCATGTGGTGATGAAGCCCCATCCAAAACCACAATTTATCGCTGGTTTGCTGAATTTCAACGTGGACGTGTCAAGCTTAGTGATGATCCCCGTCAAGGTCGTCCAAAAACTGCAGTCACCCAAGAAAACGTTGATGCTGTGCGTAAGCTGATTGAGGAAGATCGACATGTGACATACCACGAAATTCAGGCAACTTTAGACATTGGCATGAGTCAAATACAAATAATCTTGCATGAACAATTAAGTGTAAAAAAGTTGTTTTCCCGATGGATACCGCATTCGCTCTGTGAAGAGTAAAAAGCGGCTCGCGTTACTTGGTGCGTCAGAACTCTCGAAAGATTTCACGCAGGATCCTCAAATGCTGTATACAACATCGTATCAGGTGACGAATCCTGGATATACGCGTACGAACCCGAAACAAAAAACCAGTCACGAGTTTGGGTGTTCGAAAATGAGTTAAAGCCAACAAAAATTGTTCGTTCACGGAGTGTTGCTAAAAAAATGGTGGCCACGTTTGTCTCCAAAACCGGCCATGTTACGACTATTCCTCTTGAGGGACAAAGAACGATTAATGCAGAATGGTATGCTAGCATTTGTTTGCCACAGGTCGTATCTGAACTCCATAAAGAGAACTGCAACCGCCGCATCATCCTCCATCACGACAATGCGAGTCGTCACACCGCACACAGAACAAAAGAGTTTTTAGAGCAAGAAAACATAGAATTATTAGACCATCCGCCGTAAAGCCCCGACCTAAGCCCTAATGATTTCTATACTTTCCCTAAAATAAAGAATAAATTGCGTGGACAGAGATTTTCATCACCTGAAGAAGCTGTGGACGCCTACAAAACAGCCATTTTGGAGACCCCAACTTGCGAATGGAATGGTTGCTTCAATGATTGGTTCCATCGTATGGAAAAATGTGTCAAATTTCGCGGAGAATACTTCGAAAAGCAATAAATACATTTTTAAATAGTAATGTTGTGTCACTTCCTTGATTCCCGAAATTTTCAGTGCCGCACTCGTACACTATGCAGTTATTTAGTGTAGATCTTTTATAAGACAAGAATGATTGATTGGATATTATTTTGATATTGTTTATTTGAAGAATATCAGGAAAAGGAAAAGAAATATTTGGGTTCATGATTTATGGAAGAAATGTAGACGTCACCCTTCGCGCCACTTCCAGCAGATTCCACAGACCGCGCCGACAGTAGTTACGGCATTCTCGAGAATGCCAGAGAATTCCACGGAAGACGCGCGACTTCTTTTTTTGGCTCATATCTAGTTTGCACGTTACGCAATGAACATAAAACAAACCGTGCTTTGTGGTATTCTTTGGGGGAGACCATGTTCAGCAGTGAACTTGTGAAGGGCTGTAATGATGATGATGACGAATTCTATATGTAAATTTTGCAACTTTTCTATTAGATCATAAGATTCCATATTCACATACAGATAAAAAGGATATTAAATAAATACACATTTTAAATAATTATGTTAAAAACAATAATTTGAAGTACAATAAAGACATCATGTCTGTTCGGCTTTTTCATATAAATACAAAAAGCAAATAGTATAAAAGAACATTTATTTTATTTTACAACTTTACAAGCTGTACTCGTGACTTAGTTTATAATTGTTTGCTTGACACGATATGTATATAGACTGATGAATACACTTTTGATATAATATAGATTTGACTTGAAACTACTACTACTAGAGTCTACGTCAGTCGTAAACCTGTGATTCAATTTTCCTTTTGATTTTTTATCAGAGCGAACACGGTAGACGGAGGAGGATCCTCTAAGAAGAAATTCTTGCGAATGGTTGACAAGATTGCCACAAACAAATACTTCCAGCAGGTTTGTCATGAAATAGTTTGTTCTTGCTAAGTTATAGAAATAATGATAGTAAGTTTATTTCAGTAAAAAGAATTTGTTTATAATCATTAGTAGCCGGAGTGTTCTTTTAAGCAAATAATGCATTTAGCAAGTGACTCCGCTCTTCCATATGTGTATCTATAATTTATATTATATACTTATTAAATATGTATTTCAAAGAATAACTTAAAGACTAAAAGACAGAATTTACATTATGTTCGTGTTTGCGAACGTGCGTGCGTGCTAAATATAAATAATAATTATGTAAATATAATATTATTTTCACATGTGTCAACAGTCTGACATTTCGATACGCAATGGGCACAATTTTAATTGAATTGTGTAGGATCTGCAAAAAATCTAACTTAAATACTGTTAATACATTATAATATTTATTTGAATTATTATTATTGATATAATATTAATAACAAAATGTGGTCACAATGACCACATTTTGTTATTTGCCTTAAATAAATGAAATTGTCCTTTCATAATGGCAGCATGTCATGACAGTGTCATGAATTGGACATTTAGATACGAGGGTGGATTGAAAAGTACTCGTCCTAACCAAGAAAATAAACACATACTAAATCAGTTATATTTTTATTTTTCTACATAATCACCATCAAGTTCAATACACTTTTGCCACCTCCCCTTCCAAGCATTTAGACCGTTGAAAAAAAATGATTCTTCCTTAGAGTCAAAATAAGCGTCTACAGCTGCTTTGACCTCGTCGTTTGTCGAAAATCTTTGACCTCCCAAGTGCTTTTTTAGGTTAGGGAACAGAAAGAAGTCTGATGGTGCCAGATCAGGTGAATACGGCGGATGCGGTAACAGTTCAAAGCCACAGTTGTGAATTTCAGCCATTGACTGTACTGACGTGTGAACACGGGCGTTATCTTGATGAAACAGGACTTTTCTTCTGAGCATTCCTCGACGTTTTTCTTTTATTTCCTCTCGTAAACGACGTAGTAAGGTGCAGTAGTAATCAGAGTTTATAGTCTGACCCCTTTCAAGATAATCAATCATAATCACACCTTTCGAGTCCCAGAATACTGAAGCCATCACCTTATTTGCCGACAAAATCGACTTAGCCTTTTTAGGGGGTGGTGAACCAGGTCTTCTCCACTGTTTTGATTGTTGTTTTGTTTCCGGTGTACAGTAATGAACCCATGTTTCGTCTATAGTAACAAAACGATTCAAAAAATCATCTGCATCGGCTTCAAATAACTCCAAACAGTCGCGTGAAATAGTCAATCGCGTCCTTTTTTGTTCAACTGAAAGCAGTCGCGGAACCCACCTCGCAGACACCTTATGGAAACCCAACTCGTTGACAATGATGTTTTGAGTTCGTTCATAAGAGATGCCTATAATCTCGGCTATCTCTCTAATTTTTAATCTGCGGTCTCCCATTATTAAATCAAGTACTTTTTTAATATTTTCGTCACTAGTTGAAGTCGAAGGCCTTCCAGAGCGGGGTTCATCTTTCACACTCTCTCTACCACGCTTAAATTCTGCTATCCATTTTTTGACGGATGAATAAGACAGAGCACAATCGCCTAATGTACTGACCATATCATCATGGATGGCTTTTGATGATAGCCCCTTCTTATGGAGGTACTTAATGACGGCACGCTGCTCGATTTGCTCCATTCGCGGAAATTATGTCCGATTACTTTGTTAATAAATTTATAAAATCACAACTAATTATCGCACACGTTTCGAACTTCACACAATGAACTAGTCTGAACTGAACTAAATAATGTGGGTAGATTTGATTTTTAGAATTGAATGGATCTGTGTTAGGCCGAGTACTTTTCAATCCACCCTCGTAGTAAATAAAGGTTATTCTACACACCCATAGTATTATACATAATTTATTTAAAAACTGGTTATTAATTATTGAAATATTTTAAATATTGCAATTCTAACTAATAATAATTAGAGGATTTCTACGAGATCGGTGTCGGGTAGGAGGACAGGAAATGGAAATGATTGTGTGTTGGTGTCAGGTAACGGACTACAAGTACGTGAAGCGCGCTATGGAGGGCCTGTCCAACACGGACATCAAACTGCAGCTGGAAGTGAACGGGCTGGAGGGCCGCCTGGCGCTCAACCTGCCCTCGCCGCCGCACGACAGGCTGTGGATTGGGTAACTTTATATCTTCCTAACTTATTAGTCCTAACCAACTGTATTTGTAGAAGCACACACGTAATAACTGAGATAGTTTTAGTCACTTCGAAAAACTAATTATAATTCAATTTTGTTTAAAAAATAATGATAAGAGAGCTGGTTCTTTTCTCACTCTAAGGTTAAGTATAGCCATTCAGCGAGGAAACGCAACCAGCTTTCTTGGCACGATACCACGGGGAGTATGACTGTATGATAATTTAAGTTTTTAGTTTTAGTTTTTGTTTATTATAGTTTTTTATAGGCCGTTGCTAAAACTCGCCTAAGAACCAACATATATTTGACAATTACCAAAATTCTTATCTTTAATTATGCATTAGATAACGTTCAATAGATAGTAACGGACACTTCTGAATTGTGAAATCAAAATAAAAAGGACTTTTTCGATTTTGAACTTTGTACCTATTTTTTAATTTATTTTTAAACCAATAATCCCAGCACCACTACTCCCAACACCACCACACTAGGAAAGACACACCATTGACAACAATACTACACGTGTCTCGCCTCTACACGAGGCATCTTCAGGTAATCCAGACTCTGCGGTGGCTGACCGCTAAGTGAATAATATATCAAATATATTATGAAAACTTTTATATTTTAAAATATATCTCAGATTAATATATGCCACAAGGAACTGAGATACAGTCAAATCATCTGTTTTCATTTAAAATAACAATACTATTGTACTCTCATTGGCCAAATCAGCATTGTGCCATGCAAAAAAAGTCAATAACGTTGACAGACAACACGTCAAATTGATAGACGTGATCGTTCTCGTTTCGTTTGAAAAAATACATTTCTGCAAATGTTTTCGGAATCAAAGTGCATTGTGCAGTTGGTTTGTTATGCGATAAGTTTTTATAAATTACGACTCAGCTTGCACAACGGATATCGATACTCTTCTTTAGCGACCTACCTGGCTTGAATCACGGTCTTTAACCAAATGAGAGTGTATAAGTTGTATTTATTTGGTATGATTAAAATAAATACCTAATCACAACCTGAATTTTATTTACCGTATAAATGCTAGGCTAAGACTGAACTGCTTACATTAGCAATAACATAGTAATGTTTCATAAAAATAAAACATAACCTCAAAATCACTATGATAACTGCTAATATCTAAGTTTTTAGAAGTGTCCGTCAGGAGTTATAGGTCTTACATACAATTATGTGTAATTTCGGACTTAAAAAGGTATCACTGTTTGTTCTTAGGCGAACATTGTATGGACGCAGAACAATGTCCTTTGATATTAGTTAAATTATTATCAAGCTATCTCCAAACATGGTAGAGTCACGTTGCATCTATATTATTGCTATAATACAAATGGGTTGGTTCGTCCGGGGAACGAAGTTCGTTATTGTGTGAGCGTGTTCGTTGAACGAACACGCTCTCACAATACCAGCTAAAATAACTGCTGTATTTCGTATAATTAGTGTTAAGTACCCGAGACTCTTCTTTCTCGTAACGATGCATTCCATCTTAGTCCTCCGGGGTGTAAGCATTCGTATTATGATTCTGTGTATGGGCCGCAGTACTTGCTTACCATCAGATGGACGGAGTGCTCGCTTAGTTCTATAAAAAAAAAACTAACACAATCGCTTACAGTTATTATTTTGCTTCTGTATTTATAAATGGGATAGCGAACGTGTTTATTATTTCAATAAATTTATAAAACTCACTTTCAGTTGACTGAGCTGAGCTCAGCCATGTAATTTTTAGTCAGAAAAATTTTCGTTGCTAATTTTTAGTGAGCTAAACATAACTTTGGGTATAAGTAGCTTTAGTAGAAAGTTCGTCTAACTGCAACGTTTTTGTAATTGTTAAGTCGTATTAATTTAGTTTATATTTGTCAGTCAATGAGAAGTCAATGAGAGAATCCATCACGAATTCTTGTCTCGTGCTCCTAACCTAAACAAGCATCTTTTTGTGATAACTGTGACAATAAGGGCTCCCGTTAAAATGAAATAACCACTGCTGGGCGCAGCCCTGGCCCAAGGATCTTACATATTTCACGCTTACACCAGTACCACACGTCTCGCATCTCAGAGGTTGCCTCCCATCTACGCCCTGTGTCTTTCAGCAGTGCACCTTGTTATATAGTATACTAGAAACGTTCCAATCTATTAATATGGCGTAATTTAAAGTTAGATATTTATTTATTATTGGAACGAAGTTCCTTATCGGACGGTACGAATTTGGCGGATGGGGGCTAGGCGAGAAAAAGTATAAGATTTTTGCGTCACGACCCCTTCTGACGTAGTGCAGACGGCCTTGGCGGCTATAAGGAAGCGACATGAAATAATATCCATCTCCCTCGCACTTTTTCATATCTTGCCTCTTGAAAGAAATATTAATTTTATTTTAAATGACGCTTCATTTTAATAGACGTTAGTAAAATATTTATTTGTATTTGTTAATCAATAATATAATACGTTTATCAATAATAATAATATACTACGAAAGGAACTTCGTTCCAACCGAGTGTTCTACGACCGACACTCGTGCATGTTTTTTTATATTAATATCTGAGGTTACAAAATATTATTATAATGGTAAAACATGACGTAGTTGCGGAATGACTCCCATCGGCTAACGATTCCTACCACAGTTACACGGCACTGCCTCGGCCACTTCAGCTTACTAATTCATTGACCTTTGTGGGATACTATGGTTTTACTTCAAGTATCCTCGTTAAGGATTCTATAACGTAAGAGTCTCTCACAAAGTCTCATTCACCTCACGCCTCAGACCTCCAATTACTGACAGTTGTTTTAGTTGATGCTAGCCTACCTGTGTACTCAATACAAAATCCATCCTTGCCCTTGCAAGGTCGGATGTACTTACAGCATTTGTAAGCTTAATTGTGTATTACTAGAGCCCAATGACTTCGTCAATCTTACTTAGCGGTACCATGTAGCGACATCTATGGAAATGTATTAAATAACGAACGATGTATTTAGCGCGTCAAATTTTCATATCAATATACATCGCAACCGCTTCCGTAGATAGATAATAGATGGCGCTAGAGTAGTCAAGTGAGCTCGGCCACGGTCCTTATTGCTTTGTAAGAGAGATTTGTTCCCGTACAGTTTCCGCACAAACCCACAACTGGCGCTCCGCGCTAGGCCGGCTGTCGGTGCCCGCGCAGTGCGTTTCGCCCACATCACCAACTGGATCGAGCAAAAGCTAACAAAGGAGTTCGAAAAGGTGCTGGTGCTGCCCAATATGGAGGACATCGCGATCGACCTCATGACACCCACGCCCGTGCAGTTTGAATGAACAAGTATCACAAACACCACTTTTAATAAATTTTTGCGATCTAGGCGCAGCATCGCTCTTGGTCAAAACATTTTAAATGTGCAACTTTGCATGTGGATCGATGATCAGGCGCCGTTAGTCCAACACGCAAACATCGTTTCCGGTTTTAGACTCTTCGAGCTGCGTCAACATTTAGTTTTGATCTTAATTCTTTATCTTTACATCAGATACGATTAGAATAGGACTGATATCTTTTTGTTTGCGTGTGTCCCTCGCAGTTTAACGTTCAAGGACAATTCATCACAATTTATGTCTGATTAATATACTCTTATTGGACCAATATCAAGTTGAATAATTAATTTGCCATAAATTTTTAACACTAAGTCTCTCATATGCACTAAAAATGCAGCATGTGAAATAGAACATACTAAAAGATTACTATATAATATATTAACACATCAGCCACTTTAAACATTTAAAAACTGTATTTGGTACCACCAAATTGTACAAAGTTGTACTCGTGATTTTATTGCAGTGTTACAGAGAGCACTTCGGCATCTTGAAAATTCGCACATCGAATCCGCATTTATTAAAATACGCGCACAGACTCCATTTGTGTGCTCTTTTGTTAATCGACGTTTTCATGCCGCTGTTTGTGCATCTTTGGTATATTATACTAATGATTGATGTTCCTTTAATGTATTAACTACACACAAAAAGAAACTTAAATCATTAATATCACTTGAACATTAGATCAATTACGCTGTTAAAGAAAGTGAAAGGTATCCCTGCAGTGAGCTTCGCATTTAACTGTACTGTCAATGTAACTAAGAGGGTAGAGTAGTATATAATTATAGAATCTATAATATAGATAATAAAAAAAACGCTTGTGAAGTGTTATAATAATATGTTATTTAGTCGACAGTCTTTTTAAATTGGAATTTGTATTCGAAACGTTTCGGTTTTTTCTTGGAATAACGACTTACTAAGAACCTTTTGAGCGTTCAGTATTATGAGGGGAAAATACCTGTGCATTATGTTCGAATTAAACATCGATATATATGTATTACGTACTAGATTGCGCATTCCGAATATACACTATGTTCAACTGAACTGTACTGCAATCCGTACAGTGTGTCATTTAGTGTGGTTTTAATCTACTAGTTAGTCTGTGGTTTCAATATTCATGCAGTGTGGAGCGGCGCCAATAATACATGATTTCAAATTAAATTTTAAACCTGGACGTAAATAACAATTCAGTAGTCAAGTAAGTAAAATTATTTGTTGTTCAAGTGAATAAATAGGTAATAATATCGTAATATTAGAAAAGAAAAACTCATGAAAAAATATACTTATTTCTTTATATAAACAGACCGCGCAGGCGCAACGCGTTTAAATCAACTGCGCATGCACGACTTTACTGTCTCCCGCGCATGCGCGAAGACAGTGTAGTACACATGTTTTCTTTAGAAAGGCTTCTCTAGTACGTAGTACATATAACGCAATGGAATTAAATGACAAGTAATTTGTGCACATAAAAATATAAACAAAAGACTGTCGCTATAACAGCTATTATAACGTGGCGTCAAAAACAAAAAGATATTGTACAAAAATTATTTTATTATATGTAGTAGTGTTTTATTTTTAAATGTTCAAATATTACCTTCGCTATTATGTAGATGTAAATCGTATTTACAAATATTTATTTTAATACGATATTGTAGAATGTTGCCTTCATTAGGTATTTAATGGTTATTGATGGTGTTTAATGGTATTATTTTCAATTATTTAATATTGATTTCGTTAAAGACATTAGTTATTATTATTGCTAAGTGAAGTTGATTGTATGGAAAAGAAATATCTCCATTCAAATCAAGCTGTTAAACTTATGAATTTAATATTAAATTGTCATTTAACAATACCTTATTTAAAATTTGTGCTATAAAGTGAGTGTTTCATGGATTGTTTATTTATGTAGTATATTCGCACAAGTTTAAAGTCGCCTTACTTTCACTGCCGCGTTTTTGTTTATTCAAAAGACGTATTAACAATACTCGCATGTATTTGTTAAATAATTCCTCAGTTAAAAAGTCTGCAATATGTAAACATTTTTTATTTATATATTATACGATCATGAAAGAATGTATGATATGTATACGGTTGCTAGAATCTTCAGTGTTGTTATATACATGTATAGTGTAGTAATCGCATATTTAAAGACTCCTTTAAAATATTTGCAAAAAATGTTAGTGCTACTTGGAAGTTTTTCTACATTCGAATATCTTCAAAGTGTCCGAACTTCCTCCTCAGACCAATACAGAAAGAAAAAACCATGTTGCACCAGCAAATGATTTTAGATGCATATAATATGTGCGCAAGTGCATGTTTTTGAAAAAATTAAGCATGGTTTTGGCTTGGCTGCAACGTAACTCGAAATGTACGCTGCACTCCGTCTATCTTTATTTGTTGATCTGAAGCTTCCTCTAAAATGACAAGTATTCCGACAATAAATCCGTGGGAAAGCTGTTTTAATAATCCAATATGTATTTACATAAACGTGAATTTACGAGATAAATAGGTTTTAACTTTATAACTATGTTGAAATTTTTAGGACTTATAAATTTAAAGTTTCATCGATTTACCAATTTCTGTTACGTGAAAATCTTGTCGTTTGTCAAAGAACTTAAAAATAAATATTTGATATAAATATTTTCTATTAATTATGTAAGATTATATATGTAGTTAAACTATTTAAAAAAGGTTTTAAACAGACTAAAATATTTTTCACTATCGTAAAGTAATTATTTTTGTTTAAAAAGTGCATATATTTAAGCATTTTATATAAATTTCGTAATTCGTAACGATATTTTTTGGAACGAACCGAAATTTTACGCCATTAAATTATTATTTTTAATCGGCTTCAAAAAAAGGAGGAGTGTATCAGTTCCGATTTTCTTTTATTAATAACGTAATATCGTAATTTAATCTCTAAAGTAAGTAAACCAATGTAGCTGATTTTTTTAGCGATAGACTGTCATGTTGTGTTCCATATGAATTTCTGTCAAATCCGCTAATAATTAAAATTCGGTTACATTATAAGTAATTCAATTATTTATTTAAATAGTGGTTTTATTTGTTGGGCAAAATATTATTTTGTCCAACAAACCACTATTTTGTAATATTTTAATAAATTCGAAATATGCGTAAAAGAAATATGAAATGTAAGAAGGCTGATCTAAGGCTCATTTTTAATTAATATTATTACTAAATCAATTGAATGCTACTTAAAGTAAGTTACTCAAAGGGAAAGATACTCTATTAAAAATCAATTGGTTTTGTAGTAACAAATATTTTCGTTTAATTAGACTTCAAACCGTAAATTAATCTTTTTCTAAACTAAATGACATGAAATTGCACACTTATATTCTTAAATTTGAACTTGAACATGTTTAAATCTTCAAAATCTTTTCTCATATTTTTTTGTTTTATAATGGTTTACAGTACGTTCAAAAGTTTACCGCTGAGTTCAGCTCATCCATAGATCTCTACATTTTTTTATATCTCTACATAACTAGAGTAATTAAAAAACATTTAAATTATTTAAGCTAAGTTATTTCGGAATTTTGACGAACCTATTGCTGTGACACAAAAAATTTAAGAAAATGCTTTCATAATTGTTAAAAATTGTTGAAATTTTCATCTTCGCAAATGCATTCGTAAGTAGCACTGTCTTAGCGTTACAAAAGCTTATTCACTCTTGCCTTGAAGACACCCAGATTGTAATCGATCGGAAAGACAGACGCCGGCATATTATTTTACTACTGTGTTGTACGTAATAAGAAAGACGAAGTAAACCACTTGGTTTAATAAATACGTTGAATATCAATACAAAGGGGTGAAGACCCGCCGACCGCTTAGTTATTCGATGATAGAGAGGAAAGAATTAGTCTATCTTGCAAAGCCTAGTCAAAGGCCTAGGAGACATCAAAGGCAATGATGATACATTACATGATGGTTAGAGTGAAGTTTTCAGTAAATTATATATGTATTTTATTATTTATGCCGGCGCCATTTAAGACAGGCAATCGATATAAAAAAGTTCATCGACTTTGGCATATGGTAAGTGCAGTACTTTATTCTCCTGTTCCGTGATTTCAGTACTATTTATATAGTTTTGTACGTTCATAAAAATTTTACAGATATATAAAGGTAATGGATTCTAAATTGCTTGTTTGAACATTATTGCTCGTATGTTGGTTTAAATTCACAGTAAAAACCGAATGTCTATTTTGTATTTTACTCGATATGTATATTTTTCATCAATCAAATTCACCACAAATTAATTTTTAAAGTATTTATCTGGTACTTATATTATAATATCTCCATCTTTAATATTACAATAGATCTGCCAAAATGTTAATGTTAATTTTAATTATATTTTAATGCAAATTGAGCATTTGTCTGTATTTCTAAAAAAAAGGTTGAAAACTGCAAATTAAGTACATAATACATATACATTTTTATACAAGAAAAGGTGCCAAACAAATGCAGTGCGCTTAATGAGAAGTGGATGATGTGGCCCATAGACATCAACATCTATCCTATATTGTGTATTAGAATACAAAGGTGCGTTGCTACCCATAAGGGCTAAAATAGAATGTCAGGAATAATAGTCACCGGCGATCCGGAGACAAGAACGTCTCACTATGTGGAACAGCAGCATTATGATGCCATTTTATGCCGGTATCCTTTGAATAAATTAATAAGTATGCTTAATCCATTGCTCTGAAAAATTGTTTAATATTAAAATTAACTTTTTTTGAAGTAAATATTTTCAAAATTAAATTTATTTTTAAGATATGAAAATTTATTTATTGCTGTAAATGTTCGTATATAACTTTTACATATCACAAACATTTAATTGTACCTATTTAAGAATTTACTATTTTGGTATTCAATTTTCGTATAATAATACCATTACTACATAAATGTAAAATATCTATTTACTTTTAAAGAGAAACGTTTCAGTTTGAAATTGCATCACACTTTTAATGAATTTTTATTGAATTGAAATTTAATGATTTATGTATTTAAAATATTTTTAATATAAAGAATATCTTAAGGACTAAATTAAAATACCTTAAAAACCGAAACACATTCGAGTATTTCTCTCTAAATATACTCTTCTAAAATTTAATATTAATAAGAAAAAAGGGGACAGAAAATATAACATATTTTGTAAGTCTGTGGTTCTTAAAAAAGTATAAACATGAAGTATTACTTTATATTTTTTTACGGTTGACTATAAATGTTTTCAGTACCTACACTTGTATATATTGTATGTTTTAATTGCTCACGTTTTTAATATTTTTATTTATGTACTCAAAGGAAACATTTAAGTTTTTATTTCTTTACGACTGATAGTTATCAATATTCAGATGGTACCAAAAAAGAAATTATAATTGTCTTTGTATATAGTCTATCAAATTATAAGTGTTTATGTGATATTATTATATACTTAGTTAAGAGTTAAAAACCGTGCCGAGTAGATTTTCTATGTGGTATCAGTTGTGATTTTTCAATAAATAAAATACTATATTATTTTCTTTGGGTTTTATTTACTAACTGGTTCTGAAAATGCCTATAAAACGCTTGATTTTATATGCTATAAAAATCTTTTGAAGAAAACAACTTATGCATTACTACTATCGATTTACGTTTTTCTTTACCCGATAGACATAGAGGATCGATCGCCAAGAGACCGCTCCTGACAAACCGCTTTCGCTTACTTGTTAGTTAACTGATTCGTTGCGGCACGGATTTTCGACAACTTTTAGCTGTGGCGGCGCACAAATATTTCATCGCCACAGGCATTGATGACACGCCTATTGTGCCATCAGCAATGTGTAAAAGTAATGTTCTTTTTTATGCTTTTTTTACTTCTTTAGACCTAATTAAGTTTATTTGACATCAAACATAAGTTACAAATGGAAGGATACTTGTTTTTAGTGGGTAACTACGTGTTTTCTCTGAAATTGAGAGTAAGTGACTTTTTTTATGAAGATATTACAAACCTTTTGTACTATTTATTGTTTTATAAAAAAAATATTTATATGATTAGGTTCAGCTAAATCACCCTGGAAAACCTTGGTTTTTATTAAGTTAAATTTTCACCTAATAATAATATTTGTAAATATCAAACAATCAAGAACCTTAATTTGGAAAAAAATAAGGTTTATGATTCATTAATATTTACAAATGTTAAATATTATTTAATGTTATACAAATGTAAAAGTAAAGTCGATTCGAAAACGTCTAATTAATAAAAATAGCAAAACAAGTGTTTTAAAAAGGAAACAAACGCCGGCGCTATACGGCGGCTGATTGACAAAAGATTTATTAGCGAACTTTTTTTATGCATGAACGGTTTCAAGCAAAAATAATCCTTATACCATATCACAAGAGCACATGGTACTTCGTAGGTCTATTCGGCCATATGATAGTAATACGACGGCAGTTCAACCATTTTAAGCAAAATGAAACAATAAGACAAACGCATTGTTTTTTTTAACAGGACACTGGTTTTCCAGAAATTTATTTACAACTAGAGTTTGTGAGCGATCGCAATGAGTGCTATTATTTGTTACTTATTAGACTATTTTTCCACAACATGATTGAAACCCACAAAGTAAAAAGAGTACCATGTACAAGTTAAAAAAAGGTTGTCAACCCCTAAAAATTTAAAATTTTCAAAATATCCAGAAACGAAGCCGCATGCATGAACTACTTGCAAAATAATGAATATTTTGTTCTGGATAAATTTTCCGAAAACGCAATTTGAGCTAGTTATAACGATTTTTAAAAAGACTCGTGTGTCATACGCCACACGCAAAAGTAATTGATGGCACGTCTGGCTTGCCATCCGCACTGAACCTGATAATTAGTTATTGTAGGCCTACAGTTTCATTCGGAAGGTTCGTTACGGTTAAGTATATCTTAACCGCTGCGCCCACCTAAGCTACATGATTTCGACATGACTTGTAGCATGATTCTGACGATGCTCTGACGTGACCACGAGTGACACTGCTTGCACCAACCTGTGCAACAATAGCATGTCGCAGAGTTCATTTTGGGCCAAAATCTCGCCTGAAGAGGATATACATGCCCTTGCTTTGCTACAGATTTCAAACATTCAAAGTGCCAGCTGAAGATTTTGAGTACATCCCTAAGGGAAAAAATTTGAAAAGTGGTGGTACTTTCAATTTTATGAAGGAATTAGAATTACATTTCGCATAGATTTGCCCTACAAGTTGCGAGAAGCATCTTGCGAGTTCCTGTTATTGTAATCGGGTCTAGGATAATCATATAAACATGGTTTTTCATGAACTAAATCAATGAATTTAATATTAAAACTACAAGTTTCGTGTTACGTGCCACTTCAATGCGTCACTAGTAGCAAGCTGAATGGCACGTCAGATCATGCGGCGTCACGCCACACAAATGGGCGTTACTACATACATTCCCTTTGAATGTTGAGGCGAGTGACAAGTTACGCGTCAAATCACGCGTGAGATCACGTGTTACGTTACGTAGGTGAGCGCCGGGCTTTACGCTTACGTTACGTAGGTGGGCGCCGCGCTTTAGAATTGGACTAATAGATACCGACACCGGGAACTTTATATAGATGAATTATTGGGAACTATGACTATTTTTTTTGGACTTGGTATGTGAATGATTTGATGTACCTATGTAGATTGTATTGTTTTCAAAAATCGAAAAGTTTAATAAAATCTTTTTTGAATACCACTCCTTATAAGTTTGTCCCGTAAAATAAGTCTTTCAGTTACCATCGTCCTATTTGGCCCTATTTTTAGTCATTATAGTGGTCAAACCGTAGTCACTTAATATGCTCATAGTATCAAGAAGGGTCCCTTTTAAGTTGACGTATTGTGACGGGCAACTAAGGAAAACCATACATTATGTGTGGCCTGATACGCAGTACGCACTTGGCCGGTTTTTGTTCTTGTTACTAGCGATCCGTCCCGGTTTCGCACGGGTGATTTCTGGAACTCGACAACAGCGCCACCTACCGGATCCAAATGTCTACCAAAATCTAAACCATCAAAAAATTTCATCAAAATCAGTCGAGCCGTTTTTGAGTTTTAGTGAGACTAACGGACAGTGATGAGGGCATCCACAACTTTTTCTGCCACCAGGGCGGCGCCACTTTACAGTGAGGTAAAATATTTGACAGATTTCTTAGCGGGGATGATAATTTCTTAGGAAAATGTAATCTTTAAGGTTTCTTTCTGTATTATTAGTTTATTTTATATTAATTACATTAGAAATGAATAAACCAAACTATAAAATATAACTATGAGCCATTTAAAAAAAAAAGAGTTATAAAGTGCAAAAAATTAAAAATCAAACCACTGACGCATTGTCTTGTGTATTAATATAATACTCTAGATAATGATAAACTATTATTTAAAACTAATTTCTCAATTAATTGACACTGTGTAACAAAAAACTTTACCTCAGTCACAACTAGCGACATCTGGTGAGTGGAACATTATTAGCCCTCATTGATTTTTATGTATCAACGTAATATTATTTGTATTACTTTGCCATATAATATTCATATAACATATTTATTACATTTATACATAAATACCTACTTAGACTATTGATAGGTCTTCGCGCGCTTAATAATATTTTTTTATTTGGCATATTTAAAAAAAAACAGAGTTTATTGTAAAACAATTTTATTTAACTGCCTTGCACTTATTTTATAAAACAATATAATATGTATGTTGTTCTTCAATCTATAATATCTGAATGTTATATACAATAGGCACTTGATTATAAATTATACTCGTTGTATTCTATATCACAAATCAATATCTATAATAAACATTTGTACAAATATATATTAATACAATATATATGCTCAGAATAAAGCTTTAATATTTATAAATTTAATAGAAATTTCTCTTTAACACTTCATTTTTGTCTTGCTTATTCATAGATAAAAATATTTTGTCAAGATATAATGTTGGAAGCACATATGAAAGCTTTGCGACTTTAAAAGGTACGTTTTTTTTTAATTTTAAACACGTCTCGTAGTAGGTATGTGACATTTTTGTATAAAATTCCTTAATTAATAGGAAAATAATAACGCAGCTATAGAAGTCTATTCTCTAGTTCTGTTGTCTATTAGAATAACATGATTGAGAATATATATATATATATATATATATATATATATATATATATATATATATATATATATATATATACACATATAAACAGAATGATATAAAGAATTATAAATTATCTGGTATGGCTACACAATACTTTTTTATATGGCTATAAACATTTTGACATTAGTATAATATTTACAATGTTGAGATCAACCTTATGTCTAAATATAAGATCTTACAGAATTTGGCACTCTGGACCACATCGTCTTACTCATGTGTATGAGCAGTTTTCTAACTACATAATTTTAATATTATACTTTATACATTAGTATCATTTGTACACAAGATATGGCAAGTATATAGTACATAATATTATTATTAACATAACGTTTATAAAGTCAGATTTCATGATCTGAAAACCAGTAATAAACTTTAATATTCTAATCACAGTTACTTTACAGATTGCAGAGTAAAAATAGAACAATAATTATTTACACTCAAATTTACGTGTTTACACTTTTTTACTTACTCTTGACAATACTTCAAAAAACTAAAGCCTGAGTTCTTGAATTTTTACAATAAAATAATGTAAGTACATTAAAAATTATTTTATTGTAAAAATTTTTGTTAAAAATTATTTAGGTTATATATTACATAAGTATATCTTTAAAAGTTGTAAAAGTATTTCCTCTACTAAAACTGTTTTACTAACAGAAACGAAGATAAGTATTTAAAGTGTGGAGATTTAAAAGTTTACAAAATTATTTTTCAATCAGCATTTATAAAGGCCTTTCTTTACACCATTATATTTTCTAAATTCATATGTAAATTAAACCGTCGACTAGCATAACCATAACATAACTTTATTCGACATATACGTACGTTAATGCAAGCCGAAACGCACCGTTATCACTTACCATCATAGTCACATGACACACGCGAATCACGGAATAAACGCTAATGCGTAGTGCGACAGCATATTATATGACTGCGTTGGTCGGGGTCTATCTCCGTATAAATTAGTACTATGTCAGTACCACTCATGCTACTATCACTCAGAATAGTGTATGACTGAAACGATGTGGAACTAGTGTATAAGTAGCGGCACGAAAGTCTAGCGGGGACCGTTATTGCGCATAAGTCGCGCTGATTGGCTTATTGCGCATAAGTCGCGCTGATTGGCTTATTGCACATAAGTCGCGCTAATTGGTTTATTGCGCATAAGTCGCGCTAATTGGCTCTTCGGTTGCATTCGTGCAATTCAATTCGTGCGCGTCCCCTCCACGTTTCGTTGAGCGCTAGACTTACGTGCCGCGACTTGTAACTAGCATAATTGCAATAAAACTACTGGCTGTAGCAGGTAACGAGACATCCCATGAATTCAACTGTTATTGATACGGTTAAGATGGCGGTGTGTCGGCGTGAAGCCGGCCGGATGCAGCAAAGATTGAGGGAGACGACATATTACAATATTCTATACTGAGATGTGTAAGATAGCAGGTACGTTCGTTACACGACCGACGGACGCAGTTGTTACGAGATGATATAATGATAATATAACCTGATAATTATATAATATAATAAAATGATATAATATATCACCTAATAGCAACTGCATCGAAAGAAATATTGTTTCTCTACTTATGTGAGACAGTATATCATCTGCGTAAGCTACGCACTAGCCGGTAGTAATTGTTATTATGTGAGACAGTTTAATAGTTTAATCTATGGTGGTATTGCCTAAAATACCAGGCGTGTCAGATACACGGCAACCAGACGCAGTTACTATGAGTGATATAGCATAAGAGACCATTCACGCCACTATCAATACTCTATGGTGAGGTGGCAAAGGATACCAGGTACGTTAGTTACACGGCGGTGGGACTACTGAGTGCGACCACATATTCCTCTATTGTATGATGGGGTGGTGTTAGATAGTAACTGCGTTATTTACTCGGCGCGCTATGGGACCAAACGTTGCGTTCCCTCTAAAAATGGTTCGGACAAAAGTCGTATTTTAATTTAATACTATGTAAATTTTTATAACTTTATTCTTGTCATTTTATTTTACTAAATAAATATAGTTTTAAAAGTGGCGGTGTGTTAATTATTGTTGTGCTTAAGTATTCAGGAATACGTTTACAAAATTTCAATTAAAAATGTCAGGAAACAAAAAAGCTATAAATTTTTGAGATGGCATGTAACCGTTTGGTCCTATAGTGCGTCGTTTTCGCCGCAGGATCCTTGGTCAACGTAGCGTCGTTATTACTACCAGCATTTTCGTCTTTAGAATTTATTTGTTGTATCTCATGTTTGGTTCAAATAATATCCCATACTTATTTCTAAGTATTCAAGAGCTTTTTAAGAAAATAAAATATTAAATTTTTAACTATATCAACCAGTAACTGAAACCTATATTTATTTTTCTTTTACTGCTAACATGAACATCGATATAGAAGGCGTAATAATAGACCCTGTAATTTGCGATATATATCAAATGAATTCTGTAGAGATAGGGATGTTCGTTTATGTTAAGTTACTCTGAACTGATATTTAAATCGAGGGTAGTTTCACGGCCTGTGTATCCGGTGACACGCAGTAGCGCTGCTGAATTTTGAAGAAGCAGACACGCGCGCTTCCCGCGTAACTCAGCGGACGCCCTCAAAGTGTAGACACTGGGCGTCAGTGGCGCGTAGTGAGCAATGTACGTCGCGTCCAGTGTAGCTTCGTGCAACATGCTCTCTGTTGCTAGTTTGTTGTGATATAAAATTTTCACTTAAAGATTTGAATTTGATGGTGCGCCAGTTGCGCTGATACTTGAGCGCATGTTCCATGTAAGTCAGCGGACGCCGTCAGTGTGTAGGCGAGTGCATGAGAGCGTGGGCGCGTCAGTGGCGCAGCGCGCAGTGCGTGTCGTGCGGCGCGCGGCGGCGGGCGAGCGCGCGCCAGTGCGCGAGGCGCGGCGCGCACACGAGCGCCAGGCGGCCGAGGCGGCGCCGCGCCATCGCCACGAACTCGCCCGCGCCCGCCGCCGCGCCGCACCCGCGCCACACCTGCACGTGCGCCAGCGTGCCGTTCTCCCCACTCCCACCCACCTCGTTGTCCACAGAATATCTGCAACAAGCGTCGCATTGCAGTCATATTTCATACTCATACCGACCAACACAGAAACTCGTAGCGCCACATAAATGTATTGAAAGTTCCGTGGACTGCGCCATGCGCGCTGGGTTAACAATAAGCTGCAGTGCTAAGGCCCCCTGATTCGAATCCCGCACGGAACAAGTATTTGTATGGCCTACAAATAATTGTTTCGCATCTGAATGTTAATCCTTGTGAAATTAATGTAAATATATAAAGTGCATCCACGATAAAGGTAAAAATCCTAGTATAGAAGTTTTTAAAGAAGAAATATTTTAAAAAGCTATTTCAAATGATACCAAAGCAATACTCAACTGTTATAAAAGTGATGAACAAACTAACAGTTCACGTGATAGGGCCATTCGTGACACCAGCATCGAAATTCAAACAAAAGAGACTACAGGTGCGTTCTCCCTTTGAGAACTAACACAAAATGCCTCGCAGCCAGCCAGTAACTCAACATAATATTATACTGACTTTTTAACGATGCAAAAACCGCTATTTGTCGATAGAAATATATAAGGTGACATATAATACCTTACCTAATAAATTTAATAATTTAAGATTTTAGTTAATGAATTAGGTAATCTCAATATTTCCAAAACTAAGCTTACCTACCTGCTAATGATCATAAAACCTTATCATTATTATTAAATATTTATTAAAACTATCTTATAAAACTACACTCAATAAATCGCATCTATATAGGATAAGTAAATAAAGATAATTATATATATATATGTACGTAATATAATATTTACTTATTAAACAAATATGTATAAAATAACTACTTCATTCACAACTAACTAACAACAAACACAACACAAAAGCGTCAGTAGCCTAATGGCAGGGCGCGGACCGCGAACTCTAAAGGTCGTGGGTTCGAATCCAACATTCGATTACTGTCGTGAACCACTTCTAACAAGCATTTTAAGCTTACCAGAAGTGATTAAAGGGAATATTAGTAAGATTTTAATAGCATTACTAGTAATTTTTAAAAGAAAAAAAAAACTCTTAAAGCTATGATACTGTTATATATTAGAACAAAAGGGTAAAATTCTCAAATTATGTGGGATCAGTGTAAAACTCCCTAAACACTTACTTGTAATAATCGTTATCGTGCGCGAGGTCATCAGTGTCGACGTCCAGCACTGGGGCGCGCAGTATTTTAGTGAGCCGCAGCGTAAGTTGCGTGCTGTCGAGATCCTCGCGCTGGTCGCTGCCCACGATCAACACTCGTGACACTGAAGAAAAATAATTAACGTTTTTTATATTTATCGTAACCTTACCACTCGTCCGAATCGGTCCATACATAGATAGTTTTTTTTAGAATAGTTATTTTTTATTATAGAATAATGGTGACAAACGACCCACAGACCGCCTGATGGTAAGTGGATGCTGTGGCCCATAGACATCTACATCTATCCTCGTTTGCAAATCAAAATGCAGATGCGTTTTCACTCGTAAGGACTAAGATGGAATGCCTCGTTTCCAGTAAAAAGGGTCTCCGGTTCTCTACACTCACCATACGAAACAGCAACGTCAAGCTGATATTTAACGCTGGTATTCTGTGAGAGCGTGGTTCTTCCCCGGTCGAGTCGACCCATTCGTGCTACAACTATACAATTAATATAGCTGCAGCGTGGCTCTACTACGTAGTAAAAAGGATTTCCCCAATCACCACGCTTGGCAGGTAGATTGACAATCCCAGGTAGTGAATATTTTACATCTGGTGTAAAACAGGATAGCACCAACGCGCCATAAGAAGCCACAAGACTAAATTAATGTACCTTCTACTAAGCCCCGTCTGTGTAACAACAAACTTTAAGGCAATGACGTCATCGCTAGAAGACATTACTGTCATGGAAAAAATTAAAACGTCGCGTTCAGTAATCTGTAAGGCAGATAACGATTTCGATTTGTATAAGTATTAAAATCACGCTGTCCCCATTGTCTGTGCAATACATTTTTTTCACCGTGACCGTGAGTAAGCGCAAAAGCAACAGCGTTTTTATAGTGTGCTTTTGTTTGAGAGATAAGTGAATAGTTGCGGGCCTTTGGTGTTCGGTCGTCAACCTAAAGACACATTATGTATCCAGACACCCGGTAATTACACAGGTTTTAACTAACGAGCTGTCACGGCCGACATTTTAAAGTCTATTTATTAATCTGTCTGTCCTATGATGAAGACATGAGACATGAGAAATATGATCCCTCCAAAGAGTATATAATAAAGTAATTTAATTAATGGCCCCCTTAGAACAATAAATAAAGAGTATTCAGAACTTAGAGTACGCAAGGTATAGAGCGCGCGTATCGCTCAATGCCCATTATGCCAAGCGTAAAATTGACGCCTATGCGTTATTATACTTAAGTTATTAATTTGATTATATAAGTATTTGTAAATTTTAGGTAAGCGATAATTATAAGGTATGGTTTAGCTCAATAAAACATAGGTACGAATTTATGAAACGAGATGCGCAAAACAGTGCGTTTTAAAGTGATATAATATGACATTACATTTCGTACCGAGGAATGTTACGTTATACTATGACTCCAAACATGACGCGAAATGACGATTTTGTATATGATAACAAAATCGAGTCGAGTCTAAATCATAAAGTCGATTTTTCTTCACACTTTATCCCAATCTACTGAACTATTCAACCAAATTGGCATTCCGGGCTTATGACTGACAATAAGCACAGATTGCAATATTGATTATTGACCAATACTATGAATATTGGCATAATTAAAAACCGATTTTATTTACAGTGATTGTGTTTTTTTAAATACCTAACGGTTTTGTTTTTATTTACATGGTATTAGCATTTTAACTACAACTAATAAATAATATTAGTACTTAATAGTTTTTTTTTCTTTAGACATTCAAGAAAATGATATAGAAAGCACGAGACAACATAACGGCATCATAAAAACATAAAATTGAATAGCATTTGAATATTTGGGCAATAAAGTCATAAATAAAGTAATACGCGATGCATAATTAAAACATCACTAGGCGGTCCGCGCTGTTAAAAAACATTAATCTTAATACATGAATAATACGATTCTAAGTCTAAATTCACTTATTTCTTAACCAGCCGACCGCCGGTTGCTCCTTCTCGCTTACACACAGCGAAAATTAACGAGATAATACGGACGCACGACTACCTGCATCTGCGAAATCGCGTTATTTTATCGCGTATCGTGTCTCTCGCGCATGTTTGTATTATCTATCTCGCTCTCACAATTATGGCGAAGTCAAATTGTTAACTTCGCCATGTTTGTGTTTATTCAATCATCATTATAATTTTCAACAAAATAAAATTCAAAAAAAACGACAATACAAAACATTTATTAATATTTAAATACATGTGATTATCAGTACACCATCTTGCTACGGTTTTTCGATGTCCATTTGTAGTGCTTCAGCGTCTTCAGGGGATTATAATTATTTTTAAAATGGCGATTGAATGATGATGAATGATTTTTAAATTGGCGGTGGACGACTTATAACTTAATACATCTTTACATTCATTACACGTTGCTTAAAAGTTTTATTGTCTTATTCAAAATGGTTCAAAAAATCGGCTTTAGCATATTGCATATTTTAGCATTTTTCGAATTTTACGTACCAGGCCAATAAAATTGAACGTATAGTTGTACAGTGGAGGAATATTCGACATACCGACTGGGAAAATAAATGTTCAACTGTCGAATTTCGGTCGGAGGTTCATGAATATAAAGACTCGGCGGATAATAATCCATTTTCGGAGTTAGCTTCTTTGGCCATATCTATATATATTTTTTGCCACACTCGAATTCTGAGATAGAATAGAATAGAATAGGATAATTTTTATTCAATATACATTACATATGTAATTCTTATTGAAAGTAAATTTTTACTTTACCACTGGTTCGAAAAAAAACGCTCTGTCCTGGGAAGAACCAGCAAGAAACCCAGCGGGACTTTTTTTAAAATAAATTTTACAATATAAATGATTACGAACTATTTACAAAATTTATTTTAGAAACTGCTTGGAAGCGACCACCTCATTCCCGGGGGTTATTATCAACCATGTATTCATTTATACTATAATAACCCTTTTTATACAGTTTCAGCTTAATAAAACATTTAAATTGGTAATAGAGAGAACTTGTACACTTTCCGGGACCTTGTTGTAATAGCGTATTCATTGCCCTAACAATGAATTACTAACTCTGTGGAGTTGAGAAACTGGCATCACTAGCTTGTGTTTGTTCCTAGTGTTTACAGAATGTATATCACTTTTTTTTTTACTAAAACTATCTTTGTTTTTGTGAACATACATTAAATTTTCGTAAATATACTGAGAGGCCAAAGTTAATATATTAATTTCTTTAAATTTATCTCTAAGAGACTCTCTCGGTTTTAGATTGTAAATAACTCTAATGGCCCTCTTCTGTAAAACAAAAATAGTTTCTGAATCAGCCGCATTTCCCCATAGCAAAATCCCATAAGACATTATGCTATGGAAATAACTAAAATAAACTAATCTAGCTGTCTCGACACTAGTGAGACCTCTAATCTTTTTTACAGCATAAGCTGCAGAACTTAGTCTGCTTGCTAATTTGGATATATGGGGGCCCCACTGCAAAATAAGCCAAATGAATATTGTAAAAACAAAATTAAGAAATCGTATGTCACTAAATACACTAAACTCGATCCTACACAGCAGATATGGCCTTAAAAGATCAGGAAAATGTTGTCATTCCTATAACGTTCCCGAACATGTTTTAAAACACATTAGAGGGATTAAAGAGTCGCTTGTGATGCCAATGACTATTGCTTTTGAAGATGGCCCTTCACAAGCACAAGCACAAGCACACGGCGAAGCTGATATTGATGATCTACAAATATTATTTGATTTATCTTGATGATTAAATTAACTTTAAAATAGCAGAAAAAATAAAATAGAAATAGGAAATTAACTAAATCGACATCAAACTTTTGAATTTGTCTTAGAAAAGTTAAACAAAACGAACTCGATTCATTTTGAAAATGGTTTGATACATTCCCGTTTAAAATAATATCTAATTAATGAAAAATTAACTTTGAAACTTTTTCTTTTTTAATTTCATAAAAATTAAAAATATGTAATAATTTAGGTTATTTTTTTCGCAACAGCAGATGCAGATACATTTATATTTTCGGCTACAGAGCTTGTAGTACAGACTAATCATTTCAATCGAACTTAAATATAATCGGAACGTATAATTTATATATAATTTATAAATTATGGACTTTTATTTGTCATGCATACATATGACAAAATATATAGTTTATAATTTATAAGATAAGTAAAAATAATTTTAATGGACAGATGACAAAGATATTAAAGCCATCTAGTGAGTATTAAACTAACTAAACTGAGGAAATTATGACCCGTATCATACACTTGATGGCGTTACTTTCTATGACCAAATGCATTACTATGGAACTGTACCCCCCCTGCACGGGTGTTGTTAAATGACAAAGCAAAAATAACTTTGTTGTTATAGGTTATAAACATGTGTTTTTTTTTCACTAATAATATTGTATTATTACTATTATTTTTTATATTAATATTTATATTTGGATAAGAACTTAGTAGTGACTCTAAGTTATATTTACCTTCATTTAAAAAAAAATTCTTTGGCCTTATGTACTACATACTATGTACTATATACTATATACTCTTTGGCTTGACCTTAGGTCAGACTAATTTGTTTATTGAACTGTCAAGATCTCAAGTGGTTAATCAAAAGTCTGTTAATTATTTACAGTTTAAAAAGGTTGCTAAGTCTAAATTTTTAAATAAAATAATAAATACTAGTTTTAGTTACTAGGCTTAGTTTTATCCATACAAATATTACTGACCGCTAAATGCGCCGTTATTGACAGATATAATGCCATCAAAAACATAACTTGTAAAAACAGCCAAGTCTCGCAACTCAGTTCTTCTACCATAAAAAGTTGTGAGATCCATGTAATACCAAGTCGGTTAATTTTTTCAGTCCCTACTTAAGGGTCCTTCTCTCTTAAATTATTACGTAATTTTTACAAGTTATGTTTTTGATGGCATCTCATTTCTTTTTGTAGGTTTGACTGAGGTCACTGATTCATTCACTGCAAATGTAACTTTGTAATCCTATATATTTATATGGGATTACAGTTATTTTTATGCAGTTGGTGTATCTTGAAAACTGGACCGAAGTTGCAAAATATTTTAATTTTTCCTTGATTTATATACGCAACAATAATTGTATTCCAAATTGGAAGCTTCTATGTCTGCTAGAAGTGTCTTAAGAGTTTTGATGATCGGTCAGTCAGTGAGTGACAAAATTAAGAAACTTTGACTAGTTCTGGTTCAAATTTAATGAAATTTGAAATATACTGAGTTTATACAATGCCTACTTGGTTTGTGAAAATTCATGTTTCTAGTTTTATCCAAAACGAAGTTATATGAAAATGGCCTGAACTGCATCAAGAAAAGGATGGTACGGCCGTGCCGCTTTTTTGCTCGACTTGGCGGGGGCACTGCCGTGCCCACAGATATGTGAAATTCGACGTAGAGTATACAATGATTTGTTTCCGTCTCTGTCGCCTCTTACGACTCCCACGAAATGATATGGGTTGTTAGTTTATATTCTTACACAGCCACTGCACTATATCAGTATCGTAAGAGACGATAGAGGAAAGCAAATCAGGAGATGTGCAGCAGCGTCCTCCTAAAAACGACAAAAATCCAAAACTGCAGTTGCCAAGCGTGGCAACTATGACAAATATGCGGCATTTTATGGGGAAGGCCTGTATTCAGCAATGAACCTATAGGCTGTAACGGTAACGGTATACAGTGAAAAACGAAACTACCCTGGGTCTACTAAATACGGTCGTAACTCGATGCCTACTTGTTAAAATGACTGTTAAAAGCGTTTCTTATTCGTAGATTAGATATTTTATCATTCAAAATTATTTAAATATGTTTTATTAACAATACTGCAAAATAACAGTTGTCTATTGTTAATTCATCAATTCAGTCTCGAGGCTCTGATAATAATTTTAGCTCTCAGTTAAGTTTTCTCATTATAGCTCTCAGAAATAATAATAATATACATACAATACAGTTACACGGATCTTCGCGGTGTAGTAAAAAACTTAATCCAGTAGCTGCAAGAAATGACCTCTGATAATGCAATTCGTAATGATTGTGCCACATATTATACTGACTTGTTTTCGTGGTTCAAAAGGACGAACAAAATGTTGAAGTTGACATTACAAAGTAGATTTTGAAAGTAGTGAAATCTATAAATAGTTTATACTGATATAACAGTTTATAATGTAGAGTGTGACACCAGTACGCATTGCACGCTGCTGGATCGAAAGACAACTCTCTGGCAACGGACAGAAGCGGGTAATCTAGCGGGGATCTTACCATAAATGCCGATTCAATTTTCACAGGGTAGTGATGGGAGGCTACATTTATAATTGAAGTGTATCCTCACTAACAAACCCATCTAAACAACGTGGTGTATCGAATCCATGGCCCACGTAGTATAATAATTAATGTTATGTGAGTTAGTGATGTAGGTTACGCTATGATGGGAATAGCATACGCTAAGCACTAAAAGTATCTTAAATGTTTATAGAATTAAAAAAACGTGGGTGTGCGTAGGTAAATCTTACACAAAATGCAAATCAATTTTTTTTGTTTTTGCAAGAAGTCTATCTCAAACAATAAACTTGAAAAGGATGCTGGAGGATGACTGCCTTTTATTGATGGTTATTTGCGTCGTATTAAGAAATTTATAACCATTTTTAAAGTTTTTGCCTATCTATCTGTAATCTTTGAAATGGCTAAACCGATTGTGGTGAAATTTGGAGCAAGATAAGGAGCAGTACTAGGAGTGATCTAAACTATGTATTTTATCAGAAAAATATGGAAAATTTCTAAAGAAAAAAGTGTAAAAAATTAAGTTCAATATTTTTTTATTTATATTAGTCCAGTATCAATCAACTATGATGTTTATAATTTACATCGAAATTTGAATGCAACGTAGGTAATAGCGGGTAAAATGGCCGCTCAGCGCCCCACGGGGCGCGTTTCCTTTATGTTCTATAACATAACTCGCGTCCATTATAATTTATCAAACGAGTACAAAAACTATTTTACATGCACTCCCCGCCGCGTCGCGTGCCTACGTATTCATACTAGTTTATGCAGAACTTGTTTACTTATTATGGACGTTAATAGAATCTAAGTACTGATCGTCACATCCTATTGCATAAGTAAGTGCTTCCGTAAATCAAGACGGCTAGAGTGCTTGGATCTCGGATTCTTAGAATACAAAAGATTGTCATAGTGTTTAGTGTTTTAACTTTAAATACTAAATCTACAATCTGCAATCATTAAACAATGTCACATTGTCCATCTGTTACGTTTGTGAGCCAGTGTAAATTGGTCAATTTTAACAATTATACTTCATAATAATTATGCCTGAAGTTCAGAAATTTTTTGAACAGTGCGCGCAACATAACGCTGTTCAAATACTTTAAGGCTGTTTTGCAGGAAAGAATCTTGCTTTTATATAAGAAAGTATAATTAAATTTGTGGCGCGAGGAATTTCGATTATGGCGACAAATTGCTGTGCAGTCGCCGTCGCCTTGGTTATTAACATTTACGTGCGTCTGCTTCTGTTTTCTGGTTTTATGTTCACTTTACAGTGCAGCGGTGTAATTACAACTAGGTGCACTCAGCGAATGCTGGATGGTGAAATTATTATTCACCAGAACCGCAGCCTTATATTTCAAAAATAAAAAGCAATAACAAATTTTTAAAGGTAATTTTGTTTTTCAATTTAAACACATTAACCAATCTTTATTTTATATCCAATTAGCTGGCCAGGCAGACGTTGTTCTGCCCTTTTCGACGACCCTTCATATAAAAAATCCTTAAATTCGTAATAAAAAAAATATTGAGTGTCACTTATCAGGATAAAAACTATCCTATCTCTCAAGTTGGACCAAACTGCACAGTGTGCAAAATTTCATTGAAATCAGTTCAGTAGTTTAGGAGTTCATCGCGGACAAACAACGTGACACGTAATTTTTATATATAAAGATGATCAAGATTTAAATTAGTATAGAGAAAATAAGTATTGAAAATTAAAGTTGTTAGACAGCTTTTATAAGTTATCAAACAAAAGTACAAAAAAAAATTGACTTACCAAGATCGCTGGTGCAAAATGACAACTCAAGCTCCGAATCAGAGCAAGGCCGGCAATCTGCAGTGGCGGGGTCGTAGTGCCTCGTTATTAATGGCCGTGCTTCGTATTTAAAAGTGGCCACTCTTCTCTTAGGTCCCTCTTCAGGCTCAGCTTCCACGTACAGTGCGGCTCTACCGCGCTTGCTTCGGAAACACCGAAGTTCACGAGGGTCGCCGTCGTCCGGCGCGTACAGGGGAATGAGCTTGCGCGCACCTTCTACGAAGATGCGAGCAGGAAATCTTTCTGCCTTTTCTGGAAAACGATGCAAGTAACCTTTTTATTCTATTTAAGTATCCATGTAGTGACGATGAGATTATATCTAAAAAAAACAAAAAAAAGAAGGAAACTATAAAAACGATGCGGATTCAGTGACTAAGATTTTATCTCTTTAAGTAGCAAAGCACATATTTTGCTCCGGCGGAATATTCTTCTGTAAAAAACATTCCGGGCTCATACTAAGTGTTGCAAACTTTAATACGAGGAAATAGTTAGTAAGTTTCTTTTTCTTATTTCTTTCTTTTTCTCCTAAACTACATTGCAACGTGCGTGCAACGTACTCAACAAAAGATTGCTCACCTGTGTAGTTAAAGGGCAGGTCGTGGAAGAACTCTGGCGGGTCGGGGCGTCGGATGACCCGCAGGCACACGTTGAAGTCCCGCTCGGCGGCAGGCAGGGGCGGTCGCAGGAGCAGCCGCAGTGCGCCTCGAGGGTACAGCCACGACACGGTACCCTCGCGGCACCGCAGGTACACTGGCGTCACGCCGCGCTCCGCCGACGACGTTAGACCACTAGCGATAAAAGGAATATGATTAAAACCGGTCGCATTCGACATCGTTATTCAATTTGATGAAATAAATTCCAATTAAGTAATTCAAGACGGTTTAACACTGTGTATGAAGCGTATTGATTTAATATGTTACACAGTATACTTTAAACATTTTCTACGTGTGTTTGAGCACGACTATACCCGGTAGTTGGCCGCACCCGGGCTGTTATTACATTTTTATGATAAAATTCATTATATAATTAATAGAATCAGGCGTTACTTTGCGGAAATCCATTATATAAAAGCTTTTAGAAAAATTTACTTCGCAAATATCCGCGTTATAAAATAAAATGATGTGTCTTACCTAGTATGAAGAGCACCTCCCGCCCTCCCTCAATTGCGTGCACTATCCCCGTCACCACTAATCCCAGCACCGCTACTCCCAACACCACTACACTAGGCAAGACACACCACTGACGATAATACGACACGTGTTTCGCCTCTACACGAGGCATCCTCAGGTGATATAGAGTCTACGGAGGCTAATCGTAAGGCTAATCGTACGGAGGCTAAGTGATCTTACGTGTACGTACGTATTATCATACGTGTCGTATTATCGTTAGTGGTGTGTCTTGCCTAGTGTAGTGGTGTTGGGAGTAGCGGTGCTGGGATTAGTGGTGACGGGGATAGTGCACGCAATTGAGGGAGGGCGGGAGGTACTCTTAATACTAGGTAAGACACATCATTTTATTTTATAACGCGGATATTTGCGAAGTAAAAAAATTTTCTAAAAGCTTTTATAAAATTCATTATAGTCGGTTAATGAAAATATATCTCTTTCATGTCAACGACTAATTTTAAATAAAAGGTTTTAAGTTATCAAGCTATAGAGGCTACTGATCAGAGGATGTATAGGCAAAAAATACAATTTATAAAAACTTTTTCTACTGTAAACGACAATAATTAAATTTAAATTAAGGTGTTTTAGTCAGTCCCTGTCAACTCTAAACCACAATATAATCGATTTTACCCCATAAAAATTTAAGTTAAAACCACGCTCATGTAAGTAATACAAACAAAATGTAAATGACAATGAATATTTTAGCACTAATTTTTAAAACATTCCGTTAAAGAAGCTATGATGTGATAGTTTTAGTTTAATTTGTGTATAATTCATAATGTTTATACGATAAAGTGTAACTAAAACTAAAATAATAATTAGATTATGTAAGGTCCAACCGTATATTTTTGCTAGCATCGTCATTGAATACAACGTTTACTATAGTCAGGCAATTATTTTAAAAATATAAGTTTAGTTAACTATTTCAACAGTTTACCTTAATCGCGGCGGACGCGTACTTTCACGCAATTTTAATAAAAACTTTTTAAATTTCTTATTGCACATTCGTCCAATACCGAACACATGTCACGTTCTCTCATCATTCGACGCTGAATATATCAGTCAGTTTATTCAACATGTATCCATACCATGCAAAACCTTACAAAACATCTAGGACGTCTCTGTAAAAGGCTTAATGATATTGGAATGCATGCCATCGATTTCGTACATCGGACTGACTTATTACAGACAGTGACGGAAGGTTGTTATCATCATATTTGGGCTGTTTGATTGGAAGTCGGTAACATTAATTAGTAAAAACTAAGCTCATTTAGTCTTCGAAATTTTTGCGTTATTTGATTACAGATAATTTGTTAATGTTTAACGTTTACACACGATTCTACTTTCCCTGTACGATTTGCTTGATGGCTGTTACTGAATATATAGTGCGCTTCAACTGATAATTATCTTATTGACCTTTACAAGAAATGTTGTGCAATTAACGTATAATTTATTAACAGTAGCCGTGGTAGCTCAGAGGTTAAGTGCTCGCCATGAATTTCGTAGTTTAGGAACAACCCAAGTTATATTCCCGTCGGCATCAATAAAATTGTATTGCAATTTTTTGTTGTTGATTTATCACGGCCTCGGTGGTGAAAGATAACAGCTCGAGAGAACCTGCATGTCTGAGGAATAAAATACTTCGAGAGCAAGCGAAGACCGCTGCTTCTTTTTTTTATAGGATAAGGATGACAAACGAGCACACAATCCACCTGATGGTAAGTAGTTGCTGTGGCCCATAGACCTCTACATCAGTCGCGAGTCAAAATGCAGATGCGTTGTCAGCCGTGAGGGCTAAGATGGAATGCCTCTTTTCCAGTAAAAAGAATCTTCCGGTTCTCTACACTCACCATACGAAACACAGCAACATTAAGCTGCTAATTTACGCTGGTATTCTGTGAGAGCGTGGTCCTTCCTCCTTCCCCGGTCGAGCCGACCCATTCGTGGTACAACTGTACAATTAATATAACTGCAGCTCTACTACGTTTAAAACGATTCTGTTTCAAAATATAACTTTAGATAAGGTTCTCAAGCAGGAAATAGAAGACTTTTTTTCTAATCTGTTACAGTCGAGTGTTACGAGAATTGTACACTTGTTGAATAGGTACACTTATCTTCTTTTACTGTTATTTTTAAAGACGTGTGATTTTTTCATTGTTACGATAAATACGTATTACTTCTTGTACAATTTCTTATCAAATCTTGTTAATGCCCCCACGACTTTTTGTGCCAACAGGGCGGCGCCACTAGAAAGTGAGGTATAATATTAAAATTTGACACATTTCATAGCGGGGAAGTTAATTTAATCGGAAATGTAAAAGTTATTGTTTCTTTTTCTACTATTAGCTATATTTTAAATTAATAACATTAAAAAAACCAAACCACAGATATTCATAAAAGTAGAAATATTAAAAAAAAAAGTAAAAAATGTGCAAAAAATTGAAGACCAACGTAATTTAAAATAAAGAAATAATAAAATTAAAAAAAAATTAAAGAGCAATTTGTACGTGGTAGAGCCATGCTGCAGCTATATTAGTAGTATAGTTATAGCACGAATGGGTCGGCTTGACCGGGGTAGGACCGCGTGGTCTCACAGAATACCAACGTAAAATAGCAGTTTAACACTGCTGTGTTTCGTATGGTGAGTGTAGAGAACCGGAGACCCTTTTTAATGGAAAAGAGGCATTTCATCTTAGTCCTCACGGGTGATAACGCATCTGCATTTTGATTCGCAAACGAGGATAAATGTAGATGTCTATGGGCCACAGCAACCACTTACCATCAGGTGGACTGTGTGCTCGTTTGTCACCCTATCCTATAAAAAAAGCAAACCACTGAACGCGTTGTTAATACTCTACAAACTGATAAACATTTAATTAAAAAAAAAAAACTTCTCAATTATATTACATTGTGTAACGAAAAACTTTACCTCAGTGTTAACAGCGACATCTGTTGAGTAGAAAACTATTATCCCTCATTGCTCTCGCGTTTGGGTTATTGAAACTCGGCAGTACAATAATGAGGACATCATAAATGATAATATTATGATTTTTGGTTCAACACTCCTAACATACTGCTAAACTATTATACAAAATGTAACAAAAACCCTGTGGTTCCCGTTAAGTACGTTATCAGGATCAGTATTCAAACCTATAGAAATGACTTTTTTTTTAAAACTCGACCATAAGTATATTTTTTTTTAATTTTATGTGGTTTTATTACCTCTTACTGACACTAGCCGATGCTAAAGCTGAGTAAAGCGGAGTCTTTGATAATCCTCTTACTCCCCAGACAATGCAGAGGTAATAAAACCACATACAATTTGCATACAATTATTTTTTTAAATAAAATAAAAAAATACTGTTCGAGTTTTTAAAAAAAAAGTTATTTCTATACGTTTGAATAATGATCCTGATAACGTACTTAACGGGAACCACACGGTTTTTGTTACATGCTATATATGCCGCCAAATAGCAGCGAGTGTACTGCTGTGTTCCGATATGAAGATTATAGAAAGTCAGTCTAATTACAAGTCACGAGATTCCATTTCATCTTAGTCCTCAGAGTGACAACGCATCTTTAGCCTCCATCATGTTAAGTTGGCGGCAGGTGTCCATGGGCTGCAGTAGTAACCATTTTATATAAAAAGCAACGAGGGAACAATGGTATCTTGGATCCACACATAGGCTGCAATTCTGGAGTAGCGCCCACGTCCGACCCACGAGTCGGTCTCGTCTCGTCCCACGACGGTCAGTCGCATACGTTAACCATAACGCTAATATACGACTAAGGGCACGCTATAAACACGCCGAAGACCCACAGCTTGACTTTCATGCGTTAGCAATAAAACAAGACAAAGCTCTTTTATGTACCTAAGTTATCGTGAAGCAGCTATTCTAAACGGCTGTACCGCTCTGGTCCCCGCCTTGCATCTCATAATTTTAGTAATGTGATAGGTTTTATCTTGCACACACGCTAAAGAATCCCGCAAGTTTGTTCCGAGTGAAGTTCACAAAGAAAATGTCATTTTATGATGAGCTTGAGTAGACAAGATTATAGATATTTTTTTTTAAATTAAGCCCAATCTCCGCTTTGCGTTTGAGATGTGAAAAGTTCAACACTAAATTTATAACCAACATGATGTAATATAATAATACATTTCAAAAGTTTCAATGCACGGACTATAGCCTAAGGCTAATAAAGTATGGACCATGAGTTCTTGTGGTACGGTGGTTATTTTTTTTTTATAGGATAAGGGTGAAAAACGAGCACACAGTCCACCTGATGGTAAGTGGTTGCTGCGGCCCATAGACATCTACATCTATCCTCTGTTACAGATCAAAATGCAGATGCGTTTGCACCCGTGAGGACTAGGATGGAATGCCTCATTTCCAGTAAAAAGGGCCTCCGGCCACATGCACTCACCAAGCGAAACGCAGAGGTAAACCTCTACTTCACGCTGGTATTCTGTGAGGTCGTGGTACCACCCCGGTTCGAGCCGGCCCATCCATGCGACAGCAAAAGCTGCCGCCTGGCTCTACCACTGTTAAGGTTTTTTTTTGGTCAGTTTTTTATTCACATTTTTTATTATTAAACATTAAATCAGTTATTAAAATTAAGAAATTTGGTACCATTTCATTTTGTTTTTTAAAAGTGTCATCTAATCCGTAATATACACATAAATCACTCATTATACCGATAAAAATTAAAAAAATAAACTTTATAGATGGCATTAGAGGAGCAGGTTCAAGCTCATCAATTAGGTTTATTTTTATGCATTACTGTAATTTAATAATGGATTTTGACAAGTCACATCCTTAATACCTTCACGTCACCGAGGGGCTTCCTTAATCCAGCCTAATGGGCGAACGTTGAAATATGCGCCTTGTAAATTATAAATCAGTGCTACAAGTGTGTGGTTCTTGTGGGTCGGTTTCTGGCGGTATCGTCGAGACACACACGTGGGCTTTCTTACCCCTATGTAGGGGTGAACAACCTAAGCTAGTATAACATCAACTACGGGTTATACGAGCCGGGATTATGCTCATTAGGTTCGCTCTGCATACATGTTTGGTTCGAAGATCCTACGCGACTAGTATGGCTAGTTTTTAATAAGGCTGTACACTCCTGTAAGAAATCAACGAATACTATTATGAGCTAACGACTGGTCTTACTTAACAGGCTATGTAATCTGTAGTGGGTTAACAAGAATGTTGACCGATGGTACTGAAAATGAACATTACTTGCTCCTGTATCTATATGATGCTTCGTATGTGTGTGTGTTTTTTTATTCTACTATTTAAAAAAAAACATAAATAATAGGATGAAACATTGACGTGAGCAACCCTGATTTTACCGCGCTTTTACCTTATCGGCTCGCGCTAAAACAACACACACACGCACACATAAATAAATTATGTATAAAAACCACTAACTTTCTGTTTTCAAACATGGACACTTCACAAAAAATGTGTGGCGGGGTGTTAACTGCAGTTCGTTCCGCGTTCTTGTTTGTTCATTTTAACCAGCTTTTAAATTTTATAATTTTAGCCATAGAGTTGTTTTATTTATTATCTCTGTGTTAACCAATTTTTCTTAACAATGTTAGCATTACTTGAATTTCGCCTTGTGGTACCTTTTACATGACTTTGCACAATATATTTAATAACAAAGGCAGGTAACAACTAAAATTTTATACGTGGTAGAGCCATGCTGCAGCTATATTAGTAGTATAGTTTAGCACGAATGGGTCGGTTCGACCGGAGAAGGAGCACGCTCTCACAGAATAACAGCGTAAAATAGCAGCTTAATGCTGCTGTGTTTCGTATGGTGAGTGTAGAGAACTGGAGACCCTTTTTACTGGAAAAGAGGCATTCCATCTTAGTCCTCAGGGGTGACAACGTAACTGCATTTTGATTTGCAAACGAGGATAAAGGTAGGATGTCTATGGGCCACAGCACCACTTATTTTTATCGTTGCTCTGTTTTCTATTCTATATTTTCTACTGACTTGAAAAAGGAGACGGTACTCAATTCGACTGTATATTTTTTTATGTGTTACCTCATATTTTTTACTGGGAGAACCGATTTCAAATTTTTTTTAAATACTTCATATGTATCCAATATCCATATAAATTTGATTAAGGTCTGACCAATAGTTTTTGAGTTATTCTTAATAATTTATATTAAAGTTGGTTGTACAAAAATTTTAATTTTAAATTATAATCATAAAGCGTACGTTATTGAGCAAACCTAAAGCGACATTTAATCCTCCATTATTTAATTATTAATCCTTTTGATAACTGGCTGTCTATGAAAATCTTATAAAAATATTTTTATAATAGAGCTATCAATAGAACACATCCTTAATTGAGATTCCTTCATATTTATTTTAACGTAAGTATAAAAACGGAAAACAAGATCTCCATGTCATACCTACAGGTATTATCAATTGAATGTTTTATTTAAATTATTATTCAATAAAATATTCAAAATTATTCCATTCGTAGTTAAACAACTCCTTTACAAAATAAGTTAAAATGGACAAAAAAAAATACAAATGCGCGGCAATCTCGCACCATTACAAGCAAATGACAGAGGCGCCGGTGCCGGACTGAAAGCTACTAATGCAGGCCACTTTGCTGCCACCCGTGTCGGACTGTACTGATAAATGAGATCACGTTCGTCATTAACGAAATAACGAAATCCATTTTGTTACAAAATGATTGCAAAAACCTGTAAAGTATGTTCGAATATCTGATGTCTTACATATTAAAAATTAATTACTTTTGTTCAAATTATTTCGGTTCTTTTTTAAATTATGTTTACTTTATGCTCGTAAATACAAACCTTATTTACAAAACCTATCACTTAAAACTTAAACTACCATAACAAAAAATGAAACTTTTAATAAAATGTAAAAACCGGCATAGTGAATAAAATAATGAATCCTCCGACTTGAGAATGAGAAATTATTAAATTCTTCAAAATACGCGTTTACTTTTAATGAAAAGTTTAATTTTTTATCTTTTTGAGTGGACTCAGGAATATCACAAGCACAAGGTAACAACTAAAATGTTGTCTACATAGTTACATTAAAAACTTCACCATCTCCTATTTATTTTCCTAATAATTTTTTGTCCAAATTTATACGAACCTCTGAAGAATCATTTATTTAATAAAAAAGAATCATCGAAATCGGTTTAGCATTGAGGAAGATATCGCATACATCCAAAAAAGAACATATATTACATGCGATTTATATAATAATATATAATGAACATACTTCTTTTTTGAAGTCGGCCTAAAACCGAAAAGTAACTATTTTTTTTAATAAAATTACAATATTGCAAGAATCAGACGAATTAAATATTTCAAGTATAATGATCGATCGATACAAATGATAATTCCTTTCTATAAAAATTTAATTATAGCATCATTTTGTCTTATCCGATGAATCGATAGATGCTTTCATAAAAACAACACGTCTCAAACGTTGCTTGAATGCATTGTGATCTTAATATACAAAATTACCTCTTAAAAATTGTTAAGAACTTAAGAGTAATAAATAAAGATATCTAAAGCAATTAGGTTTTGAGACAACATCTGCAATCTGAAATTCTAGGATATAAATTTTGCCCAGTTTTATTCCTTATTTTGAAGACTATTATTTCGCCAAGGGAATTGTTACCCAACGATTATGTTATATTTACCACAGCTGTTGCTTATTTAATTTATTTCGTATATGTACGTCGTATATATGTATTTATTTATTTCATTTTATTATCTTTTGTAATGTAACAAAGCTTTTACGGACTGGAACTATTATACTCTTCTTTCGCACAATTAATAGTTTACTACCGACGAATAATTTATACATATAAAAATATCTACAGTTGACTTAATAATAGACACATCTTACAGTCCATATTTTCAATATTGCTATAAAACGTGTGTTTATGACTGCTCATTAAAAAGAACTTCGAACAACAAAGCTCGCTTGTTATTTTACAACCAGGGTTCAACATCATAACAATCGTATGAAATAAAACTTTTAGCATAGCAGTGTTAAGTCGAGATTGATTCGAAGAAACCACAAATCGTTTAAAGGTATTCAGAAATCTCGATGGCGTCCCACCAGTTATGTTAATCAAGACATTCTTACGTATCTTTTGTTTAGTTTTCAACACAAATAATTTAGCGTAATAACGGAAAGATAATCTTCACCATTTTAGTGCAAATATTAGCACACTTTAAATGATAAACTGATAAACAAAAACCAGACAAGAGCATAATTTATAGTAAAACTTGACCATATTTTTTTTAATTTTATTAAAAAAAATTTAATTTTATTAATTTTTTTTAATTTTATGTGGTATTATTACCTCTTACTGACACTAGCCCATGCTAAAGTTAAGTAAAGCGGGGTCTTTGACAATCCTCTTACTCCCCAGACAATGCAGAGGCAATAAAACCACATACAATTTGCATACAATTATTTTTTTAAATAAAATAAAAAAAATACTGTTCGAGTTTTTAAAAAAAAAGTTATATCTATAGGTTTGAATACTGATCCTGATAACGTACTTAACGGGAACCACAGGGTTTAGGTTACATATTGTATAAACATTTACATACAATAGGTCATGTAAAAACTCTATATCACTTTCACTGACACAAACACACAATACAATAAACAGGAATCGCCTTGCTGAAGTTCGAGATGTGCATGTATTCGACAGGTCTATCAGGAGACGCCTCAATGAAGGTGATATCATGCCCAGAAGACCTGCACATGGCACAGAGCTTACCAGGCAGTATCGAGTCAGCAGACTTGCATTCGCACATGAACATGTGAATTGGGATATGGAACAGTGGAGCCAAGTACTGTTCACAGATGAGTTCCGCTTTTGCTTACGAGTTTTGTTTGTTATATTATATTCATTACCGCGGGGAGTAGGACTATATATTTAAGTTTCTAGTTTTAGTTTTTTTTTAAATTATTATTATAGATAAAAATAAGTATTATGTTAATAAAGAAATTCTTTGCCAAAGAAAGAGTTAAATAACAATTATCACTAAGACATGATACCAAAAAAGACAATTAATTACTTAAAATTCAAAGTGAGTCGTTTTTAGGGTTCCGTACCTCAAAAGGAAAAAACGGAACCCTTATCACTTTGTTGTCCGTCTGTCTGTCTGTCTGTCTGTCTGTCTGTCTGTCAAGACCCTTTTTCTCAGGAACGCGTAGAGATATCAAGCTGAAATTTATATCAAATACTCAAATCTACTGTCCCTTGGGGCTGTGAAAAAATCAAACTTCTAAGCCAACGCAATCAAAAGATACAGCCGTTTATGCTGCAAATTTTCGATATTCGCAAGGGAATCAAAAGTCAAAACCTACAGGGTACTTCCCGTGAACTGAGAATCTAAAAATTTGGCACGAAGCAACGTATTATAGCACAGATAAAGGAAAAATTGCGAAAAGCATAAATTTTTAGTTACATCATATAATAAAAATATTTTTAATAATTTTAAACTCATATACCTACGGATTTGTTCGGAACCCTCGGTGCGCGAGTCCGACTCGCACTTGGCCGGTTTTTTGTGCCGGTCAGTGTACAAATAACTTACTGAAATTCATAAATTATGGTACGAGCTGCGAACATTGCTCTAACAAAAAAGTAAGTCATATTGAAGGATAAACTTAACTTTCATGTGGAATAAAGGTTCTCTTATACATTGGTCGACATCGCTTGATGCTCCAACTGCAAATATAAGTCTATAAACATTAAAAAAAATGTGATTTTACAACAAATTAACGGTTTCCGGAAATTTTCCTTTATTTATGTATGTACCTTGCTTGTTGCCAAATTACATGATTCTAGGACCTAGACGGTCTTGCCAAGATATTTGGACATACGACACACGGATGTAAGGACAACAATTCCTTCAATAATTCAAAAAGGAAACGGAAAGAAACCCTAAAATTGTCATAAACCAATTAATACCTTCTGAAGTCACGTTTGCACATAAATAGCTTTAAAGAATATTAATAGGTCGTAATTCTGTTCCAAGCGATATTAGATTATTAATATACGTATTAAATGACTTGCTTTTTACAAGCCTTGAGCAATCTTGTGGGCTATGGAACTGCTTTATTCTCAAGAAGAACTAACACTATGTTAGACAAAAATAATTTGCGTAATCTATACATATAAGTAAAATTGAAGTGTCTATCTGTAATATTGAAAAATAAAAAGATATTGGTAAATCCAATTGGGCATACCTTAAGCGCATTAAAAAATTACGTATAACATGATTATACGGAATTTTTAAAGTAGTTTAAATACATTTCGACAGCACTATCGGCTTCAACATCCTCGAAAACCATGAAAATGACACCCGTGATGAAAAAATTGATACCTATTGCAGCCGCCATCTTGGATTTACATTTCGACAGCACTATTGGCTTCAACTCTCTCGAAAACAATGAAAATGACACCCAAGATGAAAAAATTGGCACCCACTTCAGCCGCCATCTTGGATTTACATTTCGACAACCCTATCGGCTTCAACTCTCTCGAAAACTATGAAAATGACACCCATGATGAAAAAATTGATACCTATTGCAGCCGCCATCTTGGATTTACATTTCGACAGCACTATCGGCTTCAACTCTCTCGAAAACCATGAAAATGACACCCAAGATGAATAAATTGGTACCTACTTCAGCCGCCATCTTGGATTTACATTTCGACAGCGCTATCGGCTTCAACACTCTCGAAAACCATGAAAATGACACCCAAGATGAAAAATTGGTACCTACTTCAGCTGCCATCTTGGATTTACATTTCGACAGCACTATCGGCTTCAACATCCTCGAAACTCATGAAAATGACACTCATAATGAAAAAATTAATACCCATTGCAGCCGCCACCTTAGATTTACATTTCGACAACCCTATCGGCTTCAACTCTCTCGAAAACCATGAAAATGACACTCATGATGAAAAAATTGATACCTATTGCAGCCGCCATCTTGGATTTACATTTAGACAGCACTATCGGCTTCAACTCCATCGAAAACCATGAAAATGACACCCAAGATGAAAAAATTTATATCTATTGCAGCCGCCATCTTGGATTTACATTTCGACAGCACTATCGGCTTCAACACCCTCGAAAACCATGAAAATGACACCCATGATGAAAAAATTGATACCTGTTGCAGCCGCCATCTTGGATTTACATTTCGACAGCACTATCGGCTTCAACACCCTCGAAAACCATGAAAATGACACCCAAGATGAAAACATTGATATATTTTGCGGCCGCCATCTTGGATTTACATTTCGACAACACTATCGGCTTCAACACCCTCGGAAACCATGAAAATGACACCCATGATGAAAAAATTGGTACCTAATTCAGCCGCCATCTTGTATTTACATTTCGACAGCACTATCAGCTTCAACACCCTCGAAAACCATGAAAATGAAACCCATGATGAAAAAATTTATACCTATTGCAGCCACCACCTTGGATTTACATTTCGACAGCACTATCGGCTTCAGCACCCTCGAAAACCATAAAAATGACACCCATGATGAAAAAATTGATACCTATTGCGGCCGCCATCTTGGATTTACATTTCGACAACCCTATCGGTTTCAACACCCTCGAAAACCATGAAAATGTCACCCATGACAAAAAAAATTATACTACTTGCTTTTAGTACGTACTACTATTATTTATTTTGTGCTTTTAAATATTGTAATAAAAAAATGTCTTATTATTATTATAATTAAGTATTTAAGAAATTTGGTTATTCGAATATTGTGTATTTGTACAGCGATCTTTTTGAGCCGCTGCAAACAACCGAAACAATGTCTACTCACGAAGGCGACTGAAGCCAAACCACAGAAAAAAAAAACAAAAAACCAGCACAAACTATATAGAAACACTACCAAACCAGTGGCATACAGTCCATGCTATAATTTTTCTTAGAGGTATTATTATGTCATGACAGTTTGTCCATGTTGCAGTAGATGTCGCTTTTTTAAATTTAGCCATGCTTGGCCAATTAAGAATCAAACAAATTAATGAATAGTTTAAAATACAATCGAACCTTGCTAACTTACTATTTTGTTACAAAACAAATTTGTAATTAAATTTTTAGTATAATTTATTTATTTTACATTATTCCCTTTATATAATGTACTCTGTGAGCCAAACTAAACTACTCATTACTACTCTGTGGCTGTAGCTTCCCATTTAGAGAAAGAGTTTTGGCGGGAACTCGACCGACGGCGGCTTGCTGCTCCTGTATTATTGTTTAAATAATGGTTTGAAGTGGACTTTGATATGTAAAAGTAGTGCGATTTTGTGTATTAAGTGTCTGCGCATGTGAACTATTAATGGAAACTGTGAAACAAGTGCTCTGATGGTGATGGAATCTCAAGATAAGCTGTTTGTTTGCATAGGCGCCTTTAGATACCATCGCCAACTGTCAGCTGCCTGCTGGCTCAAGTTACCGTCAAAATCTCCCAAGGCTGCACAATGTGACGCATCAACATATTGTGAAGCAGTGAAATATGAAGGAAAATTATACATGAAGACAAGGCTGTATGGCATAGTTCCTTTGCCTGCTCTCTCGAGCGAATAATAAAAACAACAACAACAACCATTTAGAGAAATATTTTTGTATACGAGGCTAACAAATCAACGAAAATTTCGCCATTTTGGAGCCGAAAAAAAATTAATTATAGCTAAACAAAACAAAACTACACTGCCATTTACATTCAGTGGCTTCCCACATGATAGATGAAGAGATTAAAAAATAGATTGAGTTAAACAATTAATATTTTCAAAAGTTATTGTGTTTACAAACCACAGGGACATGATAAATCCACACCATAAGCCACTAAAACCCTTTTTTTAATTTAAAAATAGCAATTAATCGATTTAAAAAAAATATTAATAAGTTCAACAATCATTTATCTTTCTAACAATGTGCTTTTTATATCATTTATATGTATAATATGATTGCTAGATACGATTTTATTCGATAAAATGTTGGAATCTTAATTTTTAGGCGATAGTAGAACATACCTTGCGCTTCCGCTTAAGGTATGCAATAACTGGCTTCTACAAAGCTCAGGGAGTTATTTGCATGATTTTTTTTTATAGGATAAGGGTGACAAACGAGCACACAGTCCACCTGATGGTTAGTGGTTGCTGCGGCCCATAGACATCTACATCTATCCTCCATTACAATTCAAAATGTAAATGCGTTGTCACCCGTAAGGACTAAGATGGAATGCCTCATTTCCAGTAAAAAGGGCCTCCGGTTCTCTACACTCACCAAGCGAAACGCAGAGGTAAACCTCTACTTCACGCTGGTATTCTGTGAGGTCGTGGTACCACCCCGGTTCGAGCCGGCCCATCCGTGCGACAGCAAAAGCTGCCACGTGGGTCTACCACTGTTAAAAAGTGAATGATATTAAGACATTAATAATCATTTAAAAAATATCTGTTTGTCTGTCTGTCTGTCCAGGTTAATCTTCGGAATGCTTGAACTGATTGTGATGAAACTTTACTTTAAAAAAAATAGGAAACGATACCAGGAGGGACGTAGGCTTTTTATTCGAAAAAATTAAAGATTGATAAAGTAAATAGTCTTTCATTATCATAAATCTAAACTGATTGTGATGAAACTTTCCTTTACTTTACAACAGATAGGAAACAATGCCAGGAGGGACCTGGGCTATAGTTTATTCGAAAAAATTAAAGATTAATAAAGTAGTCTTTCATTATCATAAATATAAATAGAGATCCTATCCTATCCATGCGAAGCCGGGGGGATCGGTAGTTAAACATAAAAATATAAAAAGGACAACATTGTTGCCTCTTAGGACACTATTAGGTCACACGATATGTAGATGAGTCATCATTGCTATTACAGCCTTCACAAGTCCACGGCTGAGCAAAGTTCTCCTCCAAGGAATGCCACAAATGTAGACGAGTAAAATATTATAAATTGACATTTATAAAAGGAAAGTTCGTTAGCGCACGACAAGCGTCATAAAGGTTTATCTCAAGTTGACAACAGTCGCGCCACAATAATAAAATAAATGTGACTCTTTTCTACGAAGACTTTTATTTATTCTCGCCCAAACTTGGGCCGAGATAACAATGATGCGTACGTTCAACCTTTATTCATGGTAGGGTTGACGGAACACCGAACCTGTGTGTTAACTCTTATACTATTATTTATTCTGTGATATTAAGCAATAATGTTGCATCAAAAACTTTCATATTATGTACGACTATGTCGTGGTCTACGTCGAACTTGTCTTTAGACATTAATAATTACGAGTTTGATTTTTTTGTATATTTATATAGTTAATAGCAGTCCGTAATAAGGGATTCTCATTTTTGGATGTATTTCATACCAGGCGATCCTTTACGGATTAAGGTGGTGACGGTAGCATAAGCGAAAATCGAGCGACCCGCCCCGGCTTCACACGGTTGATATCTGGATCTCGACAACAACGCCACCTACCGGGTCCAACTAAAAATCTAAGCCTCTCTAATCAACTTAATTACACACACAGAATTTAATCAAAATCGGTCCAGCCGTTTAAGAGGACAATACGGACAGAAGAATTATATATATATATATATATATATATATATATATATATATATATATTATATATAATTTACTTTTTTTATTGATTTTTGATTGATTGGTTACTTAATGACCAGTTTACATTATCTTGTTCTTACAATTTACTACTTATACACAAGTAGAAACGTGTCTAAGGTAGGTTTTAGCAATAAGTAAATACTACATACATATTACCCGCTTTAGTATCTACGATTCTCGCCTGTCTACTAAAATCAAATAGAACATTTTTTTATGTTTATTTCGAGTAACACACACAAAGGACTTGCATTCGGGTGCTACTAATGTACTTTCCAAAAGCACTGAAATATTTTAAACCAGCAATGAGGCGTAAGAATGCGTAAGGAAATTCAAACTATATTATTTGCTTATCGACGTCAATAGCTATACTGGCGTAAACAAAAACCAGTTTTCTTTCTAAGTCAACTCGCAAAATGTCAATCAATACAGAAGAAATCATAAGTGCAGTGTGCATTCGTATCATTTGTATCTTCCACTATTTCGCGATTTCAATAATTAACCTACCCAATAATTAAAATAAGTACCCTAAACCGTAGAGCATGTATGAAGGGAATAATGAAAGTGGACGAAGCGAAACAAGTATGTAAGGATCGTAGCAAGTGGAAAGAAGTGGTCTCTGCCTACCCCTACGGGAAAGAGGCGTGATTATATGTATGTATGTATGTAATAATTAACTCCCAATACTGTATTTGGAGTGTTACTTTTTGGGGAGAGTTACTTATTAGTGTATTGGGGAGCCAAATAAAATAAGCAAATCATCGTTCATGTTTGTTGCATCGCAGCCACATAGTCGTTCTTGCACTTAGGGTACTTCACAGAAAAAAAAATCGCGCGAAACCCACTTTTTAAGCGTTAGCGTTACCTATTAGATACACGTCATTATATTTAATATACACATAAAATAATGTTTCATAATTTGGAAACAAATGTAATGTAGCACTTAAAAATCTTAATAAGTATTAATTGATAAATGATAATAATAATAACTTCGCACGCTGCCATTAAAAACAAAATTAAAAGGCGCGAAAAATTCAGCCCTGACGCTTGACACGCGCGCCTCGCCCGCGCAACCTGCCCACGCGCCGCGCCACAACAGGCAGTATTACCATAGTCGATATGATCGCGGATTTCTGGCCATTGTAACGGATTTTAAACACACCGCAACTATTGCCATGCATCAATATTTAATCCTATAAGCTTCCAAATCCTTGTATACTGATAAACAATTTGATTAAGGGCAGTAACAGTACAAAGCACTCATCCGTTGATTATGATATATTTTTCTCGTTATAGTATAATATGTATATGGTTACTTGCACATTCAAATTCAGTATATTATGCTAAAAGATATCATTAATTTGATAGTTATTTAAAATGAAATACCAATTAAATCTGTCAGAATATTATATTAGGGATGATGTGTAATGCCAGGTTAATATATATAAAACGCTTCTTTTTTTTACAAACTGTTTTGCAGTACCTACATACTATTTCTACACGCACTCGTATGTAATAAAACGGATTCGATTCGTTGCGGTGAACGTTTGTTGAATATAGGAACCGGGCATAAATGATAACTGATTAATGAATAGAAACAGATGTTGCCAACATGATTGTTCTATAAAAATATTCAGTAAAAATATTTTACGAAATATAAAAAAAGAAAGTTTTTGGATAAATAAATATGATTCTGTCGCGGACACTCGCTTGAGTGTCTTACTTCAATGTTTTGAAAGCTTTCAAACCCGCACAGAAAAGGCACCACTCACGCGGCGTTCGCTACGTTTTTTGTTTCTAGGTCAGCGCCGACCCAAGCACAATTGTCAGATCATTCGAACGGCGAGCCGAGAGTTCTGTGATCTACTTTTATACTTGTTTATAACGAACAGGAAACTAAGCATTGTATAAATTTGCAGTGATAATGCAGTACTCGTTTGCTACAGTAGTATTGGATCAGATCAGTATTTGCACAGATGAAATGTTATAAAACTACTACAGAAACATTCCGTCTTCTAACTCAAAACAAGAACTAAATTCGTTTTTAAATTATATGTACTTTATTATTATTAATGAACATTTAAATCTATAAATATTTCTTTTAAATAATAAGCATTTAGAATTAAAACAATGAGTGCGAACATTTACTCGCGGTAAAGTTAAACTTATTAATATTAGTACCTACTAATATTAAAATGAATATAAATATGAACATTAATATTTATTTCTGTTATGTACCTTAATTCATTGTTGTTATTTTTTTATGAATAAATCTTTACTTTAATCTTAATAAAGTATTTATTATTAGTAGGTGCTGAACTATAAAAAAAAAACATCGAAATAAATTTAATTTTGATTGCAAATCCTTGAAAATGAAAACTCACGAAATGTTCAGTGCTGCCTTTATAAATGCGGTGGCGGACTACTGACATGTAGATTTTAGTTATACTAAATGTTACCACAGAATTCTAAAAGTGATGTTAAGTATTTCCATCCGAAAAAACTCTGTGATACCCAACGATACCTTTAATGGCGCCTAAAGAAGTTTTACTTTAAAAATTAATTGTAATTAATAAGGTTTCGTTTAAATAAACAATGCAGAATTATAAGAACTTAAAGCTATACAAGAATGTCCAATTTATAGTAAAAGCCGAACCATGTATAGGGTATGTTTTCCTTCGAACAATGGAGCGAAACAATCCCACCAATAAGCGATATAATATAATATACTTGAAGTCCAGGACAATGGTCGGTGCGCCGCGGGCGAGCGCCGCCGCCGCGCCAGCACGTGCGCACCCATTGTATTCATATATCCAAACCTGTGTCCGGCTAAATCCATTTTCTTTCAAAACGATTGCGAGCGAACAAGTAAAGGTTTTCAGAGTAATATGTGTATAACATTATATAGTAGTAAGGAAATCCACTACTACATCTACCGTCCCGTAGGTTCCGTTAGCGGCGAGCATATTGAACCCGGAGTTGGCAACAGCATCTTTCTGATAATAACTCCAAATAACAAAAAACTGTGGTTGCCAGACCACCTGCCAAGCTTGGCTACTACGGTTATCAGCCATATCCATATGAACTATGAGGCAATCCTTTTTTATTTTATTTTCTTAAAGGTATACATACCCACAGAAGGATTTTCTCCTATATCATAGGCGGTTTTCATACATAAATTGCACAAAGCCGCGCTTCTACTTCCAGAACAATTATGAGTAGGCCATACAATTTACTATTCCGTGCGGGATTTTAACCTGTGGTCTTCCAGCGACGAGACCAAACGTTTAGCCATTGCAGTATAGATCTATCAATCTACAGGTCTCCGTGTGCAGAGAATTTTGATAGTTGATAGGCTGCAATTGAATATAAAATATGTCTATATATACCCCTATTATAACATCAAGAAAATACTTCATGTACTTATATTATATTAAATTAAAATCTCACTAAAACAAAGCTATTATTAACGAAAATAATTAAAGTAAAACGAATTGGTGAATAGAAGCCTTTTGAAATAACGAATATAGTGTTATTTAAGTTGGAGCGTAGTAAATTGGATCCTTAGTCTCGTATTAAAGTGGTCTTGAATTGATTGCGATAGCAATAGACGCTGATAGCAGTACGCCACAATAATGGCATGGTATCGTGGTGCTGATTCGTACTGATTGTATAATGGGGACCTATCGTGCAGGATGGCGCGCGGCGCGTGGGCGACCCTCTGTCACCGCCTTAGAAAATACGTAATTGTAAATTCACCTTGTGCAGACAATGAATATCAATATGAATTGATTCTACGAATTACGCGCTCATTTATATATATATATATATATATATATATATATATATATATATATATATATATATATATATATATATATATATATAAATGAGCAAATATATATATTTCTGAAATATTGGCACTAGGATAAAAAATAAAGTTAATAAGAGAAAACAAATTAAAAGTAAAAAAAAAATATAATAATCTTTATAAGATAGCAGCATCTAACAAGCAAGTACCTAAGTTATGTATTATTTTTAATTTTATGTATTAATAAACCTAGCAAGCTAACAGCATAGCAAAGTGGCGAAGCAATCAGCTTTTTTTTTGCCGTTGAGCAATCAGTTTCAAAATAGGAGGTTCAGATGCCTGGGTGATCAGTAATCGATTGCTGAAAACAGAATTTGAACGGACAGACATCGTGAAATCAATAAGTGTCTTCGCAAGCTTCGCCACTTAATAATTAGGTTAACTTATGATAAAAGTTGGAAACCTCGTTTTAAACCTCTTCCTTTTATGAAGTCACTTAAAAAAACGGAGTTTCCAATTCAAGTCAAACTCTCAAAACTAAGATGTATTGGTATCGGTACTAAACAGTCCAACAAAATTGTTAGGTTTTAATGATTTTCATATGGTCACGCCTGTCACCAAGAGGGGTAGGTAGAGACTACGACTACTAACTTTCATCCAATTACAATATTGGTGTCTCCAAGGGTTTTGCGCTTTACCGTCTTTAGCTGCATCGCCCCTTATCCTTATGTAGAATAGTAGTAACGTACTGGTTTATAAAGTAAAAAAAAGCTATTATAAAAATGTAAAAATAATATTATGCAATGTATTATTATTAAACAAAGAAATGAAACAGACCGGACTTGAACATACACAATAAATTAATGCGTTCAATATGCAGAGTATTAACTCGGCAGTAAATTAAGGACACTACATACATAAAAATGACATCACATGACGCAAGCGCCATGAAACATAAAATATTTTTTTGCTTAAACAAATAACGTGTCCGAATGGGACTTGAAATTGGGCTGGAGTGCTGAGTGCGCATATGCGGCGGCGTCTGCGTCGGCGCCGGCACATGGGATCCGACGTAAATAATATTAATAACAAACATATCTAAGGTTGACCTTTGCCTATGTTTTAAAAAAAACACGTTCTCTATAACAATTGCATGTGGCAAGGAGTGTAATACATAAAAGGAACATTTTTAAGATTCCAATGTCATATAATAGACTAATAATTTTGATCTCTCGGTATCTGTTTATATGCCACTGTATCATATTTATAGAGTTTGAACTGATAACATAAAAACTTAGGGGATTATTTTTGAAAAATTTACTTTTTTATGTATTTCCTTTACATGTAAACAGGGGATGTTTTTTTTCGGTTTACATAATGATTTCTTAAATTTATATTTACACGAATACTACACATTGATCAAAAAGTAACCAGGATTAATTATCAAATAACATCACGATGTCAAACATCTTAGTCCTCCCATGACGACCATAAGCAGCCTAAACGTTGGAAATTAAAATTATACGTGATAAAAGCCGGGAAGTTAGTTTTTTTGAATAGGTTTGCGAGCCTCGCAGGAAATCTGCACTGCAACAAAATCCTTTTTATGCGTGGTTCAACTAGTTCTTGGTCAGTTTATATTTACTAATTTCATTTCTTTACGTCGTTAATAGAGTATATTTACTGAGAGATTACCACATCATATCATACAGCATCCATGACTAACATCAGTCCGCAAATAATAGTGGACCTAAATAAGTGTAAGTAAAATAGTGTAAATAATAGTAACTACTAGAGAATAGTGATCCACACGAAGTAGGTATGCACGATAAAAAGTTTTATTACGCCGTTACGCGTAATTTTATATTATCTGAAAACGGTGAAAATATTTTAATTAGTTTTCTTCAAGAGAAACATTGTTTTGGTACAGATATTTAAAAAATAAAGAGAAGTTTAATTCGCTGCAGTTATGTAAAATTGTGGAATGAATTCCAACGCAACGTGACAAAGGTGAGCCCATGTAGAACATTGCTCCAATTACGTATAATTTAAAAGCATACACGTAATTAGGGGAGGGGCCGGAGTGTAGGCACTTTTACGTTCCTCTTGTTATCTTCTTCTTCTTTCAACATGCGACATTTTCAAAATATAATATATGTACATGTTTCCTTCCTTAGATCTAAAGATTTCTAAATTGTTAAGAACTTACTCGTTCAAAAATATTTGGGATGGGATTATTTCTTTAGTTAGGAATTGTTTCAAGCTTTCTACTACGTCTACAGAAATACGATATATGTCTTACCTATATATAATGTATTAAACTTAATACTTATTGGATAAGAGGTAGCCAGTTTGAGTATTAAATAATTGCTTATTTTTTCAACAAATTAAGTGCGTCATCATCATCGTCATTACAGCCTTTCATATGTCTACTGCTGAACATAGGCCTCCGCCAAGGAATACCACAAAGCACGGTCCTGAGCCACCTCCATCCATCGACTTCCTGTATGTCTTACCAGGTCCTCACTCCATCTTGTGGGGTGTCGCCCTACACTTCGCCTACCGGTACGAGGCTGCCACTCGAGAACCTTTCTTCCCCATCGGTTGCCGGTTCTTCGAGCTATATGGCCGGCCCACTGCGACTTCAGCTTACTAATTCGTTGGGCTATATCGGTTATTCTGGTTCTACTGCGGATATCCTCGTTTCTAAGTTTATCACGCGGTGAAACCCTGAGCATAGCCCTCTCCATAACTCGATGAGCGACCTTGAGCTTCCTCATACGGCCAGCAGTGAAGGACCACGTCTCAGATCCGTGAGTCATCGCTGGCAAAACGCACTGGTTGTACAATTTCGTTTTCAAGTTTTGAGGTATGTCTAACGAGAAGATGTGTCGTAGTTTCCCGAACGCTGCCCAGCCGAGTTGAATCCGTCGCCCGTTGAGTGCTTAAATTCAACAAATTCCCATAGGCACTGGCCTAAATAGAAATATATTTCTAGACGCTATGCCTATCAAGCAAGCAAATATTTTCTATGCTAATAACCTTTAATGGAAAGAGAACGCAAAGAATGAATCGCATGGGAAAAACACATAGATAAGAGGATAAGAAGAATTTATTAATACGAACGTATACTTTCACATAACCTGAGCCGTGGGAATTGATAAAGGATTGATCCATGCTTTTGCGTTCAAACACTCATAAAACCTTGATAACACACACCTCAAATTCAACACCTACTCTTAGATGCAATTGTGGTGGCATTTCGTAAATCAAATGAGTGAAATAATGATATCGTGATTATTAACGCTTGTAATGGTATATGTAGATAAGGATGCCGCAGATAATTTCTATAGACAACAAAATCTAATTTGCGATCATAAAGTAACATATGTTTGCGACAGACGTTGTGATGGATTTTTAAATCAGAGAACGAGGAAAAACGTTTTAAAATACGATACAATAAATAAAATGAAATAGCGTGAATTATATTGGACCAGTTTTATATTGGACAAATTTCTTTCATCTCTCCAGTTCTAGTTAAAATTTAAATATCAAATAAGGCGCGTGCAAACTTTCTTCTGTCCTGTTTCTAAATAATATGAATTTCTCTTAGATAATTTCATAATTTCGATCACAGCCAGATCGCCTGTAAAAGATATCACTGATAAGGATGTGTTCACACAAGGTTCACACGTTTTAACTGACAGGTGACACTTGTCACTTTCGACAGTCAGTTTGGTCGGTCAACATGGCGTCATTGGCAGTCTTTTAATCTTGGCTTTTAATATATACAAAACATCGACCATTAAGATAGAAAATTATTAAAAGACATTTATAACTGGATTTGATATTGATTACTTTCAGATTTTTTTTATTAATTAGTTTTTAATCACTTAAAACTGATAGCATTTTTAAAAAAAATCATACACGCGTAAGTTGACCTAATGTTGAAACAACTTCCATTTCGATCATGAACGTGCGCTCGCTTTTAGATATCTTGAAATTTGCAAAGTGGAATAACTGGTATTCTATATCTAGATGTTCTTAAATTACAACTAATGGATTTAAATGAAAAATGTCTCTCTTTTATATAAATTCTACGAAAATATTTAAAAAATGACGGGTGGAATATCTAGAAAACACACTTTATCCACAAAAGATCTTACAGTGCAGTAGCCAGTTTCTTATCTCGGCGAACCGCTAATATTTTTATAACTAACTTTAGTTCCGTGAATATATGTTTTCAGAAATGAATGTAGATTTGATAATATCCAATTTTTATTTTATTTCATTCTATTCCTTGCCGTTTCATTCTCAATTACAATAGGTTTAATTTTCTATCAATTCGTTCGGCAAATTAATACAACTTAAATTAATATATATATATATATATATATATATATATATATATATATATATATAGCTGGCCAGGCAGACGTTGTTCTGCCCTTTTCGACGACCCTTCATATAAAAAATCCTTAAATTCGTAATAAAAAAAATTGAGTGTCACTTATCAGGTAAAAAAACTATCCCATCTCTCAAGTTGGACCAAACTGCATAGAGTGTGCAAAATTTCATTGAAATCAGTTCAGTAGTTTGGGAGTTCATCGCGGACAAACAACATGACACGTAATTTTTATATATAAAGATATATATATATATATATATATATATATATATATATATATATACGGTAGAGTAGTTTGATAATTTATTTATGTCTATAGACAACCTCAGGGGTGATAAGTGCCAACACGTTATCACCTCTGAGGAGAGGACTTATATAAAGTGCCCTATACCCTGAATTTACTGATGCATTGCTACTTAGGTTTGACTATAATACGAGTTCCTAGAGTAGAAAGGAGCTTTATAAACAAGCCGGAGTAATTATTGAGATAAAAATTACTAGTTACCCCTCAAATCTTTACCTTGTTTAATATTTTAACGTAAGATATAAATGTATTTTTACAAACACGTAAATTACACGTAAATCATCATAGACAACGTATATATCTTATAGCCCAGTATATTGGGTCATAAGGCCCGCATATAATGTATGAAGTGTTGTTCTCACGCACGGACGCACATAGAATACGCAAGACGTGAGAAAAATCTGTGCGGTTTACAAAACGAATACTAACGTCCTCACTTGCGTTTTCATTGCCCTATTTATTTAGTTTATTGCTTATACGACATATTATTGTGAGCAAAAGTTTTTAGATGTTCAACTTTTCAACACCTGAAGATGTCTCTTAATGAACAAAACTTTGTGTATGGTCCCGCCATAATAATAATTCGTATTTTTGCATTATTTAGGTATAGAGAAAGATTTACTTAAATTAAAAAATTACAAAACCCTTTGTAAAGTTACAATTACATAATATAGAAACAAAAAGACTTATAATTAACTGAAGCGGTACCAAAATTATTTGGATGACAATCCTTGTAAGGTCTCTACCTAAGTAGAGCTAGCAAAAAGATGTAAGTCTGCCATCGTATTAAGGATACTAATGTATAACTCTATTTAAATCAATCTATGAAGTCAAATTATACTTACAATGCTCCCAACGTTTCGTTATAATACTATAGAACTTTTTGTACATTTTGACCATACTAACTTAACTTATACAAAAGATTTCAACGAAAATCACAATAATAACTTTTAGCTTTGATCAACAATCTTCTGTTATTTTGTTTTAAAGAATTTAAAAAAGTTGTCGAAATTTAATGAATCAGCATCAAAAATGTAGTAAAAACAAAATAGGTTGTTTAAAAAAGTTTTTACACAGCTTTTAGAAGCTGTACAATATTACGGAAGCCACTATAATTGCCTGTCTAAAGTGTTACAAAAAGTGTCCCTTGGAAATATTACGAAATCAGTAATGTGGTTTAATCTGCCGTGAGCGAGGCCCAAGTTGTGACAATAGCGTGGAATGTGCCACGGATCGGTCGCCGGGAAGGCAATCTTGTTGGAATTTCTTTGGCTTCTAATTCGATTTACCAAATACTCCGTTACGTTTTATAAACATTACGTTTATAAAACCAGTTTTAATTGTCTAAACTCTACTCTTTTGTGTCGAACAATCAAGATTTATACCATGGACTGTGCCTTAAAGTTGCCTTGTTTTAAAACTATATTTATCAGTACCTAAAACCCGACTACGTTCAATTAATTAAGTGAAAGTCATCACATTCCCTTTTTCGTAAATTTGTCATCGGCACAGTACTTCTTGTACCCTGATGCTTCCATTAATAATTCAAGTCCCAAAGTGCGCTTAGTGAAACTATCAGAGAATCTTGTTCTCCAAGCTGCTGTAGGCGGCTGGTAACCTGCTTTAACGTAGACTAGTCCCTATATTATTTTCCGCATTGCGTGCCGCGTGCCCAGCGGCCGCGGACAATTTATAGCTCAGCGGAGCCGTCGACCTGGTACTCGTTTGTTATTATTTAACGGTTGAACAGTGGACGCCGCCGGCCATCGCAAACTCTACACCTATATATGATCAAATACATTGCAAAAATAGCTAAATGATATATGCAGATTATAGTTTAACCCTGTTATAGTAATATGCGGCGATAATGATAATGAAAAAACTCCTAGCCGATTTCGATGACGGAGGTAAGTATCAAAAATAAGACACGTTCCAAATATTTGCATGTGCAAATCGGTATTCTCATTCACCGGTTAAGTAGTACATAGAAATTAAAAAATACTTATTTCTCAGAGTTACAAATACACGCTATGCTAAAATCTGGCAATAATTTTATAGTCAATACATTAACCAAATGAGAACCAGAATTTATGTTACCAAATTCGACATTCAAATGCGTTCGCTATTTCCTTTATTTGGCAATACTACGTTTATTTGCATCAATTTATTTGAATAAAAATATAGCGGTGGCCGGCGGTATCGAATGCAATGGCTTCCCGATCACGTTCATTATACTGCCTGTATAAAATAAGTAATTTCGATGTACCTTTTCATAATTTTTAAGAGGCGTTTTAACTGTCCGATTTTCAGACACAATAGTAAGACAATTGCAATGACCTATATGTAGTGCATGGAACAGCGAAAGGGTTAACAATTTAGTAAATTTCGGAAAAGAAACTGCTTAAAAATAACGTTAATATTTTGAAAAATGTTAAAGTCAACCGCTATGCTAAAAGTTGGTAATACGTTTTTGCTCCATTAGCCAAATGAGGCATCAGATTTAATGTTAACAAACTCGACATTCAAATGCGTTCACAATTTTCTATATTTGGCAATGCTACGTTTTTCGCAGCACTCCATTTAAATAAGGATATAGCGGTGGCCAGTGTCGAATGCAATGCCTTACCGGGCACGTGCGTCATACCGTTGGTATAGATTATAGAATAACCTTGATTCATGCTGTCAGCTTTTTATAAGTTATTAGAGAAATTATTACTATTTTATAAATTTCGAAAAGTAACTGCTAAAAACAACAACAAGTAGTAACTACTTAGACTAATGTTAAAGTAAACAATTTTGTTTAGTATGTAATACTGCTGATGACCAAAGTATTTAAACGCACGGCTACGTGTGGTAACAATAGATAATAATGTAACTATAGATATTAATGACAACCATAGACAATACGCCCAAAAAGTAAATTTAGATAATAGAACTACGGTGTGACACAAAAGTCTTGGTAGTTCTAACAAGAAATATATCGCAAGAGCTAATTCAATGGTAATCTCAAGCAATGAGTAATAACGAATACGCTCGGAACGAGTCGATTATCTGGTTAGGTATATCAGACACTCCATATAGAGTGCGACCGCGATTCTCGAAGGTGGAAGCGAGAGCAACGCAGGACATCTGACTCCTACAGTTGACCGGCCTTGCGGCACGCGCCGTTGTCGTGCCAGTGCATTAGATTTATGGACATACAAGAAGTATTGGTAGATTAGATCACATCTCCGACGACCATCTCAATAATAGATATTATTTTATTACATTCATATTCTTCACTAACTAATTTTAAAAAGCGTTTTAATTGCTATATAAGCGTTTGACAAAAATTGATTACATTATATTTCCATTTTGATATTTTGTTAAAATTATAAGTTACCTTAACCGTCCCGTGTAATTAACAACACAATCAACATTTCACCACCACGATTTTATATTATTACACTACATAATATAATTATATTTTTGTAAACTATAATAAACATTGTCTACAATTGGAGAACAGAATATTAACGATAATTTAACAAAAAAAAAACTTGAACATTTTTCTTCTGTAGGTATCTTGATTATAATTTAAGCTACACATTGTTTCAACACTCAGAAAATGTCATAAAAAGTTAAGCGCAGAATGCACTTAAAATTACGTGTGCCGTGTTTTTCCTTGTCTCGGTCCTTATATTTGGAACAAATTTGAAAAAAGGGTTTTTTAGTATTATATTCACAAATTCACGAGATTTTATCAACGGTCGTTTTATTAAAATGTGAACAGGAGTCCTAGGCTCAATTAAAATAGCCGGAATTCTGGAGTAGATTTTTTGATACAAAGCTAACAAAGGAGATTCTAATACATTTTAAATGATATCTCATTAGTGTGTTGTAAAATGAAGGCAGAAATATTTAAAAGATGTTTGTTTGTTTGTTTTATCTACATTACGTAGTGTAGTGTTGAATTATACTTTAGACCTTTATGTAAAAGGGATAACTCATCCGTTGGAAAATGGACATCGGAAAGATTCTTAACGCGGGGATAAAATTGGGAATGAAGTGGTACAAGTCGTAACTTACGGGACTGAATTCGATATTTTTCGTAAACAGCCACTGAAGCAAGTTCTGGCTTTCCCATCCAAGAGAATAATTCTTTTATTGGCATCATCATCATAGTAAGCCCACTACTGAACATAGCCCTTCCCCAAGGAATGTCACAAAGCACAGTCCTAAGCCACATGCATCCATCGACTTCCTGCATCTCCTATCTAGTCACTCCATCTAGTGGGGGCCGCCCTACACTTCGCTTACCGGTGCGAGGTTGTCACTCGAGAACGTTTATTCTCCATCGGTTGTTCATTATACTAGGCATATGACCGGCCTGGTATATTTGGCTCTACTGCGGATATCTTCATTACGAAGTCTATCACGCAGGGAAACTTCGAACATATCGCTCTCCATAGTTCGCTAAGCGACCTTGAGCTTCCTTATACGGCCAGTAGTAATGGACCACGTCTCAGATTCAAATGTCATCACTAGCAACACACACTGGTTATACACTCTTGTTTTCAAAGTTGTTGCCAACGCTGTATTTATTATTTATGCGTACTTTTATTTTAGGAACGAGTTCTGGTAATTTCGTGCATATTAATCATTAACGTGAATAGCAAATTTGAATAAAAACTGAAAAATAATCGCAGATAATTTGTAATAGGTACATTTTTATTTAAATTGCTCAAAATTGTGTATTCACATTTGGATATAATTAAAAAAAACGATACCAAAATTTATTAATAACTGTTGTAAAATAATTATTTTATAGCAAACAATTAAAATGAATTCCAACATAATGATCGTCTGACGATGTCTGGTGCTGTTTTATGTATTGCAAATACATATTATCAACTGCGGCGATGATTTTGTTCGTGAAACCAGTTTATTTTCAAATTTTTCAAAACCACTATTACGCTCAGCCTAAAATATAAAACGAAACGTTTAACGTGATGATGATTGTAATTTATGAAATCATAATAAAAAAATACTTCAAACATTTTTAACACGTGTATGTTCATATCATGATGAGCTAATGGACTAAAGCGTTATCTTTTAGCATCACGTACGTGAACTTGTTTAGAACCCACTAAAGTCGAACACAATGGTGGACCACAAACAGGCTTTTGTCCTGGAGGCACTCGAAAAATAAAATATGTAGACGGTGCGCCCACGTTGCGGATCCTATATAAACAACATTCTTATTTGACTTTCGTATCATTTTTACTGTACGAAGAAAGAGTCCAATTTTATTGAAATGTTTTCGTGTAGGTGTCACTGATTTAACGTATTTTATGGTCGTTTTATTTTATTACTATACTGTGTAATGTACGACTTTAGGAATAATGACGAGAAAAGGCAACATGTTGTATGTGCAGGAGTATGTTAAATTTTATTTATTTTAAACAGGCAAGCCATGTTGTCGCACAACCAGCAACAGAACGTTGTACACAGTTGTACACGTGAGAGATACAATGTTTTATTCAAATATTGAAGACATGACACCTCACTATTCAGTGTGGTAAGTCGACTCCTCTAGCCACTCGGTATGTATACATTGGTTCATCCGTACGCCGCGCACACGTATCGGCAGTGGCTGCCGGTGTTTACACAACTTGTTAGACGCCGCAGCGGCGTTCGAAACGCCTACACAGAACTTCACCATTGGACACCAGCGAAACGCTAACAGTAAACACTTAATAACGTTCCATTGTCCCATCACGCAGGTGCACTATTTGTAGTAATATTTTTGACTTCATTTTTTTTCCAAGTTTTAGGTGTTATGTTTTGTATGATTAATCTTCGCGGCGTACTTAATATAAGGACATGTTTTAAGCCGAGCCAAAGCACTTTTTTCACCGAGTAACAGAGACTCCGTGACCAAACGTAACATACGGGTAATGCAATTTTGATTAACTCTCTGTCGAAGGGCCGCTTGTAATCAACTCCGCTTATAATGGAGACATTATTTCATCGTTCAGTGTTTTTATCTGAGCGTAAAAATAATACAATATCATTTATAGTAAACATTCAATACCGTATTAATTTATATTTTAATGTTTTTGGAATAGTAATGGGGCAGGGATAGTTAAGTAATGTAACTATTACGCAATGTGATATTTCTATATGTAAATTGGTTACAACTTACAATGGTACAATTTTGTATCAATTTTACACGTTTACAAATCTTACTATCACAACTCATTGTGAATAGCAGCTATTTCGCCCACCACACAAGTTGCAAAAATATTAAACATGTTGTTCCGTTATTACAAACTTAAGGATGTCAATTGTGATTAGTGATGTATCGTGCCAAGTGTATCATTAACATTGCTTTATAAATGATACGGGATTGTGATGCAAAAATTAGACAAATTTTGTTTGCAATCTATATGTTTTTTTTTTTATTTTATGCTTGTGTAGGAGAAAAGGACTGATATATTTTCAAAGAAGCTAATTTCTACTAAAAAATTATAATTTTCTAATAATAAATACTGGTCCGATGTGGTTGAAGGTTAACTAGCCGACACAAAATAATTATACATATATGTATATCATAAAGGCAAAGAAGTAAAGTGTACGTATGCAATAATATTAATGATGAATGAAAACAGTGATAAATTATAAAAGATTTCAAAACCCTTTACTACAAATATCACGTTGTAATCGTGAAAATCACTAAGAGTGTGTCGTCCCGTAGTTAATAAGACGCCAGTGACACGCAAAGCGCTCATAACATAGACTTTCACTTGAACAATAGTTATGAGGTCAAAGTACACATTTAAATGTTGTTAGTAACGTAATGTACTGACAAGATATAAATTGGCCATAGTGTCTGATTGATTAGTGGTTTAAAGTTAAAACTTTTGTAAGGTCTTATGTAATACATTTTAACTTTTGTGAATGATAATATGTCTATTTCGTTAGTTTTGTCTGAATCGAATATCGAATAATCGTAATTACTGAAAAAAAATCCACCACATAATTTTCAGTTCGATTCAAAACATATAATATTGAAGCGTCAAAGATTTAACAGTTTCATTTTATAGTTCGTATGCAACTCGATTTCAATCTTGGGTATTAGCTTCGATGAAATTATTTATGTAATTGCTATTTTATGTGATTTGATTTGCCACGTTCCTTACTATTAACCGTCTTAAAGGCACATTGTACAATGCGCCAATAAAAATATATTACGAAGGCATTTATAGTTCACCAAACCGCACTGGAGCACCATATGAAAATGATCTATGCTACATTACCCGCCCAAAAATTAAGAAGTGGTCTGTGACTTGAATGGAAGCTGTTAAGTTTCTAATATGGAGACGTCAATAACACTGCTTCTAGCATTAGAACCTTATAATTCACATAAATTGTCTACTATAATAGACACGAATTTATTGAACGTTACCGTTACAGCCTATCCGAAGTCCACTGCAGAACATACGCGTCGCCCATGTATGCCTCATATGGCAAATATCTTGGCAGGCGTTCTGCGACCGCTATTTTTATTTTTTAGTTGTTCTTAGGAAGACGCTGCGGCCCGTCTCCTGGTTTGTTTCCCTATGACGCCTATTATAACTCTCACGGGACGATATGGGGTAGTGGATATTCTTACACCTCCACTACACGCGTTATTGAACTGTACCTTTACCTTCAGTTTGTTTTAAGAAAAAAAGAAAATTCAAAAAAGTATCACGAATGGGTAAGTTCGAGAAGTAAGTCTGACCACCAACTCAAATTTACACAAGAAATAACTTTTACATACTGAACATGTGATATGTATAGGCGAGGCGCGAACTTTAGGGGTAAGTCACACACAAGGCGTGAACGCTAAAACGGGCCTCAAATATGAAGGTGTGAAAAGACTATTCGTGGTTCTCGTGTTGTGGCGGACAAGCCGCTTGCCGAACCAGGTCGTAAAACCTTATGATCACTGCCCGGTAGTAACAAAATGAATAATATGAATAATTCATTCTATTCAAGGATTTGTACTATCCTAGTAAAGCAACTATAATGAATAGCATCATAATATACTCAAATAATTTAAATTATTTCAACTATTTTGAAAATTGCAACAAAGCGTTTAAGTTCTCTTTTTTAAAATACTTTTGCCAAACTCTACATTTTCGAAAAATTAGGGCAACAAGATAGTACATAATTATTTTTATGTGAATCATAACATTAATATATATATATATATATATATATATATATATATATATATATATATATATATATATATGTATATATATGTATATATATATATATATATAATTATAATAAAATTAAATAAAAATATGTATAAGTATTTAGTGTAGTTATAGTATATATACGTCACTTTCCTCTCGTTTCTGAGAGGGTTTTTTGGGGTAAAGAAGTGACCGCCACACTGACTCAATGCGTGCTGGACTTCTCAAGTCTTCTAATTTATTTATTTTTATTTCTCAGACGTGAAGGTGTGCTCATAATATTTTCATTCACCGATGAGCACGTGGTAATACAACAGATATAATTGCAACTAACAATTTCATCGGTGACGACAGGGCTCGAGCTTGGGCTGCTCGCGTACTGTGAAATTTACAGTGAATAGTTACCCTGCTCATATGCATAATAATCTAACATAGTTATGATATAATAAATAAAATATTATTGTAATATCGAGCAACAAATAAACTGTACCATCGAAATATATATAATAATATATATATATATATATATATATATATATATATATATATATAAGTTCATTTATGAGCAAACACGCTTGAGGTATGCCATGGTTTCCTATGTTAAAAAAATTCTTAATCTCTTTCAAATTTCAAAATAGAACACAAGCTTTAATACCAATCACTTTTATAATACATATTATATTGTATTAAATCGCATAATTGATGCAGATTAAAAATAAATCACTTCTTATAATTGACATAAATGTTATCGTAAACGACATCTTTGCGTTACTGATATCCTCTGCGGCTCGGTAGTAGGTATCTAATAATTAACAGACCGAGCAACCGACCCAAATTACAAATAATATTAGGCTCCAATCGACTTATTACAACATTGCTATATTTCCATTCTAAAGCGTTAAACTATATTATCTATTGATTCCTACAATAGCTATTTTATTCATGGAAAAATCAACTTGTAAATTTTTCATTAGTAGTTTTTCTATCGATAAATATTTCTTTACCAAATGAATTACAAATATTTATTTTATTAATAATAATATTAATGTAGATTTATTTTACAGATTAGAAAATAAAATAATGGTAGAGCCATGCGGCAGCTTTTGCTGTCGCACGGATGGGCCGGCTCGAACCGGGGTAGTACCACGACCTCACAGAATACCAGCGTGAAGTAGAGGTTTACCTCTGCGTTTCGCTTGGTGAGTGCAGGTGGCCGGAGGCCCTTTTTACTGGAAATGAGGCATTCCATCTTAGTCCTCACGGGTGACAACGCATCTGCATTTTGATTCGCAAACGAGGATAGATGTAGATGTCTATGGGCCGCAGCAACCACTTACCATCAGGTAAACTGTGTGCTTGTTTGTCACCCTTATCCTATAAAAAAAAAATTAATATCGAAATATAAATGTATTATATACCTAATTGACGAGTGACAATGTTAGCCTTTATTCACAGATTAAATAATGTTACTACGTAACTTTATTATCCAATTAAGTTTGCTTTAACCGTGGAAATTAACTTAACAAATAATTTTAATTTAGAAATTTTACAAACAGGACTTTTGATTGATTTAAGAATGAAATCCGAAACAAATATTAATAATATTGCACCAGTAAGTTTTTAAAGTTGACTACACTTTCATATGCTTGAGCTGCATTAGCCGTTATCTTTTAGTTGGACTATTAGCTAGATTGTCACTTCAACATGTAATATATTTCCATACTTTATAACCTAAATAAATATTTTATGTTAACTCTTATAAACGAACTACTTTGTTGACAACTATTAAAATAAGGGTCTTACAGCGTGATCGTCAGAGCAATTATTGATTTTTAAAATCACGTTTGAAATTAAAACAAAATCGCCTTGTCGCAAAGTGGAAGTGTCAAGGACATGATTGCTTCGTTCAAGTCCAAAACATATCAAATATCGCTTCGTGTGTCGCCATATTATGTTACACCTACAGGGTCTGCGTGGAACGCATTCGAGCGATATAAAGCAATTTAACGATAAATTCTATTACACTGATACTAAATAAAGCAAAACGGCTATGATTAAGACTATGGATTAAAATTTTACTAAGGATGTTTCGTTATAAATGTAACACAAAAAAAAAGGAAAGGCAAATGCATTTTATGACAGACTCCCATCAAGTCATATCAGATATTTTTAAATTTCGGGACCAAAATCTTTAATCAATAAAGAAAATATTTAATTAAAAAGAAGAAAAAAGACTACACCAAAAATAAAAGTTGATTTAAAGGAGAGAAGCAAACATTTATAACTTTCTATATTCCCAACTGCCACCTAGCCAATTTAGTCTTTATCGAGCAAAATCTAACTCTAGCAAAGCTCGGGTGGCTCGAGCTTGCGTGGCGGCCATTGTTTTTCCGCCGTATCGTTGTGTTAATTCAACTAGTTGAAGACTAATACAGATACTTAGCTGCTCTGAAATCAGTTCAATGGCTTTCTCCTCTCAGTTTAAGGTTTTAAAAACTAAATTTGTGTGATTCGTAATGTCATAACAATGAAAAAAAAAATGTTCACTATTATCTTCGTTTACCTTCTAGATAAACAAAAACAAGGTATTCCCAAACACTTTGTTTGCCAGCTATAAACCACGGCATTTTTTGTTCCTACTACTACTACTTTTAATTTGTACGCAATCTTACACACTTACACTTATCTTCAGTAATTTTACTAAATTAAAACCAAGATGCAAATCGTAGGGCTGAAAGGACACATCTTTCAAATACACATTTTACACTGATTAATTATTGTGCTCATTTTCTTCTCGTCATCTCGAGGGTAATAGCTGAAAATCATTTGCTCTCTGAGCAATATTAATCGCTGAGCTAGGACCCATTTGTCAAACTGCAACACACATGTACATTTAGATTTTAAGTTTTTGTAAATTATTTTCCTCGTAATATGTTACTTTGTACTTAGTTTAGTCACTGAATTTACGTCTGTAATTGGAGAAACAAATAAATGCTTTATCTATCTATCTATCTTAATTACTATGTACAGGATCTAATGATTTCCAATAGATTACAGTGTACCATATACCAAAAGAACGACACATCTGCTACTTGACTAATGTGAATCTGCCTGCTAAACATAGTTATAAATCTTTCATACAATATAAAAGAACTGTGACAAGCGGTGGACTGTTACGGATTGATAAAGAAGAAAAAAGAAGACAAATAAAAAAATTAAGGACACAGAGATAAAAACATGAAGAAACTGCGAATGCCAAAATGGTTATGATCTTCAATAGCGACGATTTGCAGCGATCGGTAAAATTAAGTTAAGTTCAAAAGGATACCTCTAATGCCAAAGACAATCCGCGTGTTACGCGATGGCATTTTGAGAAGGCTTAAGACGCGCATTTAGTTCTTTGAATAGCTTGCGACGTTAAATGCGCCGCGCGACTCCATTCTCTGATTAAAATTACCAGACTAACGATCGATAGGTAGCGAATCAGTGAAGAAACCATCGGTTGCTTATTTTTTAACAGCCCGGATTGCAAAGACTATAAACGGAGCGATCCGCCGCAGGCGACTGCCATTTGCGATCGGCTATGGAACGACGTCGAAACGCTTTTTACACTTTAATGGACAGTACCCGTCGCTTTTTATAGCTTCGAAATAAACGACGAGGAAAAATGGGTACAGAAAAGATTGCTAAAGATTCTATATTTAAAATTTATATCGAAATCTTTAAAATAGTTCTAGAATAACTAAAATAACTATTTGTAGGCAGATTTAAATAAAATTAGGTCCTGTATGTACCTCAAAATAAATTAAATATGGATAAGGAAACATAATAGGATGTGTATGATGGATGAGCATGCGTAGTGACTCCGGCGGCAAGACCGGACTGTCGCGCATCAAATTACGCTGGCCGGCACGCCTCATTAGCAATGCAATGTCACGGAATCCTCCTATACAAATAATAATGTGCAAACATTTTTATTGGCCGTAATAACCTAATACGTTATAATACATGTATAAAAATCGTCTGTGGCTAATTTACTGATGACTTCGCTTTGAACTCTATCTACAAATTAGTATATTTTAACGAATTATCAATTTAAAGATCGATTTCACTCAGATTAATTATTAAATTAGCTTTTACTGTTTCATTGTAATATCTCGTTCGTATCGTATTTTTAATATTTTTAAGGCAAACTAAGCGAGCGGTTTAAATGCGCTGCGTAAGTATATAAAAATATTAAATATCAAATCAACGTATCATATGTATTTGTGTATTGTGACGTTTATATTATTACTAAGTTAAGATTCATCGCTTGGAATTACCAGAATAAAACAATAGCTATTCGTATCCTTTACAATCAAACATCATCATCGGTCATTCTACACACGACTTCGGAAATAACTGCTGAGATATGATATAAATATTATGTTTGAATGTTTTGAATATTCTATTACAACGGATACTGTAATTTGACATGAATATGTGGAGATTTGGTCACATTAATATGCAGCTCGTGCGGCGGACACCCGCGCCCGCGCATCCTTTGTAATAACGCTCCAGACGCGTCTCATGTATTATTCACGACGTCCCACTGATCACAACTCCGAAATTTTCGGCAAAATGTCTCGCTTCCAATAAAAAGAAAAACGCATAAAATTGCACAAACTCTAACGTTTAAATGGAACACCAAAATATTATAGACTTCGTAGATCCTTCAGTGCATAAATTAGCAATAATGTTGTTTAGATATTAATTTATCTAACAGTTTAATAAACCGGAATTTAGAGAAATTTATTTTAATATTTTGTTTAACGACGCATTTAATTTGTTGATAAATATGAATGATACCTAGAGTAATATCGATTTTCATTTGGATCAAAATAACTTCTGATCTAAAACCAATCTTAAACTTCGATATAAATTACTGGTTTAAATAACAACCATAAAATCCAAGTCAATTACGAGCAGAGTTTATGCTTTTATTGATTGCCACAATCAAAACCAAGCAATTTACTATTTTTGTACACTTTGTAAGAGTGTACATAAAATATTAATGACGGGTAAGCTCGATTGCTTGCGTTACAATTTATCACGGCGTCGTAATTAACGCCGCGAACAGCGCGCCGTCATAGCGCTTTGTGAAAGAATCCAAACAAAAGAACTCCTTCATCTGACCCATACAATGTCGACCCACATACGCTGTTAATTAGCACTGTTTCATTCACAGGAACCCGTGTTCAATGGAACTGTTACAATTTGCTTTCAACTGTGAATTACTTCAAATGTATCACTACTATTCAAAGGAAGGTTGAGCAATTCATGGCATGTAAGACTTATGATCGACTTATATAACTATAACTTCATAACTGTACTTATGATCGACCAATTTAATTAAATTTTTATTATAAGTTTCAATTACTATATTTTTTCTGCCGACATCCAAAAAGGAGACGGTACTCAATTCGACTGTATTTTTTTTATGTGTGTTACCTCATAATTTTGTACTGGGTGAACCGATTTCGATGATTCTTTTTTTATATGAAAGCTGATAGTTCTCGTGTGGTCCCATATGAATTTGATCAAGGTCAGACCAATAGTTTTTGAGTTATTCTTAATTAACTTATATTGAAGTCGGCTGTACAAAATTTTTAATTTTAAATTATAGAATCTGTGTTTCAAAGAGCTTGTATTGCCTTTCTAGAATAAGATTAGCATTTTATTTTATTTTGTTTACTAAATTTTCAAATCTAATCAAGACATAGTAAATTAGTTTGAGATGGTAAACCTTTAAAATTAAAAATGACAAATATAAAATAAAACATAGATCAATAATATAATTACAATTAAAAAGCAATATATGAATATATGGCGTATTAGGTGGTAAGACACCTTTTCTGTCTAGTGGTCCATTTGGGTTAATAATATTCTCTTACCTATTTCTTCCGCCAAACGGCAGTAGGTGCATTGCAGTTGCAGTTGCGTTCTGACCATTGACTTAAAAGAGGCATTTCATCTTAATTCTCAAGCTTAGTGAACCTCATTTAATTGGAGGAATCTATGAACTAAATTATTCTACAATACCTACTTTTCGATAAAAAAGTAAGTTTTTAAGGTTTTTTTTAAGGCTCCAATGAGATTCAAACCATCATCATAATATCTAAAATGACAGGTACAAAGACAACTAATAGAAGTAAGTACGTATCAATTTATAAAATTAAAACATGACAGCGCTTGCTGCTAGATTCATCAAGAACTAGGTCATAATCATTATTATTAATCAACGGCATTCTAATTGAAGGTTTCGTCGAGTTATTGTTATTAACTTGCTCTACACGGTAGTAAGATAGGGCCGGGCATGATGTCGAGTTAAGTGGACATATGGCTAAAGCATAAGATTACCGCTTAACGATCATACGTTATCTGGCGTGATTGAGCTGAAGAGGACGTAATAAAAATATTTTCATATGTACTTTGAGCACACAGATGAAACTTTACGGCTTGGCGTTCAAGTGTCATGAGAACTGGTATCGCTTTACTAAAAATTTTAATAAATAATTTAATTTAAGTATATCTGAATATGAGAACACGGTCTAATACGAGTACATAAAAATTAATGTTTGTTTGTTCGTATTTTATGCGCTGCCATATCGTTCATCAGAATGCGCTAAAACTTTGTTAACTTATTGCTTGCATTTGTGCGGAGGTTATAGGCATAGCACAATTAACTTACAGTAGGTGGCGTGCATATTGTACCGACAAATTTATTTGAAAGTTATGTATCATTCAATTTCAATGAATGTATTATCAATCGTAATTAAACAATATAAATCTTCCAAATTTAAAACGATATCTCCACAATGATTTCTTTTGCGGCATCAGGGCGCCGGGTACCAGCTAGTTATTAATAATTAAAAGAACAATTTGGACTCGAGGGAAAAGTTTATCTTATTGAGTTTGATGATGTTATGCATATATAGATTATAATTGTATATTTCTTTCGCCAGTGTTTGAAATAAGGTTTTATTTCAATTGATGCAAGCGACTATATCACGGCAATGTTGTCTGTGCTCAGAACAGTTTTACACAAATTACACGTTTAGGTAACAATCTCAATAGGCACGCTTGAGGCGAACGTCTCGGTTGAAACACGTGTCGCTGATTGCCCCCAATTGGCGAGCAAATAAAAACAATCGTCGCTTAAAAATAGCCGTGATTTCATCCAACATGTGATGGATGTTTGCTTTCAGTGGAGCCGAGCGTGGAGTTCTCACAGCTTCGGTTCATGTGAAATGTCCTGGTGGAGCGGTCCCAGGCCCCGAAACGCGTCACTGAACCTCTAATGATGTTAATGAAGAAATGCTGCTTCGGATTTTAGTTTTATTTGTCGTATGTGTACTGTACTGTTTCGCAATTTTGAATCATGTCTCCACTATTTAATTGAAAAAATTAAGCACGTAAGTAATAATTACATACCGATTTCTTTTGGGTTTATTTGTAATCTAAAATCCTACAGATCGGGGATACAGACAGAGCAGAATCATCATTGAAAGGGTTTTAGCTAAGCGCTCACCACGCACCCTGCCTAGCGTTGTATTATGACAGTTCCTGAAGTAGGGCGTATTTTGTAGTTGCGGATTTTTTGAAGGGAAAAAATACGATGTGTTTACTGTTGTGTAATTTATTATTCACTAACAACCCGGCCCGGCTTCGCCTAGGTGGGATCTAGTAATGTGGCGTTTTTTTTCGAATTTAAAAAGAACCTCCAAGAATTTGAATAAAATATAACCCTGTTCGTAAAGTTTTGTAACAATCGCTTTACCGAATCTGAAGATTATTATTATCCCAAACAGATAGACAGGCAGACAAAAATTAAGGTCGGTTTCGCGATCTCGAAGAAAGAGCTTAAGCTCTGGGAGGTTATTTCGCAATTTTAAATTTTCATTAATTTGCCTTAGTTAGGCTCCCCCTCAGCGGCTCGTCGCCGCCTGCGCCCCCTTTTCCCAAAAGAGAGTCGCTTCAGATTCGGCAGAAAGGCCTCATAAGCCAATACCAGTCTCACAGGTGGTGTTTAATGGGTAGGCACTTAGGTTAGGTTAGGTGAGTCGCAGTGAGTCCCGGCTGTAGTGGTATGCTTAGAGCATTCACCACCCACCAAAATTAAAAAAAAGTAGTTACTCATGTCTTGATGGCATGCAAATAACTCCTTGCGCTCAATAAAACACAGCTATTTCGATATTACAGAAGGAGACTACAATTTTATTTGTAGGTAGATAAGCATAGATTATCATAAAGTAACTCTTAAAACAAAATGTATGATCTATATAAAAAAAAATGTGTGATCTCGTACATCAAATATCACAATTAATATATTAAGCAATATCGTATTTCTTAGCTATATGATAAATTATTCTCAAGCTTCCATTATACCCACGGGTACTTAGTCATAGTTCATTATCATTACCATGGCGTTTGATTGAGGTCATTATCCCACTTTTTAACGCAAAAAATGTGGAACAGGGAAAAGGATCTTCCGGGGACGTAAAATACCACACTTGATTTAGTAAGGAGATGGGCCGCCATATGGACAGCGTATTCCGCTGAGGCCGGGCGATCGGCCAACTGATGCTATATCGTAAATCGTTACCCATGTAGAGATAGGAACATCCGCGTTTGTGGCAACACTAAATATATAGGTCACAGTCAGGAAATAAAAACCGCAAAGTATTTTCCCATGAATAGTTATTACCGTCCACAAATGGATAATTTTATCATTTTAATTATTAGTAAATAACTCTACAACTGGTATAATTTTTTTTAAATAATGCTATGTAAAACAAAACATCTTGTTTATTATTTTAGTTATTTATATTACCGACATTAACATACACAACGGCAGGTTAAAGAAATCTATCAATATTATTTTAATAGTGCGATAGTCCTACGTCACGTAAAAACTTTTTGGGCAAAATACATCACGAAATCTTTTGTGTTGATATACAATGTGCTTAATATAATATATTTCCTAGTAGATACTTCATTAATTTATTCATTAATTCATTACGGTATACCAGAAGTTTACTACTGAACATAGACGTCCCCCATAAATTGCCTCATGTTAGGGTTAAAAGCAAGACGCCTCTGCCCATCTCCTGGCTTGTTCCCGTCTCTCGCCTCTTACGACACCCAAGGGATGATAATGGGAAGTGGAGGGGGCTAGTGAATACTATTACTTTAGTAAACTATTAACTAATCTGTGCTATTACGCCCACCGAAATACTTAAACGAACTAATTTACAAAGATATATATAACTATTAAAATAACAGATAACTATTAAAACTAGGTAAGTGATGTAGTGTGGTGTTTGATTAAAAATTGTAATACGTGTCTACCGTTTATACCATAAAAATTGAATATATGAATGAATGACGCCATATTGTAAAGAAATTTTAAACGCAGGATCTTGTACGCCGATTTTTTTTTACTTGTCCGGAGTTGACAATGTTATTACGCACATCCGTTCTTAAGCAGCTACAATGCCAGTGCGTAGGGCAATTTAATTAGTCAATTAATGTAATCAAAATAACGTCATTGCATTGGGGAATTTTAGAAATATTAAACTTTTATTCTTATTAAACAATTGTCCCGTGTTTTTTCCACTGCACTTCTAAGACAATCTTGATAGTAAAAATGTTAGCAATTTTCGTATGGAAACATTTAAAATTTTGTTGCATAAATTCCTCAAACTGTATATATATGTTTAAATAAGCTTAATATAGTTTTAAAATTGTTAATAGATTTTGTTTGTCTGTATTTTAATTTGCTTCAATCACTTCATTTTTGTTGGCTTTACTTTGTATTACAACTTTCCTTAGGGTTTTAGGTAGGTATTTCATTGAACTATGTGACTCTTCACTCTATAGTGGGAAGTTAGAATGAGTTAAGAAGAAGCACATATTATGAAAATTCAAAATGGTGAGATAGTCGGTGAAAGTGATATGGCAGTAGAAGTACGAGATATAATACATAATTAATGTTGTAGAAATGCGGCCCTTAAGAAGAACGAGAGGTGTGTCTTTGAATGATAGAGTGAGGAAGTATGAGATAAGAGAAAAGAGTGGTTTTCAAGACGCTTTTGTGACCAGAAAGGAATGCTTCGATGGTTTGGACACGTAGAAAGAATTTATACGAGGAAAGTGTGAAAACATTATGCTGCAGAAAAGGGTGGCAGAGACGTTAAGCGGCGCCCTAGAATATCAACCATAATGTCAATATAATATAGAAGATGAGCCAAATTAAGAATTAACCGACGAGCATGTACATCTGTCAGACGTAAGAGTTTATTCATGGATGTATACATACATTACATTGAGCTAATTTTAAACCAACTTAAGAAAAGGATAAGTAAGTTCTCAATTCGACTATATTATGTTCTTTTTATATGTTACGCGATAGGCAATATCTTTGTTAAGGGTGAACTGATTTTAATGATTCCTTTTTATGAAATAGTTTATACTTCAGTGGTGGTCCCATGTAAATGTAATTAAAAATAGGAAAGTTTTTAAATAAATATTTAGACAACATTCTAGTTTACATTAAACTTGTGACATTCCTTACTTCACTCAAAATTGTATTTTTTTTTAAGAAAACGTAAAAGCATGATCCTTTTAAATTAGAATTAAAAATAATAATATAATTTACAATTTATTTCCGCTTCTGAAGTCGGGGCGTTAGTTTATATTATAATTTACACTTTAACTTAGCTGCGACTTTGTAAACTATTTTGTGGAAATTATTTTTCTTTGAACTAACGTTGTTTCAGTAATATATTATGTGTATTAACTATGTTATCGTCCATTTTAATTTTTAATACTCTTCTTTGCTTGGTAGTTACGCGTCTGGAATCGAGAAATGAAAACTTTGAAAATGTGATGTAACTCGTTCAACACAATCAATCTGTCGAGCGCATATCGTGCAAACACATTATAATAGGAGGATATTATAATAAACAGATCCCGGTCCCCTCGTGTACTCGGCCCTCCCTAATAAATATTAATGTATGAACTTGAATGCCCCACAATACTCGACAGCCGATGCTGGTACATTGACACTCAATTTGCTTTTTGCCAGTCTCGCTGGTATCTCCTTCGCGCAATCTTTGTTCTTACTTTCATGATGCGTTACGCTTTGCGATTTGCGATTAGCATTATGGTTCCATTATACATTGGTGTTGTTAATGAAGCGTGAATGTGAAGCAAATGCACAGACCAGATAATTCGCTCATGCAGGAAACAAGTTTACTTTACGTTATCTATAAAAGCAGTTATGTTTAATTTAAATATGCCAACTTCTACAAATGGCAATTTCACCTTATGTTTGTGTATGTGTGTGTGTGTGTGTGTCTGTGCGCGCGCGCGCGCGCGTGTTTGTGTGTGTGTTAGTGTGCGTGCGTGCGTTTGTGTGTGTGTGTGTGTGTGTGTGTGTGTGTGTGTGTGTGTGTGTGTGTGTGTGTGTGTGTGTGTGTGTGTGTGTGTGTGTTTGTCGGTGTGATGCAAAAACTAAAAAGAATCCTAATTTTAGTTTTGGTTTTACACATATTACTTGTATAACTTGTATTCATAATTAAAGGCAAGCTACCATTAAATCAAATGCAAATATATTTATATTAACATATAACAAACGTAGATATAATACATTACAGGTAATTTGCATAATGTTCGATTACGAGTATTTAACATTATGCAAATTACTTTGACGAATTATACATCTCATTCGATAAACATTCTGTTAAACATAACAATTAATAACAATTATATCATAATATAAAATAATACGAAAAAATGTGTCATAAAATTAAATGATGCTACACAAAACATACGCTCGTAAATTAATGACTTTCTTCATTAAATGAATCTTCGACGAGTTGAAACGTAATGTACAATGCAGTCGGAAGTGGGCGGAAGGGTCGCGTGTCTGCAAACATCAAGGGATGACGAGAACAGTTTCCACGTGGCTTTCCCACGCCGCCACCCCACGGTCAATGGGAAACCCCACTTGTTGGTTTTGTGTAGTAATCGACCCCCTTCTATTGTTTCCGGAAAGTGCGCCAATAACAATTACCCTAAAGTTCCTATGTTTATTAACATTTCGACTTTGTTAAATCACATTATTTATTACGTTTGCATATTGTTATTATAGTATAAGAATAAGTTAAAGAACACCTTGTTTTCACTGATTCTCCGTAAAGTAAAAAAAAAGTTATGCACATAACTTTTGCCCAGCAATGATTAAAAAAATGTATCCCAACTGAGATCAAAATGTCTCATTCTCTACGTATCGATCTGTTTTATTTTTAAATTATATACTCTAAGTAATGGGTATGATCCATAGACTTAAAATATATATTCTAAGTCTATGGTATGATAAGTCTAGTACATTTAGATTAAAATATTGTACTAGCTGGCCAGGCAGACGTTGTTCTGCCCTTTCCGACGACCCTTCCTATGAAAAAATCCTTAAATTCGCAATAAAAAATATTGATGGTCACTTATCAGAATAAAAAGTCTCTCTCTCAAGTTGGACCAAATTGCACACAGTGTACAAAATTTCATTGAAATCAGTTCAATAGTTTAGGATTTCATCGCGGACAAACAACGTGACACGTAATTTTTATATATAAAGATAATATATTCCTAAATATTTACTAAGCGACAGTAGACTTGTTTCGACCAAGAATCTCAAAAAAAAGCATTTTAAGCTCGTTACAGTAATAATAAACCCTATAATATAAATAAACCCTTGTATTATTAGTGTTAAGAACACTACGGGTATTATTCTTTATAAATATAAAATATATCTACATTACAGCCCATCAAAAGTCGGCTCCTGGACATGGCCTCTCCCTAAATTGCTTGAAAGGTAGAATTTGCCATTATTTGCTACGCTTGGCAAGCGGGTTAGCAACCGCAGGTTCTATTTGTTATTTTGAGTTGTTATCAGGAAGATGCAGCTGTTTATAGCCTGTTTTAGTTTTCCTGTTTCTAAAAATATGTGTTCATTCATTCATATCATAATAAAAACTATAATAGAATATATGATAATTTTATCATGCTGTATAATTCCTAAATTACTAAACAAACATTACTTACTTACTTAAAAACAAAACAACAACATAACACTGTTTGCAGTTTATACTGTGTTCTATGTGAATAAGAAATAATTAACCAACGTCATAAAAAAACATCTAACACGGAATTGCTGTAATAATGCTAACGACGCCATAAAATTATTCATATTTAACAAATTTGTACGAAGAAGCGTAATTATAACTTTAATAACAAAGAAAAACGCAGAACTTTTTGCCTAAATATCTATCATTACTTAGATTAATTCTTCTACTTCTACTCCGTGTAATTGCCAACAAAAACTAAAATTTTCGATTGGATAATGTTAAGCAAATTAGGAACTTAGGATTTTATTCTAAACATTGCTTTAGTTTTAAGCAGTCTAAACTTAAGTTTGACCGCAACCTATCAGCTAAAATGTAAAATTAAATAAAAGTGAAAGAACAATAAAAGATGTTTTGCTAAAAAAATACACTCTTTGTTTAAACTATTTTTGTTTAAATTATTTGGCGAATTTCTGCTTATGCCATCCCAAAGCCAGGAACATTTATATATTAATGATAATGTAAAGTTTATTGCAAATGAACATTATGTCGAATATTATCCCACGAACCAAACTAAACCTAAGTTTAGCCGGGTAATCTTAGGCTTACTGTTCATATTCACCAGACTCGTGTTGCTTCGCAGGCGGATGCAATTAAGAAACTATGGATTTTCCCTATGATGAAACATGATTTTGGAATTAAGATGGTCCCAGGACCGGACTACTGTATCGCGGAGGAGCCAACATTTGTGAACAAAAACGGGGGATTTCGGGCCTGGATGTGTTGAGATCATAACATAATTTTTGTACTGTGCAACGAAACATAAAAAGGAAAAGTTTTATTTGACCTCAAGCTTATCTAATCTAAAATGAGTAAAGATCAGAGGTCAGGATCAGGGCATAGAATAACCACATAAGCTTCAAAAGCCTGAAAAATAGAATTTGAAAAATATCAGAAACATTTGCTGTTGCCACAAAATCATAAACGACCATATTCTAAAATAGGATTGGTACCTATATATTTGTTTGTGGGTACTAAGCAAAGAGAATATAATCATATACGTTTGTATTATGTAGCGTTAGAATAGAATTGAATAATTATCGTTTGTACTTATTCAATAAAAATTTGTTGCACAATAATTATTATTGAACGTAGTGATATCTTCTATTTCACTTTTCGTGCTTTCTTATTGTGCTTATAGTGCTTACCCGACAACTCCAAAAGGGGGGTAATGTTTTCGAATGTATGTATGTATGTATGTAATGTATGTATGTATGTCTATTTCCTAGTCACGCTCTGTAGTCTAAACGGGTGTCGTTGTGAAAGTGATACGAGGGCATAAAATTTTTCAGTTTTCAGTAAACTTTCATACGCAGTCGTGTCATTTTTAAAGACGGTTTTAAATATTAGGTTTGTTATTTTAGTAGTTGTACCTACTATTTTAACAAAGGCATAATACAATAATGTTAATTTTATTATGTTCAAATTCAACTAAGCATTCGAATAAACGATTATTTTTCCTAAATCATTGTAATTAGTAACATTAACACAATTGAAAAATATATTAATTTTAAATACGAAGTCTAGCAATGCTCTTAGAGTAAAGCCTTTTAAATCACGCAGCTGCAGTAACATTGAGTCACGATGTTATTTATCATTCTTTAAGTGCCATTTACACATTGTCGAGATTGTTAATAAGACAATAGAGAAAAAAGAACACCGATTCGATGCTAATTTTGCACACGCAACCGCAAAATAAAATATTAGCAAATTCCTCGATACTTCGACGGACTACGCCTCAGGGTACAATTATTTTTTTTTATATATATGGTTTTAAATTGTGGCTTAGAATTATTCTAAAACGAGCGATAGGGTCGAGTAATTTATGTGCTGTAGTTTAGCAGATTTAAATCAGTCGATGACCAAGGTTTAATGATAATGGTTCCAATTGTTTGTCAAATTTCAAAGATGGCATCATGACTATAAATAACTATTCTTTTTTTCCTTACATCCCGTAAAAGTTCATTATTGGACGTGGCTCTCTCTCGTTGTAGGAAGAATTTGCCATGAAAGTTATGTTTGGCAGGCAGAATGACGATACTCCTCTCCGGCCTAGGTAGTTTACGTCTAAAGTAAGAGAGTTGGTTATACCGCAAGCCTTTCGAAAGCCATAAGATTTATTTACATTTCCCATAGCTGCTTCTTAAGATACTCTACTTTTTGCGTGGTAGAGCCGCTTCAGTTATATTATGGTTTTAGCACGATTGAGTCGGCTCTACCGAAGTGGGGACACGCTCTCACAGAATACCAGCATAAAATAGCAGCTTAATACTGTTGTGTTTCGTATGGTGAGTGTTGAGAACCGCAGACTCTTTTTAGTGGAAACAAGGTATACCATCTTAATCCTCAGGGGTAACAACACATTTGCATTTTGATTCTTAATCGAGGATAACTGTAGATGTCTATCCACACCACAGCATCCACTTACCATCACTGTGTGCTCGTATGTCACCCTTATTCTATTTAAAAAATATACGAAATGGGGTGACGTATTATTATCTATTATCATCCACCGCCACCGCATTGTCTATTATTTGCATTATTTAAAAGAAGTATTGTATCAGAGATGCATACAATCCAGAATGTAACTAATGAAAGCGCGGTGGCGCAGTAGCTAGAGCGTTCTTAAATATATCCAAATGCAATTTATATGTTTTTTTTTTTCAAAAACAAATTTGACTGACAAGCATGGCGACTATGGCAAATCCGTCCTACGACAGGAGAGACCTTTGTCCGGCAGTGGAGTGCTAGAAGAAAGAAGATGAGTTCATCCTCATTACCGTTATAGCCTGTCCCTTGCAGAACATTTGCCACGCTTCGTAGGCGGGTTGGAAACCGCTATTTTCATTATTATTATTGTCTTAGAACGATGCTGCTATCCACCTCTCTTTTCAGTTTTCCTCTGTCACCTCTTACGACACCCACAGAATGATATTAGGATATTATTAGGGGGAGTGGATTCTCTTTTTACACTGCTACTTCACGGCATATCGAAATTTGAGTTATTTCATTTAAATTTCCAATTAATTATTAAATTAATTAATAAACGTAAACTAATCTATTCGAAAGTTGTCAGTTTATTTACAAACTATAAATTAACAAGATTAACGTTAAATAGTTACACAATAGTATTTGTAAAGTAAAATATAGGTAGGTACAGTCCCTATTGAGTAAATAAAACAATGGGACAGTTGTACGTACCTGCCAGTCCAGTCGCACTGATCACCAATCATCCCCGCCTCCGCAACGTATATCAGACCCAAAACTACTGGCCAAAAGTACACTACAGTCTCCGTATGCATTTTAAATAAATCAAATTAAACAGTCATACAAATAATTCCACAGTCCTAATGCAATCATATCACTATATTCAAAGTATTGTTTTACCTAAGCTCCATAATTTCGATTACAAATATCTGATTTGACACAAAATAAACAAATCGCGCTCCAAAGTAACGTTAACGACAACCCTACAACAACTTTAAAATCGTACTGAGATATGATAGAAACAGAATTCACAGACGGGAAGAAAGAGACTGAGTTTGCCTTGTAAACGATCATATAAAACTCCGTACGAGTAAGAGAGACAAGAAAAGCTATTGTGAACGGACTAAACAGTACATTTTTGTTTCGCTTACACCTTTCTTTATTATTCCATGCAATAATGAACTTTAATGTATTGTAGGAGGGCGTAAATTAGAATGCAAATAACAAAAAGCTTTACAAAAGCTTATTGAAAAGGCGGGAAAGGTTTCTTTACGGTTTGCGCTCGAAGTTTTCTGTGTACAAAATCGTTCGTTTAAACTTAATTTTTTTCCTACTTTCCTAATAAGTGTCATTCTAAGAAGATAAAAGTAGTATGATAGCAGATTTATTTTATTTTTCGTACAGTTTATAAAAGTATAAACTGGCTAGGTAAATTCCAATTAGAAATTCATTTTAACATAATATACAACTAGCATATAACATAATACAACATAGCATAAACTTTTGTTTACAGACGTGAGTACGTCTGTCACCCAAAGGGGTAGGGTAGGCCAGAGTCTTACATTTTAATTATTTAAGAACTAGTTTTATTCGTTTATTACCAAAATCATCATTAATCGCAAAATATTACAATTTGCGTGAAACTTAATGCAAATTGTTATGAGCTATGAAAATATTTTGCGTTCGACCAAAATATCGAACCACCGAATTATCTATCGACCCAAAGTAATAATGACTCATCCCTATTTTTTACTTACGTGACTTGACCATCCCTAAGGTTGTGAAAGATATTATTTCCCATTCCAACTAACTAAAGACGTAATAGATGAACTTATGAGCTTTTGGGTATCGTTTCTTAATATTAGTAATTATCTGTGAATGATGTTCGTGTTTTTGCTATCTAATGGCTCGTTTTATAGTTTTAAAACGTTCTATGTTTTTGCAATGCCAGTTAATTTTGCTTTAAAATTAGTTATATATCTACCTTATTATTTAAATATCTGATATTTTTCCAAATTAGGTGCTATACCTAATTATAAAAGACAAAAATTTAAAGAAATAAACATATTAACTTTGAAATCGCAATATATTTATGAAAATATAATGTATGTACATAAAAACATCATCATCATCATCATTACAGCCCCTCACAAGTCCACTGCTGTACATAAGCCTCCTCCAAGGAATGCCACAAAGCACGGTCCTGAGCCACCTGCACCCATCGACTTCCTGCATATCTTACCAGGTCGTCACTCCATCTAGTGGGGGGACGCCCTACAATTCGTCCGCCGGTACGAGGCCGCCACTCGAGAACCTCTCTTCCCCATCGGCTATCGGTTCTTCGAGCTATATGGCCGGCCCATTGCCACTTCATCTTACTAATCCGTTGGGCTATGTCAAAAAACATAAATAGCTTTAATAAGAATAAGGATGTGCATACTTTAAACACTAGGAACAAACATAAGCTTGTACTACCAGTTACTAGACTACACAGAATCAGTAATTCATTTATGGGACAATGTATACGCTTTTACAACAAAATCCCAGAACATATTCAAAGTTTGTCAATATGCAAGTTTAAAAGTTACATGAATGAAAATAACCCCTGGGAATAAGGTGATCACCACCATGCTGATTCTATGAAAAATCATTTAAAAATTGTATAAAACGAAATTATTGTTAAGTGAAATATGTTTGAAAGAAAAAGTTCTGCTGGGTTTCTTGCTGGTTCTTCCCAGGACTGAGGTATTTTCCGAACCAGTGGTAAATAAAAAATGACTTTCAATAAGAACTATGTAATAATCAATATTGAATAAAAAATTATTCTATTCTATTCTATTCTATAGTACCTATTAATAGTTAGGTGACTGCTAGGCAATTACTGTCATAATTTATTCCTTCGTTCAAAAACAACAAGCTACGAACAAAAGGATTTTAACTTAGTATTTAATATTTATCATAATATGATTATGCGTGCGGTCATGTTTAGATAGATAAACTAAATCAATAGCTTGTGTTTGCTTGCCTGGTAGATAGCCGCTTTGTCGCCGTTGACTCGTGCTTGCTCAGGTCCTGATTCGCCTCCTTATCTTCTTTCGTCGCAACTTGACTTGTAGTATTTGACCGGAACAGAAAAAAAATTTAAACTGTTGTTTAGTTATTTTCGTGTCGCACGTTACTCATTATTCCATGTAGTTTTGAAACTCGTACGTTTTATTAAAAAGTTTTGAGAAATTGAAAAATTAATAAAATAAATCTTAAACCTATGTAACGCCACATTGATAGATATATATTTGCCGTGTAGTAGCGGCGTTAGAATCCTGCCAACTCCTTTCTTCCTGTGGATGTCGTATGAGGCGACTAAGGGAGAAAAGCGAAAAAAAAAAGAAAAATAAAGAATAAGCTTTGGCATCCGACAGATGGCGGAACAACATCTCAGTTATTTTGTCAGGCCAAATATTTCCAGATCTGTGATGAGCTGCAGCGTCACAGGTGCGACGTGTCTGACACTGCAATCACCAACCCGCTTGCCCAGAGTGGCGATTAGGGGCAACACCTCAAAATGGACCAACTTTGCTCGACGAGACCATTACAGCATTAGGAATAGATTTAGTGTAGTGTAAGGTGCATGTTCTGGAGTTCAATAAAGTTCAAATAGAGGGAGAGGACACACTAATCCTGGAATCAGGCCACCTTCTCTACTATCACGAGGGACATGATCTTTTACAAGGTGAATAGAGTCCTCTGAGACAATATTTTGGAAATTTTTAGTATGTCTACAAGGATAGCGTATCTAGTTTTAAAACTAACTGAAAAATATACTATAAAGATGGTACAAGTCTATGCACCACTTTCGACACACTCGGACGACGAAGTTGAAGCTATGTTTGAAGTCACCGTAGGCTTACACAACATCACTAATAGATCGAGAGATGGTGACAAAAAGTAGTCTCCCATTTTCTCCTGCATGCCTTTTTAAGAATTGATAACTAACCCTAAAATATGAAAGATAGAGGGGTTACGAGCCGTTTCGCGCTTGCACGTCATAAAGAAAATGGCTTCTCTTTGTGTAAAGAATTTTAGTATTTTTCTGTGACATTATATTCTATGCCTTTGTAATATAACGTAGTTGGAACAAATTTAAGCTATAATAATTGATGGCATGCAATTCGCAACGGCCGACGGGGCTCAAAGGGTTACGTAGAAATGGAAAAAAAAATAGAATATTTCCGTGTTTACAAAGTGCATGCCGTTGTAAAAAATTAGTTTTTTGTTAATCTCAAAAATACTCTACGAAAATTGGCATGCACCCCTCGTCATACGAGGTGCGACGTGTCTGACACTGCAATCACCAACCCGCTTGCCCAGAGTGGCGATTAGGGGCAACACCTCAAAATGGACCAACTTTGCTCGACGAGACCATTACAGCATTAGGAATAGATTTAGTGTAGTGTAAGGTGCATGTTCTGGAGTTCAATAAAGTTCAAATAGAGGGAGAGGACACACTAATCCTGGAATCAGGCCACCTTCTCTACTATCACGAGGGACATGATCTTTTACAAGGTGAATAGAGTCCTCTGAGACAATATTTTGGAAATTTTTAGTATGTCTACAAGGATAGCGTATCTAGTTTTAAAACTAACTGAAAAATATACTATAAAGATGGTACAAGTCTATGCACCACTTTCGACACACTCGGACGACGAAGTTGAAGCTATGTTTGAAGTCACCGTAGGCTTACACAACATCACTAATAGATCGAGAGATGGTGACAAAAAGTAGTCTCCCATTTTCTCCTGCATGCCTTTTTAAGAATTGATAACTAACCCTAAAATATGAAAGATAGAGGGGTTACGAGCCGTTTCGCGCTTGCACGTCATAAAGAAAATGGCTTCTCTTTGTGTAAAGAATTTTAGTATTTTTCTGTGACATTATATTCTATGCCTTTGTAATATAACGTAGTTGGAACAAATTTAAGCTATAATAATTGATGGCATGCAATTCGCAACGGCCGACGGGGCTCAAAGGGTTACGTAGAAATGGAAAAAAAAATAGAATATTTCCGTGTTTACAAAGTGCATGCCGTTGTAAAAAATTAGTTTTTTGTTAATCTCAAAAATACTCTACGAAAATTGGCATGCACCCCTCGTATGACCAAGGGTGGAAAATATTAGGAAAATGTTGTGAAAATTCAATACAACTTTTCGTGATTTCTAACTGCATGTCATTTGAACAATACTTAATTTTTATAATTTGTTGACGTTAGCAAATTTGGCATGCACAACGGGAAGTTGTAAAGTAGTGGCATGCATGACGAAAATTGCAAAAAACGCTGTTATAATTTCCGTGACTTTATTTTGCATGCCATTCAATATTTCATTAAAAAACATTATTTTAAGTTGATAAAAAATGGCATGCATATTACATAAGCTTAACATAAAAAACTTGTGCAAAACTAAAATTAAAAAGAGTTTTTTAACGAAAATAAAAATAAGGAACATTTCCATGTTTTTCTTTTTCTTGCATGCCTTTTTGTACATTGTCTGTAAATATTATTTTAAACTTCAATAACAAATGGCATGCATGTTTATTGATAAAAAATTACTTAAATAAACAAAAAAACCGCTGCCAATACATTGGTATGTGGCTTTCTTCAAACTAAGTTTCTATTATTAAGTACTCGGGTTTACTTTATTAAATAACTGAAATATTTTATCTAGTATATTGTCAAAAAGTCACGTAAATAAAAAAATTGTTTTTTTTTGGTGATTTTGAAATGCTTGTAATTTTTTATGAAACTTTCATTATTATTATTAAAAATACGATAGTGTTATTTAATACGCATGCCATTTTCGATATATACTTAAAATATTATGTTTTTATGAAATGCAAAACGGCATGCAAATTAAAAACACGGAAATGTTTCATATATTTTATGAAACTTTCATTATTATTAAGTGGCGAAGCTTGCGAAGTCACTTATTAAGTGGCGAAGCTTGCGAAGTCACTTATTGATTTCACGATGTCTGTCCGTCTGTCCGTCTGTCCCACGATTATCTCGAGAACGGTTTCGAATTTTCAATTTCTGTTTTCAGCAATCGATTACTGATCACCCAGGCATCTGAACCTCCTATTTTGAAACTGATTGCTCAACGGCAACCGTTAGAAACCGCTACAAAGCTGATTGCTTCGCCACTTTGCTATGCTGTTAGCTTGCTAGGTTTATTGATTTCACGATGTCTGTCCGTCTGTCCGACTGTCCGTCTGTCCGTCTGTCCGTCTGTCCGTCTGTCCGTCTGTCCGTCTGTCCGTCTGTCCGTCCGTCTGTCCGTCTGTCCCACGATTATCTCGAAAACGGTTTCGAATTTTCAAATTCTGTTTTCAGCAATCGATTACTGATCACCCAGGCATCTGAACCTCCTATTTTGAAGTTTTTTTTCCGTTAGAAACCGCTACAAAGCTGATTGCTTCGCCACTTTGCTATGCTGTTAGCTTCCTAGGTTTATTGATTTCACGATGTCTGTCCGTCTGTCCGTCTGTCCGTCTGTCCCACGATTATCTCGAGAACGGTTTCGAATTTTCAAATTCTGTTTTCAGCAATCGATTACTGATCACCCAGGCATCTGAACCTCGCTATTTTGAAACTGATTGCTCAACGGCAACCTTAGAAACCGCTACAAAGCTGATTGCTTCGCCACTTTGCTATGCTGTTAGCTTGCTAGGTTTATTTATAATATAATGATCATGTGCAACATGCATGCCATTTGTATTTCAGAATTATTTGGTCATAAAATTATATTTATCTTTATTAGACGTAGTTTGAAATCATGGAAAATTTGTATTGAATTTTTACAACATTTTCCTAATATTTTCCACCCTTGGTCATACGAGGGGTGCATGCCAATTTTCGTAGAGTATTTTTGAGATTAAAAAAAAAACTAATTTTTTACAACGGCATGCAATTTGTAAACACGGAAATGTTCTATTTTTTTTCATTTCTACGTAACCCTTTGAGCCCCGTCGGCCGTTGCGAATTGCATGCCATCAATTATTAAGTGGCGAAGCTTGCGAAGTCACTTATTGATTTCACGATGTCTGTCCGTCTGTCCGTCTGTCCGTCTGTCCGTCTGTCCGTCTGTCCGTCCGTCTGTCCGTTTGTCCCACGATTATCTCGAGAACGGTTTCGAATTTTCAAATTCTGTTTTCAGCAATCGATTACTGACCACCCAGGCATCTGAACCTCCTATTTTGAAACTGATTGCTCAACGGCAACCGTTAGAAACCGCTACAAAGCTGATTGCTTCGCCACTTTGCTATGCTGTTAGCTTGCTAGGTTTATTATAGCTTAAATTTGTTCCAACTACATTATATTACAAAGGCATGCAATATAATGTCACGGAAAAATACTAAAATTCTTTACACAAAGAGAAGCCATTTTCTTTACGACGTGCAAGCGCGCAAGGGCTCGTAACCCCTCTATATTTTTTTTTATAGGAGAGGGGGCAAACGAGCATGCGGCTCACCTGATGGTAAGTGATTACCGCCGCCCATGAACAACTGCAACACCAGTGGAACCAGGGGAATTGCAGATGCGTTGCCGGCCTTTTAAAAAGGAGTACGCTCTTTTCTTGAAGGTCCCTAAGTCGTATCGGTCCGGAAAAATCGCTGATGGTAATCGATTCCACAAGGAAGTCGTGCGAGGAAGAAAACATCTTCTAAATCGCACAGTGGTGGACCGCCAATCATCCAGATGGTGTGGATGGTATCGGGAGTTCTGCCGCGATGTGCGTTCGTGAAATTTGGCGGCTGGGATTAATCCGAACAATTCCTCAGAGCACTCCCCATGGTAGATGCGAAAGAAAATGCAAAGAGATGCAACATCTCTTCGCAGCGCCAATGAGTCTAGCCGATCGGAAAGGACTCGGTCGTCGACGACTCGAGCCGCTCTGCGCTGGATGCGGTCAAGTAGAAGGAGCTGGCACTGGGGAGCCCCTGCCCAGAGATGGGAACAGTATTCCATGTGAGGCCGAACCTGCGCCTTGTAAAGTTGCAGGCGGTGTGCCGGCATGAAATACTGTCCCGCTCTGCTGAGCACGCCAAGCTTTTTAGAGGCCAATTTGGCCTTCTCTTCCAAGTGACCACGAAACTGCACGTCACTCGATATGTCGACGCCGAGGATTCCGATACTGGCTGAGGCAACCAGGGGAGTGCCTTGAAACTGAGGAGATACGACAAAGGGGTTCTTTTTAACGGTAAACGCGCAAACCTGTGTCTTCTGAGGATTAAACTGGACTAGATTTAGTCGCCCCCAGTTCGAGACTTTGTCCAGCAAAGACTCGACTTCAGACACAAGTTTGTTCCGGTACTCGGAGACGTTTTCCCGAGAAATATTAGCACGGCCGGTGTATAGAACATCATCCGAACAATTCCTCAGAGCACTCCCCATGGTAGATGCGAAAGAAAATGCAAAGAGATGCAACATCTCTTCGCAGCGCCAATGAGTCTAGCCGATCGGAAAGGACTCGGTCGTCGACGACTCGAGCCGCTCTGCGCTGGATGCGGTCAAGTGGAAGGAGCTGGCACTGGGGAGCCCCTGCCCAGAGATGGGAACAGTATTCCATGTGAGGCCGAACCTGCGCCTTGTAAAGTTGCAGGCGGTGTGCCGGCATGAAATACTGTCCCGCTCTGCTGAGCACGCCAAGCTTTTTAGAGGCCGATTTGGCCTTCTCTTCCAAGTGACCACGAAACTGCACGTCACTCGATATGTCGACGCCGAGGATTCCGATACTGGCTGAGGCAACCAGGGGAGTGCCTTGAAACTGAGGAGATACGACAAAAGGGTTCTTTTTAACGGTAACCGCGCAAACCTGTGTCTTCTGAGGATTAAACTGGACTAAATTTAGTCGCCCCCAGTTCGAGACTTTGTCCAGCAAAGACTTGACTTCAGACACAAGTTTGTTCCGGTACTCGGAGACGTTTTCCCAAGAAATATTAGCACGGCCGGTGTATAGAGCTTCACCAGTGCTGTCATCCGCATAGCAATGAATGTTACCAGTTAGCAACGTATCATTGATATGCAGGAGAAAGAGCGTTGGTGATAGCACACAGCCTTGTGGAACACCAGCGTTAATAGGCTTGTAGTCAGAACATGCACCGTCTACAACGACCTTGATGCTCCGATCTGCAAGGAAGCTGGTGATCTAATTGCATAATTTTTCGGGAAGCCCATAGGAAGGGAGCTTCGAAAGAAGCGCTTTGTGCCAAACCCGATCGAAGGCCTTCGCAATGTCCAGACTAACGGCCAACGCCTCCCCCTTGGACTCTACTGCCTCCGCCCATCTATGGGTCAGGTAGACCAAAAGATCACCAGCTGATCGACCCCGATGAAAACCGTATTGGCGGTCACTAATCAGCTGGAGATCCTCAAGGTACCGGATGAGCTGGCAGTTGATAATGGATTCCATTATTTTGGAAAACAAGGAGGTGATCGCGATAGGCCTATAGTTGGACGGGTCTGAGCGGTCGCCTTTTTTAGGGATCGGGTGAACAAAAGCTGTCTTCCATGAATTCGGGACTACGCCTTGGGAGTAGGAGTACCGGAAAAGACGCGTTAGGACCGGTGCCAACTCCGGAGCACACGTCCTCAGCACAATTGGGGGGATTCCGTCAGACCCACTTGACTTCTGGATGTCCAGGGAGAGAAGTGCTTTTCTTTCATATTTTAGGGTTAGTTATCAATTCTTAAAAAGGCATGCAGGAGAAAATGGGAGACTATTTTCTGTCACCATCTCCCGATCTATAAAGCCCACTTTAATGTCGCGTTCGGATGAGCCCTTTATCACAAGAAATGATGTCCTTATAGATAAAGACGTCATTTCTTGTATTCTTCATAAAGGGCTTACCCCTCTATCCTTAACCAGCGAGCAATGGCAATACCCGGCAGTACAGAGTATTTTCGACCATGAGACCGTATGGAAGGAGAAGGAGTGGAGCTCCTTCTCCTTCCATACGGTCGGTGGGAGGTTTTATATGGCTCTACAAGAGCCTTTCGTAGATACGGTCGCCTCCCTCCATTGGCTACGTTTTGGTGACCTCTTTGGGGAAACCGAGGATTCTGTCTGTGCGATACAGGATCAGTTTATTAAGTTATTTTTATTACAAGTAGGGGAAGCCGGGGCTACAATTAACAGAGGTAAGTATTAACCAGCGAATTTCTCTAAAACTAAGTTTCTATTATTAAGTACTCGGGTTTACTTTATTAAATAACTGAAATATTTTATCTAGTATATTGTCAAAAAGTCACGTAAATAAAAAAAAAACCTTCGGCGTGTGTTTCAAAACGCCGAATAGATCACGCCGCATGTCTCGGGATTGGTCAATTGTGCTCCGCGCATCGTGGGACTGAGTTGCGTACCAGACTTCTTTTTTAAGAAAGTAACGAACCTTTTTAACTTTATAATTTCTTGATTTATGCTCAAAATAAACTTTGTTATGATTGTTTTTTGTTTCCTCAGATGCTTATTTTATACTTAATAACGCTTCATTGTTAATTTGACTAACTTATTAACCACTATTTTGTTATATTATTTAAAACCAAAAATGTGCTTTTGGGGCTATAATTAACAAATCGGCGGGGTTAGTATTAACGTGTTAAGACCAAACCCGGATGCGAGGTCTAGTATTAACAAGGAAACTGACTGTTTGTGTATAGGTAATAATTTTATGTTTTTTATGACAGCATGAGAACGTATAAACGAGAAACTACACGAGGCACCAAATCTACGGGTCTACGAGTTGACTGTGCTAGAAGTAATAAAGCAAAATAAAAATTACCCAAATGTACCAAAAGAATTTGGGCTCTGCCACGTTTCACTATTTTCACTATTCCATTTTGTAAAAAAAGTGGGTGTACCAGCAGAAATGAGTTACGTACAAAAAAAACCTAGCCCTAAGCTAAAATGATGCTAGTGATTTCTTGGAAATTGTAAGACCTCTGACTGAAAAGCTCTTCCACAAGCTCAATTTAATCGAAAGTGGGCTAAAAATCTGACATTCTCTCCGATACTCCTGGAAAGAAAGCTTTGGAAGAAATAACATCACATTAAAAAACTGAAAAAGAGTAAAATGACAGTCAAAACCAGTAGAAATGAAAAAAAAGATAAAGCAAAGGGCATATGGAGATAGAAAAATAAATAAAGACGACAAATTAGAAAAAGGAAAGAAAAAGATGTTAAAAGAAAGCAGTGACTATAGAAAATGAATATTTATGTATTGTTTGTGGCATCTAGTATAGTGAACATTTATCAGATGGTGGCAGGATTTAATACATCTCTTGCAATGGCTGAGCCCAAGCTGGATGTATCAAAAGTGACATCACATCATTCAATTTCCTGAATTGTAGTTCGGATGATGAGTACGAATAGATATCCTTTTGTTATACTTAATTTAGTTCCTAATCGTTGATACTATTTTAGTTTTTTTTGATTTTATAAAAACTACATTTTATCCATGTTGTGTAAGTTAAAGGAAAATACCATTTTCCACCTCATCTCATGATGATTTATAATTTGTTTGCATAATTGTTTAATTCTACGCATAGAAACTATAACTGATGAGCGGTTCAAAACTGATAAATGTTAAGAAAAAGTGACCAAAAATTGATATCTAAAATAGTTTAACGATTAATTAAACAGGTTTATTTTTTTCAAGTTTAGATATTTTGTGATTTGTAATGTCAATTTATATAAAAATATGCTACAAACACGTCTGTATTAATAGCACTTTAATTAATAAAAAAATAATTCCATACATATATTTGTTTTCTTCCTGAGTGAATAGTTGGCATAACATAATATTAATACCTCACAGCTGTTAATTCTAGCCCCGTTGATGGGGTAAGAATTAACAACTGACTTTTTTGAGAAATTATGTTCCAACTAAAAATGTAATTTTTGTTAATTGTGGCCCCGGTCTCCCCTACTTGCCGGAAACCATGCTCGAAAATGACTGCTCCAGGCTCTACTGGGACCTGGGACCGGGCCATCATCACAGACAGGACTATTCTTGAGAATAAGCCTGATATTGTGCTGATGGACCGGGCACAGTCAAGGATATTTTGGTCGGCATTACCATTCCGTATAACGAGAACCTCGTGAAAGCCGAAACAGATAAGCGAACAAAATATCTGGACCTAGCTCACGAGGTAACCGACATGTGGGGTGGCTTGCCAGCCGAAATTATACCTGTAGTCATTTCTGCGAACGGGCTAATCCCAGTCAGGCTTTCGGGTCATCTGAGGCGACTGGGACTCCGTTACGGACCGCTCCGGTCTCAAATGCAGAAGGCGGTGCTCGCATCGTCCGCCGGTTTCTCTCCCTTTCCCCCTAACCCTCGGCCGTTTGATCACCCCTGCCGAGGGCTTCCATCTGGTTGGCTTTTTATTTGTTTACATTTTCTTTATGTATTTACTTCACTATATTAACCTTTAAGTACCGACGTGCGGTCTGTGAGGCCCCAGCAGGCACATTTTTTTTATAGGATAAGGGTGACAAACGAGCACACAGTCCACCTGATGGTAAGTGGTTGCTGCGGCCCATAGACATCTACATCTATCCTCAAATCAAATCAAAATGTAGATCCGTTGTCACCCGTGAGGACTAAGATGGAATGCCTCATTTCCAGTAAAAAGGGCCTCCGGCCACCTGTACTCACCAAGCGAAACGCAGAGGTAAACCTCTACTTCACGCTGGTTTTCTGTGAGGTCGTGGTACCACCCCGGTTCGAGCCGGCCCATCCGTGCGACAGCAAAAGCTGCCGCGTGGCTCTACTGTTAAGAACATGACTTGCTAGTTTACCCCTTTCCCCGCGTAATACCGAACCCCGCTTTTAAGTAGCTGCAAGGAAAGTGCTCAAACTAACGTCGGAGCAGGAAGTGGTGACGTCGCACGCGCATTTGGTGAGTAATTACGATTTAAAATTCCGACGCGGCCTCTCAGGCCGCACATCGGTACTTACGTAACTGTTTTGTTTTATTTTTTGTTGAGGTAAGCTGTTATTTTTACAGATATTGTGAATTATGAATATACTAGATACTTTGAGGTGTAAAAAAAGTAGTTCTACGATAGATTTACAGCAAACAAAGAGATCTGAACCCCGTGAACTAAGGATGAGTTTATCAAAAATACTTGGTTCTGATAAGCCAGAGACATCTGAAGATGAAGCTGAGGAAATCAAGACACGAAAGACTTGTCTCTCATATCAACCTAAACTGACTAGAAAATCAATATATTGATGCTATTCGTGCAAAAAACACGTTCCTTTACAGTGCGCGAAATAAGTGTGCCTTGCCTGAGCTTAGATTTTAAGGTGTAGTTGGACTGTGTTCATTTTTTTTCTAGAAGGTATATGTTCCTACTTAATTTTTTTATAAAAGTTATACAAGTCATAAGTAAAAAATACTATTTTTTGTTATTCTGAGAAGATTATTCTTCGTGTTTTGGGTTTTTTATATCTAACAGTCGGATATTTCCCCAAAATTCAAGCCAAATACTATTGTAGTCTTATATTTAAAAATATAATAAAGTTGAATTCCTATTTATAGTTATTTTACTTAAAACCCTTTACTTTTCGTCATAATGCAAAGATGGATATTTAAATCATCACTTTCTTTAAAACACACTACATAATATACGCGGTCTCTCAGACCTCACGTCGGTACTAACGTTACAAAAAATGCACGTAGGTACTTAAAGGTTAAAATATTTATGCACATTTATCATTTGTATTTGTATATTTGTGCAGCCCAGACAGATGAGAAAACTATTTAAACAACCCCCTCCCCCCCATTAATAATAAAGTCTTCGACCAGTGCGTCCTGTCTGATATAACAACATGTTGACACGTCACGGCGATGGAAAGAGGTATGCTTGGAGTTTATCTGGTGCATAAGATTCGTAACGAAGAAATCCGCCGGCGAACCAAGGTCACAGACGTAGCCTTCCGTTTTTGCAAGCTGAAGTGGCAATGGGCTGGTCACATCTTCACAGAAGTGATAACCGTTGGAGAAGGAGTGTCATACAGTGGAGACCGCGTTTAGGTAAACTTAATGTAGGACGCCCCTGGCTAGCTGGAGCGACGATCTAAGCAAGGTGACTGGCGGCAACTGGATGCGTTAAGATTGGGCTAAGTGACGCGCCTTGGAAGAGGCTAGTGTCCAGCCGTGGACTGCCGCAAGCTGACGAAGATGATGATGATGATGATTAATAGATAATACCCAGACGAAGCCGGAGCAGCTCGCTAGTAATAAATTAAAGTAGTACCTAACTATCTGTAAAAAGTTTTGGACGACACTAATTTCACATCACACATTCCTTCAGCACCATTTTAAATCCCCTGGTATTGCTAAGTATATGTCAGCTGCCATGCATTTATTGGCTAGTGTCGGATTATCCTTAAGGCAAACTGGGCACTTGCCTAGTGGCGTGAGATTTAAAGAGGCACGCGCTAATAAAATTCTTGAACTAAGAATGTGAATTTTTTTATAGTTCAGGGTGACAAACAAGCACACAGTCCACCTGATGGTTGCTGTGACCCATTGACATCTATGTCTATCCTAAATAAAGAGTCAAAACGCAGATGAGTTGTCACCCGTGCGGACTAAGATGGAATGCCTCTTTTCCAGTAAAAAGGGTCTCCGTTTCTCTACACTCACCATACGAAGCAGTATTAAGCTGCTATTTTACGCTGGTATTCTGTGAGAGCGTGGTCCTTCCCCGATCGAGGCCGCCCATTCGTGCTACAACTATACTACTAATATAGCTGCAGCATGGCTCTACCACATATAAAATATCGACGGCAGTCAGCGATGCAGTGATCGAGAGTGTCTTCTCTCAACCTCGACAGATAAAATATTAAAATTGTTAGCGACTTTTAACATTGCATCAAACTTATTACTATATCTTTAAACGATATTATTGACAATTTGGCTAAACAAAAATGTAGACGAATACATTTAAAAAAATTAAATTGAAGAAATAATTGTACCAATCTTCTATACTCGTAACATAAAAACGAATCGCTGAATGTGATGCTAAGCGCAAATCTCGAGAGCAGCTGAACCGATTTCGCTAATTCTTTTTTTATAATATTCCTTGAAGTATGAAAATGGTTCTTACCGAGAGAAAAATTAAAAAAATTGCCTGAAAAAGTCTAAAAACAACAGTTTTCTATATGCCCATACAAAAGATTCGTAATAATACTTAAAAGTCAATTTGAACTTTAATACCATTCTCCATAAAGTTCAAGTGTTAATGGAGGGGTTCCGGGAAGACAAAACAATTGAGTGACGTTAGTATCGTATAAATATTAATGTCAATATTTATCAATATTTATAAGATGGTAGCATTACTCAAAAACAAAATTATTTAATTAATTACGCGCATAAAAAAATATATCCATGAAATCGTAGTAAATTCCACGCGGACGAAGTCGCAGGGCACAGCTAATTTAAATAAATAATCATAGCATTATTGTTTTATATATTAAACGAACTTCCAACCATTTGGGGAAAGATAGAATTCCCACATTTTATTTTTCTTGCTTTCTTCACTCTTTCACCTTTTTCTTTCACATCTACCTGTTAAGGGCACACATGTCCCGCCTACCTAACTAGTTTGCACATAAAATATATTATATTTATGTGGCTACGCCACCGTTTTCGTGTTGCGACGCAAGTGAAACTCACAGAAGCCTAAATCACGCTATAAGTTCCGAAGTACTCCGGTATATAGAGAACTGCTCTGTTCTACCACATGGCATATACAGTTAGCCGTCTCTATCCTCATGTAAACAGCTAGAGAAAACTGTCGTTAAAACACAAACTTCACGTTTACAAAACTTTCGTTAGACCTATTATGGCTCACGCAAGTGTAGCCTACGCTCACACGTATGAAACTCATCTATAAGAGTTCCAAAAAATTCAAAATAACTTCATCCGCAAAGCCACAGGAGCTTCGGTGGTATCAACGAAATTCCAATTTATACAGAGACTGTTAATTTACTCTCCGAATACTTCAAGGTGCAGTGCCTCAGCACTATTTTGATAGCGCCGAAACCTTTCCTAACCCGCTAGTGGAAAACGCAGCTAACTACGCTCCAATCACAAACGTTGCACCCGGTCTCCGTAGACCCCATGACGTTTTTATCGAACCACCAATTTTACTCGATTCCGACAACTCAAACATCGCATGTAATACGTTGCACAACGACACTACGCAACACATCCAATATATCAAACACTAATAGGACAACGGATGGCAGGTAGGCACGACGCAATCCCGCGCACACCATGTACACGGTACACCTGCGTGCCTGGGCAATTCTCACCGCCCAGAACATCGATCGACACGAGCTAAAGAATAAGAGACGGAAGTTCGCACTCGGATAGCGGTTATAATTCGGCCGTTCAGAGGATGCGTTCCTGACACGTCGCGATTGAACTGACGACGTAACTTTGTAATGGCATTGCAGTTACGATAAAAATATTTTTGCTGGTTGTTTACCGTTTTAACAATTGATGAGCATTAAAACAACATTATTATATCAATAATCAATGAATGTTATAATTTTGTGCCAAACTGAGTGTCAAATAACTTGGTAAACAATATTTTTCTAAATCTATACTGCGCTATTACAAGGTTATGTCAGCGCTTTATATTTGTAGTGCTGTGATAACAATAACAGGCAATAACAGTATCATAATCTGTTCTTATACAGTTATACTTTATAAAATAATACGTTTTGTTTTTGTTTTTAAGAATTTGAAAAAAAATGGACTATAAAATAACTTTTATTAAATATAAAAATAAAACTACGACCAAACCGAACGCACGAAAGAAAGTAGCATTTTTATATTTAGGTTGAAAATGGTAGCCCCAAATGGCATTATGGGCCGCCATTTTGTGATGCAAAAACAGTCGTCTGTTGTCGTTTCGTGCGCATAGACCACGTTCTTCAAGCGTTTTCGATCTGTTTTTATTTGATTACCCGGCTTTCGTTTAATGGACTGTTTCTGCTTTTCAAACTGACATCGGCGCTAAATCGGACTTTGATTGTGTTTTGTATTGCGTTCTTTTTACTTTTGGTGCATAATAATGCCTAAACGTGGACAAACATTGAAAAGTTGAGCCCGTGAGTTAATCATCAAGCTGCAAGATTACTTTGAGCGGGAGCGGCAAAATGGCGGACCCCTTTTACCTGTCGAACAAGTACAAGAACGCGTCTCTCAGGCGCTTGGAGTTAGCAAACGAACGATAACAAATATTAATAAAAAAAAGTTCGGCTCTTCTGGCACGGAAGATAATATTTTACGTACTCCGAAAAAGAAACGTAGAACTAAACCCGTGACAGATATTGACACCTTTGACGCCGATGCAATCAGAAATCATATACAATATGTAACGTAATTAACGCACACCCTCAGACACCCCAATTAGTATATTATGTTATAATGATTATACATACACTGACTTTTTAATTAAACATGTTTATGCATTGATTATTTATTAAATTAGTTATACTAATTCCGGAACAATGTTGTGGTCACAGTATAAATCCACGAACGCACGCAGTCGCTCACGTAGGCTGTATAGGTTTTGAGGCTCTTTCTATCACAGTAGGTACCACCTATTCGCTCGCGTTCACGTTCGTCGCTCGTGTTTAAAAGATGTGAATCAAGATTACAATAATTTTAAGAATCAAATATTTAACTTACTGATAGCCTAAACTCTCATGCAACGTTGTATTTTAATACATTTTCAAAATGTCCACCACGGCTCCGTGGCACAGTGGCTTAGCAATTGAGTTGCAGCGCTAAGGACCGCGGGTTCGAATCCCGCACGGAACAATATTTGTATGGCCTACAAATAATTGTTCTGGGTCTGGATATTTGTCCTTGTGAAATTTTTGATTGTACACTGCCCCCACAATACAAGAGAAAATGCTAGTGTGGAGGTTACGTTTTAAAAAAAGAAAAAGAAAGAAAATAATTTAGAAAGCAATTCAGTGTCATTTTTCACTATTCTAAAATCGTTCACTCATAGAATTAATTTGTCTCACTAAAATAAACTAATGATTTAATACGTATTAATATTTAATACGTACGTAATCAGGTGATCTGGGAGGTCAATGGCCCGGCCGCCGCGACCTTTATAACGTACTCCAAACTCTGCATTTGTAAAGACTTTAAAATACTTGTAATAAGGTTCAATTTTCTTTATTTTGTATTAAATGACGGAATTTGTATTAATACAAATAAAAACTACACTTTTAAGTCTTATTGCCTTGAGCTACGGTCCATTTCCGTGTGTATTAACTTTACAGGTTTAGTGTGACTGTAAATTACGTAGTTTCAATTATTTTTGGATAAAAAAATTACCTATATTAAAAATGATAGAAATCGATTCAGTAAACGATTCTGAACAAACTACTTTCTCAAAGTGCGTTAATTATGTTACATGTTGTATATGATTACTATTCCAGAAATGAAGATTTCAACAGGAAGAAGCTTTTCGCATCGTTAAGAGAAGCTGGACTGTTTAGCGGGGGTAAAACTGCTTTAACCAAAATCTTAAAAGATATTGGTTTTTCGTATAAAAAAACAGACAAAAGAAAAATTTTATTAGAACGATACGACATAATTTTAAAACGGATAAGTTTTTTGAGAGAAGCAAAAAATATTGATAACTGGGATAATGTCGTGTTCATTGACGGGACATGGCTAAACGCCAATCACACGGTTTCCCGTTCTTGGACGGATGAGACACAAGCGTCGACGTCGAAAGTACCAATGGGTAAGGGGGCTCGTCTGATAATATGCCACGCAGGTTCTGCAAAATACGTCTTTGTGGAGAACGCGTTACTGGCATTTCAATCAAAAACCACAAATGACTACCACGAGGAAATGTATGCCACTACATTTAAAGAGTGGTTCCAGAACGTGCTTTGCAGAGTGCAGAGTCTTCTGTAATATTCATGGATAATGCCTCCTATCACTCGGTTCAAATACAGAAACCACCTACCCAAGCTAATAAAAAAGAAGAAATGGTGGCTTGGTTACAAGCAAAAGGCATTGACGCAAATATGCAGATGCTAAAAGCGGAGCTAATTAAATTAGTTAAAGAAAATAAAGCAGCAAATTTGCGATACGAAATCGATGAACTGGCTCTGGAGTACGGTCATCACGTTCTAAGATTTCCACCGTATCATTGCCAATATAACGCGATTGAGCTAATCTGGGCTCAAATAAAAGGTTACGCCACCCGCCACAATACTTCCCCGCCATTCAGCACGAAAAAGATGATGACCCTATTAAAAGAAGCCTGCGGGGAAGTCACAAGAGATGACTGGGCAAAGGTTGTTGAGAAGACTAAAAACCTGATTGTCGAACATTTTGACCGAGATATCAGGATTGATTCTGTTATTGATAATAATATAATTATATATGTAGGCGAAGATGATGATGAAGACACTACCTCCTCAAGCGAATCGGAGTCTGATTAATATTCTGTACGCACATTCAATTCAATGTACTTTATTGCATAGAATACAGATTGTAACTTTGTAACAAAGAATAAATAAAACAATTTTATTATATTAATATTACCTTTTTTTGGTTTCCACTTAAATTACTAAAATATAGATTTTAAATGATTCCGCCAATTTAAAACGAAAATAATCTTAAAAATAACGCGGCGGTTCATTTTGGAGGAACGGTAACGAACTCAGTGTTATGTTGTGCCCATCACTAGTCGAGACTAACTGATAGGTGTCAGGAACGCATTCTCTGAACGGCCGAACTATAATAGCTCAAAAATCATACAGAAGGGTCCTGATGATTGGTAACAAACCAAATCATAAACCATTATGATTATCATTGTCATCATCATCTTCTTTTCCTTTTTATATAGCACGCGGCCTCATAGACTGCGAGCCCTGATTTAGCAGCAAATGAAGGTGTAAAGGCCAAAAAGCAATATTACAGAATAGATATATAGATACCACACGGAGCATTGGCCGTTCTCCGGGCTGGATACCTTGCCCAGCGGGAGATCTCCCTTTTTCCTTCGAAGGGAAAATTTCCAATTTCTAGTTATAGTATAGTTTAATTTGCAAAATAACTAGTTATAATTTATAATATATGACCACCAGAGGAGCGCTGATGATGTGCAAGCCTATGGCGCTGTCGACATTTGATGCTCTTGCCCATTTGCCCGTACTCACGCTAGGCAGGCGGGTTGTTAAGCTCAGACCTCTCTCCTTCTCTCTAGTACCTTCAATACCTTTGCTCTAGTGAAATTCAGGGTTTTTTCAACAATCAGGTCGCCAGAGACTCGGCTGTCATTCATCAAAGTGCACCTAGTGCTGATGAAGTCGGCACTTGGAGATGAAAAATAATTGCAAATGCCCTCTATTATCCCTGGAAATGGCGGTTAGTCAGTGGACATGAACAAACAGCACGGGTCAATGACCACCGGCAGATGCCAATTCTGTTAGTCCAAAGATATATCAGCAAGTAACATGTGCCGGGAGAAAGTTACTTACGTACAACTACGAGGATGACACTGAAAGATCTTAGAAAATCAAAAATTTAACAAACTAGCAAGTTATTAGATTTATTATATCTTTTCAAAATAGTGTACATTTACATCAATACACCAATAAGTCTCTATCATACGCCGCACAACACTGATGTTATCTTCAGTCGTCGCCGTAGAAGGCCGTTCCTCACGCAGATCATCGGTGAGATTAGTGCGACCACGTTTAAACTCATTAAACCAGTTGTAAACAGTGGCACAAGATGGGGCTTCATCGTGAAAGGCCAATTGAAGTTTATTATAACTTTCTTGTTGACTTAAATGACATTGAAAGTCATAAAACATCAATGCACGAAAACCACAGAACACAATTACTCTTTATCAAACGAAAACTTTATCTCGTTAAATTCATGCTGACGTAACACAGACAATTTTCATTTTGCCGCCAAATCGTAAACAAATGACAAGTTAAGAAAATGCATACCGTAAAATGGGGTGAATAGACACAACTTTCAACTTCTACACTGTTTTTCTTACATACATATACCTATTGTATATAAGCTGATAATAAAACACTTTAATGTTGTGAGTCTTGTTGTAGTTTATCAAATACTAATGCTTCAAACGAGTAAAAACATGTAAATTCTTTGTATTTTAGAAAAAAGTAGGCGGTTCCTATATCCCGGGAATTCGGGGTGAAAAGAAACGACATAGGGGTGAATAGAGAAAAATGCTAGGGTTGTCAAATGTGGGTTTGTTGTAGTATTTAGGTACGGGAGTTGTGAGTCAAATGAAAGAAAACATAACTACATTAAAATTGTCATTATAAAAATAATTAGTAAATAAATCTGATATTTATACAATTCCATATTATATAAATTAAAAATATCAGAGTAATGTAATTTAACTGCTTTGCAGTGTAAGCTTTTCCGACATAAAGCCATTAAATAAATAAGCCACTGCTTACATAGTTTTGAACATATTTTTTAAGTTATGAAAATAAAAATAAAAAAAATGTTTCAAAGTTTGTTAAACTACATAACACTAGTCATAATACTACGTGTTTTGATTAATAACCTTTGGTTATTTTAAGTTGTAGGGAACAAGACGAGGTTAAAAATCACCATTACTTATTTATAAAATTATGTAAGCACTAAACATAAATGTAAATTAACATAATATCGGGACTTGAAGCCGATAACTCGCGTCACACCTATTCCGCACCGCTTAGATACTTTTTTAACTCGTATACCGAGCGTCTCTGTTAAACAATTAAATACAAATATAATGAATGATATATTTATCTACTAGATAGAACTAAATCATATGAGCACACTAAGTATATTTACTGCAGGAACTTCTATCTGGTGTAATGGTAAAACCTCAAGTATTTGGAATTTTAATCTATAACAAATATCAAAATTTAAAATTTATAATAGAAGACTTTTAAATACCTTTAATATGGTTTAAACGGTTTTTTTTATTTTAGTTTCAATTAGCTATTTAAATTAATTTATGTAGTAAGTAAATGGTGCAAATAATTTTTGACAACCCTTAAAATCATGTTCCTATTAACCCCTTTTTCGTTTCCAATAACCCCTCATTCGTATCTATTCACCCCTTTCTTCGTTTCTATTAACCCCAAAGGCGTTTTTATTCACCTCTCAGTCGTATCTATTCACCTCGAATTGAGAAAAAATACCAGCATCCTGATTTTATTATTTAAAAGAATAAAATCGTTCAATATCGATATTCATATTTATATTAGTAATAGATGAGAAACTCAACTCCTTAAAAAAATATTTGCAACAAGGAAACTCTAAGGAACTTGATGTTTAACTAAAAGTTTTACACAGCATAAAACCACTTGTTTTTCACATGTTTATAATAACCGCTCTTTTCTTTACTGTCATCAAAATTGACACTAATTTAAAGGTTACCAAAATAAAGGGAAAATATTGGCAAATAATAAACAGTAGTAATAAACAGACGTTCCCGAGCTGTAGACAGACCTACAGACAACTTTATCAAATAACCAGACTTGTGTCTATTCACCCCGCGATTTCTATTCACCCCATTTTACGGTACACAATAATATTGGCAAAGAGTTCCATTTTCAAAATGTGAACTTATTTTTTTATTATATCGTTTACAAGTGGCCAGTTCTAAAAACTTTCAGTGTCGCCCTCGTATTGTGGGTCCAGCTATGACACTACGCAGCATACACCGAAGGAGTATCTAGTTTGGGCTGAATTGCCTCAAATCCTTGAGGTATGATTATGACATAACATGTGAATTTCCCCACGGACAAAAAAAATGTCTCCTTACACAACTAGCATTGCTTACCTTAGCGAGAAAATTTGTAGATTGTTAAATAACCATATATTGTAATACGAATTTTGTTTGGAAGTACGAAAGCACGATTCTATCGGCTCCAGTGGAAAAACGCAACGCTTTCATAGAATACCGACGTAAAATAGTACATAGAATAATGCTACTCTGTTTCGTAGGAGGCATTCCATTTTAGTCGTTAGGGATGACTACATTTCCACATGTTGATTGAATCCCAGGCTAAATCTAGGTGCTTATGGGCACAGTATTCACTTACTATCAGAGATGTATGGTTGGTTGTCGATCCTACATGCATAGAAGTAATACTTCAGATAGCATTATCTATATTAGTGTGTTATTTTTATCTATATTGTTCTCTATTTTTCAAACAAGCTAATTCTATTTTGTTAGGTACAATGACTTCGTAACCATGGTGATAACTAATATTATATATTATAATAAATGACTTATTCTTGACCTCCACCTAGCCCGAGGGCAAAGATGAAGTCTACGGTGAAGCGAGTTTGCCCAGGAGAAGCCTGTTAACACGCACCTTGAAGAGATCCAGGTTATAGGCACTCGGAAGAACAGACGCCAGCAGGGCATTCCACTCCTTGGCTGTGCGCATTATAAAAGATTACCACTTTACTACTTAAAACGCTTAGTGCGAATATTCGGAACCAAGGGTGGATGGTAACCTGCAGTACGTCTGTTACTCCGATAGGTGAATGAAGATGGCGGAGCTTATGAAGCTCATGAGCACACTCTCTGAAGTACAATCTGTAGAAGACCGACAGACAAGCAATTGTGGCAACGGTGAGCTAAGCTGCGAAGTTTAGTTTCCACCAGCTTTTTGTCGCCAATAAACCTCTTGGCTCTGCGTTCCACTGAGTCGAGTGCGGCGAGTTGATATTTTGCTGAGCCATTCCAAAGGTGACTACAGTATACCCCATGCATGTTTGGACTTCAGCTTTGTATAAAGTATGCTTTTGACTCAATGTTGCCGCCAAAGTTGAGGTCAGCACTCAACTGTATGCCGAGAAGTTCGAGATGATCAGTGACCTCTACAGATGTACCTCGGAAAGTAGGAGTCAGATCAAACGGACTCCGTTTTTCGGAGAACAGACATGCCTGCGTTTTGGTGGCGTTTAAAGTGACCAGATTGTCGTCACCCCATTTGGAGACTAGACTCAAGGTCGGATTAATCCGCTCCACCGTCGCCTAAATAAACGTATTACTGCTCCGATTTCAGATAAACGGAAGCTAACAACTGCGCAGGAAATATTGAAGTACCTCAAGTACACGCGTACATAACTAGTGCACGATTATTGGCTCTGCGCTCCACAAATCGTCCGCCCAGCGTGATGAGTACCATTGTACAAATATAGCAAATATAGGTTGGAACACTATTTAAAATGCCTTTGCTTATTTGTTTAGGAAGGAGTTATGAAAGTTTATTAAAGTAAGTTATTATACGCACGTGTGTTTGTGTGGGTTTGGCAAGCACTGAGCTCGATGTAACGTGAAGGTTGGAGGCACTAAGATCGCAGGATGGCTAGGATACAATTGCAAAGTCACGAGGATAATCACAATATAACCAGTTCCCAAAGCCATCATTCATGTATTTGCACAAATTCAGATAAGATTCAAACACAGCCACGTAATCGTCACACAGGCATAATACATTTTCAGTTGCATCATATTATTACAGACCGAAACACCTATTGTCTGATTTTTAAACAAAAATAGGGGCTCCATTTAAGAGAGGGATCGCTTACCAATATTATTTCAATTCGAAGACTCATTTACTTGTAATGTTTTATCTGATTGAAGTAAAAACACTCATGGACGAATTCATAGACTTAGGATACGCCAGTATATCCTAAGTCTATGGACGAATTTAGAGGAACGCAAAAAAAAGGTTTAATATCTCCTTGTGTATACTGGCCACAAACATGAGTAAATGCTATTAAAAAAGTTTTGTGTTGTGTTTTTTTAATTACATTTGTTTTTATGTTATAATTGCATAATATTGCGTTCTTTCATACTGTGAAAAAAATTCCAACCTTTGAATTTGAGTTTAAATTTAGGTTTAGTTTAAATTTTTGCCTTGACTGAGTACTGAGGTACGAGTATCAAAATCTGTGGTACATCGAGTTGTCATTAGGTATCAGCAGACCGGACTCGCAGGACTGGGACGTAAACGGAAAACTATGGCCAGAGATGACCATTTCATCGTTACTAGCTTACTAGCAGCTGCTTAGAAATATTTTTCTGAGGTAACAGTTGTATGGTTCACAAAAATTGTGTGAAAAAGACTGAAAACGGGCGGAATAAATTCACATTTTTCCGGAGGCCTCCTTCTTGAAATCATTGCCATCGAGTATCTCGAGTTAATTTTGCTTGCAATCACGAAAATTGGAATGACGATGCTTGGAGTCAAGTTCTATTCAAAAGATGAATCCAGATTTAGCCTGTCAGCTGTTGGAAGGATTAGTGTGGAGACGCCCGGGAAAGAGGCACGATGTGTATTGACGGCTCCATGGCGCAGTGGCTTGCAAGGAGTTGCGGTGATTGCCGCGGGTTCGAATCCCACACGGATCGCAATGTATAGCCTACGAAAGAGCTGTGGTAGTTCAGGGGCTAAATTCTTGCGGTAAATTTCACAGTACGTGAGCATCCTGGGTTCACAAATGCAACTGTTAATTACAATTTTGGGTGCTGATTAATCACGTGCTCGGCGGTGAATGAAAACACACACCTGCATGTCTGAGAAATAAAAAAAATATTTCGATGATATGTGAAGTTCGCCAACACGCATTGGGCCAGCGCGGTGTAGGTACATTTCCTTGCCTTAAAACTCCTCTCAGAAATGAGAGGAGGCCTGTGCCCAGCATTGGGACGTATATAGGCTGTAACTTCACTTTAATTTTACGAATAATTTTCGGGTCTCGATATTTTTCCTTGTAAAATTTATGTATTTAAACTGCCTCCAGCATGAAACAGACAATCCTAACTTTTTTTTTAAAGTTTATCAAAGTTTTATTCGATATTTATATCACTTCCGAATCAATGATAATAAAATTAACAACTTTATATCATTAGTGTTCTTAAAATGTATGCGTAAACGTATGGAAATGTATCCGCATTTGCGCAGTGAAATGATGGTAATCCTATACGTTATTATGTTGTATGATTAAAAATAAACGTTATTCTAAACATCTCTTCCTCCCTAATCAAAACAATTTAAATAATATTATCAGAGACACTTGCGATTTCCGGTTATTAGTTCGTTAGCAGCATTGCAGTTACAATGTTACAATGGGTGATACAATTTTTATGGCTAAGTGTTGTTTTATCTTACAAAGAGCATCTGATTACAAATTGTTTGTGGCATAATAACACATGTAAGATAAATCTCAAGTTACCTGATATTTTAGTGATTCTTTTTTTTTTAAATGTTCGTTCGAATCATACTGCCTTATGTCTACAAAAGAATCTAAATTATTATCAATTATAGGTGTCGACGCGTGTCCTGAATGGATGGTGATGAAGAAAAGCGATTGCAAGCAGGCATACTGGATAGCGCAGCAAACTTGTGAACGGCCCGAGCCTGCACTGATTGATGTGTCCTGTGGATTTGCTCGCTGTGACTGTCCAGAGCCTATGGTACTGGATACGTACTCTGGCTACTGCTATGATATTGACAACTGTCCTACAAGACATTTTGAATAGTTTAGAGCAAAAAGTGATATTACAAAAGTGACTTAAATATGTATTGCTCGTTTATTTGTAAGAAATAAGTAAGTATTTAAATAAACAAAGGCTGTTTTAAGTAATAATTTCATCAGATTATATTTTTATCAAGTGAGGTTACTCCCCACACTAGCATCACAGCTTACCTCCTGTATCATTGATATTAACGTTCACGTTTTATAAATTGCGAGAAACACCTTTCTTTTCAGTCTAAAATGCTTAAATAATAGCTATTCTACGTAAGCTCCATTTAAATTGTCTAAATTCTGTATCAGTATCGATAAAATTTTTGTTATTATAGTTAAAATAGAAATTAATGGTACATAAAATAACATGTAACATGTTATATTACATCTATAAGACGGTTTATTTTAATTTATATATTTTAATTTATTTTTATTATAGTTGTTTTAATTTATAATATAAATACAATATTTTGCTGATAAAATAGATGCCAATCCAAACAAACTTTTCATACAACAAAATATTGAACCCTGTACTGCAATAGTTTGTGGCCTCAAATGTAGTGTTGTATGTGTATGTTATATATTACTATAAGTTACAAATTTACCTCACTACTTCGTAAATGTCATTCAACATGTTGTGAAGCTCTGTTATTGGCTAAGTGACATAATTTATGTAGGTATATTTCTATGTATGATTGTTAAAAAAAATGTTGTTGTACTTACTAATAAAATAAGTTTAAAAAGAAATTACCCATGGGCAAACATCTAGACCCAGAAAAATTATTAGTTCTTATTATTTGTATGGCCTAAACACGGTCCGTAAAATCCACAGCGTCGCAGTGAAGTTGCCAAACGCCCGTTAAGTCAAGTATAGGTGATGAAGACACCACGATGTTATGCCCATTAATATTTCATTTTTTTAATTCGGTTTAGAATGTAAATCTATACTAATATTATTATATACTAGCGCTCCACCCCAGCTTCGTCCGGGTGATTTATGAATCTCGACAACAACGCCACCTACCGGGCCATTCAAAACACAAAAAAATCATCGAAATCAGTCGAGCCTTTTTGAATTTTAGTTCTTGTACTATTATTTCTTCTGTGGTTTTAGCGAGACTGACGGACAGCAATTGATTTTTATATACATATAGCGATTGGCACTTACCTGGGCTTCGGTACCTAATTCGTCAAATCTATATCAGCTGGGTGGTGCTTTCAAATTTATAGGCTTTACTAGTAATGACCTTATATATATTACTAATAGCTATCGAAATGCCAAGTCGAAAAGTAATAATTTGTAACGTTCTTAAAAATTGATTTCACGTAATTTATATTTATTATGAGCGTTCTAAGTAATGCAATGGTTCTAAGTAATACATTTTAACAAGACTTGAAAGTATGATGATTCGACCGGGGAAGGACCACGCTCTCACAGAATAATATGGTGAGTGTAGATAACCGGAGACCCTTTTTACTGAAAACGAGACATTCCATCTTAAAATCTTAAACGAAAAAAATTGAACAGACAGTTATTTCGCGAGTTTTCAAATAATTAAGTGAAAAACTGTCATTTTTTTACGTGTTTGGGTACACTCAGCTAATTGTAAATAATTTTATGGTTCTTCATAAAACAGAAAAAATCGAATCTCGATTTCTAGGGTGAAATATCGATTCACTGCTAAATATCGATTTAAAATCGATCTTTTGGGAACAAGAAATCGATTAATCTATTCCAGATCCTCATGCCTAGTTGGTTACCTTGTTACATAGTGGCAGCTATGGCAAATATACGAGTACCTCCTATGAGGCAATATATGAGGAAGGTCTATGTTTAGCAGTGGACTTAAAATAGGCTGTAACGGTAAGTATTTGCTGTAATAGAAATAAGATAAATGTAATAGTAGGAGGAAAAAAGACGGAACATTTTTTTTTATTTTATCTCGGCGGAACGCCGGTGCTCCGTGCGATGTTTAGAGCAGCGTTGCTGAGGTGAGCGATATTTGCGTAAATAAATAAAAATTTAATCATAGGTATATACTTTATTACGCTATCTTGACCAACTTATTTGACCAATGCCAGTTTTAACAGTGGTAGAGCCACGCGGCAGCTTTTGCTGTCGCACGGATGGACCGGCTCGAACCGGGGTGGTACCACGACCTCGCAGAAAACCAGCGTGAAGTAGAGGTTCACCTCTGCGTTTCGCTTGGTGAGTGCAGGTGGCCGGAGGCCCTTTTTACTGGAAATGAGGCATTCCATCTTAGTCCTCACGGGTGACAACGCATCTACATTTTGAATCGCAAACGAGGATAGATGTAGATGTCTATGGGCCGCAGCAACCACTTACCATCAGGTGGACTGTGTGCTCGTTTTTCACCCTTATCCTATTAAAAAAAAGTCATTTTTATTGAAAATAACTTCGCCATAATATTCACGATATATCGAAATTATAACATAAAACGTAATTTTCGCTCATTGGACTTTGTGATGATTTATAGTAATAACTCACACTTTATATTTAATTTTCAGTTTCTTTTGATTACTTTATTTCATACATGAACGAAATGTATAAAATTGTTACGAGACAAAATATAAGCAAATAGCTTACAAAAACAGTGTAATTACTTACCTTTTATATAAAAAACTAATCAACAAAATTTCTTTGGAACTTAATTTTTTAAATTAAAGTTGCCTCTTACACTCACGCGGCGAAGGAAATAGACAACGAACGCGTAGTGTTTCTATATAGTTTGTGACGAAACGGTAAAAGCGCAAACTTGTTATTTGAAGTACTACATTCTCATAATTTACAGAAGCCTAATTTAGTAACGAATCTAATACAATACAATAACTTTCCTTTTTAAAAAAAAACTAATTCTAATAAAATTTTTAGAATTTTAGTTGTATAATACAAATATATTGGTAAATCCAGTTGAGCATGCCTTCGCATTAAAAATAACGTATAACATGACTATACAGAATTTCTTTAAAGTAGTTTAAATACATTTCAACAGCACTATCGGCTTCAACACCCTCGAAAACCATGAAAATGACACCTATGATGAAAAAATTGGTACCTACTTCAGCCGCCATCTTGGATTTACATTTCGACAGCACTATCGGCTTCAACACCCTCGAAACCCATGAAAATGACACCCATGATGAAAAAATTTATACATATTGCAGCCGCCACCTTGGATTTACATTTCCACAGCACTATCGGCTTCAGCACCCTCGAAAACCATGAAAATGACACCCATGATGAAAAATTGATATCTATTGCAGCCGCCTTCTTGGATTTACATTTCGATAGCACTATCGGCTTCAACACCCTTGAAAACCATGAAAATGACACCCATGAAGAAAAATTGGTACCTACTTCAGCCGCCATCTTGGATTTACATTTCAACAGCACTATCGGCTTCAACGCCCTCGAAACCCATGAAAATGACACCCATGATGAAAAAATTTATACCTATTGCTGCCGCCATCTTGGATTTACATTTCGACAGCACTATCGGCTTCAGCACCCTCGAAAACCATGAAAATGACACCCATGATGAAAAATTGATATCTATTGCAGCCGCCATGTTGGATTTACATATCGACAGCACTATCGGCTGTAACACCCTCGAAAACCATGAAAATGACATCCATGATGAAAAAATTTGGTACCTACTTCAGCCGCCATCTTGGATTTACATTTCGACGGCACTATCGGCTTCAACACCCTCGAAGCCCATGAAAATGATACCCAAGATGAAAAAATTGATATCTATTGCAGCCGCCATCTTGGATTTACATTTCGGCAGCACTATCAACTTCGACACCCTCGAAAACCATGAAAATGACACCCATGATGAAAAAATTGGTACCTACTTCAGCCGCCTTCTTGGATTTACATTTCGACAGCACTGTCGGCTTCAACACCCTCGCAAAACCATGAAAATGACACCCATGATGAAAAAATTTATACCTATTGCAGCCGCCACCTTGGATTTACATTTCGACAGCACTATTGGTTTCAGCACCCTCGACAACCATGAAAGTGACACCCATTATGAAAAAATTGATACTTATTGCAGCCGCCAACTTGGATTTACATTTCGAAAACCCTATCGGTTTCAACACCCTCGAAAACCATGAAAATGTTTTTATTTGACTATAATTAATACCTTGATATATAATACCAAGGTGTTATTTAAAATTCTTTTTGTACAATGTTTAAAAAAGATCTTTGGTTTTTTTTTTATAGGATGAGGGTGACAAACGAGCACACAGTCCACCTGATGGTAAGTGGTTGCTGCGGCCCATAGACATCTACATCTATCCTTTATTACAAATCAAAATGCAGATGCGTTGTCACCCGTGAGCACTAAGATGGAATGCCTCATTTCCAGTAAAAAGGGCCTCCGGCCACCTGCACTCACCAAGCGAAACACAGAGGTAAACCTCTACTTCACGCTGGTATTCTGCGAGGTCGTGGTACCACCCCGGTTCGAGCCGGCCCATCCGTACGACAGCAAAAGCCGCCGATGGCTCTACCTCTGTTATAAACACAGTTTACAAACACAGTAGTTTATAAAGACAGGTTTTACAGTTTTCCAAAAGATACTTACAGGCGCCAAGTTTGGATAAAAGCATGTGGCAATCAAATAACCTGGGTACCTAAACGAACAAGCACTATTTGTTCCGAGCATTTTGACCAATCGGTTTTCGTAATCCAATCAAATAATAAAAGGAAACTAAATGAAACTGCTGTAATGACTTTGAAATTATTGGAAGTAAGTTTATTATTTTGCTACAGGTTTATTTTACATTATGAAGGATAAAATTTAAAACATGTAACAAATCGAAATGGAAGGTTTAGTGAATGATATTTATTCATTTTAAAATGTTATTTACAAGTATATCGTCTTAGATGGTGTCAACCAAATTGTTGTTTTCAGATGAGACACGAATTATTAGCGCTTAAATAATTAAATAAGGACAAACAAATAATCTCTGTGTCATATTTATAATCTAACTAGCTGACCAGGCAGACGTTGTTCTGCCCTTTCCGAACGACCATTTGCATTCCCAAAAAAACTCCTGAAATTAGCAATAAAAAAAATTGAGGGTCACTTATCGGGATAAAAACTATCATATCTCTCAAGTTGGACCAAACTGCACATAGTCTGCAATTTTTTTTTGAAATCGGTTCTATTTGTTGAATACTTACAGCAACACGTGGTGGTTATACTACTAAATTGTAGCTTATATTAAACGTTTGCATTTTTAACATAGCGTCTATTACATATTTACTCAATCCAGTCAACAGATATCGTCATCTGACAGAATCGTTTGGAGCTAACAGATAATTGTGACTGTCAAATAATAGACAAATAATTTTCAATAAAATAATATTGTATTGCGACTATAAATTGAGATGTAAGCTATCCTATCTTTTAAGTTGGACCAAACTGCACATTGACCAAAAATTTCATTGAAATCAGTTCAGTAGTTTAGGAGTCCATCGCGGACAAACAACGTGACACGTACTTTTTATATATAAAAGAAGATATGTACAGAGTACTACACTTTTGTACTGTAGAACACAAAATATTACCGCTTTTTACGACGACATTAATTATTTTTCAATCCTAAGTAAAATGACGAAAAAAAGTATGTTTGGTTAAGCGTAAACTTCGGCCGAGATAGCAAATGTTTAATTTTTTTTAATTGTTCCATTCCGTTGCTGCGTAATGGAAGGACAAAAACAAATAAACAAAAAATCACACTTTCACATTTATAATATTATATTAGTATGGATTGTCAAGAATGATAGATAAACTTTTGAAACCGGTTTACAATCTGCTTTTTGATGGTGAAACTATACATGATGATATACATGACGGATATCAGGTTTCCGTCGATGCCCCTCTTGGCTCTTCGGACCACTGTCTGATCCGGAGTATGGTGCCACTCACGCTCCCTTCGCGGTTGCGTTCTGCAGGTTCCCGCCGTGTTTGGCATTACAGGTCGGCGGATTGGGACGGAATGCGGTCTTTCTTTGCATCCTACCCATGGGGGCGGGTTTGCTTCTCGCCGGATGATCACAGCGCTGTTGCTGACTCTGTCACTGATGTGGTGCTACAGGGAATGGAGCTATTTATTCCATCATCTGTGGTACCCATCGGAGGCAGATCTCAGCCTTGGTTTGGTCGCTCCTGTAAAACTGCATCACGCAGTAAGCAGGAGTGTTATCAAGCCTGGGCTGCGGCTTCGGCGACTCGGGATGTAAACACCAGCATACATAAAAGAAGTATAACTTCGCCTCCAGGTCCTTCAAAAGAGTTATTGCCAAGGCAAAGTCAGAGCACATAGGCAGAATTGGCGAGAAACTAGTTCGCCTTCCTTCGGGAACCCGTGCATTCTGGTCACTCGCCAAGGCTGTCCAAGGGAATTTCTGTATGCCATCACTACCATCTCTGCACAGGGAGGACGACACACTGGCCCATGACGCAAAAGACAAAGCCGACCTTTTAGGCTCCCTTTTTGCGTCCAACTCGACTCTTGATGACGGGGGAAAACACCGCCGACCATCCCGCGGTGCGAGTGCTCCATGCCGGATGTGCTGTTCTCACAGCGCTCGGTTTGCAAAGCACTTCTCTCCCTGGACATTCAGAAGTCGAGTGGGCCTGACGGAATCCCCCCAATTGTGCTGAGGACGTGTACTCCGGAGTTGGCACAGGTCCTAACGCGTCTTTTCCGGTACTCCTACTCCCAAGGCGTAGTTCCGAATTCATGGAAGACAGCTTTTGTCCACCCGATCCCTAAAAAAGGCGACCGCTCAGTCCTGTCCAACTATAGGCCTATCGCGATCACCTCCTTGTTCTCCAAAATAATGGAATCCATTATCAACTGCCAGTTCATCCGGTACCTTGAGGATCACCAGCTAATTAGTGACCGCCAATACGGTTTTCGTCGGGGTCGATCAGCTGGTGATCTTCTGGTCTACCTGACCCATAGATGGGCGGAGGCAGTAGAGTCCAAGGGGGAGGCGTTGGCCGTTAGTTTGGACATAGCGAAGGCTTTCGATCGGGTTTGGCACAAAGCGCTTCTTTCGAAGCTCCCTTCCTATGGGTTTCCCGAGAAATTGTGCAATTGGATCACCAGCTTCCTTGCAGATCGGAGCATCAAGGTCGTTGTAGACGGTGCATGTTCTGACTACAAGCCTTTAACGCTGGTGTTCCACAAGGGTGTGTACTATTACTGTGTGTGTCTGAAGTCGAGTCTTTGCTGAACAAAGTCTCGGAATGGGGCGACTAAATCTAGTCCAGTTTGATCCTCAGAAGACACAAGTTTGCGCGTTTACCGCTAAAAAGAACCCCTTTGTCGTATCTCCTCAGTTTCAAGGCACTCCCCTGGTTGCCTCAGCCAGTATCGGAATCCTCGGCGTCGACATATCGAGTGACGTGCAGTTTCGTGGTCCCTTGGAAGAGATGGCCAAATTGGCCTCTAAAAAACTTGGCGTGCTCAGCAGAGCGGGACAGTATTTCATGCCGGCACACCGCCTGCAACTTTACAAGGCGCAGGTTCGACCTCACATGGAATACTGTTCCCATCTCTGGGCAGGGGCTCCCCAGTGCCAGCTCCTTCCACTTGACCGCATCCAGCGCAGAGCGGCTCGAATCGTCGACGACCGAGTCCTTTCCGATCGGCTCGACTCATTGGCGCTGCATCTCTTTGCATTTTCTTTCGCATCTACCATGGGGAGTACTCTGAGGAATTGTTCGGATTAATCCCAGCCGCCAAATTTCACGAACGCACATCGCGGCAGAACCCCCGATACCATCCACACCATCTGGATGATCGGCGGTCCACCACTGTGCGATTTAAAAGATGTTTTCTTCCTCGCACGACTTCCTTGTGGAATCGATTACCATCAGCGATTTTTCCGGACCGATACGACTTAGGGACCTTCAAGAAAAGAGCGTACTCCTTTTTAAAAGGCCGGCAACGCATCTGCAATTCCCTCCCTGGTGTTGCAGTTATTCATGGGCGGCGGTAGTCACTTACCATCAGGTGAGCCACATGCTCGTTTGCCCCCTCTCCTATAAAAAAAAATACACTCCCGCTCTCTTTCTTGCTCTAGTAAATAACGTTTCTGAGTGACGAAAAAGGATAGAAGCACAGGAAAGTGCGATTCCGTGCTGCCAGATGTAGTTCAACCCTAAGCCTTAAAACGGTTTAACTCTATAGGTTGGGTAAAATCTGTAAAATTTGACCGTTTAAAACCCCTATACAGATAACTTTTCCGGTTGATCATGACATTAAAAAATGGTACAAATATTTCATAGACTAGGCATATTATATATTTTTAAGCATACAGGAACATTATTTCGATAATGATTACGTTCCACATAACATTGAACTGGCAAACTTGTTGATGGAAAATATACAAGCACTAGAATTAGCTACCTCGCAAAAAAAGAGAGATCCCAAAAAGTGTATTCGTCACATATATACCAAACTTATTCACTTTAAAAACCAGTTAAAATATAATATAATACTTTTTCAATTTGTTTTAATTTTGGTAATTTTGTATTATTATTTTGTACCTTATGTATTTTTTAAAATTTACTTTGAATGTAATATTACACATTAAACATTTGTTCATTTTTATTTCATTTAATTTGCTAATGTAACTTGCATAAAATTTCATCGACATATCCATGTCGACAAGGCCCTCGCACTAGTTGTTTACGTCTTATGCACTGTAACGATGAGACATTTATGAGAGATTTTCAAGGTTGTGTGCGTTTTGCTTAATCGTGTGCTCATATTATGCTGCGTGCGTGCGTAACGACGTGGCCCAAAGTTTACGATTTGCTTAGTGTGCAAAAAAGTCTGTCACTTCTAGCGGGAGGCGAGGTAACTCGCCTCCCGCTAGAAGTGACAGACTTTTTTGTTTGGAACTTTATACGCATGGCTTCTCCTGTTAGTTGAATATTCTAAGGTTCGTTCCGTTTACTTCATGCGTTCCGTCACAAACTATATAGAAACACTACGCGTTCGTTCCGTTTACTTTAAGTCTATTTCCTTCGCCGCGTGAGTGTAAGAGGCAACTATAAAATATATATATATATATATATATATATATATATATATATATATATATATATATATATATATATATATATACAGGATATTTTTGGAACGCTCCTGAAAACTAAAACAGACGACAGCACCAAGTATACCTTTGATCATGGGTCACAAATAAATTCGATCCTGATGAAAAAAAAAAACATCTTTTTACAACGTTTTATTAGCTTTATTCACGCCCCATCATGTTAGTACAGCTAAATGAAACGATAATTTCATAAAAAATATCATGAAAATACTGAAACATAAAACCAGCAGTGGAAACTGAATGGATATCACCTGACTAATGGAGGTTAATGTAAGCGCGAACGGTGAAAAAAGAACGCTCGCCTTGAACTTGGGCACTGAGCGATTTATCACATATTGGTACGAAGGGGGCGCGACGGGGGAACAATCCGCCAGTATTACTGTGCCTGCATGCTATTGGTTCCCGCGCTTTGTTCGCTTCAAAAATACAGTCGCATACACAGCTTACTTTGCGACTCGCGACGATGTTTCAAAAAGGAAGGAAAGAAAAACTATTTATATCTATTGTTTTATGACTGAACTAGTGAACGAAAAGGTAAATATGATAGGGGAAATTGAATGGGGAAAATTGTGCAGTAAAATTAAAAGTGTTGAGGAAGAATACCGAAAAACTTACCATGTGATCGACCTGATGACGGAAGCTCAAGCGAAGATGAAAGTGATGATGAAGTAGCATCCAGTAACACCAACACACCATCAACATCTGGCTTCCATGTGACCCAAGACGACATAATGGACGGCGTGCCACCCTTAGCTTAAGTTTTCTTGTTACAAACTACTTTATATTTTACGATAGAAATAACAAAAAAATGCTCAAATAAACATTATCCATTCTTAATTCCAACCTTTTCCAAAGTTCTAAGTAGCTAGTAAAGCACCTATTATGATTCTATAATAAAAGAATTAATTACTTACTATAATATTATAAAACAATATCCCAATACCATGTAGTACTTTAGAACGCGACTGTAACCATACTCCCCCCACTCAACCTGTATCTAGCTCGGTGCGAAACAATTGTAACCCGGCCGGCTCGTGTTGCCTCACGCTGTGACGCAGTAGGTTTCAATTTTGTCGGGATTCATTATTAATCGTAGTTTTTGAAACAGTTCCGTGTTGATTTAGTACACGCGTGCGCGTCGCGTTTCGTCGTCGTTTTATTTATTAAATTGTTTTTACTTGTGATAACGTGTTGGTATTATTCTTGTTGTTACGTTTTTTGTTTTAATAATGCTTAACGTGTACGTTTATAGTGATTGTAAATACGGCAAACATGTTAGGTATCCGAACCTAGGTACACGAAGTATCGCTAAATAAATTGTTAAGACGTCGGGATGGAACAAGTGTGTCATACTGTGCAGTGCACAAAGTGTTGAAGCGTAATCGAATGCGCCCATACAAATTGCACAAAGTGCAAGCTTTAGTTCCGGCAATCACGACCACCGACGAGTTTTCTGCCGTTGGTTATTATACCAGCAACAACGTGTGCCTGGTTCCATTGAGCACATTATCTGGACGGATGAGTCAACATTTACCAGAAACAGCCTGTGGAACCGAAGAAATACACACGTGTATTCAGAGGTTAGCCCGCACGCTGTTCGATAAACCGGGCACCAAACCCGATTATCGGTTAACGTATGGGCAGGTTTATTTAAGGATCGCATACTGGGACCAGTGTTTCTGCCACAGCGACTGAACGGACAGCGATACCTAAATTTTATAAATGAACAGTTGGTTGACATTTTAGACGACCTATCATTGGCTGAATATCGCCGCACATGGTTCCAGCATGATGGTGCCTCTCCACATGTCGTGAGGTTCGTCCGTGAGCACCTCAATGAGCTATTTGATGATCGCTGGATCGGCAGACTAGGACCACACGCTTGGCCACCTCACTCACCAGATCTGACCCCGTTAGACTTCTTTCTGTGGGGTATGTGAAAGAAAGGGTTTTTAATCGTGAGTGTGATAGTGCTGATGAAATACACCAAAGGATTGTGGATGCTTTCGAGAAACTACGTACGGATTGTGTCGAAGACCACACGATAATGCCCCGCCTGCACCCAAATCTACCTTGAAATGAATGGAGCACAATTTGAGCCGCATCTCATAAGACCACGGAGGATTTAGAGCGGTAAGCTGTTTCATAACTATTTTTTTTAAATAACTTGGTACTGGACTAATCTGAATAGGTACATAACTGAATACATGAGAATAATAAACATACCTACACAATGAATAAAAACGCATGACTCCAACCTTGGTTACATTTCATTTAAGTATTTTTCCATTAGCGGGGAATCGAACCAGTTATTTGGGTTTATTTAACCTGTAAATTCGGGTTAAAGTAGCTACGTGGAGACAAGCACAGTGGCAAAATAGTAGGTTAAGTAGATAAGTTAGGTATTTAGATAAGTGTTGTAAATTATTAGGTATTGTGGTATGGCCCGCTAGTTGCGGGCCGCGCGAATTTGCGTTCGCGCGTACATTGACCTTTAATCAGCTGATATAAATTCAGTCATTCCACTGCTGGTTTAATGTTTTAGTATTTTCATGATATTTTTTATGAAATTATCGTTTCATTTAACTGTACTAACATGATGGCGCGTGAATAAAGCTAATAAAACGTTGTAAAAAGATGATTTTTTTTTCATCAGGATCGAATTTATTTGTGACCCATGATCAAAGGTATACTTGGTGCTGTCGCCTGTCTTAGTTTTCGGGAGCGTTCCAAAAATACCCTGTATATATATAAGATATATTTAAGTAGAGTATCTATATATCTAACTATTAAAAAGTTACGCACCCGTGCTAACCGTGTTCCTAATAACCTTGCATTGGTTTTATTTACATTTGGTATTGCTTTTCGTTGGCCCTACTTTAGAATATTGACTACTAAGTCTATGGGTAGACCGATGTGGACCGGCGGCAATGGACACAGTAGCGTTTTTTAATTTCCCGCCTATGGAGTGTAGAGTACAAGGAGAACCATCTTATAAGGGACGAAAGTTGAAAAAGTGTCCTACTATTTACTAAAAGTAGAGGTTCCAAAACCTACCACAATAGCGCTGGCGTCTGAAAAACTACGATATAAAGATAGCTGTTGTGAACGGAGTGAAGTCAGCTGAATTCAAATATTTAAAAAAATTCATGACTAGAGTAGTTAGTAAAATGCCAGTATACAAAATCTCAACTATTTACGTAGTACAAAACCAAGCGGATTGGTCGGTCGTTGTTTATTTCTCCATCTTATTCTAATTACTTTTGGAGCTTTTTTTAATTTATCCTATGCTACTGCAGCGCTACCCTTATTGGACATGTTTTTAGGGACACTTTTCATTGTATAGAGATTCTCTCTCTACGTATAGAAATGGTCCTCCTCTCTACATTCCATAACTCCATATTCCCGCCACGTAGAGGGAGTATAGTTCATTCTCTCTCTACGTCCCGCCTATGGAGTGTAGAGTACAAGGAGAACCATCTTATAAGGGGCGAAAGTTGAAAAAGTTTCCTACAATTTACTGAAAATAGAGGTTCCAAAACCTACCACAATAGCGCTGGCGTCTGAAAAACTACGATATGAAGATAGCTGTTGTGAACGGAGTGAAGTCAGCTGAATTCAAATATTTAAAACATTTCATGACTAGAGTAGTTAATAAAATGCCAGTATACAAAATATCAACTATTTACGAAGTACAAAACCAAGCGGATTGGTCGGTCTTTTTTTATTTCTCCATCTTATTCTAATTACTTTTGGCACTTTTTTTTAATTTATCCTATGCTACTGCAGCGCCACCCTTATTGGACACGTTTTTAAGGACACTTTTCACATTATGGAGTGTAGAGTACAAGGAGAACCATCTCATAAGGTGCGAAAGTTGAAAAAGTGTTCCAATATATACTGAAAATAGAGGTTCCAAAACCTACCACAATAGCGCTGGCGTCTGAAAAACTACGATATGAAGATGGCTGTTATGAATGGAGTGAAGTCAGCTGAATTCAAATATTTAAAAAAAATTCATGACTAGAGTAGTTAGTAAAATGCCAGTATACAAAATCTCAACTATTTACGTAGTACAAAACCAAGCGGATTGGTCGGTCCTTGTTTATTTCTCCATCTTATTCTAATTACTTTTGGCGTTTTTTTTAAATTTATTCTATGCTACTGCAGCGCCACCCTTATTGGACACGTGTTCAGGGACACTTTTCATATATAGAGATGGTCCTCCTTCTACTCTATAGTCCCACCAAGTTATCTGTGAACTGACAGCTGCGGCAAAATTGTGAACTACAGCCGCCATTTAATCGAATGTCACTCGATACGTCATTGTTTTGAGAGTTTATAGAAAAATAAAAAAATGCCGAAAACCATTAAAAGTGATGCCCGAAACATTATTTTAAAAGTATTAAACTTTTGTGAGCAAGAAGCTCGAGGGCAAGCATCGATAATGCCTTTCAATCAGGTCTATAAAAGAGTATCAGCTGCTACAAGTCAGTATTGCTATGTTTTGTTCCTTCCTTTCGTATTTCCGATAAATGGATTGGTTAATGCAATTAATTTCTTTTTCAGATGGTAGTCAATTATTCATTTCCAAATTAGTTAAAGAACCGGAAACCGCATAAACCACAGGAACGCAAATTACAACGCCCAGTAAAAAAGGCGTAAAGGCATATTATTTAATTAAAGTTTAAGTTGTTCAATTATGATATTTTTGTTTCTTCTTTTTCTTGGACATATATCTGTTAAATCTGTGTTCTAGTCTTTTTATTCTGTGACTAATTTATTACCCTAGTACGTGGACTCTATGTAGAAATATAAGACACTTAGATGGGAATATTCCCGAACTGGCAAAACTTCAGCGCAGAAGCGCCAAGCTGTCAGTTCACAGATAAGTTGGTGGCACTTATGGAGTGTAGAGTACAAGGAGAACCATCTTATAAGAGGCGAAAGTTGAAAAAGTGTCCTACTATTTACTGAAAATAGAGGTTCCAAAACCTACCACAATAGCGCTGGTGTCTGAAAAACTACGATTTGAAGATAGCTGTTGTGAACGGAGTGAGGTCGGCTGAATTCAAATATTTAAAAAAATTCATGATTAGAGTAGTTAGTATACAAAAAAAAGCCAGTATACAAAATCTCAACTATTTACGAATTATTATATTAACTAACTAACTAATTAACTATTAAAGAATTTATAGATGATAATAACCCGTGGAAATGAGGTGATCGCTACCAAGCTATTTCTAATTTGTTGTGTTGTTAATTTGTGTAACATACATGATTGTAAGCTGTTATTTAAAAAAAAGTCCCGCTGGGTTTCTTGCTGGTTCTTCCCAGGACAGAGGTTTTTTTTCGAACCAGTGGTAATTATACAAAAGAATGACTTTCAATAAGTATTATTTATAATCTATATTGAATAAAAAAGTTTCTGTTTCTGTTTCTGTTTCTGTTACGTAGTACAAAACCAAGCGGATTGGTCGGTCCTTGTTTATTTCTCCATCTTATTCTAACTACTTTTGGCGCTTTTTAAAAAAAAATATCCTATGCTACTGCAGTGCCACCCTTATTGGACACGTTTTTAGGGAAACTTTTCATATATACAGATGGTCCTCCTTCTCTCTACACTCCATAGTGGCACTATACCTCACTATTATGGAGTGTAGAGTAGAAGGAGGACCATCTCTATATATGAAAAGTGTCCCTAAAAACGTATCCAATAAGGGTGGCGCTGCAGTAGCACAGGGTAAATTTAAAAAAAAGCGCCAAAAGTAATTAGAATAAGACGGAGAAATAAACAAGGACCGAACAATCCGCTTGGTTTGTACTACGTAAATAGTTGAGATTTTGTATACTGGCATTTTACTAACTACTATAATCATGAAATTTGTTAAATATTTGAATTCAGCTGACTTCACTCCGTTCACAACAGCTATCTTCATATCGTAGTTTTTGAGACGCCAGCGCTATTGTGGTAAGTTTTGGAACCTCTATTTTCAGTAAATAGTAGGACACTTTTTCAACTTTCGCCCCTTATAAGATGGTTCTCCTTGTACTCTACACTCTACACTCCATAGGTACTCACTATACACTCCATAGTCCCGCCTATGGAGTGTAGAGTAGAAGGAGAACCATCTTATAAGGTGCGAAAGTTGAAAAAGTGTCCCACTATATACTGAAAATAGTGGTTCCAAAACCTACCACAATAGCGCTGGCGTCTGAAAAACTACGATATGAAGATAGCTGTTGTAGACGGAGTGAAGTCAGCTGAATTCAAATATTTAAAAAAAATTCATGACTAGAGTAGTTAGTAAAATGCCAGTATACAAAACCTCAACTATTTACGTAGTACAAAACCAAGCGGATTGGTCGGTCCTTGTTTATTTCTCCATCTTATTCTAATTACTTTTGGCGCTTTTTTTAAATTTACCCTGTGCTACTGCAGCGCCACCCTTATTGGACACGTTTTTAGGGACACTTTTCATATATAGAGATGGTCCTCCTTCTACTCTACACTCCATAGTCCCGCCATAACTTTGTGCTTTTTTTTATTAAAGGCAAAGGGATCATTGTTCATACGGCCTTTTCATATGTTTTTACTTTTGATAACAAAATTCTTCACATTTTGCTGATGCATCACATTGCTATGATTTTAGAACCTTAGCCCATATAAATAATTATATTAATACTTATAGTCTACTATAGTATTTCAAGATGCCTTAACGGATAAAAAACTTGCGATTTATATCACCATCAAAGCACTTGTTACATCAATTTAGTAACATTAATTATTGGTTTAGTTACATAGTAATTAATTAGTGTTTTATAATTAAAAATACATGTTTATGTAATGTTTTAAAACACACATCACTGAACACGTAGTACTTCTGAAAATCTTTGTTTCTTAAAACTTTAATATTAATAACTTTATATTAAATGAAGATATCGCAAAATTTTTTCTTTTAGATAAGGGCCAAGTGTCTATAAAATAAAACTTAGAAAACATAATGGAAATTTATCCAGTAGTTTTTCCGTGATGCGCGCACAACTGCAAACCTATATCATTTTATTTATATAGACAAAAATGAGATTATATGAGAACTACCCTTATACAATCTAGTGGACTGGTCTTTTTTTAAAAAGTGAGTAAATAAATATAGTTTAAAAATATTAGGTTGTTATTTATTAATATATTGTATATCAATTTAAAAATTACAGAAAATTCGATAGCCCGAATTTAATTCGAGCTATCGAATTATATGATATGACAATGTTCTCTTGACCAAATTTCGGTCACAGCGGCAAGCTTCAGCAAAGACTAGGCATCGGCGCTGCTCAGGATTATAGTGCTCAAATGACTGCTGTTCTAGACTTTGGTCTAGACCAGGGGTCGGCAACCTTTTGAGTCAGAAGAATCAAAAATAACAATTTACAAAATTTCAAAGTTTTTAAAGAGCCACAATTTTTTTTCTTGCGAACCATAAAAGTACTTGCATAAATAAAGCTTTTTTGATAAAAAAAAACTATTCTATTTATTTATAAGAAAAATATATATTTATTTATACAACGTGTCCCAAAATTCAACGATAAGCCAACACCGGAGGATAGACCTGCCCCGGACTAATCGGGGAAAAAAAGAAAAAAAATTATCCCAATTATATTTTAAGTTATATAAAAAAATGAAATTCTTCAGAAATTGAGACCGTTTATGATATTTTTCACTACCATGACTACAATTTTTTACATATTTTATTCTTTTTTTTATAGGCAACCTGAATAGTACTGCTATCTAACACAATTCTTAAAAACAGAATAACTCTTGTTTTATCACGAAAATTAATGAAACTTATTTTATTCCCTAAATTTTTTGAAGACTTTTACTTTTAACAAAATTTAACTTATCGTGGTCTAAAAAAAAAAGTATGAACACTAGTATGGCAAGTTTTTTTAAAAATTGACGCAACTAACCAACATTCCAAAATGGTATAATACTCTAGGAAAACTAGTTATAAAAAAATATGGGCCTATTATTTCTAAACAGGGGCCAAATTCCTTAAATTGTAATTGTCAGTAATCACTTTTACAACATGCCCAAAATGGGTTCCTGTTACAATTTCTAGGAATTCGAATGTAGCATTAATACCTTGGATGTTAGAGAGAGATAGATAGATAGAGATATTTACGTTAAAAAGAGACAACAACAGGGCAGGTAGAGAAACTGTTATTATTCTCAGCAAGTCGGTTCAGTACGCTCTGCTCTTTTGTTTACTGCGCACCATTCCCAATTCAACTTACGTGGCCCTCGTACATACTATCAACTTTTGGCTTGGCTTTTTGGACTGGAATCGGCCTGCAAACTTAACTGACCTGGCATTATATGGACTGGAAGTGATCTGCAAACTGAACTGACCTGGCATTATCTTGGACTACGATTGTGTGTTTTGTGATTTAGAGTTGGCGCATTTTGGACTGTTTGGCGTTTAACATGCCGCAACCGTACACACCACAGGAATACGCTAATATGCATTTAATCTATGGAGAATGCCGATGTAATGCTAACGCTGCTAGCAGACTGTATCGAGAAAGATACCCAAATGCTCAAAAATATCCTGATTATCGAGTGTTTATTAGTGTGCATCAAGCGTTTTCGGAGGGTCGTATGTCATCCAATAGGAGAAGCGCTGGAAGACCTAGATTGGATCGTGATGAAGAAGTTCTCAATGAGATAAAAAATGACTCGACTACTTCGGTACGTGCCATAGAAGAAGCTACAAGAATCCCGAAAAGTTCTGCACATCGAATATTAAAACGTCACAAGCTTCACCCATATCACTACAGGCGTGTGCAGACGTTATTAACGCGGGACTATCCGCTACGGGTCACATTTTGCCGTGTAATGCTGCAAAGGCACAGTGAAGATCCCCACTTCCTAGACAAAATTCTATGGTCGGATGAAACAACGTGCAAGAAAGATGGGTATTTAAATCTTCACTAATGAAAATCCACACTTGATGAGACAAGACAAATCCCAATATCAATTCAAGGTTAACCTATGGACCGGCATATTAAATGGAAAAGTAATTGGGCCCTTTGAGTTACAAGGAAACTTAGATGGCAATAGTTATTTAAACTTTTTACAAAATGACTTGCAAGAATTGTTAAACGACGTGCCCTTAAGTGATCTTCAAAACATGTGGTTCCAAAATGATGGTTGCCCAGCACATTATGCCCGTCCTGTGCGAGAATATTTAAATCAAGAGTATCCAGCGCGTTGGATCGGGCGACTTGGTCCTATCTTATGGCCACCCCGTTCACCCGATTTGAACCCCCTGGACTTCTTTTATTGGGGTTGTCTTAAAAACAGGGTCTACTCAAAACCCATTGTGACATTGGACGAGCTTCGTCAAAATATCACTCAGGCTGCTGATTACATTAATAGCAGAAGATATGCAAGACAAATAAAACGATCATTTTTAAGGCGATGTCGTGCATGTATTAATGCTGGTGGCAAACAGTTCAAACATTTGCTATAATGTTAATAACTTAATAAATTACACGTGAAACTGTTTGTACCATTTGTTTTGAAATATTAAACCTTTTTCAAGAACTAATACTTTTATTACACCCGACCGTCATTTGGCCCCTGTTAAGAAATAATAGGCCCATATTTTTTTATAGCTTGTTTTCCTAGAGTATTATACCATTTTGGAATGTTGGTTAGTTGCGTCAATTTTTAAAAAAACTTGCCTTACTATTGTTTATACTTTTTTTTACACCACGATAAGTTAAATTTGGTTAAAAGTAAAAGTCTTCAAAAAGTTTAGGGAATAAAATAAGTTTCATTTAATAAGTTTAATTGCGGTAGATAGCAGTACTATTCATGTTGCCTAAAAAAAAAAAAATATTTAAAAAATTGTGGTCATGGTAGTGAAAAATATCATAAACGGTCTCAATTTCTGAAGAATTTCATTTTTTTTATATAACTTAAAATATAATTGGGATATATTTTTTTTCTTTTTTTCCCGATTAGTCCGGGGCAGGTCTATCCTCCGGTGTTGGCTTATCGTTGAATTTTGGGACACGTTGTATATAAATAGTGTTTTTCAAAATAAATTAGAATCTAGTTTCAATTATTATCTAATTATTAGATAATATATATCTTTATATATAAAAATTACGTGTCAGGTTGTTTGTTCGCGATGAACTCCTAAAAAATTCAATAAAATTTTGCACACTGTGTGTTGTTGAGACCAACTTGAGAGATAGGACAGTTTTTATCCCGTTAAGTGACGATCAATATTTTTTTGCGAATTCAAGGTTTTCTATTATTAGACAAAAGGTCGTCGGAAAGAGCAAAACAACGTCTGCCTAGTCAGCTAGTATATATATACACAGTCAGGTCATAAGTATTGTCACACAGTAAAAACTTTTCTTTTAGAATGCTGGCCACAAAAAAGTTTATTTAATTCGAATTTCGAATTGTTCATGAAAATAAAACTGTATACTTTTTAGAATTTTACTCATTTTTAAATATGGAGTGGACGCTTAAAGAAGACCGTGTTGCAGTTATTGCGTTGCATCGTTGCGGATACGCGCCAATTCAAATTTTTGACATACTGAATAATTTGAATATAACCAAAAGATTCGTTTATCGTACCATAAAACGATACAATGAAGACTCTAGTATAGATGACAGGTCAAGAAGTGGTCGCCCTCGGTCTGTTAGGACTCCAGCAGTGATAAAAGCTGTGAAGGTGCGAATTCAAAGAAATCCCAAACGTAAGCAGAAGCTGTTGGCCCTTCAGATGGGGTTAAGCAGAACCACGGTGAAAAGGATATTAAATGAAGACTTAGGGCTTCGGGCATATCGAAGAAAAACAGGACATCGTTTGAATGCTCGTCTAATGGACCTGAAACTGAAGAGATGCCGCGCTTTGTTGAAGCGGTACGCGGGAAAAAAATATCGGGAAATTCTTTTTTCGGATGAAAAAATTTTTACCGTAGAAGAGAGCTACAACAGACAAAATGATAAGGTGTACGCACACAATAGTGAAGAAGCGAGCAACCGTATTCCGCGTGTCCAACGAAGTCATTTTCCATCCTCGCTCATGGTATGGTTGGGAGTTTCTTATTGGGGCTTAACAGAGGTACATTTTTGTGAGAAAGGTGTAAAAACGAATGCAGTTGTATATCAAAATACAGTCCTGACGAACCTTGTGGAACCTGTTTCTCATACCATGTTCAATAACAGGCACTGGGTATTCCAACAAGATTCGGCGCCAGCTCATAGAGCGAAGAGCACACAAGACTGGCTGGCGGCGCGTGAAATCGACTTCATCCGGCACGAAGACTGGCCCTCCTCCAGTCCAGATTTGAATCCGTTAGATTACAAGATATGGCAACACTTGGAGGAAAAGGCGTACTCAAAGCCTCATCCCAATTTGGAGTCATTCAAGACATCCTTGATTAAGGCAGCCGCCGATATTGACATGGAGCTCGTTCGTGCTGCGATAGACGACTGGCCGCGCAGATTGAAGGCCTGTATTCAAAGTCACGGAGGTCATTTTGAATAAACTTTAGTGTCATAAGAATGTATGTTTTTTTAAGTTTATTTTGGTATATAAATGGCTACATAATGAATAAACTTGTTTCAATTATTTTATATTAAACATGTGACAGAATTTATGACCTGACTAGGTATATATATATATATATATATATATATATATATGGTATTATTATTATTGGTAGTAAAAAATTTAAACAATTAAACATTTACTTAAATTGTAAGTCTTACAACACTAACTTGTCTTCAATAACTAACAATTGAGCATACCATTTCAATGGGAGCTTTGGATTTGTATGATTATTCAAGTAAAAAATTTAAACTTTACTAAACAATGTAACTTGTACTTAAAAATAAAAAACAATAACATACATTTAAGCAAACAAATTCAATGGGAGCGTTGGCTTTGCATGGTTTTAGAAAATTTGGATAAATTTGGCTCATAACTTGTTGTTTTAAGTTTCAAACACGACTCTGAGTTTTCATTTATTAGTTGGCTTCTTATTTTACATATATTCATGCAAGAGAACGCTTGCTTGCCCAAATATGTCGATGCGAAGATAGTCAGCACTCCAAATGCCAACTTCTTCACCGCACTGTAGCAATCTGGAAGACTACTACATGCATCGAATATAAGTGCCTCGACTCGCGGCATTTCTTTTAAAGCTGTTCATTTTTATTGCGTTACGTACGTACATTTCTGGACCTCCAAGTCGTTCAACTTGCTTTTCAACTTTGTAAATTTTCAACTTACAAAGCTTTACTTTTTCAAAGCGATTTCTAGAGATACAGTATCAACTCCAAATGGCTCAGTGTGGATCGATTTTTAAATGTTTTTATTTTATAAAATAAATAATATTTGTGTATAAAACTAAAGAGCCGCAGCTTCACATCCAAAGTGCCGCACGTGGCTCGCGAGCCGCAGGTTGCCGACCCCTGGTCTAGACCAACGAGGCAGTCAAATATGCGAGTCTGTATCCGAGTGGTCGCCGTCACGAAGCGATAGTGTTATAATGTATCTATTTGTGTGTTAAATTGTTAGTATATTGTATTAATTCTTCTGTATGAGTTTCGTAGTGACAGACGATTGGTTTCGTGTGCGCAGAATTCCCCCTGCACCCCGCAAAAAACGAATGATTAAACAGATATACTATACAGATACCTAAAAAATGGCTACTCCCCTCCGGTCCGCCGGTAAGGTGGCCTGTGACCCATGTTACTCTATGCTAATACCCTAAAAGGTTAGACTAGACTGTATGGTCTAATACCTTTGCCTACTTGAACTGCCGTATTGTAACAAACAAGCAAACAACCACAAAATCGCAAAATATAAATATGACTGCTAACCTGCAAAATCAAAATAACTAAAATTTCGAAAATAAAGAGATCTTTTTGAATCATATTTAAAAGTTTGTCTATTTGGGTTATACTGTAAACAATAATGCTGCGTTTATGTCATAGAAATATATCAGATCAATGCCTGAATATATCTGCATTTAAAGATACCTTAGCAGGCATTAAATGCACTAGTAGGATTCAAAAAATAATAGACAGACACTACGCAAATAAATCAAGTGATGAAACCAAGCTAGAAAGAATATACTACGGCCCACTGACGCCACAAATAAAGGCAGTAAAGGTGTTTTCACTCTCTTCTAGTGCAGCTGGTTTGCTCGCACAACCTATAATTTTAAAGGAAGCATCAAGTATAGGAAGCACATCACTTTTAGTAGCAATTTGCTCGGTGGTTGGTTTCTTTACATTTGTAACTCCGCTATTATTGCATATCATCACAAAAAAGTATGTGACAGAAATGTACTATGATTCAGAGACTTCAACTTATAAGGCAGTCACAATTAACTTTTTCCTTGTTCCGAAAAAGGTAACTATAGTTTTTAGTTATTTTTTGAATAATCAAGGCATAATTTTAAATGATCATCACATAGCCTGCTAGATTTAAAACATATGTAGAAGTAGTCTGACATATTTCCATTTTATATGTGTTCATAGCATAATCTTGTCTACTGATACTCGTGTCTATGTGTCATATCCTCACTAGGCATGAATATAGCTTAATTTAATAATTATAACATACTGAAGTTATTTTTTTTGTTACTGTTGTATCAAGCATGATAAATCATGTCCATTTATATTTTACTTGTGACGATTATTGTAACCATGTCTATATATTATGTTTCCACCCGTTTAATGTTGCTGTGATAGTGACTCCTTACTTGAGAGCTCAGCACAACTCATTGGCATCAATTTTTTAAAGATAATATTTTTTTGTAATGATTCCATGTTTATGATTGAATTTTTGATTGCTTGTAAAGCCAGGCCTATCTCACTCCACGCTTTAGGCATGGAAATATACCTATGCTGCAATGCCCCTACATGAGTCTTAATTGCATGAGGTTGTCATGCACACACTCGTTAACAAAAAAGTATTTTTCTCTTATAAGTATTTAGCTACTTTTGTTATTTATTTTTGAGTTTTTATTCAAGTATGGTCTCTCAAAAAGCCAAAAGGTACTGCATACCATTGGGGTGCTTAAATAACAATAGGAATGTTGACTTTTCATTCTTTACTGTTCCTAAAATAATGATGTATATATTTCCTAAAATAATAATTAGGTACTTAGTTACTGATGCCATAGTTACAGATTTATTATTTGATTAGTTACAGTCACAGTTTCCTTTTTTTTCACGTGTATTGCCAGTGACCTTGAAATGTATGGCCTACAAATTTTTTTTCTGGGTCTGTTCTGTGTATGTAAACTGTCCCTGTGATACAGGAGAAAATCCTAGTGTGGAGGTAATGTTTTTTAAAAAGAGGAAGAGAGACAACAGCTAATGAAAGCAAAAATTTGTACAACCAACTTTAATATTAATACGCATTATTAAGGATAACTCCAAAACTACTGGTTAGATCTTGATCAAATTTATATGGGATGTATAAATTATAAGCACCAGCTTTCAAATAAAAATAGAATCATTAAAATTGATTCACCTAGAAAAAATTCTGAGGTGACATATCAAAAAATAGTGGAATTGAGTACCTTCTCCATTTTTTGAAGTCGCTTAAAAATGGGAGGTAGGTAAATTATATGAGTTTCAAAGATGTTCAAATTGTTATAATCGTAATTTTCCTCTATGTTACGTATTAACCTTCCTCTCATAGAAAAATAATGTTTTTACTATCAGCAAATTGATGCCTCCATGGTGCAGTGGCTTAGCAATGAGTTGCAACGCTTGGGCCGCGAGTTCGAATCCCACATGGAACAAGTACTTGTATGGCCTACAAATAATTGTTCTGGGTCTAGATGTTTGTCTTTGTGCAATTTTTGTTTGTTAACTGCCTCCACGATACTGGAGTAAAATCCTAGTGTGGGGTTTTAGTAACGTTTTTTAACAAAATAAAAAGAATACTAATACATTGCATGTTGCGTATACATGGTGTATTTACTATATACCATCTAATATCAATGGATTCAATTTGTTTTCTTACCACACCTAACCCTACACTAGGGGCGGCCTTAACAAAGGCGCGTAACGGGCTAAGTGATACAGACACTCACACGCGGACGTAAGGTGCATTTTGATTTAATATGTGCGCCGTATTAAATTTTGTTTTGACGTAGGCTAATTTCATGAACATCGCTTCAGAGGCGTGCAAAGTATTATGAACATCAGCAACATTGTAACTAGGTTTAACCTCGCAAGTTTGCTATCAGAGAGTGATTCTTTTGTTCTTGGACTATTATTTATTCTGTAGTAAAACTAACAAAAAATATATTTACATGATAACTTGTGTGGCATGTGATTTATTTTATCACTTGTTATATAAGCAGTGATGTATGTCTAAACCTTACACTAATTGAGGGTGTTTGTTACGGATGAAATATTGTCCTTCGTTATTTATTATAGAATTTAATTTAATGTAAATCTTAAATTATTGTTTGAATTGTAGTTTTACACAATAATTGATAATTGAATATGCAGTTATCCTTCAAATAAAATACCATTCTCTTGGAAAGTTTACTATGTACACACAGTGAATGAGATTTTTTTTATTTAACAGACTAAAAACTATTTTTTTTGCAGTTGGAATTCAAAACTGAAGATGTAGTGGTTCCTGATATCCCGGGTATGTTCACAACAATGTTAGCTAAGGGCACCCCGTTATTCATTGAGGCTAGGCATTTTAATGACCCATCGCATTATGCCAAAATTATGGGTTATGATAAACCAATAGATTTCAAACTTGGCAATTTAGAGGATAGTTCTGAAAATGTAAAATAAATGTGATTTGTCTTTGTTAAATTAGTTTGTAGATAAATAAATATTAAGGAACAGTTTTTGATTGTTTATATGTTATAACTTTATCTTATGGATCAAATGAATAAAACAAAAGGTTCTATTATTTATTTAAACATACTTACGCCAAAAGACATTGAAATAAATTAAATATATTTCTTCATCATTACAGCCCTTCACAAGTCCACTGCTGAACATAGGCCTCCCCCAAGAAATGCCACAAAGCACGGTCCTGAGCCACCTGCATCCATCGATTTCCTGCATGTCTTACCAGGTCGTCACTCCATCTAGTGGGGGGTCGCCCTACACTTCGGCTACCGGTACGAGGCTGCCACTCGAGAACCTTTCTTCCCCATCGGTTGTCGGTTCTTCGAGCTATATGGCCGGCCTACTGCCACTTCAGGATACTAATCCGTTGGGCTATGTCGGTTACTCTGGTTCTGCTGCGAATATCCTCATTTTTAAGTTTATCACGCAGAGAAACCCCGAGCATAGCCCTCTCCATAGCTCGCTTAGCGACCTTGAGCTTCACCATACGGCCATTAGTGAAGGACCACGTCTCAGTTCCGTAAGTCATCACTGGCAACACGCACTGGTTGTACAATTTTGTTTTTAAGTTTTGAGGTATGTCTAACGAGAAGATGTGTCGTAGTTTCCCGGACGCTGCCCAGCCGAGTTGAATCCGTCGATTGCCCTTTCGGTCGAAGTTGGACTTACCTAGTCGGACTATTTGTCCCAGCTAAACATACTCGTCAACAACTTCGAGCTTAGTCTTCCCAACTAGTACCGGCATAGATGTGACATGGACGTTAAACATGATTTTTGTTTTGTCCATGTTCATCTTAAGACCTATCCGTTGGGAGACACTATTGAGGTCATTGAGCATACTGCTTAGGTCCTCCAGCGATTCTGCCATAAGGACTATATCGTCGGCATTGATGTTAATACCGCATCCTTTCCAGTCCAGTAGCTTGAAAACGTCTTCCAATGCAGCGGTGAAGAGTTTCGGGGATATATAGCGTTACCCTGTCTTACACCTCTCTGCAATTGGATAGGTTTCGTACTCTGATTCTGTGCTCGGATAGCCATCGTAGCTCTATTGTACAAACACTTCAGCACTTCGATATACCGACAGTCAACTTGGCACCGCTGAAGGGACTGCAGCACCGCCCAAATTTCGACGGAATCAAAGGCTTTCTCATAGTCCACATACGCAAGGCAAAGTGGCAGATTGTACTCCTCTGTCTTCTGTACAATTTGCCGAAGGGTGTGTATGTGGTCCACGGTACTAAAGCCTTTTCGGAAACCGGCTTGTTCGGGAGGCTGGAAGTCGTCAAGTCTGCGTGCGAGACGATTCGTAATGACTCGAAAACAGCACGTAGACGCGGCTCAGAAGGGAAATTGGTCTGTAGTTCTTAAAGAGAGCGTTGTCGCCTTTCTTGAAGAACAAGACCACCGCACTTCTGCTCCACACCTCCGGAGTAGTGCCACCATGGAGGACGGAATTAAAGAGCTTCTGAAGGACCTCAAGTACCGGTTTTCCACCCGCTTTCTGAAGCTCCGCTGTAATTCCATCCTCGCCCGGGGACTTGCCGTTTTTAAGGTGCTGGAGAGCCATTCTATTCTCGCTCAGACTGACGTCCGGGATATCTTCGGAATAGTGTCGGATAAGACTCGCTCTTGGATCGTTACTCACACTCGCGTGTGGCTCCAACGATGACGTGTACAGCTGCCCATAGAACCTCTCAATCTCACTCAAAATCTCAGGTGTAACCCGGAAACGATGCTGCCACATTCGGTCTTCAGCTTTGACAGTTGGCTCTTTCTGGCAGACAGATCTCTGGCAAAGACTTTGGAGCCTTGGTTTCGCTCGATCGCTTCTTCAATACAAGCTGTATTGAAGTTGCGCAAGTCCCGCCGCATGCATTTGAAGATCTGTCTGTTCAGTTGCCTGTATGCTGTCAAATCTGTTGAAGAATGTAGTTTCATCTCCCGTCTAACAGCCATGAGACTAAGAGTGAAAAAATTAAATTAAAATTTCACATCATACCTGTCATTTTTTATAGAAATTTTTGAACTTTTGAAATGAGGTCCTCTGATCGTTGAATAAAAAGAGAAAGAAACTCCAGAGCTATCCTCATTTATTGTCGTTGTTTTTAAATACAGAGCAAATTTTATAAAAAGTAAAATAATAAGACATGTAACTATCATGTTCTATGACATATTAAAAATAGAAAAGTATGTTAATATCTGAAGCTCATCAGTGCATAGCAAACCCAAATGAGTAAATAAACCAATCAGAGGCAAAGTGGTGCGTGAGCACTGGCGGGCTGGCGGCTCGTCGGCACGTACGGAAACTGCTTTAAACCGGCTCAGTCAATGCTCAAACTCAGGGTGTGCATGTTGCTCATCGTGCTTGTTTTCGTTTCACGTTTGATTTTAAAATAACAAATTAATGAGTAAAAAATGTCATATAAAATATAGTGTAAATATGTTTTACTTCTGTGTGTATGAATTATAATAAATTATTTATTTCATCAAACATTAAAGTTACATTATATGATCAGTGATTGAGGTCACGTAATAAGCAAAATAATGCTAGTAACAGGTGACTTCACTCTTCCATAGCAAAAAATTACAATATTATTAACGAAATAAAGTAACTAATAGGGAATAATAAAGACAGTAAAAACAAGACTTTAGTATCCTACCATCAGTCTCATAGCATTAATACGTCAATAAATCTTTTTTTTTTATAGAAGGTGGCAAACGCGCATGCGGCTCACCTGATGGTAAGTGACTACCGCCACCCATGAACAACCGCAACACCAGGGGAATTGCAGATGCGTTGCCGGCGTTTTAGAAAGGTGTAAGCTCTTTTCTTGAAGGTTCCTAAGTCGTATCGGTCCGGAAAAATCGCTGGTGGTAATCGATTCCACAAGGAAGTTGTGCGAGGGAGAAAAATAATTATTCATGTTGTATGAGTAGTGTGTGAGTATGTATTAAGTATGGGTGTATGTATGTGTATATGATCATTTAGTATTTGTACTGTAATAATGTCTCCGTTTCCTAATAATTTAAGAGAATATTTCCTAATAATTTTGCTGTCGCACGGATGGGCCGGCTCGAACCGGGTGGGTACCACGACCTCACAGAATACAAGCGTGAAGTAGAGGTTTACATCTGCGTTTCTCATGGTGAGTGCAGGTGGCCGGAGGCCCTTTTTACTGGAAATGAGGCATTCCATCCTAGTCCTCACGGGTGAAAACGCATCTGCATTTTGATTTGTAATAGAGGATAGATGTAGATGTCTATGGGCCACAGCAACCACTTACAATCAGGTGGACTGTGTGCTAGTTTGTCATCCTTATCCTCTAAAAAAAAGTTAAAAAAATTGTAATTAACTTCTTACTTTCCTTTGTGTTTTGCTATAGATTTCTAGTTCTTTGTACAATTTGTTATATAGTAACCCGGAGTGACTTGAATATTGTTTACTAGCAAATGCAGTTTTGGTTTAATTTAATGCGCAACTGTTTTTCTTCTTATAATAGAACATATATACACAATTAATAATAATTATTAATAGTTTATGTAATACTATTGTAACTTGATCATAGCAAATAAAGTTAATTTTAAAATATATCATTTTTTAATTATCCAAAAGACTCCACTAGGTAATTGTACTTGATCAATTTTTTTTATTTTAATGTGGTAGATAGATATCCCATACATATTACATATACTGACATCAACAAATTTTGCATTTGTTGAATTGCAAAAATTTTACGAATATTTTTATTTCGAAATAATCATTGTTAATATTCATAGTGATACATTAAATCGTGTGCAATCTTGTATATACCATGTAAGTTCTTTCCATTAGATTATTTAAGAAAGCAACTTTATATTACATTTAAAATTTACCATTCAACTAAAAGGCACAACAATTTATTCAAAAACAAAAATAGAAAATAAAAAATTATGAGTAAGCAGTTGGTAAAAAAAAAATATTCTTTCATAGGTTCATAATAAAAAAAAAGTGATAAACGTATTGTTTATTTAATATTATCCTCCTGTGTCAACCCTACCAAAATGGTAAATATTTTGACAGCTCTTTAGAAGCTTTGCCTCTGTATGGTTTCTTTTTCTTTTGGAGGTGGGCAAAGTGACCAGAAGGAAGTTAGCGTAGAACATTTTTTTTAAAGTAAACTGTATGCCAATGAGGGCTAATAATCTTCCACTCACGAGATGTCGCTAGTAGCGACTGAGGTAAAGTTTTTTGTTACACAGTGTCAGTTAATTGAGAAATTAATTATAAATTATAGTTTATCATTATCTAGAGTATTATATTAATACACAACACAATGCGTCAGTGGTTTGATTTTTAATTTTATGCACTTTATAACTCTTTTTTTTAAAAATCGGCTTTTGGTTATATTTATAGTTTGGTTTATTCATTTGTAATGTAATTAATATAAAATATAATTAATAATACAGAAAGAATCGTTAAAATTACATTTTCTTAAGAAATTATCGTCCCCGCTATGAAATCTGTCTAATATTTTACCTCACTATAAAGTGGCGCCGCCCTGGTGGCAGAAAAAGTCGTGGATGCCCTCATTAATTGCTCCTTAAATGCTCCAGCAGAATCCGAAATTGCTCCACCTCTATTGCTATTAGTTAATTTATAATTAATTTTTAAAAATTTAAGTATCGAAAATTTAATTTTGCTATAAAACTTAAAATATGAACTTCTTAAAATTAATCTGTATGCCAATTATTTGCTTGTTAAATGCTCCAGCAGAATCCGAAATTGCGCCACCTCTATTGCTATTAGTTAATTTAGAATTAATTTTTAAAAAAATAATTATCGAAAATTTAATTTTGCTATTAAACATAAAATTGTTTCCTTTATAAAATAAAACTGTATGCTTTATTTGCTTGTTAAATGCTCCAGGAGAATCCGAAATTGCTCCACCTCTATTACTATTAGTTATTTTATAAACAATTAAAAAAAAATTTAGTACCCAAAATTAAATTTTGCCATAAAACATAAAATATCTACTTTTTAAAATTAAACTGTATGTCAATTAAATGCTCCCTAAATGCTCCAGCAGAATTCGAAATTGCTCTACCTCTATTGCTATTAGTTAATTTATAATTAATTTAAAAAAAAATAATTATGTAAAATATAATTTTGCTATAAAACATAAAATATCTACTTTTTAAAATTAAACAAAATGCCAATTAATTGCTCCTTAAATGTTCCAGTAGAATCCGAAATTGCTCCACCTCTATTGGCATTAGTTATTTTAGAATTAGTTTTGAGAAAGATCATCATCAATAGAATGTAGCAACATTCTATAGTAAAAGTTATTTTATCGAACAAAAATTTATTGACTCTCAAGGTGGTACGTAGAATAGATGCTAAATGGCATAAACCCAAAAAAATAATATTAATCGGTTTGTTTTGAAATTATGGATTCTTATGAATGGATTGGACAAACATATTAATATTTTTTTTGTGTTTAAGCCATCTAGAGTCTTTTCTACGTACCAACTAATATAATTACTCTTTAAATGCTCTCTAAGAGTCTGTAGTTTGTCTACGTCTATTACTATTACTTAATTTATAATTGATTTTTTTTTGTTTCACTACATCACACACATTCACTACTACCTTTGAACGAGCAATTCTTATATATGTTCAGTTGTGTGGTTATATATATATATATGTATACGGGGGAGGATAGACCTGCCCCGGTCTAATCGGGGAAAAAAAGAAAAAAATATATCCCAATTATATTTTAAGTTATATAAAAAAATGAAATTCTTCAGAAATTGAGACCGTTTATGATATTTTTCACTACCATGACCACAATTTTTTAAATATTTTTTACTTTTTTTTTACACCACGGTAAGTTAAATTTGGTTAAAAGTAAAAGTCTTCAAAAAATTTAGGGAATAAAATAAGTTTCATTAATTTTCGTGATAAAACAAGAGTTATTCTGGAGTTTTTAAGAATTGTGGTAGATAGCAGTACTATTCAGGTTGCCTATAAAAAAAAAAGAAAAAAATATTTAAAAAATTGTTGTCATGGTAGTGAAAAATATCATAAACGGTCTCAATTTCTGAAGAATTTCATTTTTTTTATATAACTTAAAATATAATTGGGATATATTTTTTTTCTTTTTTTCCCCGACTAGTCCGGGGCAGGTCTATCCTCCGGTGTTGGCTTATCGTTGAATTTTGGGACACGTTGTGTATATATATATATATATATATATATATATATATATATATATATATATATATATATATATATATATATATATATGTATAACCACACAAGATCAGAAATATCTCAGAAAATTAAATAAATCCCGTGGGAATTAAAAAACCTTAATCCACGTGGACGAAGTCGCGGGCATCATTTAGTTATCAGATAAAATATTTGAATATATTTTAAATATAATAATTAAGGGATGTTTTAATATCGACATTTCGATATTCCGATTTTTATTTATTGAATTTATTTTATATAAGGACAAAAATGGTTCATGTACATTTTTATTATAATACCAGGTAACATATCAATAATATTCTTCTTTAGTTGAGTGAGTAAATTTTGATGTTTCTTCAATGATTAATAAAAAAATATCAATATCGATCCGCAATCACATTACAAATCAATTTTGGAAAAACCGAAAAGTTAACCCTACAGTGGTCGGGTGGATTATAATATTACTCCACCTTTAAAATTTCAGAAAAGTCACTTAAATTAATCTTTTGACATATCAAGTAAAAGTAGGAGGACGTGCTCAGTGCAGCACGTGCACGTGCATTTATTTATGATTTATTTTTAAATAACTACTGGTCGAGGAAACACTAGCGATCATATTATTATACACAGCAAACAAAAATTTGTGACCTCACTTTGAAATTAACGTTCCATTTTCATATATTAATATGTAAAAGTTTTATCATTATTATTATTGGAATAAAAAGAAGATATAAATATTTTTGTTTATTTAATATAATTAACTGTAGACTAAATGTTACCTTGTTTTATTTAAAATAGAATATTTATAAGTTGATATCTTACGGTTTTTTTCTTATTTCAGATTGGACTACATATGAAATCCATGTGACCACTTACTTGTTTAAAAAAATATTATAAATGAACTAATAGCAATAGAGGTGGAGCAATTTCGGATTGTGCAGGAGCATTTAAGGAGCAATTAGTTGCATACCGTTTGATTTTAAAAAGTAGATATTTTATGTTTAATAGCAAAATTAAATTTTCGATAATTAAATTTCTTTAAACTAATTCTAAATTAACTAATAGCAATAGAGGTGGAGCAATTTCGGATTTTGCTGGAGCATTTAAGGAGCAATTAATTGGTATACAGTTTTATTTTAAAAAATAGATATTTTATGTTTTGTAGCAAAATAAAATTATCGATACTTACTTACTTACTTATCTTCACGCACAATCCCTGACGGGGTAGCCAGAGAGAACAGATCGCCAAGTGTCACGATCCTTACATACCTCTTTCGCTTCTTTCAGATTCATAATCTTCTTCATACATGCACGTCTAGGTATCCGAGTACTCTTGACCCTCCCCTCTTCGAGCAGTTTGCTCACATGGTCTTCGAAAGTTAGTCTCGGTCTACCTCGACACCTTTTAATATTAACTTTCGCGCTATATATTTTCTTCACCATTCGGTCTTCACTCATTCGCTCAACGTGCCCAAACCATCGAAGCACGCCCTTATCAATTTTTGTGATAAGGTCATCTTTCAAACCTGCCATATTGCGAATCTCTTCGTTTCGCTTTCGGTCGGCCATGGTAACGCCGCACATTTTACGAAGAGATCGCATCTCCACTGCATTCAACTTGCTTTTATGCTTCTTCTGGCATACCCAGGTTTCGCTGCCATATAACAAAGTCGGTACCAACACTGCGTTATGTATTGCAAGGCGTGCACTCTTCACTACGCCTTGCCTTTTGACTAACGCAGTCAGGGCACCATTGACTTTGTTCCCGGCAGCGACACGCCTGTCCACATCTAAATCACATCTTCCATCCCGGCTAAAAGCACTCCCCAAGTATACAATTTCATTTACCTGTTCTAGACATTCCTGATTTACCCATATTTCACACTTCGTTCTCTCTTCGTCCCTTTCAAATACCAGAACCTTAGTTTTATTGGCATTCAAACGGAGACCTTTAATTTCACATTCCTCTTTCATGCACGTGACTAATGCCTGCAGTTCTGCCTCTGATGGTGCAATAAGCACTGCATCATCAGCATACAGCAGACAATTTACTTTCATGTCACCCAATTTCACACCCAAACAGCTATCTTTCAACTTCTGTAAACAGCTGTCGAGATACAGTATGAACAGCCAGGAAGACATGACACAACCCTGTTTTACGCCCGTTTGGACGCTAAACATGGGTGACAGGTCATGCCCTACCCGCACACAGGCTTTACAGTCACAGTAAAGTGACTGCACAGCCCTTAGCAATCGACCATCCACACCGTACCCCGGCAACAATTCCCACATTTTCTTCCTTACAACCTTATCAAATGCTTTCTCAAGATCCACAAAAGCACAGAAAATCCTCTGGTTAGCAGCCAGAAGCTTTTCCGTGATCATGCGGAGAGAAAACATTTGATCCGTGCATCCTCTTCCAGGTCTAAATCCGCATTGAGCCTCCCATAGAAATCTTTCCGATTTCTCTTGCATCCTACGTGTCAAAACCTTCGAGTAGACTTTACTTGCTAAACTGGTCAAGCTGATCGCCCGATAGCACCCGCAGTCAAAATGTGAACCTTTACCTTTATATAAAGGCACAATGACTGCGGATCGCCAATCATCCGGGACATCCCCCGTCCGCCAGCACAAATTGCACAGCAGATGAAAGCTGTCCCAGACGCGAGGCCCACCATACTTGACCATTTCAGCAGTAACTCTGTCTAGTCCCGCAGCCTTACCACATTTCAAACTTCGAATCGCACGTTCAATCTCTTTCATACTGATGACCTCAGTGTCATCGAGGTCCAGGTCTGGCGTACCAGTCACGGCGTCATCCCCGGATCCCTCACTAAGATCATCACACGCATACATTTCTCTATAAAATTCGCTCCATCGCTGCATGACGTCCGATTTTTCTGTGAGGACGTCATTAGTTCTCGAAAGCACTTTGTTCATTCTTAAGGCCGTCGCACCACTTCGGGTCCTTCCAACCTCTTTCCAGAAGAGTTTGGAGTTCTCCTTAAAGTTGTGCGACAACCTTTTGTCCGCTTCCATTCTACACCTTTCACGCATTTCCTCAATCAATGCTTTCGTGTGAACTTTCTGCAGCTTATATCTTTCTTTCATCTTCTCTCTCATATCCTTATCATTACTAGAGGCCAAGTAGTCTAACCATGCTTTCTTCTTCTTCTTTACAGCTTCTTTCACTTCATCATTCCACCATGCATCTCTTCTTTTACTACTGCCTCTTTTTATTGTTCCACACACTTCTTCCGCTGCACTTACCATTCCATCCCTAAGGTTCTGCCATGTTCTCTCCACACATTCATTTCTGCCATCGATGGTGTCAAGCTTTTCGGCTACCCTCGCATGATATTTGTCCCTAGTATCCGCTTCCTGAAGCTTCCAACTTCGGATGCGACAGACCGACTGTGGTTCTGTTACCGCCGTCCGGTAGCGCCAACCCGCGAACAGACCCCTAAATCTAGTAATCACTAGATAGTGATCCGTTCCCAGGTCAGCACCCCTGAACACTCGCGTATCCATCACCTGTTTTCGCAGTCGGTCATCCACCAGGAACAAATCGATCATACTTCTCTCATTCTTACTTTCTCTAGTATACATATGGATCTTCTTGTGATTAAACATAGTGTTTGTCACAAGAAGACCCTTTTCCTTGCATACCGCCAGTATAAGCTTGCCAGCATCATTAACCCTTTTATCGCCAAACTTTCCAAGCACCGACTCGTACCCTGGTCGAGCGGTACCAACCCATCCATTCAAATCACCACATACAACAATTCTTTCGTTTCCCTTAGCCAAATCTAGAACTTCTCTTACATTCTCCCAAAACTCCTCCAGCTCAGCCCTGGACGACGAAGCTACCGGCGCATAAACAGCCAAAAGGAATAACTTCGTCAGTCCCAATTTAAAGCGAACCCAGAGAAGTCTTGAGTTCACAATCTTATATTCAGTCATAACATCGACCAACCGAGACGACAGCAGCACCCCCACTCCCTGGCGGGCGCTCTCGCTCTCCGGGACTCCGGACCATAGAGCTAACGCCCCGCCAGGGAGCTCTTCAGTACCACTGCCCTTCCGTTTGGTCTCCGACATACACACGACATCTAATTCTCTTTCTTTCATTATTTCAATCAACTCATTCGTCTTATCTTTCATGCCTCCTCTAATATTCCACGTGCCAACTCTGCACTCTGTCCTCCACCTTCCGCCGTGTCGGGCTGTGCGTGACGGGTGGCGGTCCCCATCGCCGCTTTGCGCGCTGCATTCCACACCAACGGGGACTAGCTGGTGTGCGTCGCCTTGGGGGGACGCCCCAACCCTCGTTAGCATGGGTGCGCAGCTGTGTAGAATTGCAGCCCTGAAAAGGGCTGGCAGGGATCGCGACGTGCACGCTTCTACAATGACCCCCTATATATATCGATACTTAATTTAAAAAAAATATATTATAAATGAACTAATAGCAATAGAAGTGGAGCAATTTCGGATTCTGCTGGAGCATTTAAGGAGCAATTAGTTGCATACCGTTTAACTTTAAAAGTAGATATTTTATGTTTAATAGCAAAATTAAATTTCGATACTTTATTTTTTTTAATTAAGTATAAATTAACTAATAGCAATAGAGGTAGAGCAATTTCGGATTCTGCTGGAGCATTTAAAGAGCAATTAAGTAGCATACAGTTAAATTTTAAAAAGTTAATATTTTATGTTTTATAGCAAAATCTAATTTTCGATACTTTTTTTTAATTAATTATAAATTAACTAATAGCAATAGAGGTGGAGCAATTTAGGATTCTGCTGGAGCATTTAAGGAGCAATTTATTGGCATATAGTTTAATTTTAAAAAGTAGATATTTTATGTTTATAGCAAAATTAAATTTTCGATACTTAATTTTTTTCAAAATTAATTTAAAATTAACATAAAGCAATAGAGGTAGAGCAATTTCGGTTTCTGTTGGAGCATTTAAGGAGCAATTAATTGGCAAACAGTTAGTTTTAAAAAAGAGATATTTTATGTTTTATATAAAAATTAAATTTTCTGATTTTCTGATCCGTGAAATGTTATGTGGCAACAATGCTGAATAATATAAGTGCTTAGATTATTTATTGTGTACCGTAATAAGATTGTATATAAAATCGATTCTCCTTCATACTTTAACAACAATGTCACTATGTCAATTCATTATTTACAAAAATGTCCATTTACACAAAACAGCAATGTCTATGTACATAGAATTTACTCTTAAAGTATCATAACTCTTAAACTTTATGATGAAAAGGAATAAAGAAAAGTCACAATAATCACTACGCAAAGAAATCCTAAACATAACTCAGTATGTTTTCGTAAACAGGCGCTAATGAATATAAACCTATTTTTCTTATATCTATGATATAAACAATTTGACAAGTGCCGCATCAACGTAAAATGACAACTTGTTAATGCAAACATTACATACAAAAAACGACCGTATAGTATTTGACACATAAGCGCCTTAGTGGTAAGTTTTACGTGCATGAATAACGTCAGCGAAAATCCGTACGAGTTGAGTGATACACTTCTTATTTGTTATCTCTATCTGACTTGTGTGGATTAATAATTATTTCGCCCGCCACTCGTGAGTGAATAGTTAAGTTAATCATTGTCTCAGTCTGTCTCTCTCGCTTGTGGCTCAGTCGCCTCGCAAGCGACGCGTCGCGCGAAATGAGCAAAGATCAAAGTAATGTTTAACTGTTCCAGATCCAAATGATACATTTGAAACGTTGTTACTGCACCAATCTTTTGTGTCACTTCAGTGATTCGTATCAGTGAGTCGGTTCCGTAAAGAGATATACACGCCTAGTTTCTTTACTCATGCCGCAAACCCGAACAAATCACACAAGCAGCAGCAGTTTACAAGTATAATGCATCTGACAGCCATCACCGTCCTCGACCATAATAGGGAATATGACAAAACGTCATGCCAGTCTATTTTTAGGTTGAGCAGAGAAAATAATACATGTGCAAAGTGCAAGTCATTAATATTTATAAACAATTACGCAAACAACATTTGTATCAACATTATGAACATACATATATGCATAAATATTTAAGCATTTAATCATGTAGTCTAAACTTAGTTTTCTGTGACCATATTTTGTAAGTTTGATAAATCATTTTTGTTGTCCTTTATTGCATGATATTGTTTGCTACAGATAAAGTAAGGTATCATCGTCATCATCATCAACCTGCGGCAGTCCACTGCTGGACATAGAGGCCTCTCCCAAGGCGCGCCACTTAACTCTATCTTCGGCTACACGCATCCAGTTCTGCCAGCCGCCTTGCGCAGATCGTTGCTTCATCTAACCAGATAGCGTTTACTACCACACGTTACATTACGTTTACCTAGACGCGGTCTCCACTCTACGACACGCCTACTGCAATGATTATCGCTTCTGCGACAGATGTGACCAGCCCATTGCCACTTTAGCCTGCAAGAACGGAAGGCGTGTGACGTCGGTGAACTCCAGATTTTAAAGTAAATAATTATCAAGTAAGGTATGACAATTATTTATTTTAAAATTTAGAGTTTCAGTACAATTATTTAGTTTTATTTAGTTTATTAGGAATAAAAATGCAGGATTTGTTAAAAATATTATTTATTTTCCAACAACATTACTTATAGATGTATAATTATTTAAGCTTTTTTCATAGTATATATGAAAGTAATTCTCATACTTACACCTTTTTTTTTTTAAAAAACAGCAAATATTTTTTTACAAAAATTCTTTGATTTACAACGAAATAAATGTTGACTAGACAGAATTGCCAAACTATTTTTGGAACGTAACTAATAATAACTCATAAAAAATAATTGTATAACATTACGTAAAACATATAGTGTATATATTACCTATAATAATATTACAATTTCATATAAAATGTTATATACAAAATGTGTCAGTTTATGTTATTCAAAATGTAATGTTAATATGTAACTCATAAGATTTCAATTATAGTACACATATTTAAAATTTATAAGTTTATGTATTGTCATCTACTATCCAATTAACGTTACGAAGGGCTCATCTGGCGAAATTTTACTCAAGTATAATTGTTGCCTATGGTATGGGACAAAAAGGAAAATATTACAAAATAAATATAAACTATTAGTCTTTTGAATAAACCTAGAGCATAGGACGGTTATTTTATTATCTGTACAAACAATGTAATATTATATACTAATATAATCATTTATCTATTTTAATAATGTGAAAACTAATTGCAAATCAATACAATTTTTGTGCTAATGACAATGTTACTAATAAAAATTTGCTGTTTTTACTCAACCAAGTGAAGTTTGTGGATGGTCTTATTCTTATTTTAAACGTATTCACATCGATTTAAATAATAAAATGTAATATGCATATTAATTATCTTACACTTAATAATATTTCGATCAGTTATTTACATAAATTCGATTTTTTTTTAATTTCTTTATATTACATATAAATAATTTACAATTCCTAATCATTATGACATATCTAATTCGCTAATGACCTGGTTTCACAGTAAACTACACAGACAAAACGTTTCATAAAACCAAAACAAAAGTCAATTAATGTTAAACAGTGCCAATAACATATCATTCATAGGTCACAATGATTTTATGAGAATAATTCCCGATAAAAAATATTTATACTTTATGTATTTTATTTAAATCCATAAAAAGTTTAAAATATATTTATGTTTAAATATCTTTATCATAATTATTATGTAAGAGATTTAAAAATTATTTTGAATATTTTTATACATAATAAATAAGTTCATGTTTACTTTTACATAAACATTAATAATTCGATTGATTATTATTTTAAAGGACTTTAATATCCAAAACAAATAAAATCTTAAAGCTATTGACAGAAGGTAGATACAATTATAAAAAGTACATATATTATTTATATTTTGCCATAAACATTATCATAAACTTATATTCATTGTCCATTTCCATCCATATATACCTACATATAATAATTCTAAACATTCAAACGATACAAGATAATCGAAACCCTGTCCGATGTCCTGGGTAACAATAACGTTCAGAGATACCGTCGTTGACGAGGGTGTTGCCGGATTTTAACAATCTGCTAAATTTTATACAAATTTTAGTAAAAACATGTATTTTAAATAACAAATAACATTTCATGTTTTTAATTATTTGGTAATGTCATTACGGTATTTATGTGCCCCTTTCGGTTCGGACAGCGCTTTCGTTACATAATATTTATAACCGTTGGTGTATTGGTTAGTAATCGTATGACATCTAAATGACTTAAGCGATAAAGGTCATATTAACGTATTATATTTATTTTGACAAGATGCGGTTCATAGCTATACTAAGATCCGATAGGTAGCGCTGTAGTCAAGTTAATAACAAATTATACATTTATGGATCAAATGACTCATTCATAATATATGTTAACTTTTCACCAAAAAAGAAAATCATAAAATCTGGAACCCTATAGATGGCGCTGTGGTCAAGTTCTTAATATTTTTTTATTTATTTACACTAAAAAATCCGAAGTGAATTTGGAGTTAAACCCAGCGCTACCTACCGGATAAGAGCAGAACAAAGTTTGGTTTTTTTTTGGAGCTTTTGTTCTCTGGCTTAAGGTCCGGTATCTAGACCAGGCAATAGTCTGTCGAGCCAGCTAGTATTACCATAATAATTTAATCTTTACTAAAAAGGTAAAATGGAATGTATAAAACAGTCATATTGAAATGAACGGTGCTAGAGCTCCTCTCATGCTTAGTGTCTAGTTCATTGAGGTTAGTACCATACTCTTACCTATTTCTGCCGCCGTTGCCCGCCATTGAGTGAGATTGTGTGTACGTTTATGACGGATACCGAAAAATTTACCATCGAAATCCAGAGTCGGCCAGCAATTTGGAAGACTAAATTGCCAGAATGTTTTGATAAAATTTTAAAATAAAGAGCACCGGAAGAGTTGTTGCATAATTATCACGGTACGGAAATAAATCGATATGACCACAAATTGCAACGGTTCTTCAAAGCTGTAGTTGTCTTCAATCTGGTTGGTCGCATTCGTAATCACATCCTGCGGTCAGCCAGACAGCTAGCCGCATTGCGGTTATCCGCGTAGTGCGTATGAGCGCTTAAAGCTTATAAAAGGCTAATAATATCCAGTAATATGTAGTTTGTGGTTGTTATAACGATTACAATTAATTATTTAAATGCCGACTGGCATTTTTATTATTTACTCAATTTTTTATTCTGTCCAATGCGATATATATATAAAAATCTACTAATATATTATTTAACGTATCGCTTCAATTATAATGAATTCTAATATAACTCACGTAAACTCGGTGGAGCTTCGGATTGACCATAAAGCAAGGTCCACAGTTAGCGATTGATTGGGCCGGGTGAGTCAGTCGTAGTGCAGCGCGTTGTCGGCGAGGTGCGTCTCGGACGCGGGCTTGTCGTCGACGGCTTCGAGCGCGGCGGCGCGTGCGCGCGCGCGGGCGGCCCACTCGACGCGGCAGAAGGCGGCGGTGCCGAGCGACGCCAGCGCCGCCAGCACGCCCAGCTGCACCGACAGCAGCGCGCGCGACGAGTAAAAGAAGCACGCGGCCGCCGCTAGCGACTGCAATCAACGTAAACACGTCTCTTAGACCGCGTATCGATTACGCGCTCCTGGCGCGCGCGCCATCAATGACCGCTCCGCGGAACGCGCTCCAAATGTTCAAAGTGTATCAACTAAACGCGCCTGGCGCACGCGGCAGTCTCTCCAGTGTTTGGCCGTTCAACATGAATGTCGGTCGTGTACGAGCAGCTGCCCCAACTGGAAACTTAAACTACTTTGATGAGCGGTAAAAAACCGCCACCTGATCGAGCGGCTCGCTCCACGTTCGAGCGCTCCAACAAACAATTTGGCGCGCGCTCCAACGCGGTATCCATTTCGCGCGACTGGTGTGCGCACAAATGTTCGACCTCTTGGAGCGCGTAATCGATACACGGCTTTATAATAATTACTAGCAGTTTTATAGTAATGAAGGCATCCACGACTTCTCTGCCACCAGGACGACGCCAATTAAAAATTAAATGATTTATTGGAAATTGTAAAGGATTATTTTAATACATTTGCTCAAAAAGTGGCGTATTGCAGAGACGTATAGCGTTCGGGATGTGGGCTATTACATACTCGAGCTTTTTCTTTACTTTTTGCGAACTAGTGCGTTCTCTTTTCCAACTGTGAAAATAATGTCTATTAAAAAGAAAAAACCAAACACGAAGTTTTTACTAAAAAAAAAAATCATAGTAGTTTTTATGATTCATGCAAATATTTCTAATAAAAAGCTACTAATTTGTTTCAATATCAGATTTAATAATTTGATTCAATGAGTTAGGTTATGTTTCATTTCACCTCATTAAATTTCATTGTAATTTCATATCAATAAAAAATTCTACTGAAGACTTTGCATAATGGGCATAGTTCCCTTTGCCTACCCAGAATGGGTGAAGAAAACAAAAAAAAAAATATCTGCTTATATTCTTTTACGGTATTAAAAATATTTGTTCAGTACAGGTGCGGAACCGTCCTTGCAACTTGTTCCGACTGTCAACCCTCACCTTCGACTGCGCCTCGGCTCGGGTAGACATTTTTCGGAACTCTTTGCAATGACAGGGTTTCCGCACTCGTAATGAAATATACTATATTTCTCTTTGAAATATTAGTTATATTTTTATTATATTAATTACATTAGAAATAGCTAAACCAGAACTCTACGGATATCCTTAAAGCAGAAAAATAGTAAACAGTGTTAAAAATGTGTAAAATAAATCAAATAAGCAATCACTGAGCCTTTGTTTTGTGTATTTACACACTAGAAACCATTTAACTAATATATGAAATACAACTTCTCAATTAAAATGACATTGTGTAACAAATAACATCACCTCAGTCCCAACTAGCCACATCTGATGAACAGAAGATTACAGTTACAACCTATTAAAGTCTACTGCTGAACACAGACCTACACCATGGATTGCTTCATAGGGGAGATATTTGCCATAGTTACCACGCATGATAACGGGTTTAGCTATCACAGATTTTATTTTTAGTCGTTATTAGGAAGAAAGCTGACACCCATCTCCTAATTTATTTCCTTCTGTCATCTCTTACGATACCCACGAAATGATATGATATGATATGATATGATATGGGGGTAGTGGATGTTATTAAACCGCCACTACACGAAGTGGAAAATTATTAGCCCTAATTCCTAGCTGCAATTAAATTTGTGACTACGGCCTTAAACATAATCATTGATTAGCGCTTACTTAAATTAACTATGTACATATAAATTATCTATACAACTGTCTCTTTCTATTGGCATTAAGTGAAAAGAGAGAAAACATCTAAGCATTTATTAAAGTTAACGTCGATTTTTACGAGTAAGGCCCTTAACCGATTCGTTGCGGGACCGATTTTCGACAACTTTTAGCTGTGGCGGCGAACAAATATTTCATGACAAGCCTGGCGTGTCAAGCGACACAGAAGTTGACGGCACGCCTATTGTGCCATCAGCCATGTGTAAAAGTAATGTTCTTTTTTATGATTTCTCCACTTGTTTAAACCTAATTAAGTTTAGTTGACATCACACATAAGTTACAAACGGAAGGATACTTGTTTTTAGTGGGTAACTACGTGTTTTTTTACGTGTTTTCTTTGAAATTGAGAGTAAGTGACTTTTTTTATGCAGAGATTACAAACCTTTTGTACTATTTTTCGTTTTATAAAAAAAAATCATTTATATAAGTAGGTACAGCTAAATCACCCTAGAAAACCTTGGTTTTTATTAAATTAAATTTTCATCTAATAATAACATTTGTAAATATCAAACAATGATGAACCTTAATTTGGAAAAAAATAAGGTTTATGATTCATTGATATTTACAAATGTTAAATATTATTTAATGTTATAAAAATGTAAAAGTAAAGTCGATCTGAAAACGTCTAATTAATAAGAATAGCAAAACAAGTGTTTTCAAAAGGAAAAAAAACGCCGTCGCTATACGGCGGCGGATTGACAAAAGACAATTTATTAGTGAACATTTTTTTATGCATGAACGGTTTCGAACTGTTTCAAGCAAAAATAAGCCTTATACCATACCACAAGAGCACATGGTACTTCGTAGATCTATTAGGCCATATGATAGTAATAAGACGGCAGTTTAACCATTTTAAGCAAAGTTAAACAATAAGACAAACGCATTGTTTTTTTTAACAGGAGACTTGTTTTCCAGAAATTTATTTACGACTTGAGTTTGTGAACGATCGCAATGAGTGCTATTATTTGTTACTTATTAGACTATTTTTCCACAACATGATTGAATACCCACGAATTAAAAAGAGTACCATATACAAGTTAAAAAAAAAGGTTGTCAACCCATAAAAATTTAAAATTTTCAAAATATCCAGAAACGAAGCTGCAGGCATGAACTACAAGCAAAATAATGAATATTTTGTTCTGGATAAATCTTCCAAAAAAGCAATTTGAGCGAGTTATAACGATTTTTAAAAAGACACGACTTGCGTGTCATACGCCACACACAAAAGTACGCCTGGCGTGTCACCGGCACTGAACCGGTTAATTGAATATTGTATAAAATAATAATAATCATGATGTCCTCCAGACCAGATTTCGGTCACGGTGGCATGTCTCAACAGAGAATCTGTGTATACGAGGCAATCTATGTGGAAGGCCTACATTCAAGGACATTTGATAGCATGTGATTTATTTCAACATAATAAAAGTTAAATAACATTTTACTATGAAAATAACAACCCTTTGAAACCTTTTTATCTTGACAACAGTCGAGAATAAAATATAGAATTCAACAAAAAAAGAAAACAACTCATTTATATCCATTGCGCTACAAACAATTATCATGCGAGATACTGTGCACTTTGATGTGTGCAGCGTGAAAGAACCTATATTAAATGGGTGTCGTAAGAGTCGACTATAGAAAATTCCAGACAGATCTAATGGCTAGTATGTCCATCTAGTTTACGCTATATAAAAGGTGCAAACGTCTGGTAGTATGGCTGCCATTCAGCCTTCAAGCGTGGCGATTATGGCAACAGGAGTGCTTCTGCCCAGAAATAGATTTTTACATGCTGATAAAATAGAATTATTTTGAAATTTCTCAACTGAGCAGTGAATATTATAGTACCTCACTCCTTTCTAACTTACTCCTATTCAACACGTAACATTTGTAATATCTTACAATTTCACCATCATCATCATCATCATCAGAGAAAACAATTCTTGCTTCGACCGAAATTCGAACACTAAGCCGTGTTAAGGGCTTTTTCTTCTATTGGAACAAAAAAGGCTTACATACTATTTTTCTTTTTTTATAACAATTTTTTTTAAATATTCACAACAAAATTTATCAAAAATATTACAAAATAACAAACCTGAGTGAACTTGAAGAGGGCGAAAGCAGACGTACTATTATCAGAATAGTTACCACCCAATATAGAGTAGATCTGAGTGTTGAAGCAGGCATCGCCGAATCCAAGTAAGAAACTGCAGAACATGGCGAGGTATGGAGAGGGGTTAATGAACGAAATCTCAGTTGTGTCCCCGAACGGCGCCACATTAGGCAAGTTGATGAAGATGAGGAAGAAACTGGTGACATGTATGATGTAGCCCATGATCACAATGGGGTCTCGGCCCCATCGGGTCGTTTTTGAGCCCAAAATACCGAAAAGAGCTCCACCTGGAATTAAATATTAAAATTGTTATAATAATGTCGTCCACACCGAATTTCAGTTTCGGCGGCCAGTCACAACAAAAATTTGCCATTTGCGCAAGACAAAGGATTATAGTGCACGTGTGTGTGTGCACAAACACACATGCACTCTTTACATCCTCACTCTCCTAGTCCGATAGGACAGCAGTCCGACTGACCGTAGAGAGAAGCAGGGGCCTAGGAAAAATCCATATCGGCGCGACCCGGGATTTGAACTCAGAAACACTAAGACATAATGTTTTTGTGTTTCATATAGCGAAGAGATTAGTTTTTACTGATAACGAGGCAATCCATGTTAGTCTGAATAACAATTCACATTGTGAATTTTAATCCTTTCGCTGTCCCGTGCACTACATATAGGTCATTGCTATTGTCTTACTATTGTGTTTTAAAACCGGACAGTGAACGTGTTAATGGAGGATAAATGTAGGTGTGCACGAGCAATAGTACTCACCATCAGGCGGACTATACACTCGTTTGTAACCCTTATTTGTATGATAACATAAGACACTATGACAATATTTACTTTGACATATAATTTCTAGAGAAAGAAATCTCGTCAAAGTATTTTAAACTAAGCGAGTGCTGTCTACTTCTCTATGATGTTATTACGCCTATAATATTATATAACACATCATTATATAGACGTACTAACAAAATTCACACAAATTTTGTTCATATTTTTGTTGTTACTGTCAAAGTCAATTTTATACGTGGTAGAGCCATGCTGCAGCTATATTAGTAGTATAGTTGTAGCACGAATGGGTCGGCTCGACCGGGGAAGTACCACGCTCTCACAGAATACCAGCGTAAAATAGCAGCTTAACACTACTGTGTTTCGTATGGTGAGTGTAGAGAACCGGAGACCCTTTATACTGGAAAAGAGGCATTCCATCTTAGTCCTCACGGGTGTCATCGCGTCTGCATTTTGATTTGCAAACGAGGGTAGATGTAGATGTCTATGAGCCACAGCAACCACTTACCATCAGGTGGACTGTGTGCTCGTTTGTCACCCCATCCTATAAAAAAAGTGCTAAAGAGCCAAGCGGGACTAACCAATCTTTCCATTTTATCTATCGGAAATGACAAGAAAGTAAATTTTGATAATATATTAGAATATTTTAGCAAAATAAAGTCCCGTTAGCATGTATAGCATTTTTTAACCCACACTAAGCCCCCACTAGTTACCGTAAGGTTTGATACTGTAGCGAAGCAATCATGTAATCAAAATATTAAACGGAGTTTAATTATAACACTATTCATCACTTTCCATATTGAAAAAAAAATGCGCATTTCGTTTTCCGTAATGCTGTATATAGTATATACTATTAATATTCCCAAAATATTGTATCATAGACACTCTATTAGAAAGAAATGGAATGCTTAACTCGGTGCCTTTCATTCATTTCAAGGTGACTGAATTAGGAACGTTTCTCTAGTATGAAGTGCGTACTCCCTATATTTTACAATCTCCTTGATAACATTTGATGAAGGAGTGCGTCAAGAACAAAAAAGATAGACAGGCTGAGCTGAAACAATTTGACGCAAATGTTTTGGATGTCGATCTAGTGCAAAGGGTTTTATCGAACCCCAAATCAAGGATGTCGAGAGACTTATTGCGGTTTGCTACTAGAACGTAATAATTATTTTCACATGTTCATTATGTTTCTTTTTAGTTACTTACTTACTTATCGTCACGCACAATCCCTGACGGGGTAGCCAGAGAGAACAGATCGCCAAGTGTCACGATCCTTACATACCTCTTTCGCTTCTTTCAGATTCATCATCTTCTTCATACATGCACGTCTAGGTATCCGAGTACTCTTGACCCTCCCCTCTTCGAGCAATTTGCTCACATGGTCTTCGAAAGTTAGTCTCGGTCTACCTCGACACCTTTTAATATTAACTTTCGCGCTATATATTTTCTTCACCATTCGGTCTTCACTCATTCGCTCAACGTGCCCAAACCATCGAAGCACGCCCTTATCAATTTTTGTGATAAGGTCATCTTTCAAACCTGCCATATTGCGAATCTCTTCGTTTCGCTTTCGGTCAGCCATGGTAACGCCGCACATTTTACGAAGAGATCGCATCTCCACTGCATTCAACTTGCTTTTATGCTTCTTCTGGCATACCCAGGTTTCGCTGCCATATAACAAAGTCGGTACCAACACTGCGTTATGTATTGCAAGGCGTGCACTCTTCACTACGCCTTGCCTTTTGACTAACGCAGTCAGGGCACCATTGACTTTGTTCAGTTTGTTAAGTAATTTAATTAGTACTCATAATAGCGAACAAAATAAGAAAGTATAATTATTATACTTTCTTATTTTGTTGTTATAATGTTGCCAGTAATTATTATAAGTTATGATGGGATGGGCATGTCGTTTCGACAAAAATCCCAAAAACAAAAGAAAAAAAATTGCTGGCTTAAAGTATTAAGAACATAAAAGGAATAACACTTTTAGATTACTATTTTATTTATATTTTCTATCTCTGTAAACACTTACTAGACGAGAGCCTGCAAATATTATGTTGTTACGTGTTTGTTAGATAATGTTTTTCAAAATTATCGGCCACATACAAGGCGAAATTCCTTTCGATAAGATAAATTCCACAATATAAGAAATTAAATATCAGAAAATGTGAAGTTTTGTTTATATAGTTATATTTTTATGTTTAATATAAAACATAAATTGATTACATATATTTTTTTTATTGAAAAATGGTGACACAAGCCGGAGGACTTAGATGGAATGAACTAAAAAATAAAAAAACTACATTTTTCTTTGGTAAAAACACTTAAAAACATATAAAGTTATAGATCTGGTGAATACCACAGAATACCTGCGTAAAATAGGAGCTTAATGCTGCTGTGTTTCGTATAGTGAGTGTCGTTTACTGAGTACGAAGCATTCTATCAGAGTCCTGAGGGGTGGCGGCGTAACACAACAGTGGTAGAGCCACGCGGCAGCTTTTGCTGTCGCACGGATGGGCCGGCTCGAACCGGGGTGGTACCACGACCTCACAGAATACCAGCGTGAAGTAGAGGTTTACCTCTGCGTTTCGCTTGGTGAGTGCAGGTGACCGGAGGCCCTTTTTACTGGAAATGAGGCATTCCATCTTAGTCGTCACGGGTGACAACGCATATGCATTTTGATTTGTAATAGAGGATAGATGTAGATGTCTATGGGCCACAGCAAGCACTTACCATCAGGTGGGCTGTGTGCTCGTTTGTCACCCTTATCTTATATAAAAAAAAACTACATTTTGATTCTTATTTCTTAATCGTGTATAAATGTGTTGGTGTCTACGTGTCTACGGGCCACAGCATCCATTTACGACTATGTGCTCATTTGTCGCCCTTATTCTATACAAACAAAATATATTAAAATATAAACTCATTCCCAGTAGGAGTATGTACGATACAATTTAAAATTGAAAATGATATCATACTTGGTTACTTTGTGTACGTTCTATTTATTTGTACTCACCCAATACTTCTCCCATGCCGATGAACACTCCGGACAGGCCGACGAGTTGCTTGGCATTCTCGCCCATCGACAGTGTGAACCCGATACTGGGGCTGTACACTCCGCTGAAGAACGACAACTCCACGCCTATAGCAAACATTTATTAAATTATTATTATTAATTATTGAACTCGAAAAATTATATTATAAATTATAATATGTTTGTAGGTAGCTCATGAACTTAGCGCTCGCTGTAAATTTCACAGTACACGAGCAACCCATGTTCGATCTTCGCCGGCACCACTAAAATTATTATATTCAATTTTAAGTGCTGATTTACAACTGGTTCCGGTAAAATAATATGCTGTGATGGTATCTGAATGTCTGAAAAAAAAATAAGATTCGTATCTAGGAGAAGAGGGTATATATAATATAATCTGTAAATTTACATTTTTATATTTTTTTTTTATAAAACTTTAAACTGTATTTATTGTACTTTGTGTATTAACTTTAAACTTTAACTAGTACCAGGCCGAAAACCACGTTAACAACTTCCCAATCCTGTCTGAATTCATAAACTGCGTGCCACGTAGTTTAGTGGCATAATATTACACATACTATACTATGGTGTAATATTGCGATAATATGGAGTTACTTGTTCTATACCCGGGCCGATGTGTTATTCCTACCTACACATTTATATTTAAAATGCAGTGATAGATTTTCATGGCGAATATCATACCATACCTTTTTCCCAGATTTACTTCAACCAATTACTGCGACATTTGCCCAAATCATTTGCAAGTAACTAAGAGTTAAAAGCGGTTTCATTTCGTTCCTTTCTTTGCTCCGAGCTTCATTTAAAGTTCAAAAACGTACCGTTCGGTTTTTCTTCCTTCGCTAAATAAAAAATGTACCTATTCTAGGCATATTATCAGTGATCCCAAATAAATTTCAAGGACAGCCAATGATAATCAAAGTCGATTTATATATTTTTTAAACAATTCAATTATATTAATGTAATTATTGTGTAGTCTTTGCCCTTAACATTTATATATATGTTACCATACAATTTTCTTTGACAGAATATTTTAAAATTGTTCATTTTATTTATACAGATGTGACTGAGGCGTGGTAATGTTTATAGTCCACGAACAGCTCAGGTTCGATCTCCGCTAGCGCCAGCGCCATTGAAATTGTTATTTGCAATTTAAAGTGCCGATTTGAAACGTGCTCGGCGGTGAAGAAAAATATCGTGAAAATATATGCATGCTTGTGTAATAAAATATTTCTTATATGAAGTTCACCAACAGGAACTGGTGTACCGTCTTGCACTAATTGCTCCAGAAACCTCTCACAGAGTAGAGACCAACAGTGGATCCTCTTTAGACTGATACTTTTATTACAGATGTTAATTGGGATTCAATCAGAAACGCTCGTTACTAAACGTCTTTCATAGTAAAATATACACATAACCTGTGTATTATATTATGAAAATTAACCTGCCTAAACATTTCAAAGCATTTATCAGCGGCTCAATTTACCAGATAAATACACTCTGGACAGATAAACAAGAAATAAACCAGTTACTACGCACCTATTTCTAAAATACCTTATTTACTATTCAGTAGTTATTGCAATCAACAGTTATAGTTAGTAGTTAATAGATAGATATTGCGGTTTATCGATTTATTAATAGATTTCTTTTAGTATTATATAATTTTGGTACAATATCAATTGCGCCTTGTATAGACGGCGTAAGAGGATCTTAGTATCCCAAATAATCCCGTTGGTATCTAACAGGCGTCAGAGAGAAACTGATATAGGAGATGGATAGCAGCTTCTAGCGCAACAACCTTGGCAAATATTCTCCTTTGTGTAATCTATGGGACGGAATTTGATATATGAATAACGAAAATCTATGAAATATTCTAGATATGTTTATCGGGTAATCACGTAGCAATACTTGAATGAAAATGTATAATTTTATTAGATCTGTTTTGTTACTATTTAGTGGAATTCGCTTGTCGCGATTATAATCAAATTCAGAATGTTATAACTAGGTTTTTAAACTGGTTTACAAAAATTTGTTCACGGTCAAAGATATTATTATAATCATTTCATTATTATTATGATTTTATGCTCGTTAACATATATTTTTAAAACGATCGCTGCAATATTTAATCGAACCAGGGCCAAATGAGTACTAGTTAAAAAAATTGTTTGAAACCGCATTTTAAATATATTTTTTCAAGACTTTTACACGTTTAATTAAAACACGTTTAGTCATCATGAGAATAAATAATAACAATGTCCTCCAGACCGGTCCAGCCATTTCGTAGATTAGCCGGGACAAAAAGACGGACAAAAATTTTAAAAATTGTATTTTTGTTATAAGTACCGTATAAGTATACTTTCATATGCATTTAGTAAAAAGATGTTATTTTGACATTACAAACAGACACTTCAATTGTATTTATTTGTGTAGATATGCAAAGACTTAAGAAGACTGATTGAGATGTGTTGTAAATTTCCTAGAAAGATATCGAAGAATATAATAGAAAAAAAAACTAATAGTATTGTTTTTGATTATAATAATTTTATTATAGCTATTTTAAGTAGACAACTAAAAAAATGTGTAGGGAGCTATATAATAATTACTTAATTAAACGACTGATTTTAATACAAAATGATAATCTAGAAATAAAGCCAAATGATTACCTACTTTTTTTTTATAGGATAACGGTGACAAACGAGCACACAGTCCACCTGATGGTAAGTGGTTGCTGCGGCCCATAGACATCTACATTTATCCTCTATTACAAATCAAAATGTAGATGCGTTGTCACCCGTGAGGACTAAGATGGAATGCCTCATTTCCAGTAGAAAGGGCCTCCGGCCACCTGCACTCACCAAGCGAAACGCAGAGGTAAACCTCTACTTCACGCTGGTATTCTGTGAGGTCGTGGTACCACCCCGGTTCGAGTCGGCCCATCCGTGCGACAGCAAAAGCTGCCGCGTGGCTCTACCACTGTTAAAACTTATTTGTATTTTACTTTGTATTACTTATTTGTATTTTACTTTTCCTCAAAAATATAATCCGATCCGAAATAATTTTATATCCGTAACCGAAACCGAAATAATATTATTCCTATATCCGTATCGGTGTCCAGATCCGAAATGTCATATCCGTAACATCCCTGGACAGGTAGTTTCAGAGTGTTTGCGCAAGCACAGGTGCACTCTCAATTCCCTCACTGCTATTGAGAATTTCTTGTCAGTAAAGCCCAATAACTGATTTTGACCCGACCCGGGATTCGAACCCGGAACCTCAAGATCATCAGTCGCGTTAACGACCACTGGACCAACGAGGCAGTCAGATGTATATAGGTCACAGCAACCACTTACCATCAGGTGGACTGTGTGTTCGTTTGTCACCCTTATCCAATAAAAAGAATATTATTCGGCGATGCATCCATTTAAACAAATCCATTTAGGAATCGGCACGGGGCAAACAACACTGATATATATTTAATGGGAAATACTTTTAATAATTTAGCGAAGTTGCAAGTGTTATTTTATTCTATTTTCTGCCGACTTCCAAAAAGGAGACGGTACTCAATTCGGGTGTATGTTTTTTTTTATGTGTGTTACCTCATAACTTTGTACTGGGCGAACCGATTTCGATGATTCTTTTTTTATATGAAAGCTGATAGTTCTCGTGTGGTCCCATATGAATTTGATCAAGGTCAGACCAATGGTTATTGAGTTATTCTTAAATAACCTATATTGAAGTCGCTTATATTGAAGTCGGCTGTACAAAATTTTTAATTTTAAATTATTATATTGAAGTCGGCTGTACAAAATTTTTAATTTTAAATTATTAAATGTCGAATGTACCAAGATGTTTGTTATGGATTTGGTAAAGCTAAATTCAATCTTACATTTAAATATGTTATTGAAAATAAATTTTAGTAAAAACTAAAGATTTTGTTAAAATAATCTTAAAATTTTGTATAGTAAAGCCATTTCACTCACAATTTGCGTACATAGGACATAAATGTATACATATTACTCCCTAACATTTTTTAAATAGAATAAGGGTGACAAACAAGCACAGTCCACCTGACGACAAGTGGATACTGTGTCCCATAGACATCTACATTTATCTTCGAATAAGAATCAAAAAGCAGATGCGGTGTCACCCCTGAGGACTGAGATGGAATGGACGGATGGATATTTGTATAACATTATGCTGTTTAAGAAATCATATTCAATTTCATTACGCAGCATACTGTGCTTTCTATTTGAAAACTTTTAATGTCGGGGGTTCATTATTTAATTTATAGTAGCGTAGATTTTGTTAGTGATCATGTTAAATACTACTTCATAGGTCCTAGTTGTGTTCTAAACTGATTCTTGGTTTTCTTACAGAAAGCCAAGAATTTGTGTTTTTGGTATGTTACAGTTACGGTTTAAGCTTTACTTTTATTTATCAAAAAATCGTAAGAAATTACAAAAAAACTTCGTAAACGTCGTAGAACTGCACGTGAGAGCTAAAACATCTTAGCTACCACAAACTTGTAAACATTATTTTTGGGTTGGTAACAAATATGTTTCTAAGAAGTATTTATCATTAGAAATTATTTTTATCAACGTATAAATACAAAAAAAAAATTATAAATATATCAATTTTATAAAATTCTATCAAATGGATTTCCAACGTTACTTTCATCAATTTATCAGCAGATACATAATCTGGGCGTGACAGTCACGCGAGTTTAGTGCTTTTTCCTCATCCCAAAATTACTCAACGTACCTAAAGAAATATTCACTTTTAAAAAAACATTGTAAAGTCTATAAAAGCAGTAGATGTCTCACCGGTGTAGATGAATGTGCAGCTAAGGAAGATCATATCACGTGTGCAGAACAACTTCAAGGCGCCTTTGAATGCTTCCAATGGGCCGTCGTTGTCATGGTTCACTACGTCGGTCTAGAAAAATAACATCCTGTTTATATGAAATGAGGCCAACGCAATATATACAAAGGTCGTATTTAAGAGGAAATGCGGGTGGTATTTTCTCCATATAAACGCTCTCGCCTGTTTTCTTTCTATTTTATGATATTATAGCAGAGTTTTTAAACTAAAATAAATATCAACCTCTTCTATGTTCCTACATTTTCCTTTTTGATGATACATTATCTTTATAAAAATTGCCTATTTATACCGCTGTCAACAGAGGCCTAGTGTTCAAATTTGATAACTAATAGTGAAAATAGAAAAACATAGGAAGGCAGTGTATATCCTTTTTATTCAGTTTATGATATATCTTTTAAATTTGTCCAATATTGCAGGAGGAAATGGTAGAAAGCCAAACCTCGAATTATGCCTTTTTACTTAGGCTATTCAGTCGGATCTGCAGTTGTCATTATCGGACGCCGAGCGCTCGCAGAGCGACGGCGATAGTTTCTTCAAATATCTAATTTTCAAGTGTCTCGTTCCGCATTTCCTCTTAAACGCATTATTTTATACGTGGTAGAGCCATGCTGCAGTTATATTACTGGTATAGTTGTAGCACGAATGGGTCGGCTCGACCGGGGAAGGACCACGCTCTCACAGAATACCAGCGTGAAATAGCAGCTTAACATTGCTGTGTTTCGTATGGTAAGTATAGAGAACCGGAGACCCTTTTTACTGGAAAAGAGGCATTCCATCTTAGTCCTCACGGGTGACGACGCATCTGCATTTTCATTCGCAAACGAGGGTAGATGTAGATGTCTATGAGCCACAGCAACCACTTACCATCAGGTGGACTGTGTGCTCGTTTGTCACCCTATCCTAAAAAAAATTATTATTATGAATTTATTTATAGACAAAGATGCAATGTAAAAGTTGAGGAAGTGGGGAATGAACAATCATCTCCTTATACAAGAACCTATAAAAGAAATAAAATTCCTCTACTCCTCGATTAAGAATCAATTTTTAGATAAGTTGTCACCCGTGAGGACTAAGATGGAATGCGTTGTTTCCAGTATAAAGAGTCTCCGGTTCTCTACACTCACCATACGAAACACACAACAGCATTAAGCTGCTACTTTAAGCTGGTACTGTGTGAACGTGGTCCTTCACCGGTCGAGTCAACCCATTCGTGTTACAACTATAATCACATAGCTGCAGCATGTTAATAAGAGTACCTAAATATTTTATATTGATGTATTTAAAAATAGCAATTATTAAATTATTATTAAAAATTAAACTTGGCAAGGCATGACAGCAAAAACGCCCCGTAACTTAGCCTGCACACTGGCGCATCAAGAGATATTATATAATTATTTATATCTGGACTTTTGTGGTCATACCAAGGCCTAAATAGAGTGCGTTGTGTGAGAGATTTGTGTGAAGTGCAATGACGGTGCGGTACCTCTTGGAATTTCACCTTTACATCATCGAGAACCGGCGCCCGCCTTATGGGCCTCAAAAGCAAAAGAAACACTATGCCGAGCGCGCAGACCGCGGACAAAACTCCGAATACTATGTTTCGAGTCTCCAAGTCTATGTGCGTCTTGCCTTGGAACTTGATGAACACGAATAGATTTCCGAAGAATAAGCTGCAACAAACCAACAAATGTTTCTGACAAGTGTGTTAGCACAACAAATTTAATCATGGAAATCCTAAGAATGAATTTTTCAATAAGTTAGTATTTTTATCCTATATTATATTTTATGGTAAGTACCTATCATTTTTCGCTTTGCGATAATACAGTTGTAATAACGTAATGTTTCACTTCCGTTAACCAGTCGTTCGATAACGAAGTGTAGTAGAGATGAAGCCAAATATTACACAATATATTAATAACTTAAATAGAAAATTTAAAAAACCCCCGAAACAAAGAGAACTTATAGGTCTTCAAACATCTGAAAAGATTTTCTTGGATCATAACAAAAACAGTCGATCAAGACACCTTTCAAAAAAAAAACTAAACCTTAATCGGTTCATCAGTTTGGGAATTACAACGCCACAGATATACATGAAATATATTGTCTGTAAACCAAACCCTTACTGACTTTTTTAAAACGCAAGGCTCGTATCAGTGGCCTTTTTACTTTGAAATTTGGCTGCAAGTATCTTTGGGCTACAATAGCCACTTTCCATCAAGTGAACTGTTATCTTGTGTCGTATTCTAATCCAATATTATAATAAAAACGCATATAGCACATACTGCTTTTTTTTGTTTAATACAATTTTTTCGTAAAGTAATTCTTCATTGAAGTAATCAAGTATATCAATTATATTATGATATTAATTAACTTGTATATAATTTATTATCTGTTTAGTCCAATATAATAGAACAGCTATTACATAGACCTACCAATAAAATAAAACCATTCAGCTTAAGATTTTTTAAAACACAAAATATTCTATGTTTAATTATTTCACGGAAGAAAAGTAATTAGGAGTAAAGTGCTAATCACCTGCACTGCAGCATAGCCCAGAAGATCCCGGAATTTCGGGAGATGGTGTCGGCGTCGCTGTTCAAGGTCAGGTAGTTGCCTTGGCCGGTCCAGATGGCAGCCGCGCCGGCACCGATCAGTACGCTCGCCACGTAAAGTAACCACGTGCGAGGGAATAGGAACGAAACAATGAAGAATCTGCAAATAAAATAGCAAGTGAACCATAAAGCTTAGAAATATAGAGATATTATACCCGTATTAAGACAGAAGTGACACTGCCATCTGAATCCTCTCATACATATTCTCTTGGTTCACATGATACTCAGCAATCACAGTTTGGTAAATCCTACGGTCTGAGCAGAGGCGTATGACACTGCGGAGAGTTCGTCATTATTTTTATTTTAAGGGGCCACGACTCAGAACACTGTCATACGAAAGCGTGGCACTTCCGCCAAACGTCTCGCCCAGCTGATCGCTCGTCACTGAATTTCTATACTAAGGCCTCAGTGGAAAGCATTCGGAATGGAGTTGTAAACCAACAGCGTGTGTTTTTAATACACGCCGAACACTTGATCTTACAGCGAACTCGAACAGTGCCACAATCCATTCCAACTCTAAAAGCGATCTATCTAACGGCATGAAATAAAGACAGACAGTGATCACTTCATTGCGACTTCTGAGTTCAATCAGATTTTGAAGTATGTACTTTACAAGGGAACAGTGGCCGCCTCAACGTATCCGATACTGAAATCATGCTTAGCACCGGCATTTTGGCGTAAGCATTTCATTAATAATGAATAGGTTAGAACAAGTAAGAGCCCCTATGAGATACAGAAAGCATTGAACTTAGGCGGAGACCTACCTATAAGTGTCATCATTATTGTAAATATAAAGAGCGCAGAACGAGAGTGATTTGTATCACCATTCGATTTGACCTTTGCTTAATTAGTTAAATTGTAGACAAAACAAATATTTCATGCCAGTTTAATTTAAATGTTAGATACCCACTCCTTTTTTTATACTTATAAAATGCGATTTACCTACCCTTACCCTTTTAAGGTAAGGCAAGGTGCCTTACCTTAAAAAAATAATTAAACTGAAATATTAACGCAATTTTGCTTTCCGGCATGATTGTAAAATACTGTTTATCCAATGTTACATGACAGATTAAAATCAATCCTAAACATTTCTAGGCTTAGGATCCCTAAAAGTTCGCCAAATCCTCCACAGTCAATTTCCTGAATCATATAGATTTCCTAATTTTACATATTTTCCTTCAACACTAACCTCGGAACATACGCGTGATTAAATTCGATAATAAAGTCATTGAGTCAAGTATGCAAATAATCATACAGTTCAGTTAAATATAATTCCATATATTGTCTGCCGTCTATGATCATTCCATCAAATTCTTAGTTTCAGCTTGACTAAACTAAAAGGTTTGACTAAACTATTCTGTGTCTTAAATGTTCAAGTTTTGGGCCTTAATCGACCCTATCCATCTACGTCAAAGGTTCTACTGCCTAGCACGAAAATAAGTAACCGAAAAATGTCAGTCATCAATATTTAATAGGGCGATTTTCAGCATCCATCAATATTTAATAGGGCCAGTTGTTATCCGAAGACGCTGCTGCCCGTCTCCTGGTTTGTTTCCCTTTATATATATTCTTAGACCGCCACTGCTCGAGATGTGAAAAGTGAGCATTTCATCCAAGCAATATTCACCAATCTTGAAAGACACTATGTCTCACTGGATTTAAAAAACGCCTTTGATGTGATGTGATTATCAAAAACTTGAACGCACTTTTTTTTTAAATTGAGGTAATGTAATACCTACAAAAAATAAAACTAGTTACCACTAAATAAAACTTGAAAGTTATGTTTTTTTTTATATAGGATAAGGGTGACAAACGAGCACACAGTCCACCTGATGGTAAGTGGTTGCTGCGGCCCATAGACATCTACATCTATCCTCTATTACAAATCAAAATGTAGATGCGTTGTCACCCGTGAGGACTAAGGTGGAATGCCTCATTTCCAGTAAAAAGGGCCTCCGGCCACCTGCACTCACCAAGCGAAACGCAGAGGTAAACCTCTACTTCACGCTGGTTTTCTGTGAGGTCGTGGTACCACCCCGGTTCGAGCCGGCCCATCCGTGCGACAGCAAAAGCTGCCGCGTGGCTCTACCACTGTTATGTTAATACAATCCATTGCTTTATATAAATCAAATATGCTCAAAATTTCCTTAACCTTGATATTTTGGTCATTGTTGCGCCGGCAATTATTATTCGATGAGTTGAAAACTCTTGTATCTGAATTTGCAAAATTCGCAACAATGGAAATGCAGACTCATCTGGGATATCACTAAGTTATATTCCATTCAAAGAGACAGGGCTTTTTAAAAATCAAATTTCATAAAATAAATAAATACATAAGGACTATTTTATTTGTGCCGATGTATTTATAAATATCCGCATATTACGTTCGCAGCTTACGTACCTGATTACACTTCAACCCTATGACACAGTCGAGATAAGCCAATCGCCAGAATTATTTATTTTGTTAAGAAATGGGTCATAATGCGAGAAATTCCATTCCACAGATAATAAACACGCCCTCCGTACTGACGATACTTGAATATCAATTAATATGTGACCTAACTATGATACAAAATAATATAGATAATTTAATCTTTTCTTTACATATAATATAAATTATAATTGTTGGTGCATCTGTTAATGATCGTGTAACTTCTGAACGATTTGACCGATTGAAAGTCATATTCACATAATATATTTTCTGCCGACTTCCAAAAAGGAGACGGTACTCAATTCGGGTTTTTTTTATGTGTTACCTCATAACTTTGTACTGGGCGAACCGATTTCGATGATTCTTTTTTTATATGAAAGCTAATAGTTCTCGTGTGGTCCCATATGAATTTGATCAAGGTCAGACCAATGGTTATTGAGTTATTCTTAAATAACCTATATTGAAGTCGCTTATATTGAAGTCGGCTGTACAAAATTTTTAATTTTAAATTATAATAGTCTATACACTACTTAGAAAACAAAGTGGATTTAATATAATATAAGTTCTATAATTATTACGCAATTTTTTTCTTATTTTTGTAAGTGTGTTTAATTTAACGTGACAATTGTTCAAAATTATATTGAGATTCGATAAGTGGTGCTGTAGTCAAGTTATTTATAAATTGACTAATTATCTTGATCGATTATAAGTAGTCATCACTTATTATCGATCGTTATGTTGGTTAATCTGGACTATCGGGTCGAGCTTATTGAAACATTCTATACTATATACACTGTTAAAAGTCCGGAGTGAATTCGGAGCAAAACTCATCGCATCACCTTCACCTACCTGTCATAAAGGACAGAACTACGTCTGCCGAGCCGGTTGGTACAATATAAAACTTAATGGATAGAGATGGTTGGACTCATACCTCTTGCACAGTATAAATATATAGTAGAAATTCATATTTATTTATACTGTGCCTCTTGTATCATTTATTTATTTATTTATTGCGCCAAATATTTGTACAAAAGGCGAGCTTAATGCTATATGGCATTCTCTACCAGTTAACCTTGGGTAGAACAGAGAGTGAGTTTGGGCAGTTAAGTTGTCATGATATGAATCAGTTGAAATATATACATTCAACACATACATAAAATATACACACATATATATATATATATATATATATATATACATATATATATATATATATATATAATTCATATACATATATAAATAAATACACAAATTTATAAATATATATCTCAATAAATGTATATATAAATAACTATAAACATATAGAGTAAGTTGACTCAACTTTGTAGGCTACGGAAATGCTCATATACTCGTAGTTTTCTTTTAAAAACATTTTTGGCTGGTATTGTTCGCATTATCATTCTCATTAGACAAATGAAAATTCTAAATTTGATATATTTTTTATAGAATATGGGTTACAAACGAGCGATATCTATCTTCATTTAAAAAATCAAAACGCTTGTTATCACGCTTGAGGACTAAGATGGACTGCCTCATTTCTAGTACTAAGGGTATAATAATCTTAGTGTTAGTGTAATATTTTTATGCACGTATGAGTTTTTATTGAATAAGGTGACAAACGAGCACACAGTCCACCTGATGCTAAGTGAAAGCGGTGGTGGTGGTCTACATCTATCCTCGAATAAAAATAAAAATGCAGATGTGTTATCATCCCTGAGGTCTAAGACAGAATGCCTCGTTATCAGTTAAAGGGATCAATTAAATAAAATATATGCGTATGGCTACGGAAGAATCAAAATATTATTAGAATAGAATAGAATAGAATAGAATAATTTTTTATTCAATATCGATTATTACATAATTCTTATTGAAAGTCATTTTTTATTTACCACTGGTTCGGAAAATACCTCTGTCCTGGGAAGAACCAGCAAGAAACCCAGCGGGACTTTTTTTTTCAAACATATTTCACTTAACAATAATTTCATTTATACAATTTTTATATGATTTTTAATAGAACCAGCATGGTGGCGATCACCTTATTCCAAGGGGTTATTTTCATTCATGTATTCCTTAATATTATAATAACCCTTTTTGTACAGTTTTTCTTTAATAAAACTTTTAAACTTGTTTATTGATAAACTTTGAATATGTTTATTAAAATTTAAAATTAATATTAAATTCGCTTGTCTTAAAAAATGTCCGTATAAATAAATTTATTGAAAAACATATCAAATATCTTTGAAAGATGTTTAAGTATATCACTGATAAAACAAAGGAAATTTAAATGTTAAATATATACAACACTTCTATGTGTCAAAAACAAGTCGGCCTCGATCACGAGCGGGTGAAATGAAGGTCGCTATGTTGAAGTATATCGATCTGAACCTGGTGCAAAGTGTACAATGCAAATGCTGTTGATATAATTCACACAGTTATAGGTCTTTTCTATCCTATAGAAAATTATAATATCGTCATTTCTTCACGAATTTAAATTATAGAGGGTCATTCTATTTCGATTCCTGGTCTTTTAGTGTCACTCTTTTGTGAAGTAATCCAAAATTTCAAATGGAACTCTGCTTCTCTGTAAAATTCATAGTTCCATCCATTATTATTATTACTAGTTGAAAAAGTGATTTCTTTGTTAATGCGCTATATAAAAAGTCTATATTTTGTGATGTTATTAATTTTTGCCATTAGCAACATAAATATGATCCAGCAAAGTATAGCTATTAAGGTAAATCCTTACTACCGTAAAGCGGTGGTGTAAGGATATCCAATACCGCATATTATCCCGTGAGTGCCGTAAAAGGCGACAGAAGGAAACAAATCAGTAGATGGGCAGCAGTGTTTTCCTAATAACGACTAAAACTAAAAAACTGCTGTTGCCAACCCGCTTGCCAGGCGTCTCAACCATGGCAAATATCCTCTGTATGAGGCAATCTATGGGAGAGGCCTATGTCCAGCCTGTAACGGTAACGGTTACCACTGCTGTCGATGTCCAGTGGACTGTTTACAGAATGTCCATGATCAACAAGAAAATTTTCTAGGTGGTAGAACACTTCCGAAAATACGTCAACTATGGTTGACTTGATCAGATAAATAATAACCTTTTTCCTTCTTTCTTTATCGGCCCGTCAAAGTCTACTGCTTAAATTGTGCTATTATCTACTCTGTGACTTTTTTTTATAGGATAAGCGCGACAAACGAGCACATAGTCCACCTAATGGTAAGTAGTTGTGGCCCATAAACATCTACATCTATCCTCGACTATGAATCAAAATGCAGATGCGTTGTCATCCGTGAGGACTAAGATAGAATGCCTCGTGTCCAGTAAAATGTGTCTCCGGTTCTGTATACTCACCATACGAAACACAGCAGCGTTAAGCTACTATTTAACGCTGGTATTCTGTGAGAACGTGGTCCTACCCCGGTCGAGCCAACCCATTCGTGCTACAACCATAATACAGCTGCAGCGTGGCCCTACCACGTAATGGGCCTCTCCTGTTGTAGGGGGGATTTATCTTTATCGTCACGCTTGGCGGTGGACGTATACGTGTGACGTAAAGCAGATGGTCATACCACCCGTCTATCAGAAGCCTTAAGATTTTTCAGACATTTTCCATAGTCACCTCTTAGGATACTCACGGAATGACATGGGGAAGGGTTTCACTTACACGGTCACCACACGGTCAATTATAATCGTGAAAACTTTCAGTTTCAATATTTGCTCGCGTCATACATAGCAAACAAAGGATCCTAGAAATTCGATGTATATGCAATAAAGATAAAGGACGTGGATTGCATTTAACATAGGTGACACATAAAATCTTTCTTCGAAGCCTTCACGCTCAATGACAATATATTAGAATATTAAAAAGCAAGAAAGACATTCGCTTCCTCCACAAAACAAAGAAAATGTAAATCACTGTTTAAGACCTGTCAATATGTTTTATATTTTTACGCGGATCTTCTCAGTTTTGCTTGTTTTACAATAGCAATTATTATACCCACACAAATAACCTATGATAGACGACAATATTCAGCAGGGGACTATCACGGTATAAAAACTTAAAAATTTAAAAACCCCCGGAACAAAAAGAGCTGAAGATCTTCAAATGGCTGAACAAATTTTCTTGAAATATAGTTAAGAACACTTTCGATTAAAACACCTTTCGAACGAAAAAATCTTAACATAATCTATTCAATTCAGGAGCCATGTTCAGGATGCCACAGACAGAAACAGACACCGATACGCAGATACAGAGATACACACTGCAAACATGTTATATGTTACCCTCTGTTTTCGTCGGGTGTTAAAATAGCGTTAAATGTGGTATATCCTTACAGCACTATTCTATAAAATACGTACAATGAAATATCGATGCGGTCGGACAGTTGAAGAAAAGCTTACAGGTATGTCTGCACCAATGCACTTTCTTGTTCATCTTGCGTCTTCCTCTAACGCATGCTCGAGCAACCATAGCGCATGCAATAGCGCATGCGCTAAAACTAGTTCAACAACAGCGCATGCCCCCTAGAAAGCTGATCCGTCACCGAGGAGTTCGCATGCAACATTTCGTGCATTTTAGAAAACAAAATGGCGGAAGACAAAGTTAACACATTAGAATTTATCGATGATTATCGAACATGTCAAGTATTTAGGTACAAGTACAAATATAACACAAATAAAATAAAAAGAAGCGACGCGTTGATTTTTCTGAGCCAAAAATATAATTATGATGTAAAAACGATTAAAAACAAGATAAAGAGCTTGAGGTCATACTTCTCAAAGAAACATCAAAAAGTTATGATGAAAAGAAGTGGGTCCGGAACAGAAGATAATTACGAATCTTCGTGATTTGCCTAACCGAGGCGAGTGAGGTATAGACGAGTTGCATGCGACAAGCGCACGGGTATAGACAACAAGCTGCATGCGTCTTATGGCACAGCGCTAGCGCACAGAAAAACTGAATGTTGAAACGCAAAATGAACATGAAAGCGAAATTGAAAGCGCGCTGGTGTAGACATAGCTTATTACGTAAACAAACATTAATGTCCACTTACCCAAAAACAGAAACAACTACATAACATGAAGATTGCGCAAGCTTTAAAAACTTCAGCAGCTTAACACTGCTGTGTTTCGTATGGTGAGTGTAGAGAACCGGAGACCCCTTTTACAGGATAAGAGGCATTCCATCTTAGTCCTCACGAGTGACAACGCATCTGCATTTTGATTCGCAAGCGAGGATAGATGTAGCTGTCTATGGGCCACAGCAACCACTTACCATCAGGTGGACTGTGTGTTCGTATGTCACTCGATCCTATAAAAAAAAACGAGCACAAAGTCCACCTGATAGTAAGTGGTTGCTGTGGCCCATAGACATCTACATCCATCCTCGATCACAAATCAAAATGCAGATGCGTTGTCACCCGTGAAGACTACGATGGAATGCCTCGAGTGCAGTAAAAAGGATCTCCGGTTCTCTACACTCACCATACGAAACACAGCAGCAGTAAGCTGCTATTTTACGCTGGTATTCTGTGAGAGCGTGGTCCTTCCCCGGTCGAGCCGACCCATTCGTGCTACAACTATACTACTAATACAGTTGCAGCGTGGCTCTACCACATAGAAGAGGCAATTCAGACTTTACCAGACAGCATTTGTGCAGAGCAGATTTGATTGGAGCAGGAGGAAACGGCAGCACACATTCACTTCATTACCAGGTACAGAGCTAATACCCCGGATTACCCAGGCTGCTAACATAAAAAACTTACATAGATTCTTCGGGGAGTTTGGGCTATCCTACAGCAGAGAGGTGTAAGACAGAGTGACGTTATATACCCGAAACTATTAAATTATTTAACTTATTAATCTCTGCATTGAAAGATGTTTTTAAGCTACTAGACTAGAAAATATACGGATACCCACATCTAAGGCTAATACATTTACTTTGAAACGGGCATACGCTGTTGGCGTAATCTTTGTGTTTCGTACTATTTTCTCAACTGTGGATACTATAAACAATTAATTCATTATTTTATTACAGTATTTACAGAGTTGATGATTAACTTATCTACACTATCTACACTAATAATATAAAGAGGAAAGATTTGTTTGTTTATTTGTTTGTTTGTTTGAATTGAATAGGCTCCGAAACTACTGGACCGATTTGAAAAATTCTTTCACCAATAGAATCCTACATTATATTCGTTAACGCCTCGTCTGTGTTTACTATGTAGTCGCGTCTTGACGTGGCCATTTCACGAGTGTTCGAAGCTCATAAAACAAAAAAGTTTCTTGAGCATACCATAGCTGGCAGCACTATCTCTAGTCATTGTGTTTTTTCGTGCCACAACGACGAGTAGTATTCCGCCATTTTGTATTAACTAAAAATACTTAAAAATTCTGTAATACACGATGGCAAAGAAAAGAATATTGTTGGAAAAGCTCATTAATCTTTTGGGAGATTCGAACGAAGGTAATATACTTTACATTTCTTATTTTTCCAGATTGTTTTGTTTTTGCCGTTTTTCACTAAAAGCGTCATCAAAAAGTTTATGACTATCCGAAAATAACTAAATCTCGATGAAACTTGCGGTACCACGAGCGGGTACACGAGTTATTTAATTGTTGTCATATTTACCAGAGTTTGGCGATAGAACGAGCGTCTATACATAAACATGGTACCAACAATGTCGACAATTTATGAGATCACATAATATAACCCCTGTTTTGTGTTTTGCGATAGAACGAGCGTCTATACATAAACACAGTAAAAACTAATTTTCTTGCGGTGCCACGAGCGGGTACACGAGAATATTCCTAAAATATAAGGGGCCTTTTTTGCAGAAAAACATTAAAATTTGTACTTAATTTTGGTTAAGGAAAAGATGTTTTTTACTATAGCCTGTCATAAGTCCTTTTCTCACAACATCACAACTTTTCAGTTGACAAACCACGGAAAAGGAGGGTGATCGACAGTGACTCTGATACTGAAAACGAAAGCCAAACTAAGAGAAAAAGAATAATTGTATCAAGTGATAGTGAGGAAGAAAATAATGAAAGCATGTCCTCAAATGTTCTGCAACTCTTAGGGGAAGAACCGAAATATGAAAATATCTTGGAAATCCATACAGATGTCGCAAACATTTGGAATAATATTGTCACTAATGGGTTAGATAAAGAAAGTAAAGACAAAATTAATAAAAAGATACCTACCCTAAAAAACTGTGATGTAACTGCACCAAATCTTAACTCTGAAATATTAGCAACATTATCAGCAAGTGCAAAAACTAAAGACGAGAGACTTAGGGAAAAACAGAATCAAATTGGTTGCATTATAGCAAATTTGAACTGTGTCTTAAAATCATTGCTTGTCAAAAATGATTCGAACAAAGAAGAAATAGAAAAAATTAGTGATAGCCTCCGTCTCCTTTGTGACCTCCAATTCATGGAGTCAGAAACCCGAAGGGCTGTGATATTACCAGGGCTCAATAAAAGTATTAAAAATAGCTTAGAAAAATGTAAAGCATCAGATGGTTTGCTCTTTGGAAAAAATCTTTCTGAAACTATAAAAGAAAGTAAAAGCATTGAACGCTCTTCAAGGGATTTGAAGAAAGCTTCAGAAAAGCCTAATGCCCCTAACAATCCTTTAAACTCTTGGGGCCCGTCCACATCATCGAAGAGGAAACCACATCAGGGCGGGCAATACCAGCATTACCATCCTCGCCATTCTTCTCAGAGAGCTCATCGCTCTGCAATGACACAAGCTCAAAACCGGCCAATGCGAGGCAAACCAAAGCAGTGGAACAGGAAGAAAGATTAGAGGTATGCAGTGCAGCAAAGTTACCATTGTTTTTTAATAATTGGCTAAATATTTGCAAAAGCAATACCATTTTAGGGTGGGTTAAAGATGGTTATAAAATACCTCTATTACACCATGTAAATCAATCTAACCCCCCCTTAAATAACTCCTTTAATAGGTCAGAAATTACTATTATTAAAAAATGTATAAAACATTTAATGAATATAGGTGCTGTAAAAATATGCACTCCTATTAAAGAACAATATCTTTCAAAAATCTTTGTGGTTTCTAAACCAGATGGATCTTATCGCTTTATTTTAAACCTGAAATCTTTTAATAAACATGTTGAAACTCACCATTTTAAATTAGAGGACATAAGAACTGCCTTAAAATTAATTTCACACAATTCTTATATGGCAAATATTGATCTGAAAGATGCATATTTTTGTTTACCAATACACAGTACTTCTTGTAAGTTCTTGAGGTTTTATTTTAGCAACAAATTATATGAATTTCAAGTGCTTCCTTTTGGACTGTCATCAGCTCCTTATGTTTTTACCAAATTAATGAAACCCATTGTTACATACCTAAGAAAACAAGGTTTTTCATCGGTTAATTATTTAGATGATTTTTTATGTATTGAAAATTCAGTTGAGAAGTGTGAACAAAATGTCAAAGCCACCTGTAAATTACTGGAATCTTTAGGTTTTATTATTAATTATAATAAAAGTAAACTCATACCGGAGAAAAATTGCAAATTCCTTGGCTTTATACTAGACTCAGAAAACTATGTGTTGGGTATACCAGAAGACAAAAGAAATAATCTTTATAAAAAACTAAATACATTTTGTAAAGCTAAGACATGTACTATACGTTGTTTTGCTTCTTTGATAGGTAGCTTAATTGCAGTGTGTCCTGCCATTCCTTATGGCATGTTGTACACAAAAAGACTAGAACGTTTTAAATTTTTGGCCCTTCAGGCAAATAAAGGAGATTATGATAGCAAATTGGTTTTAGGAAATGACATCATAGAAGATTTTACTTGGTGGAAAAATCATATATACATATCCACAAATCCTATTAGAGAGGCTAAGTATAAAAAGGAAATATTTACCGATGCCTCCTTAACAGGATGGGGGGTGGTCTGCAATAATGAAAAGCTTCATGGTTATTGGAATAACAAGGATAAAAAGCATCATATAAACTACTTAGAGCTTAAAGCTATATATTTTGCCTTACAGTGTTTGTGTAAAGACCTAAGAAATTGTCAAATTTTGTTACGCTGTGATAACACCACAGCAATTTCTTATATAAATCGAATGGGTGGGATACAATACCCACATTTAAATAACTTAGCTAGAAAAATTTGGCAGTTTTGTGAAGATAAAAATATATTCATTTTTGCATCATATATCCCTTCCACAGAAAATTATCTTGCAGATAGAGAATCTAGGAAAATAAATGAAAGCACCGAATGGGAACTTCATGCCCATGCATATAAAGAAATTATTCTTAGACTAGGTTCTCCATGTATAGATCTTTTTGCATCAAGAATAAATACAAAATGTAAATTGTTTGTGTCATGGCATATGGAACCAAACTGTTGGGCTGTTGATGCATTTACCATTTCATGGAAAAATCTATATTTTTATGCATTTCCACCTTTTTCCCTCATATTAAAATGCTTAAGAAAAATAGAAGATGACAATGCAATAGGTATTATAGTGGTTCCGAACTGGCCATCGCAACCTTGGTTTCCATTATTTAAATCCATGGTTAAATCAGAAATGATATTTTTTCATCCTCACAAATATTTATTATTATCTCCTTTCAGGAGCTGTCATCCACTTCACCAGAGCCTTACATTAGTTGCAGCCATTGTATCAAAAACATGTATTTAAAGAAGGGCTATTCTGAAAAGAGTATTTCTATTATAATAAGTTCCTTATCTAAAAATACTTTGAAACAATATGATTCCTCTCTAAGACAGTGGTGGAATTTTTGCCAAAATAACATTAAAGATCCATATCAAAAGGATATACCAAGTATTTTATCGTTTCTTACTGAAAAATTTGAAAGTGGAAGTGCTTATGGTACCATTAATTCTGTTAGATCCGCATTATCACTGTTATTTAATTGTGATTTGGGTAATCATAAAGACATAAAGAGGTTTTTTGATGGTTTGTACAAAATAAGACCAAACAAACCAAAATATGAAGAAACGTGGGATCCAGCCCAAGTCTTAGAATATTTAGCCAATTTTTATCCCAATATTAATTTATCTTTAGAAGTATTAACAAAGAAGTTGGTCATGTTATTAATGTTAGTTACTGCTCAGAGACTACAAACTATGGTTTTAATTAAAATAGAAAATATTAAAATTGAATCATCCGGTGTAAAAATTAGAATCCCAGATTTGATTAAAACGTCAAGAAAAAATAAATTTCAACCATTACTCCATATACCTTTTTTCACAGATAATGTATGTATATGTCCAGCACAAACTTTAATAGATTATTTACAAAGAACGATTGAACTTCGTCAGTCTGTTCAAAACTTGTTTATAAATTTTAAAAAACCTCACAATTCAGCATCAACACATACTTTAGCTAGATGGATCAAGGATATTTTGTCAAAATCTGGCATAGATACCTCATTATTTACTGCTCATAGTACTAGACATGCCTCAACATCTTTAGCAAATCGCAGTGGTATTAATATTGACCATATCAGAAAAACTGCCGGTTGGACTAATAGATCTAGCACATTTGCAAAATTTTATAATAAGCCTATAATTGATCAAAATAATTTTAGTAATTGTATACTAGCTAGTATAAGTAAGTAAAATGTTACTTTAAACCTTAGTTTTATCAACACTGATTTTTTGTTTTGTCTGTTATATTTCATTAAATAATTAAACAAATTACTGCAATCTCATTCTTTAAACATCTACATAGTAAACACAGACGAGGCGTTAACGAATATAATTAAGTGATCAAAGTAACTTGCCTGTAAGTGAACTTCGATCATAATTATATGAAGTTAACGCCTCGTCTGTGTACAACCCTCCCCTATATAATGTGAATATATAGCCCCACCCATTAATTGCTATGTTTAATTATTTTGTTTTTATTCTTTGAACTCAATGACTAGAGATAGTGCTGCCAGCTATGGTATGCTCAAGAAACTTTTTTGTTTTATGAGCTTCGAACACTCGTGAAATGGCCACGTCAAGACGCGACTACATAGTAAACACAGACGAGGCGTTAACTTCATATAATTATGATCGAAGTTCACTTACAGGTAAGTTACTTTGATCACTTAATTATCCCTGATGAACATAGGCGATAGAATATTTTCAAAAAAGTTAGGGATCCGAATGAAAACTTCGTTAATGTAACCCAAGGTGTGAAAAATAACAAAAAGAATCCTTATTTCGCGTACGCTGCGGAAACTATTGACAATAGAGCAAAGTGATGTGTGACAATTTTATACAGGACATCAATATCTACAAAAAAATCCGCAATACCATGTATCTAACTATTACAGTTATGTCACAATAACTACTATTCCATTTTAAAGTATGCAATAGTAACGCCGGTACAAACTAGGCCACATTATTCGTACCTGGGTATTAGTCTTTATATCCAAATAAATCAGTTCGTATTCAAGACTATATCAGTACCTGTACCTTGCATAACTACCAATTACGTTAACCATGTAATTTAAGCAACATTTTTCACTTTTTTAAATCTTTTTTTAATTCAGCAACCGTCCGTAGTGATGTCTCTTTCGAAGTTCGCATGTCGCGAGGCGCAGATGCGTGATATACGCGGGTGAAACCGCGGGGTACATCTAGTAATACATATATTTTGAGTTCTTAATGTACGAACACTAATTATTTAATCATCATTGCTAAGAGTTGCATTATTAGATTTCTGCCATTAGTAGGTACTTATGAACGCTAACGCTAATGCAAAATTAGTGAAAAATATGCAATCATATCAAAAAAAGAACTGTTTAGATGAACTTTTTTATTGTTTCTATGATTTTTCATATTGTTTTACGTTTATCGTCATTTTACAAAAAGTATTTAATAATGGAGTTTGACAGCAAATGTCAGATGTCGCAGACTATGGCGCCGCGGCTAATAGATTTCTTTCGTGCCAAGGATTCTTCTTTAACCCCGAGACTATCAATTGACCACGTTTTGTAATAAGATCGTAATTGTTTCTATTCCTTCCAACCGTAACTGCGCGGAAAAATGTAACTTAACATGCAAGCAGCGTCTTTAAAATAACGGAGACCCGGCACACGAATTCCGGGGCCCAAGTGCCTTTGAGAGCAACGACACTCAGTTCGATTTCCAAACCTATGGTTCGGTTTAAGAATAAATAATCTATATAATGTCGGCAGGTAACAAACATCACTGCTTACGTCGTGGTCTAGTAAGTGCGATACTTTACTTTGGACTTTGGAGTTTATTATCCTGTTTTGTTTAACCATTACAGTAGCATTTTCTTCTGTAATTGTTACGAAGGCATAAATTGTAAATTGGCGAACGTCCAGACTCGGCAGACAGACAGAATAATAATTCGTAGGCCATACAAATATTTCTTTTCTTTCTTCTCTATAAAATTTAATTTCGATTCGCAACCAAAGCGAAAATGCTATCACAATATTAAAAGGTATTTGGGAGCTCATACGAATTACCGGGTATACGATTATCTATGAGTGCATGAAGATAAATGACTAAAAGTACAAGAAAAAGCATGGCCATAAAATACCTCGCCATCTAATCGGAGAATTAGAGCATTGAAAGAGCGAGAAAAATATTACATAATATGCTTTTCCATACGCTTTTTTAAGTAAAATTAATTTTGATAAAAGTACATTTTAAAACAAATTGTAGACAATACTCATACGATTTTTTTGACTGTGATGACCCTTGAAATTATAATTAAAAAAATCATAACCAGATCCTATTTTATATATTATCGTAACGTTACGAATAATATAGAACTTACTTAGCCAATAGTAAATTAATGTGACTTATGTTGCACTAACAGTGAACGTATTTTAAATTTATAAACATTAACTACTAAATACTCTACAATCAGCAGTTTATTAGATATGTATACTTAATTATTTTTCTGTTAATTATAAAAATAATTAAATTATAACAGATAACTAAGGTCATGACGAGGTTAGAGAACGTTAAAAATATTAGTTGACTGCCACTGCTGACAGTTAAAACTGAGTGTGTGTACCATGAAAACTGTAAGTTTTTTATTATCAGTTAAAACTGATGATATATTGTTGGTACATATTTTTTAACTGAAATAACGGAACTTATCAGTTAAAACTGTGCGTGTGTAGGCGGTGTTTCTTTAGTCGTGTTGCGATCACGAGATTGAGGTAAATTTCTTCACTCATTCTGAGATATTTGTGCCAATCCTTCGAAACAATTTTTAGTTCGGTTAATAAATTAACATGGGAATAAATTTTCCTTTTTTTTTAACCACTCTTTACACCACTTTTTGCGTATATTTTTTTTATTTTTATATTTTAAAATTAATAATAAACCAAGAACGGCTAAAGCGTCGTCGTCGACTGATGACACCTTGAGATAGTAATGTTGTTTGTGGTTATAGAGAACAGTTAAAAATGAACGTGTGTGGGTGCAAAGGACGTCAGTTTTCACTCTCAGTTAAAACTGGTCAGTCAAAACTGACAGTTAAAAGTGATCGTGTGTAGCCCCTATAAGTAACTTGAAGTGAAATATAAGAATCATAAATATATACATTATCCATATTTTACGAACAGATTTTTATTAATTGCTATTTATGAGTTCACCAGGCTGGGTACTACCAGTCAAGCTATTTCTGCTGCTAAAAATTGAGCACCCACAGTAGTGTTCCGGTTTGAAGTATAAGAGTGGCTTCACAAGGTGCATGATATTGCGGACGATACCGAGGCTCTTCCAACGGTGCGTGACGATCTGTGCCGGTCTAATGGGGGCTACACACGATCACTTTTAACTGTCAGTTTTGACTGACCAGTTTTAACTGAAAGTGAAAACTGACGTCCTTTGCACCCACACATGTTCATTTTTAACTGTTCTCTATGACCACAAACAACATTAGCATCTCAAGATGTCATTAGCCGACGACGTCGCTTTAGCAGTTCTTGGTTTATTATTAATTTAAAAATAGAAAAAATAAAAAAATATACGCAAAAAGTGGTGTAAAGAGTGTTTTAAAAAAAAGGAAAATTTATTCCCATGTTAATTTATTAACCGAACTAAAAATTGTTTCGAAGTATTGGCACAACTATCTCAGAATGAGTGAAGAAATTTACCTCAATCTCGTGATCGCAATACGACTGAAGAAACCGCCTACACACGCACAGTTTTAACTGATCGGTTCCGTCATTTCAGTTAAAAAATATGTATCAACAATATATCATCAGTTTTAAAAACTGACAGTTTTCATCGTACACACACTCAGTTTGCACTGTCAGTTAAAACTGGTCAGTCAAAACTGACAGTTAAAAGTGATCGTGTATAGCACCTATAAGATTCGAAGTCATTTTGTAACTCATAACAAAATGCTACGTAAAAAAACAACACTAGAAAGTAGCACTAGTGGTATTATTATTATGTACTTATACAAAAACTAAGAGATAATTATCTTTATCTTTGACTCATTATATATAAAATTATTATGTTTTTTTTATATAATATAATGAGTCAACAACAATTTAACTTTTCTACATAGTATAAAAACTCGCATCCCGCCGTCTGTACGTTTAAATCTTTTAAACTACGCTACGGATTTTGATGCGACTTTCATCAATAGACAATTATTCGAGAGGAAGATTTGCAAGTGCCTATAATACATGTATATGTTGTCGAGATCCAAAAACCACCTGTGCGAAGCCAGGGAGGATCGCTAATTATATATAAAATTTTTCTGTTCGTGTGTATGTGACTGAACTGCTCCTAACGGCTGGATCGATTTTGATGAAATTTTGTGTGTGTGATTAAGTTGATTCGAGAATGGTTTAGATTCACAATGGGACCCGGTACGTGGTGCTGTTGACGAGATCCAGAAATCAATCGTGCGAAGCCGGGCGTTGTTCTGCCCTTTCCAACGATCCTTCCTATAAAATTCCTTAAATTCGCAATAAAAACATTTGTGGGTCATTTATCGGGATAAAGACTGTCCTATCTCTCAAGTTGGACCAAAATGCACACAATGTTCATAATTTCATAGAATTCAGTTCAGTAGTTTAGGAGTCCATCGCGGACAAACAACGTGACACGTACTTTTCACGAAAATGACATCATTCGTCCACTTCATTTGTTATAGTACCCAAACAAGAAAACTCGATTGTACGCGGGCACAGTGACTAAAAACAGTTTCTGAACTAGACCTCAGACCCCCCCCCCCCCCCTCTCCACGAGCTCCGTTGAAGCACAACGCACCGTTGAAGCTACCTGAAGTCGGATTCTGCCGGATCTCATCCGACGCACCGCTACAGACGTGCGTGCACTACCAAGTACAAAACTCTTCCCACTGTGCGCCATTGCGGGCTCGTCCGCGTCCGTTCAAACACTTGGTTCGATCAACACAGAACGAGCTTACTGTATCGTGAAGTCTTACAACTTGAGTTCGGATTTAATTTTACTTATAATGAGATTCCAAACAGATGGTAGCACACAGCCATCTTCTCTATTGAAATTTGGATAGTTCTTTTTTTTTCAATAGCCTCGCGAAATATCCTTGATACGAATCGATGTTTTTTTACCTAAGATTTGTAGTCTGTCAATTCGGGAGATTACGACACGTCTTCTCGTCAAACATACCTCAAATGTTTGACGAGAAGACGTGTCGTAATCCTCAAACCTAGATTGTACCACTACTAGAGTATAACCAGTGTTTGTTGCCAGTGATGACCTATGGATCTGAGGCGTGGTCCTTCACCGCTGGCCGTATGAAGAAGCTCAAAGTCCCTCAGCGTGCTATGGAGAGAGGGTTATGCTCGGCGTTTCTCTTCTGCGTGATAGACTTAAAAACGAGGATATCTGCAGTAGAACCAGTGTAACCGACATAGCCCAAAGAATTAGTATGCTGAAGTGGCAATGGGCCGGCCATATAGCTCGAAGATCCGATAACCGATGGGGAAAAAGGGTTCTCGAGTGGCAGCCTCGCACCGGTAGGCGAAGTGTAGCGCGTCCCCCCACTAGATGGAGTGACGATCTGGTAAGACATGCAGGAAGTATTGATCTGGTAAGATATGCAGGTGGATCGGGACCGTGCTTTTTGGCATTCCTTGGGGGAGGCCCATGTTCAGCAGTGGACTTGTGAAGGGCTGTAATGATGATGATGATGATGAAGATGATAATATGAATAATTATTGCTGATAATATTTTGAAACTGTATTTATCCTTATAACCTAATTCATCCAAAAAGTCAATTAGTTTGTTTTTGATCATGCCATAGGTAGACTTATAGGTAGGCTTATGTTCAGCAGTGGACTTGTGAAGGGCTGTAATGATGATGATGATGATGATGATGATGTTGTCTATCAAATCTGATGTAATGGTTGGGACGACCCCGAGCATGTCAGTGCTATGTCACCATAGATATAGCAAAGCCAGCTGTTAAAAAAATGTGTTAAACATTCTAATTAGGCACGACGAACATTTGACAAACTGATTTAAACTAGTGCAATTTATATCAACGTTCCTCAACTAAGAATTGACGAAATACAATTAATTGATGTATTTTGATGTCGAGCTGCAATGTGCCACAATGAATGTTCAAATTCGAAATTCATATTGTCCATTAAATCTCGTAATTCTACACTGACAAAGTAACGGTCGCAGTCGTTACGAAATTTTGGGTATACATATAAAAGCGCGTTATTCTATTTAGTGCGTGTCGGTGTCATTCAATGCCCCGTATAATATCACCCGCATAGATCGAAAGATATGCAACCCGTCACCTTGCATAGTTGCGATGGTGAAATTACTGTACGTATTACGTATCTACTAAATGGCTTTACGGTGTTTGTATTTTTTTAAAACGTTACGCATAAAAAATGGACAAACATCCAATCCCAGAGCAAAATTATTTGTAGGCTATTACTGTGCTATACTTGGTCCTTGTGGGATTCGAACTCAGCGCCGCAACTCACTTTTAAGCCACTGCACCACGGGTCCATCTAATAATATTATTTACGAGCAGTGAATTTAGATTGTACTTAAACGCTTATGTTTTAATTTTTATTAGATACATAACAAAGTTAATGCCCTATTACGTAGAGAGAAATAGCGACAATGAATATTTCATTTATATACTGTTTAACAAAAACATTCAAAACATAATATATTATATTATAAATAATTTAAAATTAAAAATTTTGTACAGCCGACTTCAATATAAGTGACTTCAATATAGGTTATTTAAGAATAACTCAATAACCATTGGTCTGACCTTGATCAAATTCATATGGGACCACACGAGAACTATCAGCTTTCATATAAAAAAAGAATCATCGAAATCGGTTCGCCCAGTACAAAGTTATGAGGTAACACACATAAAAAAAAACATACACCCGAATTGAGTACCGTCTCCTTTTTGGAAGTCGGCAGAAAAGTAACATAATATGGACACATTAATATTGAAAATTACAAACGTTGAGCCTTTGAGCTGCCACGGTTCAAATTATGTAACTTTTTGTTAATTTAATTAATAACTTTCATTTTTAATGACTTTCTTAAAATGCTCAATAGCAGTTCCTTAAATCGTAGCTAAAGCAATGTACAACATTCTTGGAACTGCTATGGAGATTGCCAGCGATTCAGATCTCGACTATTAACCACCGACACCGCTGGACGTCGAATGCATTTTCACATTTGTAATTTTGGTGGAATATCATTGACTTTCTGCAAAAAGCCTTAAAGCTTTTAGCATTTAAGGACATGGGTAAAGTTTTATTTTGATAATTTTTAATATGTTTTCGTAAATATTTGTTGTTAAAAACGGACTAAGCTACGTCGTCAAATATTCGCATAGATAGTATATAATATAACACTTAGCAGAGACATAAAGTTAAACGCTGGCTGCACTGAACGTGGTTTGTTCGTCACAAACATTTCACAAACTAATGTGAATGAACGACGATAAATGCGATACACGAGACACGTACGGACAAAAGTAACAAGATTAAAAGAAATATATCGTCGTATTTCTTCTTGTTATGTATTGTTCACATTTAATTTAAAAACAAAACACTGACATTTATTGCGTACGCTTATGGATATCAGCATATAATTTTTTTGTAATAAGTTTATAACCCTTTGCCATAACGTAACATAATATACACAAAATATTTGATTTGTTGTGCCTTCAACACCACCTTCCATTTTTTATTTCTTTCATATATTATTTTCCTAGTATTAGGTAAATAATATATGAAATACGAATATCAAGTCATTTTTTTTGTAAAATATTTTTACTTAATCAAAGTATGCACCATTGTTATCTATGCACTTTTGCTATCTCATAGGTAGTTCATTGATCCCTTTACTAAAAAAACCATGGGGGCGAGAATCAATAAACTCTTTGAAGGCGGTTTGGATGCCGCATCGGAGTTGGATTTTTTCCCTTGTAAGAAGTTGTCCAAATTTAGGAAAAAATGGTAATCTGTTGGAGCAAGGTCCGGGGAGTACGGTGGATGTCGCAGACATTCCAATTGTAGCTCATCTAACTTAGTGGTTGTTTGTTGTGCAGTGTGTGGTCTTGCGTTGTCGTGAAGCAGCAGTGGCTTAGAACGATTGACCAATCTCGGTTGTTTAGCAGCTAGTTCTTTCTTCATGGTTTGCAGTTGCTGACAATAGATATCTGCCCTAAGCGTTTGGCCATATTTTAGAAAGCTGTAATGAACGACACCGGCGCTAGTCCACCAAACACTCACAAGTAACTTTTTCTGAGTCAATTTTCGTTTAGGACAGGATTTGGTTGGGTCTCCAGGGTACAGCCAATGCGACGAGCGCTTCCGATTATCGTACAGTATCCACTTTATTATCACAAGTAATGATTCGATTTGAAATCCCTTCATTATAGTGTCGGTTGAGCAAAGTAACACAGCAGTTGACGCGTGTTTGCAAGTTCGATTCACTCAATTCATGAGGTACCCATCGTTCAAGTTGTTTTTTACTTTCCCGTTTTAATTAAAGTGAATTAATACAGTTTTATCACTCACCCAGAAGCCTGCAGCTATCTCTGAAGTGCTTTGTGATGAATCCGCTTCCGCAATAGCCTTAATATATATATATATATATATATATATATATATATATATATATATATATATATATATATATATATATATATATATATATATATATATAATTCTTCATTTTCCACTTTGGTTTTGGGTCGTCCACGGGGTTGGTTCTGAATGTCGAAATTTCCAGAACGAAAACGTTGAGACCAAAAACGTACCGTGCTTTCTTTTGCGACACCAGCGCCGGAAACATCAAGCTGTTTCTGCAGCACTGGTGCCACGGTGGAACTCGTACTCGTAAATATACCGATATTTCATATTTTTCATTGTGCGGTAATAAGCGACGCCAAAGAAAAAATTAATGAGGAAAAAACAAATGAATGACTGTTTTCAAAACTTAAATGTACCAGCTAAATGAATTTATAAATTTGAATTTGGAACTCTTCACCAAAGAGGAGATATTTCAGATCAAAGTGGTCAGTACGACAAAACGCTAATTTCATATGTAAGGACCTAATATAAATATATTTTTGTACACAGTAACCAATACATATAAGTACTTGACATAATAAAACATAAAAAACCAATTTATCTAGCATAAATTATTTATAAAAACCTCATTTCGTTTAAAGATATGATATAATACCATTAGCCCGCAAGAAACTGGTTATGCCCTGTTAGTAAATTTAATTGCAAAACAATGTCGTAAGTCGTAACTCAACTGCGCAACGTAAAGTAGCGATAGTTGCAAACTTGTATAAAAGATCACTTGAAACAGAAAACCTAAGTCTATAAGGTAATTATTAGAGGAAATAGGACAATGTCAAAGAAGTTTAAATATTCAACTTCCTGAAGAAGTTATTTCTTAAATACATTATTGATTAACGATTTATGAACAGTTACTGTTTACTTTGAATTAATTTCATATCAAATAAGTGTTTTACCTAACAAGTTATTAGCAATAAAGAATGTTTAAATGTTACTACGTTGTAGTTTTGTATTCAATATACATGTATTATTAAACATAATATTTTTACATTTATATCAACAGTGTGTAGAAAGATAAGACTTCACTGTTCGTTATATATCTGTCTGTATATAGAAAAACAATTGCTGTCCGTTAATCTCGCTTTCGAAAATGGCTGGATCGATTTTGTTGAATTTTTTTGTATGTTTGAATGGGTTCCTAGATGGTTTAGATTCGCAATTGGGCCGGGTAAGTAGCGCTGTCGTCGAGATCCAGAAATCACCAGTGCGAAGCCGGGGCGGATCACTAGTATATATACATATATAATAGCTTATAGGAATAGTTTCTTTTATAGTATAAGGGTGACAAATGAGCACAGTCCACCTAATAGTAAGTAGAATCAAAGAAAACATTAACATTCAAAATGCAGATGCGTATATCCTAGGTCCCCTGAGATAAGGACTAAGATGGAATGCCTCATTTCCAGTAAAAAGGACCAGCAGCATCAACCTATTATTTTATGCTGATATTCTGATAAATCGTGGTACTACCCCAGCCCAGCTGACCCATTTGAGCTACATCCATAATATCGCTGCAGCATGACTCTACCACGTGTATGGTTAAGATAATTCATTTTTAAATGAAATTTTTGACAGAATTATCATACAGAACATGGAGTGAGTGACAAGCTCAAAAATTATAAAAAAAACAATACTTATAAAAATAACCTGATTTATCTTTGTCTAGGGCCCGTGGGAGCTTTATACTGTTCTTTGTATATTTCTGAGCATGATAAGTTAGGATTACATTAAACACTATCGAATTGCTTTCACTAGCTCGTATAATGATTGATCGTTCTAAGCGATTACGTTCTCTTTATATTAAAAAAAAACAACTTACAAGTAAGTGAAGCCACCAATCAACATGGCGCCCCTCGGTCCAGTGATGGTGATCACTGAAGGCGCCATCCAGTTGCACACCGCCAGTGTCGCGTATATGATGGCCAGGGACGTGTAGCCATCACCAGTAAATGAAGGATCGTCTTGAGTTATACTGTCCAGTATGGTTTTCTACCGACAAACATTATGTTTATTAAGTAAAAATAAATAAAAAATTTACATAGTAACTAAGGAATAAGAGCCTTAGTCATAAAAATCGAAGTCAATTTAAGAAATGATTAAAGCTGCTCTCTCCTTCTTCATGACATAACAATAGAAAGAGACTGCTATAGAGATAATTAAGACTTAATTTACGAGCGATAATAATCAACGGTTATAAGTAAGGCCCTTAATATTTAACCGTGTAGTGGCGGTGAAAGAATATCTACTACCCCATATCATCCTCGGAATCTGAATCAGGAGATGGCCAGCAGAATAAAAATAAAAACTGCGGTTGCCAACCCGCTTGCCATGTGTAACAACTATGCCAAATATCCCCCCTATGAGGCAATTTATGTGGTGTGCTAATGTTCAGCAGTGGACTTTTGAAAGGATGTAATGATAATAGGAAGGAACTAATCTTAATTAAATACAAGTAATCGGAGGTGACTCAGCTTTTTATTAAATGGTACTACGATCGATCCAATGAAGCGCTGGTTTTCAGGCACTCCTTCCTCCCTGAGACGTTGCATGGGTATAGTGAGAATTGCGGGCATGCCGATAACCATTTAGTGTTGAAACATAATATAGGTCGCTATAGTTAACCGATTCGTTGCGGCACCGATTTTCGACAACTTTTAGCTGTGGCGGCGAACAAATATTTCATGACACGCCTGGAGTGTCGTGCGCCACGCCTATTGTGCCATCAGCCATGTGTAAAAGTAATGTTATTTTTTATGCTTTTTTACTTGTTTAGACCTAATTAAGTTTATTTGACATCAAACATAAGTTACAAATAGAAGGATACTTGTTTTTAGTGGGTAAATACGTGTTTTTTTTACGTGTTTTCTTTGAAATTGAGAGTAAATGACCTTTTTATGAAGAGATTACAAATCTTTTGTACTATTTATTGATATCGATCCGAAAACGTCTAATTAGTAAGAATAGCAATACAAGTGTTTTCAAAAGGAAACAAACGCCGGCGCTATACGGCGGCAGATTGACAAAAAACTATTTATTAGCGAATTTTTTTATGCATGAATGGTTTCAAACTGTTTCAAGCAAAAATAAACCTTATACCATATCACAAGAGCACATGGTACTTCGTAGGTCTATTCGGCCATATGATAGTAATACGACGGCAGTTCAACCATTTTAAGCAAAATTAAACGATAAGACAAACGCATTGTTTTTTTTTAACAGGACACTTGTTTTCCAGAAATTTATTTACAACTAGAGTTTGTGAGCGATCGCAATGAGTGCTATTATTTGTTACTTATGAGACTATTTTTCCACAACATGACTGAAAACCCACAAAGTAAAAAGAGTACCATGTACAAATTAAAAAAAGGTTGTCAACCCCTAAAAAATTCAAATTTTCAAAATATCCAGAAACGAAGCCGCATGTAATCGATGGCACGCCTGGCGTGCCATCCGCACTGAACCGGTTAAGGCGCAGAGTTGTGTATATAATAAAAACAATAATTTTTATTATATATTAATTATTTTTTTAATATATAATTATTATTATATATTATCCTATATAATAAATTATCATTCCGCACACCTCACCATTTATTATTATCAACTAATTCTTGAAGGGCATCATGCATAAATGTAGGAACCATTTAATCAATTTCTAAGCCAGAATCACTTTAAAACTGTCTTAAATTGTTCACAATATTAAGAGTTCTTCTACTTCTTTTAAATTCTGGCGTCTGTTGATAGAATTCTGCCAGTGTCAATATTAAGAGTTTGTGACTACAAATAAGCTCATCCGTCACATTAACAAAAAATTATATTTAATAATTAGGTACGTAATAAAACGATTTTCTTAATACTGCGTACATATCTCATATCTCTTACTTACCAAAGAGAAAATCTTTGGTAAGCTATATTATTAAAAAAATTATTTATTATCATATATTACGTAATAACCTTTTTGTTTTCTTTTTTTTATTAATGTTAGATCAGAGTAAAGTAAAGTAGTTAAAGAAGGCAAAATTCTATCCTCTTTATATATAAAAAGTACGTGTCACGTTGTTTGTCCGCGATGGACTCCTAAACTACTGAACTGATTTTAATGAAATTTTTGGTCAATGTGCAGTTTGGTCCAACTTAAAAGATAGGATAGCTTACATCTCAACTTATAGTCGCAATACAATATTATTTTATTGAAAATTATTTTTCTATTATTTGACAGTCACAATTATCTGTTAGCTCCAAACGATTCTGTCAGATGACGATATCTGTTGACTGGATTGAGTAAATATTTAATAGATGGCACAATGTTAAAAATACGAACGTTTAATATAAACTACAATTTAGTAGTATAACCACCATGTGTTGCTGTCAGTATTCAACAGATAGAACCGATTTCAAAAAAATTTGCAAACTGTGTGCAGTTTGGTCCAACTTGAGAGATAGGATAGTTTTTATCCCGATAAGTGACCGTCAATTTTTTTATTGCTAATTTCAGGAGTTTTTTTGGGAAAGCAAAAGGTCGTTCGGAAAGGGCAGAACAACGTCTGCCTGGTCAGCTAGTTAAGTATATAATTTTATAGTTGAAAAATATTACTAATTTGCGTATCCTTTAATCGTTAGAATGAGCGGCATACCTTGCGAAAATTCGGAACAAGGTACTCAAGTGCAATATAAACTAAGAATTTATTGAGTAAACATTTAAATGCAACCTCGTTGTAACCAATAAAGGTTTTGATGTCATCTTAAGCATTCGATAATGTATAAACGTGTGGGATGCACCGAGAACCGATTTTGGTAATGAAAAAAAGCGTGAGCAGACCCAGCTATCGATACCCACGAAACAATAACACGCGTGCTGCAACAATTTAACCCCGGTACAGTAACGTCCTTATTCTTTACTCTGTGGTAACAGTGTCGCAACATTGTTTATGGTTTTATCGTTTTGAAATCACGGCAATCTCGACAATAAGGCGATAAACTGATTTGTTACCCAATTTGCTTTTCCATATACGCAACTAACACTGACAACATAAAAGTTTTTTGTTACTTTATGATGAGAGCAGTTTTGTTTAATTCGTAAATTGTTACGATGACAGTTCAAGCAGAAATCAGATTTTAGTTTAACACTTTCACTGTCCGGTTTTCAGACACAATAGTAAGACAACAGCAATAACCTATATGTAGAACACGGGACAGCGAAAGGGTTAACTTTGTCGCTGCAACTATAATATGGTTTACGATATTAAGTACATTTATGATGTATATCCAATATTAGCCAAATCAAGATGTAATTACAGACAAGGATAATATTTTGAGACAAACTTCAACAATTTCCATTAATAAAAAGAAATTGTTATCATGTTTTCTCTCCAATTTTTATTTTCAATTCAAGAGGCTGTAGGCAAAAATCCACATAAGTTTTTTATACACTTCATGAAGAAATTATCCTGCTAATTTCTACACTTACTCTAATCAGGGGGTGCCAAGTTGGACTATTTACTCAAATGGTATATTATGTAATAAAAAAAATACTAATTCATAGTATCAACTTTTGAAGTAATGCTGTTATAAGTAATTGTTATCATAAAAGCACCAGGGCACACGGTCGTCATTCAATCTACTGTCTCAGGGGGTGACAGTCTCTATTCCATTTTTAATTATCAATAAGCCAACGATCTACCACAAATCAATCTCATGATAATACACTCTCCACGTATATTAATTATACTTAATTAAAAATAATTATACTTTTTTACGCAAACTATCACAGAGCGATCGCCAATCTACTTGCCAAGCGTGCCAAAATTTACCATTTAATCAATAAATTTATTATTTCAAAGAAGCCTACGTCACAATTAACCAAGAGGGCTGGAATGGTAATGATGATGGCGTAAGAAACTGTCCTAGGAAGTAGGATAATTTTCAATTTGCTTTTTATAAAACAATAGACATATTTCATGACAACTAAGATATAAAGCAATTCAGTTTTAATACAAGGAGAAGTTTCCTTGAATCTCTAAAGTTCAAGGCACGACACCAAATCGCACCATATTGCAACAGGTTTATCCGCCCAGTATTTTGCGAAATGCTGCACTCTGTCTACCTATATAATATATATACGGCAAACAGAAGTGAATGACCGATTCATAATAGAAGTGGTTCGAAGTGGTCTTTTAATTTAAGGGCATGATGCCAATCGTAATCGTTATCTAACAATGATAACGTAATGCACTTATGTTTTAAATTATAATTGACAGTAAGTTACATTTAGTTCAAATGCGATATACCTAAGGTCTTTTGCAGTAATGTGACCACACGAATAATATTTACTTATAGTTTGGTTACTAAATAGTAGTTAAAGGTGGTAGAGCCAAGCTGCAGCTATATTATGGTTGTAACATGAATGGGTCGGCTCGGCCTCACTCGGTCTCATAGAATACCAGCGTAAAATAGCGGCTTGATTCTACTGTTTCGTTGTATGGTGAGTGTAGAGAACCTGAGACCCTTTTTACTGGATACGAGGCATACCATCTTAGTCCTCAGGGGTGGAAACGTATCTTCATTTTAATTCTTAATCGAAGATAGGTGTAGATGTCTATGGACCACAGCATCCACTTACCATCAGGTGGACTGTGTGCTCGTTTGTCACCCTTATATTCTATAAAAAATAGTCAAGAAGAAAAATAAAAAAAAATATAAATGTATAACATAAAATAAAAAAATTCCGAACGGTCATAAGCGCGGCTGCTGATCATATGGTCTGGGTTCGAATCCATTGGTACTGCGCCTAATGTCTCTGGTCGTGTCGGATTGCCGTACCATCGGACTATTAGCTATAAAGTGAGGGGACTAAGGTATATGAGGGTGACACTGCAAGTTCGTCTTCATCATCATCATCATCATTACAGCCTTTCATAAGTCCACTGCTAAACATAGGCCTCCCCCAAGGAATGCCACAAAGCACGGTCCTGAGCCACTTGCATCCATCGACTTCCTGCATGCCTTACCAGGTCGTCACTCCATCTCGTGGGGGGTCGCCCTACAGTTCGCCTACCAGTACGAGGCTGCCACTCGAGAACCTTTCTTCCCCATCGGTTGTCGGTTCTTCGAGCTATATGGCCGGCCCACTGCCACTTCAGCTTACTAATCCGTTGGGCTATGTCGGTTACTCTAGTTCTAGTGCGGATATCTTCATTTCTAAGTTTATCACGCAGAGAAACTCCGAGCATAGCCCTCTCCATAGCTCGCTGAGCGACCTTGAGCTTCCTCATACGGCCAGCTGTGAAGGACCACGTCTCAGATACAATTACAAATACAATTTCGTTTTAAGGTTTTGAGGTATGTCTGTTGTGTGTGTCTGTGTCTGTGTATGTTTCGTACTCTGGTTCTGTACTCGGATAGCCATCGTAGCTCTACTGCACAAACACTTCAGCACTTCGATATACCGACAGTCAACTTGGCACCGCTGAAGGGACTGCAGCACCGCCCAAATTTCGACGGAATCAAAGGCTTTCAGATAGTCCACATACGCCAGACATAGTGGCAAATTGTACTCTTCGGACTTCTGTACAATTTGCCGAAGGGTATATGTTTGTGGTCTATGGTACGAGTACTAAAGCCCTTTCGGAAACCGGCTTGTTCGGGAGGCTGGAAGTCGTCAAGTCTGCGCGCGAGACGATTCGTAATGACTCTCGAAAACAGCACGTAGACGCGGCTCAGAAGGGAAATCGGTCTGTAGTTCTTCAAGAGAGCGTTGTCACCTTTCTTGAAGAACAAGACCACCGTACTTCTGCTCCACGCCTCCGGTGTAATGCTACCATGGAGGACGGAATTAAAGAGCTTCTGAAGGACTTCAAGTACCGGTCTTCTACCCGCTTTCAGAAGCTCCGCTGTAATTCCATCCTCGCCTGGGGCCTTACCGTTTTTAAGGTGCTGGAGAGCCATTCTAATCTCACTCAGACTGACGTCCGGGATATCTTCGGAATAGTGTCGGATGAGACTCGCTCTTGGATCGTTACTCACACTTGCGTGCGGCTCTAACGATGATGTGTACAGCAGCCCATAGAACCTCTCAAACTCACTCAAAATCTCAGGTGTCCCGGAAACGATGCTGCCACATTCTGTCTTCAGCTTTGATAGTTGGCTCTTTCTGGCAGACAGATCTCTGGCAAAGACTTTGGAGGCTTGGTTCCGCTCGATCGCTTCTTCAATACGAGCTGTATTGAAGTTGCGCAAGTCCCGCCGCATGCATTTGGAGATCTGTCTGTTCAGTTGCCTGTATGCTGTCAAATCCGTTGAAGAATGTAGCCTCATCTCCCGTCTAACAGCCATGAGATTAAGAGTGTGATCGGAGAGTTTTTTGTTCTTCTGCGGCGGGTCTTGCAGAACTTAGCTCCGACCGCATGGACAGTTTCCACGAGCTTGTCATTCATATCGTCCACTTCATTGCAGTCTTCTAGGCACTGAAAACGGTTTTGTAACTTGAGCTGAAAGGTTTCGGGACTTTGGAACAGAGCACGAGAGGGACGGAGCGTTGACTTCATTAAACGAGACCTCTCCAACTTAACGTTTAGGTTCAGTGTGCCTCTAACCATTCGGCGATCGCTACCAGTTTTCACCCTCGAGATCACGGAGACATCACTGAACAGTTGTCGTCTGGTCGTCATAATGAAGTCAATCTCATTTTTTGTCGAACCGTCGGTGCTCGACCAGGTCCACTTCCTGTGGGGCCGCTTCTGGAAGAAAGAGTTCATCATAAAGGTCCCTCTTTTTCCATGAAGTCAGCCAGCTGCTGCCCCTTGGGTTCCGTTGCCCTATTCCAAATTTCCCTACTTTCAGCTCACCGTTCTCTCTTGTGCCTAGTTTTGCATTGAAGTCTCCCATTAACACCGCATATTGGGTTTTGGAGGAATGCATGGCTCTAGAGATATCCTCATACATTTCCTCCACCTCCTCATCGGGGTGTGCCAAGGTTGGTGCGTAAACCTGTATGACCTTCAGCGAATACCGTTTGGTGATTCTGAGTATAAGGTACGCAACCCTCGTCGACACACTCCCGATCTTTACAACGTTGTTAACGAGAGACTTGTGGACGATAAATCCGACACCTCCTTGGGACAGATGGTCGCCCTCCCGGTGATAGAGCAAGTTGCCGGATTCGAGGATTACCGTGTCCTCCCCTCTCTTCGGACTTCGGATAATCCTATAATATGCCAGCGCAACTTGTCTATCTCTTCTTCCAGCTCCACGATCTACTCGTCAGTCCTCAGGGTGCGTGCGTTGTATGTTGTCAGGTCGAGTCGTCTAAGGTGGCAACCGAACCTCCACCGGAGATTCTTAGCACCCCCTGCCCCGCCGTTACCATGGTCGCCACCGTAGCCAGGAATAGCGGGGCCGCCGGGGACTGGGGGCCGTCTGTTTGTTGCTTTAATCATTGGCGGGTATTTGCCATAGTTGTCACGCTTGGCGAGCGGGTTGGCAACCGCAGTTTTTTTATTGTGCTCCTAGCTATTATCAGGAAGATGTTGCTGCCCATCTCCTGCCTGTTTCCCTTTGTCGCCTTTTATGACACCCACGGGAGGATATGGGGTAGTGGATATTCTTGACCGCCACTACACGGCATAGAGTTCTTAGAAAATCAAAAACTGAACAAACTAGCATCCGATGGAACCACTGAGAAAAAAAACTTTGCCCACTCGTCCTCAGGGGACTCTTCCACAGCATTTTGAAACGCAGCCACTGCTTCCTCGGCGTCCATAATTTCCTCGAAGTTTTTCTTTTATTTTCGGAAATAAATAAAAATCGCAAAGTGCGAGGTCAGGGCTATAGGGCGGGTAACTAGGGATGGGCAAGGTAAAAAAAATATCGATATATATCGAATCGATATTTTTAAACAGTATCGATATATATCGCGTGATAAATATCGATATATCGATATATCGTCATCATTTGCATGATGTAAAGGTAAGGTCCAAAATTTTATTTACTAACGGTTGGACGACGAAAAAAACGATACAATTTTTTAAAATATATCGAAATTGATACAAATTCGATACTCTAAAATAAATATCGATATATCGCGATTTATATTGGACGACGAAAAAAACAAAAAAACGATACAATATTTTAAAATATATCGAAATTGATACGAATTCGATACTCGAAAATAAATATCGTTATATCGATATATCGCGATTTATAATATCGACGATATATATCGATATTTTTATTAAAAAATATCGATATTTCGATATATCGATATTTTTTACCCAAGCCTACGGGTAACCCAGTAATTCCACGTCTGACGTCGCCAAGTAGTCGATTGTTTGCTTGTCGGTGTGCGACGAGACGTTGTCGTGGTGAAGGAGGATCCTATTGCGAGGTCGTTTCCCCGAAATTTTTCCAAGACAAGTGGCAAACAATTGTTAGTGTACCACTCTGCAGTAACTGTTTTTCGATCCTTTAAAACAATTGTTGCGTAATGACCTGTCCTTCCGAAGAACGAGGCAACCATTATTTTCCCACGCTTCAACCTCTCTTCACTTTAGTTGGCAACTCCTCGAAAAACACCCAGACAGCAGACTGGCTCTTAGTTTCAGGATCATAACAATAAAGCTTTTGTCACCCGTAAGTACACAAACACAGCATTTAAGTCACCTCGGTTAAACTTTGAACCATTTCACGACACCAATCAACACGACAGAGTTTTTGGGCCTCTGTCAAATTATGAGGTATCCACCGGGCACAAAGCTTCCTGACCGCTAAATGTTCATGGAGGATTTTGTGCACTTGACTTATACCGATGTCTAAGCTTGTCCAAATCTGCTGACAAGCCACTCTTTTGTCAGTCTCTATCATATGTCGCACAACGCTGATGTTATCTTCAGTCGTCGCCGTAGAAGGCCGTCCCTCTCGCAGATCATCGGTGAGATTATAGTGCGACCACGTTTAAATTCATTAAACCACTTGTAAACAGTGGCACAAGATGGGGCTTCATCGTGAAAGACCAATCGAAATCTATGATAACTTTTTTGTTTATTTAAATGACGTCGAAAGTCATAAAAAAACCCTGTACGAAAATTTTCTGGAGTTAATTTTATGCTGACAATTTTCAATTTTCCGCCAAATCGTAAACAAATGACAAATTAATAAAATACATACACAATAATATTGGCAAAGAGTTCCATTTTCAAAATTTGAACTTATTTTTTTAATATATCGTTTACAAGTGGCCAGTTCTAAAAACTTTCAGTGTCGCCCTCGTAGAGGGTGCACCTGTGATTGCGCACGCAGTCGTGCACTACAATCCTGTTTCTATGCAGATCTTATTATAATATACACAGTCAGGTCATAAGTTCTGTCACACAGTAAAAACTTTTCTTTTAGAATGCTGGCCACAAAAAAGTTTATTGAATTCGAATTTCGAATTGTTCATGAAAATAAAACTGTATACTTTTTAGAATTTTACTCATTTTTAAATATGGAATGGACGCTTAAAGAAGACCGTGTTGCAGTTATTGAGTTGCATAGTTGTGGTTATGCGCCAATTCAAATTTTTGACATACTGAAAAATTTGAATATAACCAAAAGATTCGTTTATCGTACCATCAAACGATACAATGAAGACTCTAGTGTAGATGACAGGTCAAGAAGTGATCGCCCTCGGTCTGTTAGAACTCCAGCAATGATAAAAGCTGTAAAGGCGCGAATTCAAAGAAATCCCAAACGTAAGCAACTGTTGACCCTTCAGATGGGGTTAAGCAGAACCACGGTGAAAAGGGTGTTAAATGAAGACTTAGGGCTTCGGGCATATCGAAGAAAAACAGGACATCGTTTGAATGCTCGTCTAATGGACCTGAGGCTGAAGAGATGCCGCGCTTTGTTGAAGCGGTACGCGGAAAAAAAAAATCGGGAAATTCTTTTTTCGGATGAAAAAAATTTTACCGTAGAAGAGAGCTACAACAAACAAAATGATAAGGTGTACGCACACAGTAGTGAAGAAGCGAGCAACCGTATTCCGCGTGTCCAACGAGGTCATTTTCCATCCTCGCTTATGGTATGGTTGGGAGTCTTATTGGGGCTTAACAGAGGTACATTTTTGTGAGAAAGGTGTAAAACGAATGCAGTTGTGTATCAAAATACAGTCCTGACGAACCATGTGGAACCTGTTTCTCATACCATGTTCAATAACAGGCACTGGGTATTCCAACAAGATTCGGCGCCAGTTCATAGAGCGAAGAGCACACAAGACTGGCCGGCGGCGCGTAAAATCAACTTCATCCGGCACGAAGACTGGCCCTCCTCCAATCCAAATTTGAATCCGTTAGATTACAAGATATGGCAACACTTGAAGGAAAAGGCGTGCTCAAAGCCTCATCCCAATTTGGATTCACTCAAGACATCCTTGATTAAGGCAGCCGCCGATATTGACATGGACCTCGTTCGTGCTGCGATAGACGACTGGCCGCGCAGATTGAAGGCCTGTATTCAAAATCACGAAGGTCATTTTGAATAAACTTTAGTGTCATAAGAATCTATGTTTTGTTAAGTTCATTTTGGTATATAAATGGTTACATAATGAATAAACTTGTTTCAATTATTTTATATTTTAAACATGTGACAGAATTTATGACCTGACTAGGTATATAGTATAGTTACTCATTTCGCAATGTAGACGCTCACTAAGAACGAATTTTGTGATAGCCCCATAAAAAAAATTATTAGGTTCCGCAATAAAAAATTATCTTGCGCCCAGCGCAACAAACGGGTATCAGCTAGTATCAATACGACATAATACGGTATGACAAATTAAATACAAGTATCTGTTATGATAATTAAAAGTGCATTAGTATAAACTCTAAAACGAAAAAAAAAACAAAGTGATAAGATTAAAAATGAGCTCACAAACGGCATTGTCCTTTGACTTGCTTGTCGGACGTTCATTGCCAATGATCAAAATCAATAATAAAGTTAAGATAAAAATTCGCAAAATTACGTACAAAAGCTTACGATCATTATCTTGACATACACATACATGACGTGCTATTGAAAAAGACCCTTGAAAAGTAAATATCTCCCCTAGCAAAATCTGCTTGACCTAAATTGAATATGTACCGACAAATCGTTGAGTTTATCAACTATAGACAAACAAAGATAAAATCTAGAAGTGTTTTTGAATAACAACAAGGTCGGCGAAAATAATTTAAATAATTAATTTCATTCCTTGGATCATCGATATAAGTACGTTATTGCTAACATGAACATACATATATTTACTCTCGGCGGAGGTTATCATCATCATCATCATTACAGCCCAAGTCCATTGCTGAACATACTCGTAGGTTTCCCCCAAGGAATGCCACAAACCACAGTCCCGAACCACCTGCATATCAACTTTCCGCATGCCTTACCAGGATTTCACTCCATCTAGTTCGAACCGCTCTACACTTCGCTTACCGAAACGAGGTTGCTACTTGAGAACCTTACTTCTTATTACCTTACCAACCTTACTTCTTATTACTATTACCTTACTTACTTGCTATGGCTTTTGAGAAACATTTTACTGATGTTCCTTTTTTGACAACTAAATCATTAAACTCTTCTCCTACTGTCGCCGAATCATTGCTTAAACAAAATGTAAAGGCTTGTTCAAATACTTTTAAATTCCATACAGTACTGCCAAAAGATATCGTTAAATATTTTAAAACTATTGATGTTAAGAAAACGGCAGATTTATGGGGGATTTCCGTTAAAGTTATTTTATCTATAATAGATATAATAGCACCTTATCTAGCCACTATATTTAATACAAGCGTCGAATCTGGTGTGTTTCCTGATTTAATGAAACTTAGTAAAGTCATACCTTTATATAAATCTGGTAGTACATTAGACCCCGCCAATTTTAGACCAATTTCTGTACTACCAACATTTAGTAAAATTTTTGAAAAAATAATTTTAGATCAAATGTTAAGTTTCTTTAATTTTAATAAATTGCTACATAGAAATCAATTCGGTTTTACAAGGGGTCGCTCAACAACTGACGCTGGAGTTGAGCTTATTAAACATATTTTTTGTGCATGGGAGAATTCAGAGGATGCTTTGGGTATATTTTGTGACCTTTCCAAGGCCTTCGACTGCGTTCACCATGAGACATTAAGCAGGAAGCTACAGTACTATGGTGTCAAGAACACAGCGCTTAAACTTATAATTTTATATTTAAGTAATAGAATGCAGAAAGTTATTATTAATGGTAAAAGTTCTTCCGGCTCACCTGTACTAATGGATGTCCCTCAGGGCTCAATTCTCGGCCCATTCCTGTTTCTAGTGTATATTAATGACTTACCTTCTATTGTAGAGGATTATCATGATATAGTATTATTTGCTGATGATACTTCTTTGATTTTTAAACTTAAACGTAAATCATTTAAATGTGACGAAGTGAATAATGCTATATCAAAATTAGTGCATTGGTTTAACGTTAATAATTTACATTTAAACGGAAATAAAACTAAATGTATTAAATTTACAACAACGAATGTTAGAAATCTGAGTACCAATGTGTTTTTAAATGGGGAAGAACTGAGCCCTGTTGAATCCACTGTTTTTCTTGGCATCACTCTCGACGCATAGCTTCAGTGGGGCCCCCATATATCCAAACTAGCAAGCAGACTAAGTTCTGCAGCCTATGCTGTAAAAAAGATTAGAGGTCTCACTAGTGTCGAGACAGCTAGATTAGTTTATTTCAGTTATTTCCATAGTATAATGTCTTATGGGATTTTGCTATGGGGACATGCGGCTGATTCAGAAACTATTTTTGTTTTACAGAAGAGGGCCATTAGAGCTATTTACAACCTAAAACTGAGAGAGTCTCTTAGAGATAAATTTAAAGAAATAAATATATTAACTTTGGCCTCTCAGTATATTTACGAAAATTTAATGTATGTTCACAAAAACAAAGGTAGTTTTAGTAAAAAAAGTGATGTGCATTCTGTAAACACTAGGAACAAACACAAGCTAGTGATACCAGTTTCTCGACTCCACAGAGTCAGTAATTCATTCTTGGGGCAATGTATACGCTATTACAACAAGGTCCCGGAAAGTGTACAGGCTCTCTCCATTAGCAAGTTTAAATGTTTTGTTAAGTTGAAACTGTATAAAAAGGGTTATTATAGTATAAATGAATACATGGTTGATAATAACCCCTGGGAATGAGGTGATCGCTTCCAAGCTGTTTCTAAAATAAATTTTGTACTTATATAGTTAGTACAACCATTATTGTAAAATTTGCTTTAAAAAAAAAGTCCCGCTGGGTTTCTTGCTGGTTCTTCCCAGGACAGAGGTTTTTTTTTCGAACCAGTGGTAAAGTAAAAAATGACTTTCAATAAGTATTACAAATGTGATCTATATTGAATAAAAAATTATTCTATTCTATTCTATTCTATTCTATTCTTCCCCGTCGGTTGTTAGTACTTCAAGCTATATGGCCGGCCCAATGCCCATTGTCCGCGGACATCATTAAACAATAATCCGTCCCGAAACCTACTTCAGTTAGCTCATCCGTACATTAAATGCATAACGCAGACCTGATGTTTAGACACCCGCTAGTCATCATTGTCTTCTCTTTTCTACCGACTTCAAAATGGAGACGGTAGGTACTCAATTCGACTGTATGGTTTTTTATGTGTGTTACCTCATAGCTTTTTACTGGGTAAACCTAAATCGTCAAGCTTTGCAGCCGTTTTGGCAATAGCAGTACCGTCTTGTTAGTCGCTGCTCCCCATTGCCGGTCTGGGTATTTTGCCCGTGGTGTAAGCGAAAGGTTTAAACAGCCATCTATTTGAAAGATCTTTTTAACACTTTATATAGTCGCCTCTTACGTCGTACGACTCCCACGGGACAAAATGGGATGATGGATTCTCTTCCGCCGCCACCAGACGACAAATGATAATTTAAAATTAAAAATTTTGTACAGCCGACTTCAATATAAGTTATTAAGAATAACTCAAACACTATTGGTCTGACCTTGATCAAATTTATATAGGACCACACGAGAACTATCAGCTTTCATATAAAAAAGAATCATCGAAATCGGTTAACCCAGTACAAAGTTATGAGGTAACCCACATAAAAAAAACATACAGTCGAATTGAGTACCGTCTCCTTTTTAGAAGTCGGCAGATGAAAAAGATGAAAATATTCAAGTAAAAAAAATAAAATTTAACACTTTAATAATTTAAAATTTAAAATTTTGTACAGCCGACTTCAATATAGGTTATTTAAGAATAACTCAATAACCATTGGTCTGACCTTGATCAAATTCATATGGGACCACACGAGAACTATCAGCTTTCATATAAAATAATTTAAAATTAAAAATGTTGTACAGCCGACTTCAATATAAGTTATTAAGAATAACTCAAATAACTCAAAAACTATTGGTCTGACTTTGATCACATTCATATGGGACCACACGAGAACTATCAGCTTTCATATAAAGTTATGAGGTAACACACATAAAAAAAAACATACGCGTCGAATTGAATACCGTCTTCTTTTTGAAAGTCGGCAGAAAAGAATCATCGAAATCGGTTCACCCAGTACAAAGTTATGAGGTAACACACATAAAAAAAACATACACTCGAATTGAGTACCGTCTCCTTTTTCGAAGTCGGCAGAAAAAGTGAAATGTCTGACGTGTAAAAAAATCTTGCTGCAAAAAGTAAAATGTCAAGCGACATTTACGAAGATACGTTTACTTATAATTATGTTGATGGTATTCACATTGCGATGAGAGCGAGGTTATGTTGTAGTAGCGAAGAAGGGAATAAACGATTAAACGTTTTAGGAAAATCTTAAATGAAATTAACGCAGTTAAGATGGAGTTTAAGATTTACTTGAATAATTTAAAAAATCGATCATACAAGTTCCATTCAAGCTTTATTAAATTCATATTCGTAATATTCGTTTGGACAAACATACACATAGGTTCAGGCTAGGAAAATGTTAAATTCATTTGATTGAGTGATATTTTGTAGGCCTTAGAACTAAGAATACGTCTGGTTGGTACCTTTTCAGCCTCTAAGCAGCAATGCATTATCTTTTGTGTTTAATAAAAATTACAAACATTTGCAAAAATAATTTTAAGCGCTTATCCTAAATACTGCCCATTATAATTTGTATTTAGATTCCCACTTTTTAGATTTTCACGCTTAACCTTCGGATAATTCAGACTGAGAGTGACATGCGTAGATTATGCAGTAAGGGGTCAAACAATGTTCAGATCAAGGTTAATAAAACTGATATTACATTTATTACTAAACATTTTGTAATTTTGCTTAATATTTTATATAAAACCGCGATTCTAGTCTCGTAGACATGAGACTTATTACAAATCGAGATCGGTTTATCACTCGAAATTCATTAAGATAATTTAAAATTAAAAATTTTGTACAGCCGACTTCAATATAAGCGACTTCAATACAGGTTATTTAAGAATAACTCAATAACCATTTGTCTGACCTTGATAAAATTCATATGGGACCACACGAGAACTATCAGCTTTCATATAAAAAAAGAATCATCGAAATCGGTTCGCCCAGTACAAAGTTATGAGGTAACAAACATAAAAAAAAAACATACACCCGAATTGAGTACCGTCTCCTTTTTGGAAGTCGGCAGAAAAGAAAACCAATTTTAGTTTATTTTAGGTATGACAATTTTTGGAATAAAAGTTTTGCGACAAATATCGCTACTAAATACTGATACATACATATAATCTCTTTCTCGTATCAAAGGCGTGCGTCAAGTTCAAGAAGTTAAATGCCTATGTATAACAGATAAATCATGGCGTTATAGTAATTTTTAAGTACAATTACTGGTAAAAAATATTTTAGTTTTAAGTCTGGACGTGTTGTAACTATATCATCCCCGTGTCTTTAATACTGAAAACAATCCTATATTAACGCGAAACATTTACAATGATCGTATTGGATGAATTGGTACGCCTTTCTATTTTTGCGAATACGTTTGTTACAATAAAATTTCCTGTGTGGGATGTTCATGATTTCGGATGGTTTCCTCATGAACAAAATTCGTCAGAACATTATTTGAATATTGACCTAAGATTTTTTTTAAACCAAGGGTGAATATAATTATTTTTTAAAATTAGCCATGTCCTTCTTATGTTTATTGTATAATAAATAAATACAAGATAAACAATTCAAATTAAAGGAATTCAGATGAGATTACTGGGATTCACAGTTAATAAGTTGTCGTTTTTCAAAGATAGTTGCTGAAAGTGCTCTATAAAAAGGAATGTTTCTTGGTTTGTTTTTTTTTTTGGTGCGTGCGTTTTATTAATCCAATTACGATTAAACTTTAATAATTTGTTGTTAAGTGTGCGCCCGCGAAGGTTTCTTATAAAAAAAATTTTTTTGTTAGTTTTCTATGCGTTACCATTCATCTATTGTTATTACTTTGTTGTTTATAATATTGTTACAGATAAGACCAAACTAGAAAACACAGATATTTAAAAAATAAAAAACAAGAGGATAAAGTAAAAAATGTAAAGAACTTGGCATGTTACATGTACAAAAAATATTACAAATATTTAAAAAAAAAAACATCAAAAACTAACCCTTTACAGCAAAGTAGAACAAATAGTGAATTCTCCAAGTTCCAGAAACACAATAAGAAATTACTGTTTCTCAATCAACAATTAGAATAAAATTATTCTACTCTTACAAATGAAAAGGAAAAACTAATTTTTAATGCCATCAAAAACATAACTTGTAAAAAAAGCCAAGTCTCGCAACTCAGTTCTTCTACCGTAAAAAGTTGTGAGATCCATGTAATACCAAGTCGGTTAATTTATTCAGTCCATAGATTGATAGATAGATTGACTTGGCAATCGCATGAAAACGTAATATATCTCACAAGTAATACATATTATATTAAATTAGATTGTTTAGTGCAATTGCCAAGTCAATCTATGTATCAATCTATGGACTGAATAAATTAACCGACTTGGTATTACATGGATCTCACAACTTTTTACGGTAGAAGAACTGAGTTGCGAGACTTGGCTTTTTTTACAAGTTATGTTTTTGATGGCATCTCATTTCTTTTTGTAGATAGTTATATCTAGGTAGCTTTTTACACCTATTATTCCATTATACATATATAGGTACACTGATTCATTCACTGCAAATGTAACTTTGTAGTACTATATGTTTATATGGGATTACAAAGTTATTTATGCAGTTGGTTTATCTCGAAAACTGGATTGAAATTGTAAAATATTTTAATTTTTCCTTGATTTATATATTAAACAATAATAGCATTCCAAATTTGAAGTTTCTATGTCTGCTAGAAGTGCCTCAGAGTTTTGATGATCGGTCAGTCAGTGAGTGACAAAATTAAGAAATGTTGACTAGTTATAATTCTTAAACTACTGGTTCAAATTTAATGAAATTTGAAATATACTGAGTCTTATACAATGCCTACTTGGTTAGTAAAAATTCAGGCTTCTAGTTTTATCCATAACGAAGTTATAGGGTTTCAGAAATGGCCTGAACTGCTTCGAGAAAAGGATGGTACGGCCGTGCCGCTTTTTTGCTCGACTTGGCGGGGGCACTGCCGTGCCCCCAGAAAGAGGTATAACTGGGAAATTAGTTATGAAATATGGCATAGGTACCAAACGAAAAAAAATATGAAACCTTTGAAAAAATCTTGGAAAAGTACGATTTATGGAAAATAAACGTAAAGTGAAAGCAAGCTATGAAATAATGACCTTATTAAAAATAACTAGTCTCTTTAATTAGTATTGATTAAACAATATTTTATTATATGTTGAAGGTACATACGATTTCTCTCTTTTTATTAATATACTAATAAATAAGCTTGTTTAGTGTCTGTGACAAAAAAAAACCTATTATTTTTTTGTCTCAGACACTAAAGAAAACACTAAAGAAAAAAGCTCTAGCGTAAATTTAAAGAAAGGCTATAATACAAAAATGATACTCTAATTATAAGTTAAGTACAATGTTTAATAAAAGTTAATTTTAATATTTGTTTCATGTCCAAGTCACTCCCCTGCCTAATGTATTTACCCTGGCTTTTCTTTCTTGGCCGCATACTCTATGGAAACAAAAGCTCTTATCATAGAATGATAAATATAATATGATGATTTCTTATATTTACGCGAACACTACACATTTAAATAAAATGGTCACGGGGGGGACTGTTAGTCCCAAATAATCAGCAATGCAATTACGATTAAACTTTAATAATTTGTTGTTAAGTGTGCGCCCGCGAAGGTTTCTTATAAAAAAAATTTTTTTTGTTAGTTTTCTATGCGTTACCATTCATCAGATTACGATAGTATATACCTATACAGTTATCTATGGTTAGTGGCTGTTCTAACATATTCGTTTGCTCGCGTACCTTAATAATTTAAGGTGTACGTGTACCTATTGAGCTACCACAGCTTGTAGCATGTAATAAAAAAAGATCCGGCCAAGTGTGGGTCGGACTCGCGCACCGAGGGTTCCGAACAAATCCGTAGGTATATAAGTTTAAAATTATTAAAAATATTTTTATTATATGATGTTACCAAAAATTTTTGCTTTTCGCAATTTTTCCTTTATCTGTACTATAAAACGTTGCTTCGTACCAAATTTCAAGATTCTGTTAAGTTCACGGGAAGTACCCTGTAGGTTTTGATTCCCATGCGAATGTCGAAAATTTGCGGCATTAACGGCTGTATCTTTTGATTGAGTTGGCTTAGAAGTTTGATTTTTTCACAGCTCCAAGGGACAGTAGACTTGAGTATTTCGACTTGATATCTCCACGCGTTCCTGAGGAAAAGGGTCTTGACAGACAGACAGACTAACAAAGTGATCCTTTAAGGGTTCCGTTTTGTCCTTTTGAGGTACGGAACCCTAATAAAGACGGAAGCATCATTTTTTCAATTACTTTCGGGCCAAAGTTCATAATTATTTTTTACCATTACTTTTTAACCTTTTACACTATTTTAATAGGTTTCATATTTTTTTCCTTAAGACTGTTTTATCTCGTAAATTACTGTTAGATTACCATGTATCCCAAAATTATTATTACATTTAAAAACTTTTTTCTAATACTTGTGCCTGTAACATATCATTGCTGGCACGTTACTCATTCATTGCAAAAAAAAATATTTGCCGTAATCGCCACGTTTCACTGACGGTTCGGCGATTGCAATACTAGATGTGTCACACCCGATTACACTGATACTGCTACACGACATCAGTTATATATGTACGAGGGTGGATTGAAAAGTACTCGGCCTAACACAGATCCATTCAATTCTAAAAATCAAATCTACCCACATTATTTAGTTCAGTTCAGACTAGTTCATTGTGTGAAGTTCGAAACGTGTGCGATAAT